>OU015756.1:63278310-63320441 GCA_907169655.1 Acomys percivali
GTGTGTGTGTGTGTGTGTGTGTGTGTGTGTGTGTGTGTGTGTGTGTGTATGTGTAATTCATTACTAGCCATGGTTGGGACATCCACTAGTTATTTTAGAACATATTCAACACAGATAAGGAGAGAGGACTGTATCTTCTGTGTTTGTTTTGAGATGCAAAGGACAAATTGAGAAGTATCAACAAAGGACATAGGACCTGAAAAACCTATACTACTTGCTACCTATGACTATCTTGGTTTTGACCCAAAAAGTTTCCTAATGCCCTAGTCCAGACAACAGTTATAATTGCCTCCCGCCCCCCACATCTATTCCTCAGTTTTAGAGATTATTGAGTCAGTCTCTTCATACTGCAGATGGCAAGACAATAGCCTGAGGCTTGAGTGTGTTGCTCTGTCATGTAAACACTTAAGGCAGAATCAACTCATTATATAGATCATAAAGAATAGTCATCAGCTGTTACAAGCCAAATGGCTCTAGGACTTGTGAGCTTTTTAAAATGTACTTTAGTGGCCAAGCTTTCTGTACTCTTAGTGGCTTGTATTTCTTTACAGGAACTCATCCTGTGCCGATAAAATCAGTAATCTGTCCATGATGCTTTATTTTCACTAGCAAGCATTTCTCTTTGAAATGGAGGTAAAACAAATTCTGCTGGTACTGGGTAATTTTCTATGTCTCCCTTGTTATTTCTTCTTCTTTGTAGTCTTCTCTCCAATAGCTGAACCTGAGCCTATTCAATGCCTCTGTTTAAAGCAGAGCCAAGATCTTAGAAGTAGTCTGAGAAAATAGCCCATGTCTCAACATTCCTACCCTTGAGTTAAAGTACCTTAATAGGAAAAGAAGGCTGAAGACCCTCAATAAGAGCATACTTGCTATTATTTGGGGTAGAAGTATTTGGCGAATGACATAACGGAAGTCAAGAGCAGGTCCATTAGCACAGAGAAGGGGGAAGCCTATAGAAAACTACAGAGATGAAATAGCTACAATCAAAGAGGCAGAGACCTGGATGTAAGATATGACTGTGTGGTTAGTAGCATTTAACTCTTGGACAAGACAGGGAACTTCTTTAACATTCAACATAGTAATCTGGAATGTACCATACTGTCCCAATGAAAGAGTCATCTAAGAAGTTGGCAATAGCAAAATTTTATAGCAAGGTTTCATAGCAAGTGGAATGCAAATGCAATACATAACTTTACATGGCCTCTGCCATCAGTTAGCCACAACATACACTAAAAATAGTAACATTTCAGGAAACATCTGAATTAAGTGTTTTTAAAGCCAGTGTTTTCCAACTTACTAAGTGACGAGTCCCACACCTTTGTACTTTAAGAATCAAATGGCCGTTAGCTTAAGAGAAAAATTACTTCCAGAACACATAATTCGAAAGTAACTAATGAAGGTGGTTCTTTTTTTTTTTTCCCTGAGACAGTGTTTCTCTGTGTAGCCTTGACTGTCCTGGACTCACTTTGTAGACCAGGCTGGCCTGGAACTCACAGCGATCCACCTGCCTCTGTCTTCCAAGTACTGGGATTAAAGGCATGTGCCACCATGCCTGGCCATGAAGTTGGTTCTAAGTTCCCCTTATTTTTTCGACATCAAGTATTTGTTAAAATTTTTTTTGTGTGTGAAGCAGGTATTGTGTGTAAAATGTTGTATGCACTATAAACAAAGACACTAACAAGATGAAGAGATTTCTGCCCATGTAGATGGATGTGTTTAATATCAGAATAACATAATATATTACATAAGCTTAATGTGTGCTAAAAGCTATGGACACACATAGAACATGAAAAAAAAAAAAAAAAAAAAGACAAGTACATGGAACCAATGCAGGAATTCTGGGAAGGCCTCTTTGAGGAGGAGCCTCTGAGCAGAGGCGTAAATGGGTGAGTGAGTATGTCATGAATGGATCTGAGAGGAAGGTTTACAGTCAGCAGAGACAAAAGTTACAGCAGATGGGCTTCAGTGGCTACGGCACGGTAAGCAGGAGAATGGTAACAGATTGGATAAAATAGGAGGGACCAGTTCAGGCAGGCTCACTTTAGTTTTGATCTTAATAAGGTAGCATTCCACACTGAGGGAGAATTTATGTGGCTTTTGCTACAAAACCATCTTCAAAGCCTTTAGTTCCAATGGTGGTGGTGGTGGTGGTGATGATGATGACAATGATGGTGACGACAATGACCATGCAAGCACTAGGCATTAGCCTCAAGCTCCAGCCATATATAACTACAAAATGGGATAAAGTAAACAAAGCACTATGGTGAGGGCAATGAACAACCGGGAACAAATGGCTGTGATCCTAGAGCAGAGGAATTGTGAGGGTCCCCAAGGGCACATTTCCAGCCAAGCATGGGAAAGCAGAGTCCCAGTGCAGTCTTTCTTCTCAATAGAGAAAAAGGAGATTGAAGTTTGTAATGTTTCAATGGACGATGCCATCATGCATTTTGGTAACTCCCCAACTTTTATGTGCCTGGCGGATCTTTACAGTACATGAAGCATGCCTGCAACCCTTTCACTCAGGAAACTGGGGCAGAAGGATTGCAAATTCAATACCAAACTGCAGTATGCAGCGTGACCCTATGTCAAATTATAGGGTCTCTTGATATATTTCAGTTGCAGAACACTTGCCCCAAATGTGCAAGGCCTCGGATTCCAATCTCAATACTGAAAACCAAACAAAGAACAAACATGGGGAAATAGACAAGTCACAACATCCTTCTTTCTTAACAACTGAAAAAAAGGGGGGGGATATTGGTGCAGTGAAACACTTTGACAACAGTATCAATGAATTTGACCTACATGACATTTACATTCAACAAAAAAACAATCTTTTCAATTTATCTTAACAATATAGATCACTATGGTGGACAGAGAGGCTAACGGCAGGTGTGATGGCTCACCACAGTTCATCCAAGGGACAACTCTGGATGTGAGTATATTAGTTGATAATCCACTGGACTACAAGGTGCAAAATGTAGGAACAATATTACTTCAAATAAAGAGATGCCGCTTGTGATGTAGTAGCAATGAATCAGTGTTTTTAAAGAAAATCATTCTAGGTCTTGCTGGGTATTTTCCCCCCATGAATACTGAGGCATGAATAAATGATTTTTAAATATTGGTTATCCAATAGCAAGTGGTAAGCCCTGAAATCATGTACAATCAAGTGGACTGAGACAATGGTAGACATACACATACACAAAATATATATGTTTGTGTGTGTGTGTGTGTGTCTATGTATGTATATGCTGTGTATGTGTGTGTATGCAACAACTATAGAGGTCATACATTTTATAACAAGTAAGGGGTCCATGGGAAGGACTAGAGGGAAGAAAAAGATTATGAAAGGTGATGTAATAAGATTTTAACTTTTAAAAATTAAATGAAAAAACAAAGAAGCAACAAAAGAACTACATAAAAGATAAAGCCATCATATTCATAGTTCAATGTAGAAAAAAAGGAGACCACAAAAGGAAAGTACAATATAAATTCTTCTTAATAGAATCTTTAAAATATTTTTTGAAAATAAAGCTTTACTAGAAATCCTCCAGCAGACGCCTACTCAGGTATTGCTGAGCAGAACAGAACGTCGTGGCACCCTTACCTTTAGGGGAAGCCGAGAAAGAAAAACTAGGATTGTTTTGAATAAGCCCAGCCAGTGCTTTCTAATTGTATTTTATGCACATCATGTATATGCTTTTAAAGTAAAATAAGTTAATTAATTACATTAACATAATTCTTTCAACATGTAACCTATATAAAATTATTAACGTGCATTTTGCTTTTTGTACTTTGCAAAATCTAGCATACATTTCATTCTTAAAGCAGTTCGTCCTGGACTCACCTTATGTCATATGTTCAATAGCCACGTGTGGTTAGTGGCTTGCCATTTTGGACAGCACAACTTTAGAACAATCCAATTCATTGCTTGGCACAAGCATGTTGAAATATATATGCATTTTTAATGCACAAGAGCAATGTGGGGTGCACGTGTATGCAAGTAGCGAGTAATGACTGCGGCACTAGAGCACGTCCTGACCTTACTGCCCATCAGCTGCAACTATCAAGTAGAAGGGAAACACAGTCGCTTGCATTTATCCCAAGCTCTTTTTGAAAGTTCATTTCACAATTGAAAAACTGCAGATAAATTCATACTCCCTGACTTACTCATTCAATAAATGTTTGCTGCTGGCATTGCGGTCTTTTTCTAACCCTTCAAATACCTTCTCTGCGGCATCTGGGATTGTTCACAAGCGAGTCCCTCTGAAAGGAATGTGTCCTCTCCTTGTCCCACCTTCCCGTCTCCAAATCTAGATGACTCTAACTCATCTACCAAGTCCAAGATTAAACGTTCCTGCCTCAGGGAGACCTTTATCCAACTCTGTATGGTTACATTATACACTCCCATGGCTTCCTGTCACCCACCTATCACTATGCCCATCTAACTTTACTGGAATTATTTCTTTTATTATCCCACTACCTAGCTGTATTATATGCCCCACAAGGTCTGAACCCTCATCTGTTCCCATCAAGGACTGAAGCAGGCTGTCTGCCCCATGGTTAACCTAAGATTATTGAGTGAATAAATGAATGAGTGAAATGCCATGCACTGCACTAAGCAATGGGGGGTGGGGAAGGACTTTCAAGGCAGATTTCAATATAAGTAAAAAAAGTGCTGCTTGTTATGAACGCGATGCCTGGCATGCAGAAGGAAAAAAACCTCGAAGTACATTTTAAGAAATCTGTCCCTCAGCAATCAAGGTGGGTAAACGCATTCCAGGAAGAAGAGACGACAGTCCTTTGGGGCCAGGAAGACATAAAATCCTGAATCAAGCCACCTGGCGTGTAGGTGTGGGAGATGGGAAATTCAATATCTACTTGGGAAGTAGAATCAGTAAGATTTAAAGTAAGATTGTGAGACTTGGGGAAAGGAGAAACTATCCAACGCCGTTTCCGTGTGTGACTGCTGATGCTGTTATTCCTTAAGGAGGAACTCAGGAAGAAGGAAACATCTGGGAAGAGGAAAAGAACAACTGGCTGAAGCTGAGAACAAATTGAAATGCGGGGGTTTGGGGAAACTTTCAAATATAGCTAAGAAAGAAATTTGTGCTGCAAGGCATTTGAAGAAATAACAGGAGCAGAGAGATCACTGAAAGCCCTGTCTAAGATCAAATAAATCTCACCCGAATGAGTGCCCACAAAACAAGGTGTGGTTATAGGGTGATGCAATTGTTTCTTCAAAGAAAGTGTATCATTTAAACTTTCGCATGAATGATGTTTCTTCCCTAAGCCACTTTGACAAGTCCTGCTCCTGGGCTGACTGTGTTGTTACTGTGAAAAAAAACGTTTTCACTGCCTACTTTGAAGGCTTCCCTGTAAAGAGAGTAAGGTATTCCATTGGATGTCTCCAATAATGCAAATGTTTACTGTTTTAGGATGCACCCAATTGGGAAAACAGAACACTTAGGAATAAATCTGCTAGATGGAGGAATTGATGGATAGCGTGTGTGTGTGTGTGTGTGTGTGTGTGTGTGTGTGTGTGTGTGTACACACACACACACACACACACACACACACACACACATATATATATATATCTGAGCCACAACATAATATTGTGGCTCAGAAAGAGAAGTAGTAAGGAAGATTTTTCTCATAATGTGCAGAAGAGGGAAGGAGGGAGGGTGGGAACAGGAAGATAAGAGAGGGGATTACAATCAGTATGTAATGTGACTAGATTATAATAAAAAAGAAATAAATAAATGAAAACCTTTGTAAAGAAATAACTTAGAACTGATTCTTACAGCAGTCTTAATTCAATGTTGTATCTTAAACAATAGCAGTATCAATAGCTGAATAAATATGGTTTTCAAGTCAAGCTCAAAGCAACAGAAAAATCCTTCCCTGATGGCTAGACTTCATAGTGCCAGAAGGTGCTGTACAGGCTGCTAAGAGAGAAAAGGCCTTGATGGTCTTACCCAGAGCTAGACCCTGCATGCTACATTACCAACCTATCAAGCAAAGTGTGCCCACTGGTGCAATGGTGGCATAACTTTTATGAGGTAACCAACTGTTCTCTGATAGGATTTGAGGCCTATTTTATGGAACAAAATTCATGCCTGGTACTGGAAACCTGGTCAAAATCCTGCAGCTGGTGAGGTCATAGACCCTAGGGGTAGAACTTATCAATATTATCTTGCTATATAGGCATGTCATCATATTGCCTTCTCATTGTTTATACCCATAGATTTATGTTTCTCTCAATTTTGGTCAGAGAAGCTTCTTTTTGCAGTAGGTAGCAGTTTATGCAGAGACTTGTATCTGGTCAAAGATGCCAAATGCAAGTACTCATAAGTGCTTAGCTTAGCTGAATCATCTATATGAACCTCTAAGACTCGGGAAACATCCAGGAAGAGGAGGCCGAAAGAATTTCAGAACTAGAGGATAGGGCAGAGTGCTGTGAAGTTTTGTCTTCTGCCTGTGACAGGGTTGCTGGGCTCATGAACTCGTAGCAGCTGTGGTGACATGCTCTGCATAAGATGGAGATGACCAACATTCCAGCGTGAATGGGAAAGACTCTCCTCAGACCCCAGCCCTGAGTGACAGCTGCTGAGAGAGGGAGGGCCATTCTTCTTTGGGGGTGTGGCCATTGGTAGAGTTCTCTGGTTCTGGTGGATGAGCCCACACATATGCACGGCACAAATTGCCCATAATAGGTCTATTTAAAAGGAAAGAAGCTATGGAGTTGGAAGGGAATGTGATATGGAGAATCTGAGAGGACTAGAGGCGTGGGGATTGTATATAACCATATTTGGTTGGATGCCTATATGAATTCTCAGCAAACGCATATTCTAAGTGAAAAGGGAAGCTCTGGTTTCTGGACTGAGCTAAATTCCATTTTATTGTGCCATGCAGGTCTAGGTGTATGTCTGTTGGGTAGCATGTTCCTAGAATGCTGTTATGACATAATGTTTACCTCAGGGTACATCATGATTATCTTTTACAATGCTGAGCACAAAGTAGTTGCAAAACATTTGTTTGATTCATAGCCAATGGATTAATAGGAGTGCCTGAGTGCTCTCTAGTTTTTAATGTTCTTCAAAGTTCAACTAGCCCCACAGGCCTACCCCAGTTGGTATCGTTTCACATTGGTTATTGCTATGTGAGATTTATGAATTTTGGAAATCAATACTTGAATTTGTCTGTTTTTATTGTCTGTTCCTTTTGTAGAACAGGATTGTGAGAATTAATTTGAATGTAGTTAATTTTCCAACTTAACTATACTAAATACACTCTGCCAGGTGGGAAGCATCCTGTCTGGGTGTGTCTGGGAAGATGTTCAGAGACTTGAACTGGGCAGCACTGGTTTCCTCTCTAAGACGCTTAGGAGCCCTTCAATACCCTAGGAGTCTGAATAGAACAAAAAAGTTGTGGGAGGGGGAAATTGATTTTTTTTTTTTTAAGTAGAGCTGATATACACATTTTCTCGTACACCTGACTATCTATAGAGTTCCTGGTCTTTACGTTTTGAAATGTGGACATCAGCCCACCACGGGGGCTGAAGGCCTTTGGCATCAGGGTCATTACCATAAGTTTTCTCACTTCTGTAGGTTACAGACAACGGACTCTGGGACTTCTGAGTTTCCATAGCTGCATGACTTATTCCCTACAGTGAGTCTCCTTTTGTATGTACCTTTATATTCTTAGCTGAGGGCTTTCATTCCCTGAGAGCCATGACTAATCCAGTAACCATATGAGAGCAGTAACCTTGCGTAGGTCACTCCTACAGAAATCCACCCCCATCCCAGAACAGTTGTTGGCACAATTGTTGATTTTTAATAAGCAACAATAAAGAAATAAACTAAATTAAAGAACTCTTTTTTTTTCCAGTGAGTCATTTCTATGTAATAAATTACTCCATCAAGTAATAGCTTAAAACAACAAAAGCTTACTAGAATTCATGATTCTGTAGGTCAAAAGCTATGGCAGGGCCCAGTAGGGAGGGGTCATCTTTTCACCAAGGACACTCAGTGATAATGAGGTGGCAGATGACCTTGTCTGGAAGACTCCAGATAGCCTTATTTGACAAGAATGACTGCAAGACCAGGCTTCTGTAGACCTGATGGCAGGTGCCCTATGTTTCTCCAATGTGGAGTCTCGGTGCTTCTGTGTTTTGGAGACTAAGAGTCCCTAGAGTGAGCATCCAGAGATACGCGGTAGACTTACTGTTACTTAGCCTTAAAATCCTCCCTCTGTCTTGGCCTGTTCGTGATGCACATTACTGAGTCTAGTCTGTTTCCAAGAGAACCTTCTCAAAGGGAGCGTGAGTGGGAAATTCAACAGCATTTTTTAATCTTCTGCATGCATCAAAGAAAGAAAAAAAATGGACGTGTCAAATCAGGTAGGGATCTAAAATCAAACAGTGATTGCCAAATGAGCCAGACATAAGCAGCCAGCAAGCAAACATATAGCTTGTGCATACGAGGAGCCAACTTCTCGCTCCAGTGCCAGGGATCAAACCCTGGGCCTAAAGCAAACCCAGCCTCAAATGCTGACATTTGTAGCGAGATCAAACTCCTGGAAAGTGTCTATAAAACACTACTACTGAGCACTTGGTTGACTACTTTGTATCTAATCTCTGTGTCCTCATAAACCATACTACTGGGTGGGTACTGCTATGTTCCCACCCCTCATTTTACAGATTATGAAATGTAATACTCACTACCAGAACTGCTGAGCAATAGGACTGAGTTGGGAGTCCAGGAATTTCAACTCCTGAACCCCTGCACTTTTCCACCAATGCAGTGGGCTCCAGAGGTAAGCATTGTCTCTTATTGCAAAGCCACTTTCCACCCTCAAAAGGAGCAGGAAGGACCTATTTTAAGAACGTAAAAAAGGAAATGAGCTCTAGAATCGGCCCTGTGTTGTAATTCTGCTTCTCCCTTACTGCAACTGTGGGTAAGCTATTCCACTTTAATTACTCAGCTGTAAATTAAGAGTGATAGTATCTAGTTTGTAAGGTACGATGAAGATTAAAGAGAATAATTTCAAGCCTAGAATAGAGTCATCACTCAGAAAGATTCGGAACGTGTTAGTTCCTTTTTCAGATCCCTAACTAGTGCCCTACTTACGGGGAGAATCAATCCCATCGTGTGTCACAATTTTTCATAAAGAATTCTTGTGACACAATTAAATATTTATATGGAAAGACAAAAAGTGCTCCAGAAACAGAGTTATCTGTCTCCCTACCAGTTTAGTTGCTGTCCAACCTTGTATGAACAATGGGGCCAATTCTTTAAACACAAGCAAGGTTACCACTAATAAATTAGTCATAGGGAACTGTCAACACAGTTGTTCGTTGTTTGTAGAAATGGCTTTAAAATTGAAATCAGAATATCTGCAATGTAACATCAGAAAGGAAAATAAATGAGTGCCTAATTCCAAGTTCTACTAAAGTATCACGGGGTGGGGGTGGGGATCATGGTGACATTAAAATACTGGCATTTCTAGCCTTTACATTTAACATGAAATTTTTTTTTTTAATCCCCAACAGTGTGCTGTCAGATTGTTTTGGCATAGTTCTTTGGAGACAGGGTCTTAATGTGTAGTCTAGACTAACCCCTAACTCATAGTGATCCTCCTGCCTCAGTCTAATGATACTGAGACTACAAGCCCAGTTTCTACACTGTTATCTTAAATCTTTCCTTAGCTAGTTCCCTATCAAATCACAAAGAATGTCAACTCCACTTACCATGCTTACATTTTGTGCTGTCTGAGTAAAGAGATAAACTTAAAACCAGGCAATCCAAGGTTCCAAAATGCAAGCACGCCTGTTGACAAGGAAAGCAGAACAGCTTCCATAAGCAACAAGGAAGACGCTCAACATGCTCAAGTGGGGGGGGGGGGAGAGATAAAGCAGCTGGAAGTCAAATGCAGAACAGTTCATAATAAAGGCTTAGACACATATGCAACAAACACAACAGAAGAAAACTCTCTTGACTTCTAAAAATGTTCTATGTGTCAGCCCCGTATTTAAAAATTAGAACATGGGGCCCTGCACAAACTGAAGCACCAATCAAGGTCAGTGCATGCAGTGAACCTAGACCTCCCTAGCTAATGGACAGCTCATTCTCCACAGCTGTGGGGAGAGCAGGGACTGTCTCTGACATGAACTCTGGTGTCTTGATCTGATCACTTCCCCTTGGTGGGGAGGCCCTGTGGGCACACAAAGGAAGGGGAAGCATGCTATCTGGATGAAATCTGATAGGCTATGGTCATATGGTGGGGGAGGAGGTCTCCTTCTGTCAGAGGTCTTGGGAAGGGAATAGGACGGAAGAGGAAAGGAGGGTGGGAACAGGAAGATACAAATGAGAGGATGACAATTGGGATGTAATCTGAATAAATTATAATAAATTAAAATTTAAAAACCGGAACATTTTCCTAGCATATGCTTTATGATGGTCTAAGTTACCAAGCTATAGTCTTGAGTGTTAAAGTAGAATATCCCTAGAGCCATAGATGTAAGAATCAGAGAACTAAGGAAGAAATGGACACAAACAGATTGATGATTTCAATCTTCTTGACATTGATGGGTTTTGCTTTTTACAAATGAGACGCGCAATGGAACTTGGGTGGTGAAGGAAGCAGATCACAGGGAGAGCTGGAATGTGGACAACTTTAACTTTGGGAAAATGATCTCCAAGGGTGAGCCTAAGCTGCTGACCCAGATCAACAGGAGAAGTGACTGTAATTATTATATTAAACAAAGCCTTTTATGGCCAATGACTTAAAAGGAATCACAAATCTCTTAATTATATAATAAATGCATTTCTAAAAGCCTCCTATGAATTAGCCACTGGAGAGCAATTAAAGCAATAATAGTTTACTCTTTGCTCATTAGGCTGCTATCAGCAAGCTTGGCAGCCAAACAAGGAAACAACAACAGACGAAAATGGACTTTTGTCCACATAGAGTATGAAAAGATTACGCATCTTTGTCATCATGGAAAACTTTACAAATCACTACACCAGAGGTTTGCAATTAGCACATGCACTGCACAAACTGCAGTGGGAAATGACATAGGGGAAAGTCTGACTGGCAGGTGTCGTTTGATGTCCTGAGTCACCATCATCACCACAATGATGTGAACTGGGTAATTGCTACACATCCCTTTTGGGGGGTGGAAGCAAATAGACAGAGAAATGTTTGCACAATAGGAAGTCACTGAATGGTAACTTAAGTATTGAGCTGTTTTTGGAAGGAAAGAATTAAACACATCACTTAGTTCCTAAATGTTCTATTGTTTGAGATCCACCAAAGGAGTGACTGCTTGCTAAGTAAAGCTATGTCTGCTATTGTTGGATCCCTAAAACTCATAGTGTCACCTCACCCTTAAATGTATAGCGTGAGAAGAACCCAAGTATTTCCAGAAATGAGGCTAAGATGGGGCAACAGGAAAAAGGAGCCTGCTAGATCAAAAGATGACACTGGCAGCAAGGGGAAAATGGACCACCACCAAGAGTATTGACCAAGAGCTTGACCAAACAGAAAAGCGAGTCTAAGGTTTTCTTTTCTTTTTTCTTATTGCACAGGCCATTATGAGGCTCCACTTTTTCCCCTCTGATTACAGGGTTGTGTTGTGTGTATTTGTTATGAAGGCTTTGTCTCTTTTTGGAAAATGATTTTGCCATTTGGCTCCTTCCTCGATCAATACTTTCCAATTGTCATTAATGGCAGTTGATTGAATGTGACGATTTAGCTTCAATAGATATTTATATCAAATCCAAAATATATTTCTATCTATATCTTTAGAGTTAAATCAGTTACAGTGTTTATAGGAATCATGTGTGCATATAATGGAAAGTTTTATATGTATAAAATATTTAAGGGTGTGTGTGTGTGTTTGTGTGTGTGTATATGTGTGTGGGGGTATGTGTGTGTTATGCTATGTTATACATTGTTCAAGCATTTGTCCTAATGGGGAGTTCTCTATTTTCCATTCTTTTACCTTAACCACTAAACTGCTTAATTTAGCCTCAATTATGTGTTTTGTATTAATTTCATATATTTAAGCACATTATTTTATAATTCTCTTACTATCCAACTCCCATCCCCCTTTTATTCTTCTCCACATATCACCTAGGTTTATCAGCAGGGACACACACACACACACACACACACACACACACACACACACACATTTAACATTCTATGACATTTTATTTGATTCAGATACTTTGGTTGGTATCAGTAACAAACAAAAGAATGATCCTTAAGAATACAGCTATCAGTTGATAGCAGAATCCTACAGGGTTACAAATCTTTTAATGTCTCTCCTGATCTCTGTGTCTACTTCTGCTTTCCCTATTTTGGTGGTGGTGGTGGTGATTGCTCCTTTGTTTGTTTGGAGGCCGTGTCTCACGCCGTAGTTCAGTCTGTCTTGGAACCAATGAAGTACCCCAAGCTAGCCTGGAAGTCCATGTGATTCTCCCTCCCCGGCCTCCCACGGAGTGGGGTTATAGAATCAAGTCTTGAAACTGTCTTGAAAGTTTCAGTTTCTTCCCATCATATTTAGGACACTGTGGCCAGCCTGCCTACCTCTCCAACCTCATTCCTATAATCAGCTCTCACTATATGCTATGTTCTGGCCATTGTGAATAGCCTGTAACTAGTGGAAAAGCTAGTATTTCCTCAACTTCCTTGATTTTTTTTTGCACATGTTGCTCCTTGTACACAAAATCTCTTTCCTTTTGCTCCTCATGCCCAAGCTGATCTTTCAAAATTCAAACATCTCTTAAGCTCCCACGCACACATGGATACCTGGCATTTAACCACACTAAACTAGACTTGCTTTCTTTTGTTCTTCCTACCAGACTAGGATTCTTGTGTCTGTCATGCCTACCATATTATTACGGTACTCAAAATGTACCTAGTTTACTTACTGTTGAATAAACAAGAAACATCAATTCCATCAAGCAAATAACTACCTATGGGTAGATAAACTATCTTTTCCAGCTAATATCCCTGACACTTGAGGACAACTATCAAGTCTCTCTTCCTACGTACGGTCAATGCCTAAGCTAATTCAGCATCCCCATCCCGATCATCTTTGCCTTGGCGACTTAAAGATCCTTTGAATAGATTTCTTCTAAAGTCCACCATGCTCTCTCTGTCCTTAGCATACTATCTAAGCTTTATCCAGTTTTTTTTTTCCCTCTGACAACAGCGGCAGACTTCATCTTCTCCATCGTTTCTCACTCTAAAATCTATTACCTCATTTTATCCAGCCATGCCATTTTTTTTGGTCTGGGAGCCTTCTTCCAAGTACACACCCTGCATGTGGGACAGCAACCACGGATCGACTGTCTGCATGTGGGACTGGGAGACAATTGCCCGAGCTCACTGGGGAATCTTATCACGGAAGAAAGGTCTGGCTTAGGTCAGCTAGAGAAGATGTTTGTAAAAGTCCATGTTTTGTTTCAAACTGTAAAAATCTTTTGGTCGGGGGGGGGGGGGGGGGGGGGAACTACCGTGATAATGAATACTCACTTGTTTTTATTTCATTACCTTTTAAAGAACATTCTCCTAGAAACTCTTTAATTTCTACTTCAAATGATTTAGGAAGATGTTTGGAGCCTCTAGACAGGCACACAGTCCCTGACGACAGGGACTTGAGCTTCTATCTAGAAAGTGATCTTCTGGTACACACACACACGCGCACACACACACACACACACACACACACACACACAATTAAAAACATTGACAAGCTGGATGGGGTAACTCCTCCTTCTGTTACAAGTTTCCTGTCAGATTGTCTTTCTCCCCTCTGGTTCCCACACTATTGCCATCCTGCACACTCATCCTACACTCATCTGCAAATGTCATTGCTTCATAATTCAGTAAGAAAACTGTTTTTAATGACACAAAGAAATATCCCGTACATTGCCCCCCCACCCCCCACCCCCGCCATGGCTTAATCCCTTTTGCATCTATGAAACCTACACATAGGAGCCACAGGCTACCGCAGGTCAAGTAACTTCATCATCTAGATAGAAGGGCTTTGTTGTACCCAGTGACTTTCACCTGCACCAAATTTCAGGGGTGCTGAGCAGTTCAAAACCTGCTACCTCACTTTGCTGTATCACTGAAAGGAATACAAGCCAAGTGTTACTTCCTCTGCTTTAGAGATAATTGAGTAGAACGAGAAAGATCTCACTAGTTTTCTTCCATTTCTTCTTGAGAACCCATTACAGTAGGATGCTGAAATAATAGCTGTCTTCCATGGCCTCCAAAAAGTCTTGTTGCTAAGCGGCCCCATATCTTACTTCTCCCGTTATTATGTACAACAGTTAAAATAAAACAAAACAACTTGACAGCTGTCAGAAATGACTTATGAAGTAATATTTTATTTATTGTTTGGCGATTTTGGTCACAAGTTTGAGGCTTAACTACGAAGCATAATTAAAGGGAGAAGTATAGTTCATAGTCACTTAAAATATTCTTTCCTCACACATTCCAATTATGACTGGTATATTTCTAAGTTAATTAAGTACATAATTGCTCCGCATTTCATCATAGAGCGATTCCAGTGTATTTAGTGGCTATCAATGCGGCTTTTAGTACTTTAGAAATGACCATATAGAGTATAAATTTACTTCTCAAAGTGTTCTTGGGTTATCTAGGGTGCAATTTTTAGATTTTGGTCCCAGGGCAATAGTCTCATTAGTTGGCTCAGACATTCACTGCTTCACTTCTGAATCTATATGAAGGATCTCATAGGCCATATCTATAATAAGCAGCTTATCCAGCATGTTAATTTTAAGGGTTGCTTTAAAAAGAAAAATGCTGCCTTCTTCTGATAAACCCCAGACTTTGATAGCATGTCCTCTGAAGTTGTTCTGTAAGCGCAGTACTAAACTTCAGTCCGACAATCTGGGCTATGTAATTAGCTCACAGCTGCGGTACTGGAATAACACGGACTTGTTGAGATAGCTTGTTGCTCATTGTTTGGACCCTGGTTCCGAATTCAGTGGTCACCTTAAGTTCTTGAAGAATGGTGAAAAATGTCTGCCACCGGTTCGGGGTGTTTGAACATTCGATCCCAAGATGGTGGACTGTTTCGGGGAGATAGCCCAGCCTTGCTGGAGGAAGTCCATCGCTGGCTGGACTCAGGCTCTGAGAGCTGATAGCCCCATCCCACTTCCGGTTCACACTCTCTGCTTCATGTTTACGCTTAAGACATGACCTCTTCATCCTACTCCGCCCGCCGTGTCTCCTCATCATGACGGACTGTTAATCCCACTAGCACCGTAAGCCAAAACAAACCCTTTCTTCCATAAATTGCTTTTTGGTCACGGTGTTTAAAAAAAAGTAACCTTTAATCCCAGCACTAGGGAGGCAGAGACAGGCTGATCGTTGTGAGTTCGAGGCCAGCCTGGTCTACAAAGCTAGTCCAGAACAGCCAGGGCTTAACAGAGAAAAACTGTCTCGAAAGAAAAAAAAAAAAAAGTAACCAATACAAATGACTTATCTTCATTTTTAGAGGAGACCATATCCTTTCTTGTTTAATTACTACTAAAAAACTGGTTTTTTGTCATGCCTATGTATCACTACCTAGCTGACCTTAACTTGAATTGTAATGATCTTCTAAAATAGAAGAGAATACTTCACCTGATCAAAAATAATCTGAGTGGCTATATTAATTATATGCCATACAAATAGAACCTTAATCTCAGTGTCTTTACTATTTCACAACTGCTTATACTTCCAAAGTCTCCCTTGTAATGATGAACATGCTCTATAAGATTTAAAAATTTCCTTTGCTGCTGTATAAATTTTAAATATATATATATATATATATAAAGACTAGATGCAGTGGTTCTCAACCTCTGGGTCGCGACCCCCTGTCAAACCTCTAAATTTACATTATGATTCATAACAGTACCCAGATTACAGTTATGGAGTAACAATAAAAATAATTTTATGGTTGGGGCCTCAGCATAACATAAGGGACTGAATTAAAGAGTTGCAACATCAGGAGGGTTGTGATCCACTGTGTTAGAGACTATTAAGAATTGCTTTAAAATGTGACAAATTATCTAGGACAGTGGTCAAAGACCTAGTCGTTGAATATCTGCTATGAAAGATTCGTTGTGCAACTTCATTCTGAAAAGGGCCCTAGAAAGTGGTCATTTTACATAGAGGAAAACTCAGCAACCAGAGAGAACAAGAAACTGGTTGAATAAGGTCATACAGGCTTCAACAGTGAGGTTCTAGTTCAGGCTGCCTATTTCCGCTCATTTAAATTTCCCCAGCGCAAGTTTATATGGTATATATTTCACTGCCACACATTCATATATTTCTTACTGTTCTGTCAATTACCAGTGCTACTACAAGTGTATGGGTCTTAAGTTCAGATGCCACATTCTATGTGCTCTCTCTCTTTTACTCTCTCTCAATTAGTTATTTGTTTGCATTGGTGTTTTGCCTGCATGTATGTCTGTGAAAGGGTATTGGATTCCCTGGAACTGGATTTAAGAGAGTTGTGAAGTGCCCTGTGGGTGCCGGGAATTGAACTCAGGACCTCTGGAAGAGCAGCCAGAGCTCTTAACTGCTGTGCCATCTCTTATTTCAGCCTAATGACTGTTCTGTCCTAATTACAACAGCTTCCTACTCTGGTGATGCCAGGATGTGACTATAAAAATCTTTCTCTCACATAGCATGCATCTACATTATTAGAATTAGAAAAAAGTATCGCTTCTTGGCCTTTGGCTAAGCTCAAGTGTAGAATAAGAAAACTATAGAAAGAAACATATGCAAGTAACTACACCTGCTTTTTGAGACAGGTCTTGAACTTCTGATTCTCCTGTGTCCATTTCCCATGTGCTGGGATTATAGGCATGTGGCACCACACCTGGCTTTGGCTGGTTTATTATTAAAACACTAATGTTAAATGTCCAATTTGGAAATATTAAGAAAAAAGTACAAATTATGTATGTATGTGTGTATGTATATATATATATATATATATATATATATATATGTATGCATGCACATATGTGTATATATATGCCCTTGTTAAGGTTCTATTACTGTGATAAAACATCATAGCCAAAAGAAAGTTGGGGAGGAAAGGATTTATTTGGCTTACACTTCCACATCACAGTCCATCATCAAAGGAAACCAGGACAGGAATTCAAGCAAAGCAGGCTAGAGGCAGTAGCTGATGCAGAGGCCAGGGAGGAGCCATGGCTTGCTCCTCATGGTTTGCTCAGCCAGTTTTCTCATTTAAACCAGGCTCACCAGCCCAGGGATGGCACCACCCACAATGGGCTGAGCCTCCCCATTAATTACTAATTAAGAAAATGTCCTATAGAATTGCCTATAGCCTTATCTTACGAGTGCATTTTTCCAATTGAGGTTCCCTCCTCTCGGATGTGTGTCAAGTTGACATAAAACAATCCAGCAAAATCGGGCCCCCCCAATAACTTGACAGCAAACACACCACCATGAAGCCACAACCTTTCCTTTCTCATTCATTCATCCTCCAAGATTCCAATTAAAAAAAAATAGAAATAACATTAAAAGTCCCCACAGTCTTAACAAACTCAAACACATTCAAAGCTTACTCTCTTTTCAAATCGAGTGTTGTACAACTCAAGATGTCTCATCTGTGGGGTCCTGATAAATCCAAAATAAATGCAGTGCTTCTTAGTTCCAGACGGAAGGCACAGTCACGATTACATTAAAGTAAAACCAAACTCCGACATTATAAATAAGCCAAGGTCTGATGTCTGGGATTTACTCCTGACCTTCTGGGGCTCCTCCAAGGGGCTGGGGTCATTCCTCCATCTCTGCCCTCTGCAGTACACACGGCTTGTCCTCTAGGCTCTGGCTGCCTTCACTCCAGTCCTTTTGCTGTTCTTGGTGGTCATTCCATGGTCCTGGGATCTCCAAAACACTGGGGTTTTCTGCTGCCACTGGGCTGTGCTTTCACCAATAGGCTCTTCTCATGAGTCCAAGCCTCCGCATGACCCCTTCGGCCTTGGGCCTCCAGCTGCCACTAAGGCTGCAGCTTCACCATTTGGCCTCTCACAGTGCCAAGCCTCAGCTTCCCATGACTCCTTTCTTGTCTTCAAAACCAGTTACCACCTTGGTGATTCCTACACTACCAAGTTGAGTTGCCAGCAGGAAGTCCAACCTTGGCTGCCTCTGGAACACAGCTTCCGTGCGCTCTCGGGAAACACTTCTCAGAAGATTCTACCTCACTGATCATGGCAATGTCTTCTTAATCACTGTTAGTTTCTTAGCTCCAGCTGACCAGCATTAAGTACCCCAGCAAAGCAAAGGTTTCACCTTAATGGTTCTGGTCTCTAGTTAAAAATCACAGTTGACTCTTCAATTCTAGCTGACCTGACCCACAGAACCTAAATTCAAAATAACAAACAGTCCTGATAGAGTCTTTAATCTTCCCTCTGAAACTTCAGAAGTCAGGCTGCCATCATCTGAACTGCTCTCAAACATACTTATCTTATAAGCTCCTACAGAACAGCCTACTGAGCTCTCAACAATCAGTGAAGTTTCTATGCTAAAGTTCCAAAGCCTTTCTACAAATCCTCCTCAAAACAGCATGGTCAGGTCGTCATAGCAATACCCCACTATGCTGGGACCAACGTCTGTCTTACTTAGAGTTTCTATTGCTGTGATGAAACACCATGACCAAAAGCATATATCTGCTCATCATCAAAAGAAATCAGGACAGGAACTCAAGGAGGGCAGGAACCTGGAGATAGGAGCTGATGCAGAGGCCGTGGAGGGGTGCTGCTTACTTGCTCCTCATGTCTTGCTTAGCTTGCTTTCTCCTAGAACCCAGGACTATAGCTTTGGGATAATACTATTCACAATGGGCTCGGCCTTCTCCCATCAATCACTAATTAAGGAAATGCTAGTTGTGTCAATATATATATCCTGGTTTTACTAATTAAATTCCATTCTATTTAAATCTCTGCAGAAAAAGGAGTTAATATGAAGAAGCATTGTAATTATTTTTCTATTTATAATAGTGACAGATAAGATTCCAAAATTGAGGAGAAACATGTCTTAGGCTCAGAAGTAGGAAAGATTTGAGGCCATTAAGGGACTCTTCCTTAATTTTTAAAGCAATGAAGAGGAATCTTAAAGGAGAATAACAATGGATATGACAATCAGAAAGGGATGACAGTATATACTTATAATACACATAATAAGACAAGCATTAAAACAATAGAAAAGAAAAGCCCACCATTTGTAAGCTTATGGAAGAAATGAAAACCATGATCTTTAGCCCCACTAAGACAATCTTAAAAACATTGGTGTACATATAGAATCATGTACATGTATAAAAATAGCAGTCAGTGGCGACCCATAGAGAACTGAACACATTCAAGTAAAAAAAAAAATCACCAAATCTTCATATCTTTTAATAGACAACTGTGAAATGCTCCCGTAATCCTATAAACAGGTGCTATTGCTTGACTTTTGCTCAAAATTTACCAAAATTATACTTTATGTCTGATGGTGCAGTAAAGTTCCTATAGCTTATATTCGTGGAAAAGAGTTGAAAATGCACTCACTAAATTAGTTGAGTAAAATTAAGTGAAATTGGCAATGGGCTTATATTTTAAAATAATTTTCAAATGTTTACTATGGATGTAGTAACGTCTGATGACTTTTACCCTTCCTGCTTTCTTATCTCTCTCTTTCCACTGCCAATGTCTTCTCTGTCCTCCCTACAAGTTCCCTTTCCCACATTCATGTCTTTTTGTTTTGTCTTGTGACCCACCAAGTTTAACGGAGGCCATCTATGTGACAATGAGTTTGGATATCTCCATGCAGATTTGTGTGCTCACCAATGGGCACACAACTGAGGGCGATGCCTCCCCATCTCCAGAACCCGTTGGTAGAGCCAATAGTTCAGAGAGGGACAGGGCTTATGAGCCCTTCCCTAATCCATAAATGACTGTCGACAGACCTACTATTGTACAGGCTCAGTACCATAGTTGTCAGATCACAATAGCAATGTCTGTGTCATAACCAGAAAAACAGGATTTCACAGCCCTTCTCCCTATCCTGTTACAGTCTTTCTGTCTCCTGTTCTGGGATGTTCTCTGAGCCTTAGAGGGGATGGTTTAAATGTGCTATTTAGAGCTAAGCCCTCAACTGTCGCAAGTCACTCTCAGGTACCTTAAGCAGCTATGAGTCTTTGCATTCAGTGCCATTCAATTCGAAGAGACGCTTCTCCAATTAAGGTGGACACTTAGCATTGACCTGTGGATGTAAACAAATATTTAGAAGGTGGCTTGAAGTCAATACCAGTTTAGCTAAACAGTAGTATCAGCTCTCCCCTAGTGCCCAAGACCTCCTCAATAATAGGGATTTGCCTGAATTTACAGTACCAGTCATGAGTTCCCTCATGCAGAGTGAGCCTCAATCCAAGGAGAGAGTGGTTGGTTCCCTCCAAAGCTGCCATGCCAGTATTGCACCAGTGAGTACGCTTTCTCTAGTAGGTTGGTGTTACAATTCATCATGTTAACAGCTGGGTAAGATAGCTCTTACTTTTTCTCCCTTAGCAACTTGCTTAGTACCATCTAGCACCATGAAAACTAACCAACAAGGAGAAAACTTCCAGTTCTGTTCCAGAGCAATTTCACTATATTTTGCCACAAAGGGGGTGGGGGTAGGGGGAAGGATGTCTTTAGCAATATGATTTTACCGATTATTTCTGATGGAATTGCAACCAAGAGGAATTGCAAGATCTTATACTGGCTTGGGAGCCTTTCTACTATCAGCTTTAAAGGAGCTCTCTAAAACCTGGCATTTGGGTTTTTTGCATAGCGATCCATGCCTTTTAGAAAGAGAAACACATCCAGTGCAATTAATAGCAGCAAAACATTAAAAGGCGTGGAGAATTTGGGACCTGGAAAGCTACAAAAGCACAAGAGTCAAGAACCTTGGCAAGTCGATAGTCAGCCATTGGAACTCCTTTAAGAGACAGGTATAATTGAAGTTTAAGATGGGCCAGAGAGATCACAGGCTAAGCTGCAAACATACAGAACTGAGTAGAAGCAACATCACGGCATCAGAAACTGGGTAAGAGGAAGATGAAAAGGACACAGCTGTTGGAGTTCAAGGCAAACAGTGAGAACCTGGAGGACTCCAGAGCCAACACAAAAAATAAAAGCAAACATGCAGAAGTCCTGAAATGGTCTGGAACCCACAAACTCAGAACAGTGGGGTCTGAGGGGCTGGGAAAGCAATGAGTGTGTGACACACTGTACCCACAGATTTCTCCATCCTTAACTGTAAAGAAGTTTTATAAAGAACTCAGCATTTCTGGATCTCACAACCAAACAGGAAGACACATCTGATTGGGCCCAGCTTACTGCCAGCTTTTCCTGGTGGTAAGCATTCGGGATTTTATTCACAAAATTTTAAGGTAGGTGTTCTCTTCCAGTTGAAATAAAAAAATAAAAAATAAGAATCCTTGTCAAGTACAGCTTTCTAGATAGCTATCCGAGCTGTTTTCAGGAGACTGTGTTTTGCGGTTGCTAGGACCTTTCCAGTTTACCCAATGTATTGTTTTAAACAAATGCGCCTATTCAGTTATGGCCTCAAGCACAGCTGAGGAATTTAGCTAGAAGGATGATTTCAACAGTTGGTTTAAGACCTAGTGAACCTCCCAGGCCTATTCATTAACATCTGAAAGAGACTCTTTTACCTCCTGAGTCTTTAACAATGAAAGTGTAAGATCACTGAACCCCAAGGCTTTCTCTCCTCCTCACTTTCTGTGTGTCTTAGGGAGGAGCAGGGTCAGTCTCTGTACTTCCTTTCTTTTTCTTCTTTTTCAAAGACAGCTCTTCAGTGTTGAGGACAAGAAGCAGAGACACGGAGAAGCCACCTCGTCTCTTAGGCAGGCTCCATTTGTAATCTCTTCTGGCTGGCTGTGGATGCCTTCTGAGTGGCAGGCATCCAGGCATTCATAAAGGTGTATGTGGGAGTCTGAGGGAGGGCACAACAAGGCTGTTGTTTCTTATCATGACCGATAAGCTTTCTTCCAACCTCTTGTTCCTCCAGGCCCAACTCCTTGCAATCTTCTGATAAGGACACCCCAAGCTGTCCATCAGAGAAACTGGCATCTATGACAAGTCACGTTACCGGCCTTTAGTCAATTCTTCCGTCATGTCTGCTCACTCTGGCATCCTTCTCCATTTCTCATCATTCTGAAAGGTGTTGACTAGACGGACATCTAACTAGTGGGTGCAGAAATCCCCAAGTGTTTGAGTGAGTCTCTTAGGAAGCCGACAGCATTTTACCAAACTATGAAGTTCTAGAAGAGTTATGTCTTGAAGAACTCTGAAGAAAACATCCTTTATCTCACCACCCATATTGTTAATACAAAGTTAGTCATCAGGCTTATTGTTTCTTTTTTTTTTTTTTTTTTTTTTTTAACCATTTCTAGTTGCTGCTCTGTCTCCCATCTTTGGTGTCATGCGGTTTCTTAGTAAAGCATTTAGGGTGGCTTTCTTTAATGTCTTGCATCATTGGTGTCTCTTTCTTTCTTCAATTCTGGGAAGAAATCAAGCCTCCCTAATGATGCTTTTACCTAGCATAGGGGAATAGGGAGGAACCAGTCCTAGTCCACCATTGTGAGAGGCTGGGTTCTAACTTTACATGGTATGGTGGTAGCCCATGCAGAGTGCTAACAAAATACTGTAGATTTGCTATCTTATATACAACAGGTGCTTATTTGTGCAGTTCTGAAGGCTGGGAAGACCAAGACCAAGGTAGAAGGAGCTTAGCTTCTGGTGAGGACCAGTTTCTTTGTTCATAAACAGTGTCTTCCATGTCCTGAGATGGTAGAGAAAACAGAATGAATCTTCGGGCAACTACTTTATAAGCAAATTAACTCTACTCATGAAGGCTTTTTAAGGCTCTCACTATTTGGTCAGTCTGGGGCATTAGACTTTAACAGATGAAGCTTATGGGGACACAACACTCAGACAGAGCACACACACCCACTTTGCTGCTTCAGTCATACCCTGCCACATTTTATCAGCACAATTCTGTGATTGTGCATATCTGGCTCGGTTCCAGGTTTTTATCATTCTCTGGGCTAACATCTGCCTACTGCGTGCTTGTTCCTCCGCCTCTGAGTCCTCTGTTCCCAGATGTGTACATTTTTCTTGTGTCTACGCACTCAGTTTCATATCACTATTCTTTCCTACCTCCCCAGTACCATCTCTAGGCACCACCCACACACATTTGAGGAGCAGAGTTTTATATAATAGAGGAAATCGAATCCAGCAGATCTGAACAGGCCTCCTATGTGAACTCTAAGAACTTCTTGCCATAAACGAATCTGCCGTAGGAGCTGAATGGGGTCCTTACCATTCATTTGTTGGAATCCTAATGTTCAACGTGCTTGCGTGAAGATGAGGTCTTTAGACAAAATCCTGACAGTGAGGTGAGGTTGTGTGTGACAATGGGTGCTCAACCTGATAGGGCCAGGGTTCAGATAAGGGAGCGAGAGCCTCTCTCTATACACACTTTTACCAATGAAAGGCACGTGCCAAGAACACATGGAGGTACATCTTGCAAGCCCCGTAGAGAAGAAGCCTCACAGGAAACTCACCATCACAGGCTCTGGAGTGGTGAGAAAACAAATTCGTGTTATTCTAGCAGTTGAGTCTGTGGTATTTCGTTGGCAGTCGGAAACAGACTAATACACTGTGATTATCAGGGCTGTGTCCATTCTTGCTAGGAAGCTCTGCACTAGGCCCTTTGACTCTTAGGTGCTGAGGCCATGTAGATTTAAAAAAAAAAAAAAAAAGCCAATTCTGAGTTCTGACAAAATGTCATGCAAACTCCTATCGCTGTCAAATCACTCTAAATTTACCAGGCCTTGGAAAATCTATACTTATTCTTTCAATCACCTTTTAATTCTTTCAATTCTTATCGGTCTCAGTGTTTAGTTTTACTTCCTTCTGGCTGATGGCTTTAACCAACACATAAGGAACAGCACACTTAGCATCTGTTTGCCTGTGTCTTCTTCCCTCTGGTCTTCAGTTTTTATTCTTCCTTCTTGCTCTCCACATTCTAAGTCCCACCGCCCTCCTAGTGCCCCACTCAGCTCTCCACATTTACCAACACTGCTCTCCTGTCCCCTTTTTCCACTGACAGCAAAACACATGGATCAACAAAAGGGCTTCCGGGGACTTGCTTTTGATGACTGACTGGTTGATTGCTTTCTTACTATTATTTCTATCTGGAAGAAGAAAAGTTAAAGACCCTGAAAGAGGTTTCTAAACAGTGTAAGAATAACATCAGGATATGTGCATAAACTTGGAATTCCTCATCAGAGAAACGATCCTTCATTTCTTTGTTCATTCACTTGAGCTTAATGAATTGGCATTTGCTTCCTGCCAAATTCTGCTAGGCCTGGCATGTAGTAAGTGCTTAATAAAAGTTTCTTTGTGTAAATAACTAGATGAATCTTCATACTAACGTCTCCTAAATAGAATATTTCTTGTTTTCCTACCTGAGTGGCCTCAGAGGACATTTGTCAGGCTCAATAAATACTTTGTAAGGAAAGCAGCATTATCCTTGTCATCATGGGGCTGAAGTCACGAGATGGGCATACTTTGTACCAGGATAGAGCTCACTGCATTATGATTCATATCAGTAGTGGAATTACAGTTATAAAGCAGCAACAAAATAGTTCTGTGTATGGGGTGGGTGGTTGGGAGTCACCACAACATAACGAATTGCATTGAAGGGTTGCAGCATTAGGAAGGTTGAGAACTGCGTCAGAGCAATGGAGATAATTGGTGAGGATGAGGAAGCACAAGGTAAAAGAGCTCTTCCTGTGCCCTTTCTCCTTTGTGTTTTCCATAGCAATGTAAGTTAACATAACCTGGATTCACTGTTGGCTCACCCTTGGATTAATGAGAGGCAGGATCATGTCTCATTTAATAAATTATTTGCCCGAGAAGACTTAGATTATGCCATTGAAATGAAGCAGTGACTGGTGGTTAAATGTACTGTGTTTTCAAGATGATCAATTATAGTACCCTTTTCACAAGCATTGTTCTATGGTTGTTTGACAAAATGAATCAAATGTGTATCTTTGTTGTACATCTAACTTTGTAGTAAGAAGTCTTTAAAATGAGTATTTATCAATAATGACATTTATTGAGCATATATAGTACCTCAAATACTGGTTTTTTGGGATGAGAACGATGGTACACACCTGACATTCAGAAGGCAGAAGAAAGAATTCAATGGAAGCCCAGACGACATATCAATCCCAGGCTAGCCTGGGTTATAGAATGGGAACCACCCTAAAACCAAAATAAAACAACCAACAAACACTGTGTTGAAATTTTTTGTAAATACTTTCCCCAAATTTTATAACCTTATGATTTATCACGATTCATCATTAGTAATATGGAAAGCGATCATTCTAATTAAGGGTAGTGAGGACTCTCAAAGATCATCAGTATTTGCTTGAATAATAAAGGTCATAAAATTGTTAATTCTCAGGTAATATTCTGAGCACCCTTACTATGTATATTCTTTTATATTAAATTATGTGTGTATCTTATGGTACAAGACACATCTGAATCTTCTATGGGAAACCTTCCTCTATTTGTTAGAATTTAGATTTGGGGGTCAATACCATATTTATACAGTATTTGGGATGGGAAAAACGTGTTTCTTAGAAGATACAAAGAATGTAGAGACTAAATAATTCCCATCAAATGATATCATCCACCAGTTTTGCATTTTCCACACATAAACTTTTTCTATTATGTGACTTGAAGATTCTTATTTTAGGCTTACTTTTAATTTAATCCATTTAATCGAGCAAATGTAGTTAATTTGTTACTAATAGATAAGTTTTCTGTGGGTTCTGCTAAGTAATGTTTCTCTCTTTATATATATAATATCTATCTCCAAGTAATGGGAATTTGAGAACATATATAACTATATTTTATAAAGTGTCTGATCTCCCTCCACCCCTCAGTCCTCTTGCATTATGATCAGGATGGACATATTCACATGCAAAAGTCCATTTAGGGAATGTATTTTGTTTTAAAAACATACTACTGTTGGTTTCTTAATTTTTCTCTAATGTTTAACATACATGATGCTTAAAAAAACTAATTTATTAAAATTCTTTTACTAGGCACATAAATATTTATTAAGTTCAAGGGTAAGTTAGGTTTTTGTTTACATTTTTTTTAAAAATTTTATTTTATGTGCATTGGTATTTGGCCTGCTTGCATTTCTGTGTGACAGTGTTAGATCCTGGAGTTATAGTCAGTTGTGAACTCGTATGTGGGTCCTAGAAATTGAACCTCAGTCTTCTGAGCTGTCTCTCCAGCTCCCAGCCCCCTCCCCCTTTAAAGACAAGGTCTCGCTGTGTATTACCTGACTGGCCTAGAACTCACTATGTAGCACAGGGTCTGGCATTCTCCTTCCTCCTGAGTACTGGGATTATGGAAGCATGAAATCCTGCTAGACTAGGATTCTTAAGAGAATAAAGAGCCTGATGTTTCTCTTCACATTTAATTACATTGAGGAGTTTCGGCCTGAGTTACACAGCTTGAACTAATCAATCTACCAGTAAAAATGTCAATACAATTACACTATTAAAAGGAATGCACCTATTAAAATTGTCAAACATGTTATTGCCTTTCCAATATAGCATCCAAAAGAGTAACTTGTCTGGAGGTTTTATTTATTTATTTATTGGTTTTTCGAGACAAGGTTTCTCTATGTTAGCCTTGACTGTCCTGGACTCGCTTTGTAGACCATGCTGGCCTCAAACTCAGTGATCTGCCTGCCTCTGCCTCCTGAGTGCTGGGATTACAGGTGTCTGCCACAGCCTCCAACTTGGAATTTATCTTTATAATTTTTGTATTGTAACTAAAAAGCGTATTTACAAAAACACTACAACATGATTTAATAGAAACTTGTATTGTGCTGATCTGATGGCATGCTAATATATCTCCAGATCAATTAAATCCATGGGATAAAGTAGGTCTAAGATCAAGTAAGATGAATATAATGTGTTCATACAATGCACAGGGCCACTGCGGACTTTAGGCAGCTCAGTATTTTATAAGAAAAAACGCTGAGCGGTTGAGCTCTAGTCCAGTGCCAGGGTACTTGCTGGTCACCACAAAGCCCTGGTTCCATCTCTGGCACCAGAAGAAAAAGAAGAAACCCTAATTAAATAACTCAGCATTCCTCCATTGAAAAGTCATCTGTCATTAGGGAGGTTTCAGGATGAAGTCCTCGGGAGGGAAAAGTTGAGTTTCCTAGTGCACAGCTGCTTCTATACTGCTTTCAGCTTTAATTTTGTATCAGAAGAATGAAAACATACATATCAAATATACAGTACAATTATGTTGACTATATGAGAGTAAGTTTAATATATATGTAACTCACGTAAAGTGCATACAACTGTGTCCTGGAACATAGATGTTTTTACTTGTAGGGGCATCTTTACATGCAAATAAAAATTTCATTGCAGTATGTTCTATAATGAGGACGCTCCATGATTTTTCCTGAAGATATTCTTTAAGAACATGCATTTTATGAGTTAGAATTGCAAGAAACCCACAACGTGAACCGATTCTAGTTTAATCTATTACCAATTTTGGTAATGTAGCATACAATGATTCGTTTATTACTTTAATGTCAAATTCTTGATTAAAGTAGAATGCAAATTCAATTTTGTATGGGGACTTCCTTGGAGGGAAGTTGGGAAACAGCCAAGAGTTCATAAATGTGTCTCAGCTATTCTGAAAAATATTTCAGGGCGAGAAAATGCTGGAAATTACCCAAGTGAAATTTAATTAATTTGGTTTTCTATTTGTAGATTTGAAATAGTATCAGGAAAGGCTATTTATTGTACCACATCAACCAATTCTCTGTGATGAAACACAGAGGGAAAAAATAAACCGAGTGCCAGTTTTACATGTCAAGGGCACAGCTCAGAGGTTGCTAATATTTACCGTGGTGAAGGATATAAGTGGAAAAATGCATTCAACAGTTTCATCGTGGAAATTTTGCTTTTAAACTCAAATATTTTGTTCTCAAGCCTTTACATTTTTAAACACATGCTACCAGACAAGGAACAAACATAATGCAGTACTTGCCTTGAAACTATTAATTCTTCCATTTTTGGGGTGGGGGTTGAACAATAAAAGAAAAAGCACTACAGAAGTGTTTTGTTTTGTTTTTCTTGGTTAAGTGACACTGAAAATTACCCTGATAAGGTCTAAACGATCGGGAGAACCTTTAGTTCAGATCTAAGAGATCAGACAGGGATGGGGCAGGATAATGTGTGTCTACAGTGAGGAATATCCTTTTTTAAAGTAGATGCAATGACTAGCGGTTTTAACTGCAACGTATTCGAAAGGTTGGGCCACAATCGCCTACCTTTCACTATCTAAATACTGCACGTTACTCTGCAGGATTTTTCTTTTCGTTTCTTTCTCCTCAGGAGAGAAGAGGATAGGGCTGAAGCACTATGAATTAAAGACCCACTAGTTTGCCACAGGTAGGGAAAAAAAAAAAAAAAGCAAACCCGAAAGAGGAGCACAAGGACTTTTAAGCACGGACCGTCCGAGGCCTGTCTGCACCGGCCCGAGGACACTATTTGGGTGCTGCAGCGGGGATCCCCGGTGTCTGCCGGCCGGGCCAGCGCGCCCACGGGAGAGTGGGCTCTCTTCCCAAAGAGGGAGAGGCACTGTGGCTGCCGGGGGAGTGCGTCACTGTCCGGGACCTGAGACAGATCCGCTAGGGAGTGGGCGCCCAGCCGCGAGGAGCTGCTCCACCGTCCGGTGACCGGGCTTCGCCTCCGCCTCCAGCCGCGGGGTGTGTAGTGTGGCTCGAGCGGGGACCCCAGGTGAAGGGCGTCCCACTGCAGCTGCAGTCGGCGGTCTCCTGCCTCCACGCGTTGCGGGAGCCGCCCGGGCGCGCGCCGAGGCAGCGGCGGTGACTGACGGAGTCACCGCCCCCTCCTCCCCCGCCACCCCCTCCCGTGCCCCTCCCCGGGCCCGACACGTCATGGAAACACAGACGTCAGAGCCCGGCGGCCAATCGGAGGCCGCCGCAAGAGGGAAAAGGGAGCGCAGGAGGGGGCGGGGGCAGCCGCGAGCCCGGCGCGCAAGGGAAGGAAGGGAGGGAGGGAGGGAGGGGCGCACGGAGGCGCGAGTCTCCCGCCCCGCACTCCGGCCACCCTTTCCGTACCGCGCGCAGCGAGGTCTGGTTCTTCTCTCCCCCTCCCACCCCCGCGGGCACGCGCTCGGCAGCCGGGGACGCGCTCGCCGGATCCTCCCCTTAAACGTCTTCTCGGCGGTGAAAGCGCCAGTCCCGGTCCGAGCCGCGCTACCTCCGCTCGTGCGCGCGCCCGCCCTCAGGCTCCCCGCGGGCCGCGTCACGTGACCGCGCCCAGCCAAGGCGGCAGCGGCGGCCGCGCGAGCATCGGCGGCGGTGGCAGAGGCAGCGGGAGCAGCTGCGCCGCCAGCGTGGAGCGGGAGGCGTGGAGGTGTGGAGAAGAAGGGAGCGGGCGTCGGACCGGAACGGGTGAGCTCCGTCTTTCCCCCCTCCTTGCCTGTTCGGGCGGTCCCGCGGGTCACTGGGTGCACACACGGGCCCCTGCCCGGAGCTGGCCGTATCCCCTCGTGTTCGACCCTCTGCTTCCCGGTGTCCCTGGACCCCCACCCCGGGCTGCAACCCGCCCGCCGCCGCCACCCGCTGCTGCTGTGGACGACGGCGCGGGGCCGGTAGAGCTCCTGTGCTGAGCGCGGCGCGCCCTGAGCGCGGCTTTGCGGAGCCGAGGAGGCGGGTCCTGCGGGGACGCGAGCGGCCACTCGCCGGCCGCCGGGCTCTGGGCGGGGGCCGTCCGGGCGCCGCCTCCTCCTCCGCCGCCGCCTCCTCGCGGTGCAGCGTGAGTAGGGAGCCCCGGCTGCTGGACGCCGAGTCTCTGGGCTCCGCGGCCGCCTCCTCCCCGAGGTGCAGCCGCACCTCCGCGTGGCTCCCCGAGCCCAGTGAGCCGGCTGCGGGCACGTCCCGCGACCTCTCGCCGCCAACCCTCCCCCCACCCCGGACCCTCCCGCCTATCCTTCCTTGATTCTTCCCTCGGAAAAAAAATGGTTCCCGCTGCGGGCGAGGTGAGTGGCGGCCGGTGGCCGCCCGCGGCGGGGGCGGTCACCTGCGGGGGAGGCCGGGTGGAGCGCGCAGGGCGCGGCGGGGGTCCTGACAGCTGGGCGCGGGGTGGAGCGCGGCGGGTCCCCGCGAAGTTGGCGGAACCGCCGGGGTTCGCTCCAGCTAGGAGACCGTAAAGGTGAGAGGCGGCTTCCTCGCCGCGCGCCTCAGCGCCGGGTGCAGCTTGGAGTCGCCGTCCCGGTGGCTTCTCGTCTACACCCGTGGCTCTCCGACTTGGCGGGGCTGCTTCAGGTGCCGCCACAGCCCATCCAAACACCGGTCACCCCCACCCCGGCGTGTGGTGACCTTGAGGGCACCGGTGCCCGGCACTCCCTCTCTCCGCGCCCCGGGAGGGTCACCCATTTAATCCCTGGCTCGGGAGGTACTGCGGGTGCAAGGTGAGGGTTCATCGTCGGTCCCCCGGAGGGGGTGATGTGATAGATGCGTGTCAGACTGGACGGTGACTCCCGGGGAGTTGGAGAACCGCATGGACGCTCTCTTTAGGGTTTGAGTCCAGCCCTCCAAGGATGTTCACGGTTGCTTCCGATTCATGTTTATGTACTTAGTTTAAAAGAAAAAAAAAACCCATCTGTGCTATCCTAGTGTCCCCGGAAAGGGTCAGTAAGAAGGAGGGTGGCATTCCAGTTGCGCGGGGGGTGGGAGGAAGCGGAGGGGGCGCGGGGGGGGGGTTCCTCTCTATTTCATCTTGCAAGAGAATTTTGTGGCTTAGCTAGTTAGCGACCCCTGGGTCTGCGCTTTGGTCTCCGCTCAGGTTGGTCTCGGTGCGCATTCCATTCACCAGTTTACTGCGGGACTCTATCATTGTGAATGCTTTTGCTGTTGCGGTGGTCGGACCCCAAAGGAAAGCTGGAGCTGGTGCGTGGGTACGGGGTCTGCCTGCAGGACCCCTAAGGACTCGAACCTCCTTGCAAAGCTGTTTCTCACCCATCCTGTGGGTTAGAGCGCCGCAGACAGCCACCTTTGGCTGCTATGCATGCTACTTTTCTGGGTTTATTAATAATCTAATGGCTCCTTTTGGTATCGATTGCCGTCCCTGATAAATTAGTTATATGGATTTTTTTTTCATACGTGTGTAGGTATATGTACGTCTGGACTGTCTGCCTTTCAACATGGAAGGCTTTGTTGTATTTCACCTCCCCCACCTGAGGACAGTCTTACTTTAAAAATAAGGTTCTTGCTCAGCGTAGGTGTATTTTATAATAATAAGTACTTGTAAGGGCCCGGTTTGCATAAAGCGCTCATAGGGCATCCTTTTGGATGGTGGCCCATGTGAGTGAATAGAGAGCCTTCACTTGCCCTGCCACCAGCCTTCCCTAGGGAGAGACTCCCTGTCCTTGTGTGTGGCAGGGGCGGATTGCGGGAATTAAAGAGGGATTGGACGAGGAGAGTCTGCTTTTTGTATGTGTATGCTTCATTTAACACTCTCTTCCCTCCCACCTTTCCCCTCCCGGTCAGTTCAAATTTGAAGTAAATAGAAATTTTTTTTTTTCTTATTGGGAGCTTTTGAGAGCTGGTGTATGAAAAAGGCCTTTTAAAGCCGTATTTTCAAGGAGCTGTTTTAGTTTCTACCTTGCTTTGGATAAGACAGTTAAATTGCTGTCATTAAGGGTGGATCTCTATCCTGATTTTTGGCTGGGGTGTAACTGCAAAGATCTTTGAAAAGTAACTGTTATTTCCCACCATATAGTCTGCAAAAGTGAGTCACATTCGGGTGAGCTGAGGACAGAGCGCCACCTTTGATTTAAAATTTTGTTACCCCTCCACCCCCACCCCTATCAAATGGTGAAAATTCAGAGAACGCCTTCTTCTCGCAGTTGTCCTCACCCACCCGTGTGCCCCTTAAGAAGTCAGGAGACTTGTCTTCATTTTTCTGTATTCTACAGTTTCTAGATCTTGAGGAATTTCAGCAACTGTGTTGGGAACTGTGGCGTTTTGTTTTTAGTTGAAGCTTGAGACCTTACATAGCATTCTGAGCTGAGGTGAGGCACTAGTTTGACTCATGTTGATAATAAAATGAGAGGATATTGATGGTGTGGGTCCACTGAGGGAAAGATAGTACTGTGACAAGTGTTGTCCATGTTGGTTAGCCGTTCCAGCAAATTCCGGTACCTACCAGCATGGAGATACTTTGCTTTTTATTTTTATTTTTTTTAAGCTGCTGAGCTATGAACAGGTTCTAAAATACCGAAAATTTGGTGAAATTATTTTTCTGGCCTGAATAGGACATAGTACTTTATTTGTTGTCTTCCATTTATCTGCCTTTCATGGTTTCAGGGAGGGGCTATAATTACTTGCTTTAAAATAATACGAATGAGTACATTAAGCAAGGGGTACTTATATTCAAAGTTTAATCAAGACCATATTGGGAGATGTGGCTTCTGCTTTTGCTTCCTCTCAGATTATCTCATAGAAAAATAAATGGGATTTTTCAGGTTCGGAAGAGAGAGATGCTGTAGTTAGTGACAGCTAAGCTGATGAGGTTTCCCCACTCTCTCTGCATCCTTCTCTTTCCCTTCTCAAATGCAAATTTTAAGGTACACTATCTCTTTAGGCAGAGGAGAAAAAGCTGTAGCTTTTAAACAATGGATAAATTAACAGATACTACCTAATGCAGGTTTTAATTACAGACCACAAGCTATTATTTTGTTCTGTCTGCATTTAAATTTTAATTCAACATTTGTGAGTTCTTCTGACTACTGTAAAGCATTAGATGTTGAGCTGTAGATAAGTATTAAGCTATAATTAAACAAAAAATCCGTTTGAGATGATAGGTTATTTATGTCTTCACTGCTACAAGGCCTCCGTAAAGCTATGGAATATGGCCCTAGGTTAAAGGACATTTAAAGCCGTTAAGTTGATGCATGCAGAATAATTAATATACTGTTAAATGTATTTTCATAAAATCCTTTATTTGAGGATTCAGTTGACTAGTTTCCTTGGGCAACCATGTTAAGTTCTTTTTAAATGGAACAATCTCTTATGTGAAATGAGTTTTAAAAGTATTTGTCATTTAGTAAAACTTTAATAATATTGAAGATCACATTTGACAATTTTATGCATATAAGGTTTGAGCTGAATTTTGTAATTAATAAGAAAAAAAAAAAACCCAGAAAGAGTAATGGTTAGGGAGCAGAGACTTCAAGCCTAAGCTTCTGCATCTCATGTAAGGATATTTTCTTGATCTGTTGGAAGGGAAAGTTGCGGTCTAGTAAATGTCTTGCGGAAAGGTGCTATTAGCAGCTTATTTGGGGCTTTACAGACTCTGAGGGTAACATTACAAGGAAAATGATATACAAGGACCATTTCCAAAAAGAAGTAGCAATTCCTTAGCTTTAGGAATGGGACTTATACACATACCAAATACACCGTTTTATCATAGAAATTGCCAGTGAAAATAGAGTGACATTTTGACGACAACTCATAGCCTATCTACTCTCAGTATTACCATACTAGAAATAAAATGGACATGTTAGGTAAATGAATGGAAGCCTGTTTTTTAACTGTTGGATTCTTACTATGTATCCCTGGCTGGACTGAAACTCCCTATGTAGACCAGGCTAGCCCTGAACTCCTAGACCTCCCTGCTTTCTCCTTTTGAGCACTTACATTTAGTATCTGTAGTATAGAAGATACTCAGTTCTACCCAATATTTAATAATGTCTGAAAAATCAACTCTGGCTGTGTATGTGGTACGGATTTTTTATTTTTCTCCCAATACTCTGTTGCATAGCAGATACCGAATGGTAGCTTTTCAGGCCCTGCTCTTGTTGGTGACTTAGAAATGCAGATAGTTATTTAGTGTCGTTTTTTAACATAACCGCACTTTTTGATTCTCATAACAAGTGATTTTTCAAGATGAGTTACGTAGATAGTTGTGCCTTTCCCTCCTTGGTAGTCAAGGTGATTTATCTAGGCCCAGTGTCACCCAGCTGATAGATAAATCAGCCCGACGCGGACTCTGGATTATGCAGAGGCGCCTTCCTCCTGCTCACTGTCTTCTCACTGTGTGTGTCCGTATATGCTTATGGACGTATATGAAAGGTCAGCTTCGGATAAGCATAAATTTAATAATAGAATACAAATAAATTTGCCCAGGCATAGCTTTATAGTTTAACTCTTGCTTATGCTCGGAGTAATATAAACAATTCAGACATACTCTGATTTGCTTAGCAGCGAGAGAGTGAATATAATAAACGTTTGTAAAATGCTATAGTTAAATCATAATTTTTTAAAATCTTGTTTTCAGCGACTTTTTTTTTGCAATAACCTAGTTAGAAATAAAACATACTAGCGCAAAAACAAACAAACGAACAAACCCATCAACTCCTGTAATATTTTGTGTACTTGCTTTTCTGCTACAGGTATGTTAATCTAAATTTCTCTAGAGTATTAACTTGTTGAGCAGTGCAATTTAGAAGTTTAAATAGGTCCCCAGTGAGGAGATTTTTAGTTTCATGAAATCCAAAACCTCGTCCCAAATCTCACACAGAAACAGGTAGTGGTTCTCTGCAGTTAGTACACTTACTTGGGACAGTGGCTCAAGGTGCAGGTCCCCTGGCATTACCCTTGCAATCAATTCTCAGGAAGCAGATTTGGGGTGAGACCTACCAGTCTGCATTCAGAAAAAGTGATCCTGAGTTTATAGGTTTATGGTATAGGAAATGATAACATCATTTTTAAAAGTCTTTATGAGTCAGGAGGAAATCACGGATTTATTTTTAACATAGTCAGATTTTGTTTGTGAATAGTTTTGACTGTTGTAGAAAAGTTGGACTTGTCGGGTTGGGTAGTTTTTGTGACAATTGTAAAAACTGATAGATGGAAAATACTTCTCTTATCTGTGTGTGCTGAGTGGCCTTTCAGAAGGTCTATCTGTGGTTACTTATTAAGCATTGTAAGCTCTCAGACAATGCTTGTCTTATTTTTGCGTCTAAATGTCTGCTGTTGTCAAAGGATTTGAGCACAGGTTTCTTTTCCTAAAAGTAATTCATCTTGTGTCATCGTTTTGCGTCTTTAGTTATCATTCTACCTTTTGTTTTTGTGTTAGTGGTGACAATCTTTCTAATAAATGGACGTAAACTAGTAGGCAAATAGTGACCCTTTTAAATTTCATTTAGCAAACAGCCACTTCACAAACAGCATGCTAATGCTGATGATCTTTCAAGAATATTAATGACACCATACCGATAACTTTCCAGCTGTATACCAAAACAAAAGGCAGTGCTGTTTCACCTGTGTGTTAAAAATGTGTGTAGCTAGATAATCTACTGTAAGGTCCATTTCATCTGACTATTAGGGGAGCTTTAACTATTATATACTATGTATGGACTAACTGCCTTTCATAAGTTTCCTGTTTAAAACCAGTCTTAAAATGCAGCTGTCTTGCTTCATGTATATCAATGTAATAAATAGCCTATACATGCATTCAAAATGAAAGCAGTTTCAAAGCCCATCTCAAGACGACTGAACTTGTTTTTATTTTTAAAACTTAGGCTTACTGGTTGAGCCTTGGAGCAGTTAGGAACCATGGTGTATAATTTACTAATGATTATGAAAATCTAAATTAGTATTTTTGGCATAGTGGGAAGACTTCTCCCTATGTGTTTTTAAAAAGCTGTTGTCTATTAATTTTCCAAAACCAATGTTAACTAAATAATATGTGATATTTAAAATTATTTCTTTGGTAAGAAAGTTACTTGCTGTTTATAAGTATAATACTTGTCACAGACTGGTCTCCAGCAGTCTGGGGTTCACGTTTTGTGTTAATACCACTGTCACCTGGGCCTCTAGAGACAAGGAGCCTACTTTTGAATGGACCACTGCTTGCTCTGCCTGCTTACACTGTGAAATCTGAGATTATACTCTTCACTGAAAACTGGTGTGACTACTGCACAGACCTGATGAATTTACGAATAAAGTGTATGTCTTCTGAAAAGTAGATCCTAGAAAGGATTTGGCTATTTAACCTAAAAGGAGCTTTTATAATCATTGTATTGTTAGCAATGTAATCTGTCTTGTTTATTAACCTAGAATATTATCTTGCCAGAAGGACTTTTAAAATAATCTTGTTCTCAGAATCCCCAGTTCTTTTGCTTTAATCTACTTTTCATATTTGTGCTGAAATTTGTTGTCAGTTTTTTTTAAAGCCTTACCTGATTTCTTCACTAAAACATTTAGTAGTGCTGTTGCCGCTGCCTCCCCTCTTCCTCCTTTAAAAAAATAGATGATTTAAATTATTTCTATGGTAAGAAAGTTATTTGCTGTTTATAAGCATAGTAACTTCTTACATTGTGGTCTCTAGTTGTCTGGGATTCTGGTTTTGTATTAATGTTACTATCACCTGGGCCTCTAGAGACAAGGACCTGATTTTGAATGGACCACTGATTGCTTTGATATATATCTATATATGTATAGATAAAGATATGTAGATATCTATAGATATAGATATAGATGTAACTTGATTCTGGAGACCTTGCATCAGATAAGTAGCCCATCGTTTTCTAAAGTGTGAACACTGGTTTTTAGATTGATGTGAGGAAGGGGACAGAACTGAAATCTTAAATGTACACTTTATGCAGTTTTCCCATTTGGGCTTTCTTTACTTTTTAAATGTGAGAGTATGGACGGAGCCTATCCAGATGTGTTGAGTATTGCCTCTGTTTCACAAACCATCTTAGTGGAACATCTACCCCATCTGGCAATCTTAATTTGCTCCTAACCAGAGTCACTACTTGCAGGAGGTGCCATTCACAATATAACCTCAGAGGATTAATGTTTTCTGGAGTTGACAACAGTGCTGTATACATAGCACCGTTGACTGTCCCCTGGAGACAGGGTATCACCTGGCTGTCTCGCTGTTCCCTTTGCTGTGACTTTGTATATGTACCCTCTACCCTGAGAAAACCCGGATCCTCTGGTCTAAGTATGCCTGTTACTCAAAGCTCAGCACCTGTCCACTCTTTCTAGTCATTCTTCATTAATTTGCCTGTCTCAATTCATCTATGTTTCTATTCTTAGCTATACGCTTCTTGTTTTTGTTTGTTTCTTTGGTTGGTTGGTTGGTTTTTTGAGCCTTGGCTGTCCTGGACTCACTTTGTAGACCGGGCTGACCTCGAACTCACAGTGATCCGCCTGCCTCTGCCTCCTGAGTGCTAGGATTACAGGTGTGTGCCACCATGCCTGGCCCCTTTTTTTTTTTTTTTTTTTTTTAACTTACATGTCTTTATGTGTGCTTGCATATGTTTATGTACCCCATGCGTGTGCAGGTGCTCATGGAGCCTGTGGATCCTTTGAGCTTTAGATACGGGCAGTTGTGAGCCGCCTGATATGGTGCTGGGAGCAGATCTCAGGTCCTTTGGAAGCGCAGCAGTTGCTGAGCTACTGAAGCCATCCCTTTAGCTCCTGTTGTACATCTCTTACGTTATATATCCCCTTTCTATGCTGGAGACAATATAGAGACGTTGAGAAATGTGTTGATGAAGAAACAGCAAAGGTGATGACTTACAGACGACAAATGTTCAGTCAGTATTTTTTGCCTATTGATTTAGGAGTTAGACATTTTGTACCTTTTGTTAAGGTATAAGTAATAGAGAAGCTTGAAGAAAGTTGACTTTCTAAAGCCTGTTTTGTCTTTGACTTTTTAGTTCTGCTTCTATTGCTTCATGGGACAGTCTATTTTAACTGGAAAAGAAGACTGGTTCCTTTTCATTGAATATTATTATTAAGACAGTAGAATTTAGCTTCTATTTGGGAAGCTTTTTTTTTCCATTGTAAACAGTGTAGTATATTCATCCTTATTAGACTTTATTCTGATTCTAAAAAGTAATTGTAGTTAAGATTTATATTTTTAATCAAAACACATGTGACACTCAACTCTCAAAAGAATTAATGAAATAAAAAAGAGAACAAGTCATTGGGGAAATTATATTTTTAAATAACTAACTTCATTTTTGGCATGTGCTGTATTTGTCTTTCTTCTAGATAAATGTTGAGATGTACTTCCTGGGTTGATATAAAACCCACTGGTATGATGTATGGTGTACAAGGCCACAATATGAAGCATTTATCATGGCTTATAATGTAAATACGATACTCTTGCAGTTCCTGTGTGTTGATAGGACTGCTTGTCGCGCTGTCATGGATTGCAGGTTCTACTGTTTTAGAAAGGGTTTTTAAACCGAGTGGACTGTATAAGTCTGTGTGACCTAGTGTCCAACCACCGTAGGCATCAGGAACAAGCATAAGGATGCAGTCTGTGTAAGTTTAAAAGTACGGTGGTATGGCCATCCTTCTACCTGCCTTCAGGTCAACAAAGACCACACCTATCATTTCTATCAAATGCCCATTTTATACACACAGCACCGACTTAAAACATAAATATTTATAGAAATTTACCATGTACATCATCACTCTCAAAATACTTAGAGGAACCTCTAAAAAAATTAACCTATTTTCCAGTAATTAGCACATTGTGCTACTGTTTGTCTCTTCTAACTTTTATACATATAATTTTTGACAAGCCTTTAAGGGTTCATATTTTAGGTGTTTATTGTTTTTCTTTAAACTTTTTTATTTTTGGACACTATTTTGTATAGATCTGATTTTTTATTGATATTAGTGGCACCCCCTTTTTAGGCTCCGTTACCCGCTTCCTTTCCTTCTGGTTCTCTTCTTCCAAAGTAGTGTGCCGGTGTTTGCACCATTAAAGAAAACCTTTAGCAGCCTATAACAGTCGATAGCGTCTCAGGAAGGAATGGTGCCTCTTAGGGGCCTTTTCCCCTCATGAAGGAATGTTAAAGATCTGGATCTTGTGCCTTGTTTTCACCATTACAGTATCATATCTGAATGGAAATGTTTTATGGAATTACTCCCCATGCCCCAGCTCAAATTGTTCCTTCCCTTTGTGTGTGTGTGTGTGTGTGTGTGTGTGTGTGTGTGTGTGTGTGTCCGTCTGTCCGTCCGTCCGTCCCTCCCTCCCTCCCTCCGTCCCTCCCTCCTTCCCTCCCTCCCTCCGTCCCTCCCTCCTTCCCTCTCTCCCTCCCTCCCTGCCCCCTCCCCGTGTGTGTGTGTGTGTGTGTGTGTGTGTGTGTGTGTGTGTGTGTGTGTGTGAGAGAGAGAGAGAGACAGAGAGAGACAGAGAGAGAAACAGACAGACAGACAGGCAGACAGACAGAGACACAGAAAGAGACCTTTAGAGTCAACACTCAAAAGTTACTTATTCTCAGCATTTGACTAGATAGACGTCTGCATCACCCGTCACGCTCTACAGTGTGGAGCTCTGCTGCAGGCTGAGTGCCACACTGGTTCACAGGTATAAAAATGAAAACTTAGTAGGCAGATTAACAACACATTCATGTAGGGAGCCAGTGGCAGTATGTTCCCTTCATGGGCCTATAACCTCCTCAAACAGGCTTTTGAACAGTTTTGTAATACCAGGGAACCCGGTATTTAAAAACTATTATGAATGTGGGGCAGGTCTCCACTTCAATCACAGAGCAGTTGGTTACCGCCAAATAGTTGTGCCACTGTTGCACCAGCAGGTGTATCTTGCTTGGCTGGTCTGCATCGTAGCACACGCGGGCTACAGTTAAGTGAGACCATTAATGTGTTTCCTGACCAGTGTAAATAGACAGAACTTTGATATGGTGTTATAGAAGGGATTGGGGCTTGGTCCTGATTTCGCTTTACCATTGTAGTTGTAATACAACGGTTGGTCCAAAGATGCAGAGGAGTCGTTTCATCAGTGGAAAATAAAAGGAATTTGAAGGCAAGGATTAGTACTACCAACAAAAGTAGCAGGGAATAATGCAGGAAGTGTTGATCCTTTTGTACTAGAGTATATACAGGTGCTGCCAGCATATACGTTATACAGCCAGCTGACGCCTGAAGCTGTGTGAGGTCGCCCATTCCTTTGCTGTATAATTCTATCCATTTCTTCTCAACTCCTGCTCAAAGTCAACTGAGACATGCTGTAACTTCTTCTTCTTCTTCTTCTTCTTCTTCTTTTTTTTTTTTTTTTTTTTTTTTTTTTGTATCTTTAAGAAGTCACTCATGAATTTGGGTACTTTGTATATTCACAACAACCAGAATCATGATAGAGAAATACTAAGTTTGAGTAAATGGAAACACTTGAGTTTCTCTGGCATCTCCCAGAAAAGTATAAAAAGGCAAGTATTTTTAATTTTCTAAGTTTAGCTTTCAGAAACCTTCATTAAGCTTAGCCGACTCCACTTTTTTAGCCTTTAATTAAAAAACTTTGTGAACTCTTCTGTGTTTTATTGTTTGTTTTTCAATTGTGACAAGCCCTATTTGGTTCCTGAAGATAAATATATTTGTTGAAAATCTAAGTGGTCTTGAGTTTTTTTGTCAGAAGAAGGTGCGTGTAGCTAGCATTAATGTTGCTCCCTGTCAAGTGTGCACTAAAAATGTGAATAGCAAGTTTCCCACAAATTCAGAGAAAAGAAATCCTCACCAAAATGTCAGAAAGAGCTGCAAAAGCCATACATCAGAACCCAAGATTGCCGCTTTAAACATGTTTACTGCATAGTATTATACCTTAATAAAGCAGTAAGAGGATTTTTTTTTTTTAAAGTAAGACAAACAAGGTAAATTAAAGGCGTGGACATTGATGGTTGACTTTCTAACTATGGATTTCACTGTAGAAGATCTGACAAAAACACTTTTTTTTTTTTAAACACACGTAAATGACACTTTTCAAAACTTTGCTCTTCAGCCAGAGGACTGTCCTCTGCAGGACAGACACTAACAGCTGAATGAGATGTAGCCTTTGTGCACTTAAAAAGCCAAATTCTAACCCAGTGATAGGAAAGGCCTAAGAGCTGCTTGGTTTACATCTCTGGATTCCCCCCAGGCTCTGGTTGTGGCTCTGTGACCATCTTCATCTGTCCAGATTATGGAAGACTCTGTCTGTCTGTGTCTGTCTGTCTCTGTCTCTCTCTCTCTCCCTACCCCTCCCCCCACCCCCCTCTCGCTTTTCTAGGGAGGTTGAATACAGTGAGGCACACAGCTGAAAACCAAGATATCACATTCCTTAGCGAGTGCATGCAGATCCTGGTCACGTCTCATTCAGCTGTTTGTGTGCTGCCCAGAAGAGCAGCAGTCTCCGGCTCAAGGGAAAAACTTGTAGATATCGATTTGTGTTTGTTCAAAAAATAAAAAAAAATAAAAAAATAAGAGTCTTTGTCAGGTCTTCTACAGTGAAATCCATAGTTAGAAAGCCACACAGTGATGTCCATACCTTTCATTTACCATATTTGCCTCCCCGCCCCTCATCATAATGTACATTTTTTTCTTACTGCTTTACTGAGGTATCATACTGCATAATAAACATTATGTTGTTTAAAGTGACAGTCTTGAGTTCTGGTTTATGGCAATCTGAGTGGAAACACAGTCAGTTACTAAGCATAGTCCTCTCCCATAAAAATGTCTGTCTCTGTCGCCTCCCACCAGCCCCCTGATGGTTCCTTGGGTAACCACTGATCCATCCTGATTAATTTGAAATTTCTACAATTACATGTACTTAGAATCATACAGTATATGCTCTTTTGTAGTCTGGCTTTTCATTTGATCCAATTATTTTGAAATTCGTCCATGCTGTATCTATTAATAGCCTGTTTCTTTTTATTGCTGATGAGAACGTCACTGTATAGCTATAACACAATTTGTTAATGGAAATTGTGGCTATTTTGGTTCTATTAATGGACAGTCTGGTTCCAGTAAGGCACAGTTTGTTATTATTGAGTTATATTATCTCTTTATTGTTTAGATCAAAGAACTTTAGGTATCATTCGTGTGTGTGTGTGTGTGTGTGTGTGTGTGTGTGTGTG
>OU015756.1:63320451-63352190 GCA_907169655.1 Acomys percivali
GTGAACAACTTACAGGTTTCCCCCGCTTCTCTGATTTCTCCTTCAAGCCCATTGTATTTCCAAGTTCAAATTCCTAAGTCTCTTATTATGAGGAACAGTGGCTTGCCATCTGTAATATTATAGTAATGGCTTAGAGCTATTTTTTCATGACACCCAAGTAATTCCAGTTACTTTGAACAGATAAAGGGAAATTAAAATTAAAATAAATTGAAATAATTAAAATAATTGAATAAAAGGAATCCCCATATATACCAGCTTTCTACCTGTAGCGTCCTGTCCTAAGACATTAGAGTGAGTGGGCTCTGTGGAATTTGTGCATGAAAAATAGTCTCTACAGAAAAAAGATGAAAAGGGTTTTTAATTGTTTTCAAAGACTATTCTTGGGGCTGGGGAGATGAGTGAGTGAGTCAAGTGCTTGGCGCACTAATGTGAGAACGGTTTGGATCTCAAGCATCTACTGAATGCCAGGTGAGCATGGAGGCTCACTTCAAGTCTAGACTTTGAGGGTTGGAGCCAGGAAGCAAGCTGGGTAGCTAGCGTGGCTGAACCAGTGAGAGGCCCTGCCCTCAGATAAAGTAGAGAGCACAACAGAGGCACCTTGCTGTCACCATCTGGCCTCCACACGCTCGCGCACACAGGCTCACGTGTGCCTCTACACAAAGGAAAATACGCGTACACCACACAGACTTACCTGCAAATGCAGTGACTTACTGACTTTTTAACTACCTAAAAGCAGAAGAGCACTAATTATGTGTTTGGAAAATACAGAATGATGTAAAGGTAGAAGAAAACCAGGCTGGAGAGATGGCTCAGTGGTTAAGAGCACTGACTGCTCTCTTCAAGGGAACCTGGGTGTGATTCCCAGCACCCACATGGTGGCTCAGAACCTCCTGGGACTCTAGGACTAGGGGGCTCAGCGCCCTCTACTGTCCTCCACAATCACCACGCACACGCGTGGCACATACACTACACATAAACAAAACCATCTATGCATATAAGATAAATGATTTAAAAGAGAACCACTGACTCTTTCAAATTAACTGGCTTTAGCATTTCATTGTTTTAACGTTTAAATTATATGTTTTAACATCCTTGGAGTAATAAAATATGATTGTATTGTTTTAAGAAACATAATTTCCGTCTATTTAAGTTTTTCTCCTTAACGTGATATGGATTAGAATGATCTATCCTACGGCTAGTCCTATGTGTGGACTGTGTTGGTTTTCCTCTACATTAAATTATTTAGTTATTATCCCTCGTTGTGCGACTTTATTTGTAGGTGTTTTTCTCACTTATGACTGTGCCTTTTTTTAATTACTAAATTTAAAGAAACGTGGTAGTTTGTGACCTTTTACAATCTTCTTCCAGCTTCCCAGACTCAGGTTTCTTTTTTTTTGTTGTTGTTGTTCTCTATACATATTTCCTGTCTAACTTACAAGGCTTTCCACTACTTTCTCAAACTCCCATGGCACTTTTTAAAATTGCATACCTGTTTGACACCTCCAGGAGCTGTTGTTCTCCCTGAGAGTAGAGAATGTTAATGTTTCTGTTACTCGGCCCTTGGCATGATGCCTATTTGTGCCTGTGAGGTTCTTCCCAGCATTAGATGAGCATCTTGTATGTGGTTTTGAGCTTGTATCATTGGCTTCTGAGTTCTGTAAAATAACTTGTTTGGGGCAGGAGAGGTGGCTCCACTCCGCTGTTATGAGCACCAGCTTCTCCTCCAGAGGACCTGGGTTTGATCCTAAGACTGTACGTGGTGCCTCACAAATGCCAGCACTCCAGTTCCAGGGCCTCTAATTCCTTTTTCTGGCCTCTGAGGTACCAGGCACACATGTGCTGCACAGATACTAAGTAAAACAAATAAAAATAAAATGCCTGTGCCATCGCTTAGAAGCAATAGTATGCTTGGAATGAGAATTGATCACTAGCTCCTGTCTTCTTCTTTGAGTTGACTGATGTGTTAGCTGAAGTTACCGACTGCTTTATGCTCTATAAATTAATCTTTCTGCAAGGAGAATGTACTTCTACAAAACTTTACTTCTAGAAAACTCCAGATGTTCTAATGTCTAAACCTTAACTGAGAAATTTGTGTGGAACTAATAGCACCACACTGTAGGTAAAATAAAATTGCAGAGACATTTCAAGGTATTTTAGTAGGTTTTCACATTTTCTGATTGTTTTTCAAACTTTAGATTTTTAAGTTGAAGACACATTACACACACACACACACACACACACACACACACACACACACATTTATTTATTTATTTATTTATTTATTTTTAATGGGGTGACAAGAAAATCAGGAGTTCAAAACCAGAGTGGGCTACATGACACTCTGTTTAAAATGAAAAAAAGAAAAAGGGAAACGGGCGAGGTGGTGGAGGGAGGAAGAGGTAGGTGTGTGTGTGTCTGTGTGTGCGCACGCGCTCCTGAGCATGTGCATGTGCACCAGGAAGGAACTGCAGAACCATGAGTCTGCACACCTGCTGCTCCTTCTTCTCGTTTCCTTTTCTGTGAGAGTTTTCATCAGGTGCTTCTTGCTTGCAAGTACCAGTGTTTGTGCACCTGTCCCCTTCCTTGACTGTTCTCTATTTTAAAGGGAGTATCATTTCCAGCTCTTTTTCCCCTACAAAGCAGCGGGGGGGGGGGGGGGGGGGGGGGGGGGGGCTCTGGAATGTGCTTTCAGTGGTTTTGGCTGCCATTGTTCCTGTTCTTAAAAGTTACTGCTGAAGAGTGTCCTAAGCGGCATTGAGCATTGCTTGTATTTCCACAGCGAGCCAAGGCCTGGTGATGAGTCAGTCATGCAACCTTGGACTTTTCTCCTGCCTCCTTTCTTGATAACATACTAATTCATGTAGCCATAGACTCAGACTCCATAGTTTCCCAAGAGAGATGCTGTCCGGTGAAGATCTTTGTCCTGAAGTGAGGAAAAGCTGTTGGCAGGGTTCTTTAGCACGCTCCTGCAGCCTATTTGCTGGCAGCTGCTAGCCTCATAAAGTGTATACCCCCAAAGCTGAAGAAGTTTAGATTGGTTTTAGGGTTCTTGAAAGATATTTGCTTAAATGAAAACTGCAAATATATGCAAGAAGCTGCAGGCCATCATTGAAAGCCACAGGTAGTGCTGGGACTGTGGGCTTCCGAGTGAACATGACAGCCGCAGAAGTGGCATGTGGTGGGCATTTGTGTCCTTGGGACTTCAGCACAAGTAGGGTGGTCTTTCTCTTTGTTTTGTTTTTCCTATGCAAGTAATGTCACTTTTAAGAAAAACTTACAGGTATAAAAGAAGTGTACCACAATGTGCTTTTATGTTAAAGTTATTAAATACCAGTCCTGGCTGGGCATGGTGGTGCATGCTTTTAATCTCAGCACTCCAGAAGTAGAGGCTGGCGTATCTTTATGAGTTCTAGGCCAGCCTGATCTACATAACAAGTTGCAGGCCACCGGGACTACGCAATGAAAGCTTTTTCTCTCACCAGTCTTGTGGACGAGTCCCTTAGTAGACTGATTGCTTCGTGGAACGGGGGTGGGGGGGGGGAATGAAGGCAGCACAGGGCTAGAGGAAAGGCTAAGGGGCTGTTGGATATTGTCTGGGCTAGCCTGGGGCTGTTGTTCATCCACCTTCCTAAACCGTGTAAAGCAAAGTACAAAACCAGGAAATTGGCAGGAAAGCGTTTTAAGAAGCCAAACATCCTCCTGTAAACTCCAAATGCCTCTCTTGTTAAGGTGTTTACTTGGTATGTTTACTCATACTTTAGATTCATTCCTGTACCAGTTTCCTAAAATATTGCAAATGACAGGACAAATTTGAGAAGCAAAATTGTTTGGAGGCAAGCACAAGGATCGTGGTTTTTAAAAAACAAAAAAACCAGAAAAACCAAATCCGATATCTAGATGGCCTCAGATGACATTTTTGAGTGGATCAGATTTAACAGTTGTGGACAGTTGGTTAAAAACATTTGCTCTTTGTTGTTCTCCATATCTGGAAAACCTTCGCATGGAATTAACATCATTAAGGACGCTGAAACACCTTCACAAAACTTAGATCTGTCAAAGAAAGGGTAGGTATCTGAGGAGTTAGCGGTCATCTGGTTGGGTCCTGCTGTGGCCCCAGTTCTGCAGGCACAGTCATCCCGCAGTCTTACTGGGAGACCTTGCTGGTTCCAGGTGTGCACAGCGACTGTTCACTGTTCCCTGCCTTTGTATGTCACACTCTTCACTAAATCCCTCGTGTCACAAAATGCTGCTCCTGTTCAAGGCCTGCTTTTAAAGGCCAGGCTTTGCGGAGCCACCCCTCCAGCCGCCCCATGCCTGGGTTGCGATCACTTTATACTGTCAGTTTCCTGGACTGGAAATATCAGGTAGGAAATAAAGGATGAGTTTAGTAACAGTTGCAGGGGAGTGAAAAGTGTGCACACAGATAACACTTGTACTGACTGCAAGAGACAGTTCTTTTCTCAGGAACTGTATGTAATAGAATTCGTTTTTCAACTAAAAAATGTAAAGATTGTAATTATTACTGGGATATTATTATTGTTATTATTATATTATTATTAAATATAGAGAAATCCAAGTTCAAGCCTTTTTCAGTTTCAAGTCAACTGAGTCATCATGCTGATCTTGGGTTGGAAATGGCAGGCATCACAGCAGCGCGTTACCTTTTATAACCCATGTTTTGCGGCCTTAACTTCTCTACAACCTTTACAGAGGGCACGGAACTTTGCAGCTTAGCAGGATGTCTAGATTTGTTTGAATTTCATATTTCATTATTTACTTAATTTTTAATTTGCCTGAGTATGGGAGAGAGTTCCTGTGCTTGCACACATGAGAGGAACACAGAGGCCAGCATATTCTGGAGTCTCTTCTCCACTTCCCTCCTTTGTTAAGGTAGTGTCTCGTACGGTATCCCAGGCAAGGTGGCCTGAGAGCCTGTCTCAGGAAGGCTTACTCAGGAAGATTACTGGTGTACCACAGCATCTGCTTTTTATGAAGGCCCTGGGGTTGACTACAGGTTGTCAGGCCCGAGCAGCAAACACAATTTTTCCCATTGAGCCCTTCTCCCTAGCCCCAACTTTCTTATTTTTTAATTGTGGTTTTCTTATTTTTATTTCTGTCGTTAAAGTAACAATGATCCCGTGTGCTAATGTATAAAAAGGAAACACTACATTTCCTTAATTTGAAAATCCTTTTCTGAGAATAAGGCCAATCTTCTCCCGTATAGTTGCCTGCCTGACGTGTGACAGGCAATCTGTGTAAACTAGATTTTTGGTTTCAGTGTTCTTTCTTAATTATAAACTTTTGAAAGATACTTTAAGCAGAAGTGAGGCATTCAAATTCCCATGGACTCAACAATAACAGAAGGATGGAATTTCTTATTTGGGAAGCTAGTAGTGCTTAGAAGCTGAAAGAACGACTATGGAGAATGGAGTGTTTCTCTCTGTGTCTGTCTGTCTGTCTGTCTGTCTTTCTCTCTCTCTCTCTCTGTCTCTCTCTCTCTCTCTCTCTCTGTGTGTGTGTGTGTGTGTGTGTGTGTGACTATGGAGGCCAGGTGTCTTCCTGTGTGACTCCACACTTACTTTTTGAGACAGGGTCTCTCACTGAAGCTCATGCTCGCAAACCGCTGCTACCTGGCCAACCCCCCCAGGCCTCTGCCTGCCCTCTCAGTGCTGGGGTTTTACCTGCCACACCTGGATGTTTAAGTGTGTGCTGGTGGAGACTCCAGCCCCAGCCCCAGCTCCTCATGCTTGTATAACAAACACTTCACCTGCCAGCCGCCTCTCCAGTCCTGAGTGTCTCTAAAAGTATCATGTGTTGTCTTCGATGTATCTGCTTGCAGGTCTGTTACCTCTGGATGAGGGTGGGGGTTCCTTAGGCTTTAGCTGCTGACACTGTAGCCCCTGGACCTAGCAGAGCTCCTGGGAGAGTGCAGGTCTGAAGCTGAAGAGCCATCATGTTTCACCTGCTGGCTCCATTGTGCCCAGCTTTTAAAAATTGTCCGGGGAAATTTGTCATAGGTTCGCAAAAGGTTTTTATGCAAATTATTTAGTTTCTGTCTTTGTAAAATTTTCATTTATGCCATGTCTCAGTGAGGGTTTTGTTGCTGGGAAGAGACACCATGACCTTGGCAACCCTTAGAAAAAGGGAAACATTTAATTAGGCCTCGCTTACAGTTTCAGAGGTTTTAGCCTGTTATTGTCATGGCGAGAAGCAAAGTGGCCTTCAGGCAGATAGGGTGCCAGGGAGGTGGCTGAGAGTTCTACATCTGCATGTCAGGCAGCAGGAGCAGTGAGTGAGCACTGGGCCAGGCTTGAGTGCCTGGGACCTCACAGCCCACCCCCCACCCCCAACCCCCCAGTCACATACTTCTTTCAACAAAGCCACACGTACTCCAAACACGGCCACAAGTCTCCCCCCTCCTTTTTTTAATTTTTATTTTTAAAAATTTATTCCCTTTACACCCCAATCATAGCCCCCCTCCCTCATTTCCGCCCAGTCCCACCCTCCTTCCCTCCTCTCTTTTATTCCTCAGAGAGGGGGAGCCCTTCTCCCCTACCAACTGACCCCAGCCTATCAAGTCTCATCAGGACTGCCTGCATCCTCTTCCTCTGTGGTCTGGTAAGGAACCCCACCAGGGGGAAGTGATCAGAGTGCAGTCAACAGAGTCCATGGTACAGACACTAGAGGACACATATGGAAACTGAGATGCCTGTCTGAGGGCCTGGGTCCTCTCCATGCATGGTCTATGTTTGGTCCATCCGTCTCCACCAGCCTCCCTGGGCCCAGATTTTGTTGGCTTTGTTGGTCTCCTTGTGGAGCCCCTGTCCCCTCCCGGATCTTCTATCCCCCAACCCATCCATAGGACTCCCTGCACTCTGCCCAAAGTTTAGCTGTGAGACTTGGCTTCTGCTTGGATCCCCTGCTGGGTGTAGCCTTTCAGTGGACGACTATGGTAGGCTCCTGTTCTGTTGGCGCCACAAGTCTTAAATAGTGCCCCCCCATGGGCCTGTGGGGGCCATTTTCATTCAAACCGTCCCATGCCACATACCTCATGGCTCAGGTTTTTCCTGGTAAGTGCTTGAGACATGGATTTTGCACTTTGCCTTGAGTTTAAGAGAATGGGTTTGGCTCCTTGGCTCTCCTTTTTGTAGTCAAGAGGCTAAAGAGTCTGATTTTCTTACATAGTTAGGGACTGTGTGAGAAGCATGCTGCATCAGCAGCTGCTGTGCTTTGATCTTCATGGTGGCATTCCTGATAAGGTAATAATTCCTTTCTCTGTAGACAAAGACATCATTGAGTTGACCTGCCAGGTGCCCATAGGCCTGAAAGGCACGTGGGCCGCTTCTCTAGTTCTACATAGCTGTTCTTTCTGTTGCCCATAATTGTGCCTCTGACATGTCATGAGAGAGAAATTAAAATGTTCTTAGATCAATCTTGAAATGCTTGCCTGTTCATCCAACTGTTGCTGTGAAAATGTTCCTGTTATTTTCATTTAATTAATTTTATCGACTAAATGTTGCTTTTAAAGGGCCCTGTTTAAATCTAGTTCTGCTTAGATTGTGCCACTCATTTCAAGTAGCAAGCAAGCGATGTATATTTGATACAATCCTAATCCTTTTCTTCTTCCTTTGAGATAGGGCCTCATGCAGCTGGACTTGTTCTTCCGGCCTCCTGCCTCCACTTCCCAAATGCTGGGCTTTCAGGTGTGTGCCGCCACATTTGGTGGTGTTACCCTGGTCATAAAGGGCGAATGCATAGCGTCAGGGGTGGAGATGAAGGAGACATAGTGATTGTTAATGAACTGTGGTGTTTCTGATAGTTCCCAGGGAAAGGGAAAACACGGAGAAGGACTTTCTTGTCAAAACTAACAAGTGGTAAATAATAGATGCTAAAACATGCGCTTAAAGTTTAACAACACTTCTGTTAAATTTGGGCTCAGGAGTTTAATGACCCGATGGACTTAGGAAATTTTGTGTTGTAAGAGACTGCTTTGTGTAGGGACTTGCCTCTGATAGTTTCTGTGGGGCAACTTTGCTAATGCTCCAAGAAAGGGGTGAGCCACAACTTTGCCGTTATCTTTACAAAGGGATTAGACACCAACCTTATTAATGAGACGTATTTACAAAATTATAAATAGATATTCAAGCATATCTTTTAAAAACAAAACGTAGACTTTCTGTCTTTGAGATGTTTTCCTTAAAAAACACTGAAAGTAGAAGCTGCAGATGACTCAAGCATCAGGATGGCAGAAGATAATTACTTCTTGGTAACAAGCAGTCTTTTGCTAACCTGTGTATATTCTAGTATAGTTAAAATTGGAGTTTTTGTAATTTTTTAATAGCCACATCGCATAGTAGAAATGACATCTATTTTTTAAAAGTTTAGAAATTTTATCAAATGCCTAATGAAGTCTAACTATGAAGAATCCAAACTTCCACAAAGTAAGGAATTGGGGCTTCTATACAGTCCATATTTAAACTAGAGAAAAGTAAAACAGTCAGTGTGATTTTTATTAAAATAAGAGCCCTGCAGATTTGTCACGAGAGTCAATACGATTCAGAAGCGCCATCACACCTCTGTGTATAGTGATCTACAGCCATTTGCTGTTTAGAAAACACTGATTAGCAAGTCATGGTGGTGCATACCTGTGGTCCCATCATTTGGCGGGGTAGAGGCAGGAGGCTCAGGAGTTTACAGTCAGGCTGTGACACATAAGATCTTGTCTCACGATAAATAAAGAGCAAATTAATAGAAGCAAAACATTGTATTTGTGTGAAAGGCTGCATCTTTGGAAAAGGTAAGGCAGGGATGTGAGGATATTAAGCACTGTCTCCCAAACTGACTTGGTATGTGAAAAAACAAACAAACAAACAAACAGTATAAATACGAATACAGGAAATGAGAGGATAGAGTGAGGATGAAGAAGTCATTCTGAGCCTGGGCAGAATGTGGCTTAGAGGCTCCCCTCCCCAACTTCTAATTGAGCATGTGATGTCTTTAAGCTTACTCTCAGAAGCGTAGTAGTTATTCTATAGGGCCAGGAACACAGGCCAGATGGACAGTCTGTTACCTTATAATTCATTTCCAGTGTTTGTAAGTGTGGTGGGCTGTGAGACTAGACTAAGGTGATGCTCAGCTCCTGGAAGACCCAATTTCCTTCAGAATCAAAGAAAAGCCAAATTGCATTTGATGTTGATGTTTAATCTACTTTTAAAATTGTTTCCTTGGAAACTGGGCTTTGTAATCATAGAAAACAGGACCAGTTTGCAAATGAATGTTTTTTGCGTGTTCCAAATATTGCATGGGACATGTGTGGTCTAAAAGTTATTTGTTGATTATCTGATATTTAAATTTAATAGGAAGTCCTGTACTCAGCTTAATAGCTTTTAAGGACCTGACAAGACAGGCAGTAATGGAGTGAATCTTTGGTCTGCATTGGTAAATAGGAGCCTGAAATAGAATGTCCCAGTGTTTAGATGAGTGGTGGTACCTCACGCCTTTAATCCCAGCAGGAGGCAGAGGCAGGCAGATCTGTGAGTTCAAGGACAGCCTGGTATATAGAGTGAATTCCAGGACAGCCAGAACTATACAGAGAAACTCTGTCTTGAAAAAGGCAAAAACAAAAAAACCAAACCAAACCAAAACAACTCCCCCGCCCCAAAACAGTATTCAGAACTAATTTTAAAGGCCACCTGTTTTTTATTAATTAGAACCAACAAGGAATGTAGGAACTAAAGTTAATACAGTGAACCAGGGTTCTGAGCCATTAACATAAACCCAGTAATGCATGTATGTTCATTCATGAATGTGCATTCAGTAATGAATGTGACCTTTTGGGAGGGTGACCTCTTCATATACATTTTCTGGTAGAGGAGGCTGTATGCTAGAAGGGTGAGTGGGTCTGTGTCCACTAAATGGGGCATAGATGCCTGCTCTTGGAGATGGCATGGATTTAAAGCATTCTGGGCACAGGGCAAAGCTAGAAAAGCTCTGAGAACCGGGTCCAACCATCTGCTTTGTAGATGGGCCCCAGTGGTACTCCACTTTACCCAGGATCCTACAGATGGGTGAAAACTCGGGTCCCCTTCCTAACCTTTCTCAGTTAGTATCGTTCAGGATAGTATTTGAGCGGTTGCTTTAGCTTCAGGTAGTGTGTTAGATTCTGGGATTGATAGTGGCTAAAGCAGCTTTGTCCTGTATATATGGAACTGTATTGTTTCTCCACTGATAATAAATATTTGGTAGCTTAATGGACAGGATGGCATAAAACGATTTATTGTCCCAAGCTACAGTTCTTACTTTTGATCCTTGGAGCTTATTCCCCTGGTCTACAGTTTATTTTCAAGATATTTTTTAACTTCAGTGCACCTTATAGTCTTAACCTGCACCTTTAATTGTTGTTAGCTCAGTCACCCTCAGTAGGGATTGTTGATATATCAATGAGACTTCACTGATTGTACAAAAGAAATTGTTGTCAGGTTATATCATTGCCCGAGACTATGAATACACAAAAACCTAATCTTATCTAATGTTTATCTCCTTGAGTTAGATTTCTGCCAGCAACCTTGATATAGGGAGTTTATAAATTTGTAAGGAAGAACATGGAAGCCCTAGATTGGTTAACAGGATGGTCCTGGTTTTCTTTTTACATGTGGCAGTGTTCTTAACATGTTCTTTTTTATTTATTTATTTATTTATTTATTTATTGGTCACCGTTTAGCTTAGCATGGAATGAATCAATAGGAAAGATAATATCACAAGTATTGTATGAATCTGCCTTTTTAGTTTGGCAATCTAATGAATTCTCAGCAGTGGTTCCCAAATAGAGAAATTATGCTTGGTTTGTGCCAACATTGAAAATGCAAATGTGCCTGTAACTTGTGAGACCTGCTTATTGGAATTACTGTGTAAGGAACATTTGTTTGAATCCCACGTTGAACCCTATTACTCTCAAAATATTAATGATTTTCTCTCTTAGCAAATAAAGTATATGGAACAAAAAAAAAAATGATGTTTTTCTTATTTGGGTGCCCCAGTTTTGCGGTCCTCAATATCAGTTCTTCATTCTAATGCTCTCTCAACTGAGCTGTTTCAGCTTACCAATATCAATTCTTTATCAGCTGGTGTTCGTTAAAAAGAATGAGGTGCTACGAAGATGGCTCAGTGCTTAAAACGCTTGCTGTGATAGCAGGAAAACTGGAGTAGGATGCTCAGGAAAGTCTGTAAATGACAAGCAGTCAGGGTAGCCACCTGCGACTGTAGCTTCACAAGAGAGAAACAGGGCATACCCACAGTAAACTGGCCTGTATGTACCTGCTATATGTAACATGAGCTCTGGTTTTAATTGGGAAATTCTGCCTCAATAAATAGAGAAATGATGGGGGATGATTTCAAACATCAACTTCAGGCCCTGCATGCATTCACATACGTGTGTGCACCTGTGCACACTTGTATGTCTGCACATATGCACTTCCGTACACATATGCATGTACACCACATCGAAAAATAAAAAAGGATAAAAAAGAACACCAAGCCAAATTATCACCTTTATAAGATTACTTGAAATGAGGGTTTAAGTAATTTAAAAACACCAATTATGCTGGAAAGATGGCTGTGTGCATAGATGTGTCTGCTACCAAGCCCGATGGCCTGAATTCCATCCCCAGGACCCACATAGCAAAAGGAGGGAACCAACCCTGCAGGCTGTCTCCTGACATACCGACCGTGCCACACATGTTCCCTCATATTATTAAAGTTTTATATCATTTTAAAAGAACATTTTGTGTTACTGTCCCTTTTTGTTGTTGTTGTTCTTTTTTTTTTTTTTTCAAGACAGGGTCTCTCTGTTGTGTTACTGTCTTTATGGGAAATAATTTTGTTGGTATTTGAATTAGAAGGGAACTAGATGATTATGGTTATTTCTTTAACCTTACTGCATGATAAATTAAAGATCCCAATCATTCGTTTTAAATCACTTGTACTTGTGGAAAATGCAAGTATCCTTTAAAGGGTATCATATTAAATTAACTTAGTAGAGGTTCATCAGCCATCTCTGCCCAGTAAGTATAGCTCTCGTCCCTCATCAAAGAAGCTTCTCTTTGCAGTAGGAGACCACTATAGAAAACCACAGCGGGTCAAAATCCAGAGAACAACTCATCACGGAGTGCCCAGACCCTCTAGATACATTTACAACATAGCCCTGCACCTAAAACTCAAGGAGTGATGCAGAGGACACAGAAGCCTTGGAAGAACAGGAGGACCAGAACGTCTGCTGTGAGACTGCATCTCCTAAAAATGGCAAGGACACTTCATCCACAGCACTGCAACAGTATGGCTGCCTACATGAGACCCAAACAACACCGATAGACAGGCCAACACAGAAGGGGGAATCCTAAGGAGCCCACCCTTAGACAGAACTACAGACAGCTCAGGACTACTGGGACTATTCTAGAAAACACACTCGCGCGCGCACACACACACATACACATACACACACACTGGTTATCCAATTCCAAGTTATCAGCTCTGGAATTATATACTCATAAGCAATACTAAAGAGACCAGGCAAGTTGTATTTACATATATTCTGTTTTTACCCTCTCCCTCTTCCTCCCCTCCCTTTCCCTCCTTCCCTTCCTCCCTTTCTTCTCTCTCTCTCTCTCTCTCTCTCTCTCTGTGTGTGTGTGTGTGTGTATGTGTGTGTGTAATAATAATCACAGAAAAAGAAGCCATGATGAGTTTCAAAGGGAATTACAGAGGGAGTAGAGTGATTGGAGGAGGACACCGAGAAGGGATTGCAGGGAGGAAGGGGAAGGGGGAAATGATTTAATCATGTTTCATTAACATTTAAATTTTAAATAATTTGGTAGAGGCAAGATTATATTCTAACTAGCACAGCTGTTTTTCTGTATGTGTACTTGGCTACTGTGGAAGCACTCTCTGGTCTCCTAGCATAAGTTTAGGTGTTTGTTTAGATGCATATAACGTATAGCACATGAAATACGAAGCCCTTCTCATCAGATGATTTAGCTTCAGGTTGAGAATGTACGCAGTTGTGCCATGTGCTGCTGGAGCATAGTGGACGCACAGGGGCTCAGCCCAGAGCACTGTTTAAGCCTGTTAGTTTATGCTGGATTTGTGGTTTATGTGTTTGATTCGTAGGCTAGCATTTACAATTTTGTCAGTATTTCTTAATAAAGCGTGTACTCAGTATAGTGTTATTTCACTATAATTTCCTTGTAGGAAATGATTTGGGAGGTTTGAGCTGTTTGTTCCACTGTATTACACGAAGGAGGAAATAACATCTATAGTTTTAAAGTTGTAACCGTAACGTAGAATAAAAGTGTAGTCATGACCACACTCGTTGTCTGGTATGTCTGCTGTAGGAGACTGATGTTTGAGACCAGGTCTGTAGACTTGAAGAGGGAGGAGTTAAAGGATGGATTATAGCTGTCGTGGAGGGATTTGTCTGCTTAGGGTGGTCAGGACCAGAATAAGCCTTTGCCATCTAAACATTGTGAAAATTGATGTGATGAACAGACACTGAAGAGAATTTCAGAAATAATTCTAACAGCTGCTGGTGCCTTCAGTCCGTACAGAGATTAGGAATGAAAACTTTTTCTTTTTCCTTTTTGAAATGAAAGGGAGTAGTAGGTGAGTCTGCTGGTGCTGCGGTAAGAAATACCAGACTGGGTTTTTTCCTAACAGTGGCAGCTCTCTTGGATTAGGACCCCGCCCTTTTGCCTCACTTAATATTTCAAAACTTTCTTGAAGATGTAATCACCAGAAAAGTCATACTGGAACATAAGGCCTCTACAAAGGGGTTCTTGGGGGACACATAGTTCAGGCTATAACTGAGAAAGTAAGGAAGTCCACACTGTCCTGGAAGGCTAGGCAGGGTGTTCTGAGTCCCTACTTTGTCTCAGGCTTGCATGTCTGTCAAGCTCCACGGTGATGCTGATGCTGTTTCTCTGGGGGCCTTATTTCCAGGGTTTCTTTTAGACTGCAGGGGAGGGATGAGAGTGTTACTCTTGAGGTGTGAGAGGGATAAGGCTGGAAATAGAAGACACGGCATGTTCTGGAGACTATCTTGGTTCAGTTTACCAAGTTATGTTTAGTCCCAATTTAGTGACATTAAGAGAGACACGCATGGAAGAACGGGGAAATAGAAGGATCAGAAGGTCCTAGAAACCTACAAGAAGAACATTATGAAGGGCAGATCTGGACCCAGGGGTCCTGCTCAAACTATGGCACCAGCCAAGGACAATACATGCAGTAAACTTCGAACCTCTACCCAGATCTAGCCAATGGACAGGACATTCTCCACAGTTGAGTGGAGAGTGGGGTCTGACTTTCACACGAACCCTGGTGCCCCATATTTGACCACGTCCCCTGGAGGGGAGACCTGGTGGCACTCAGAGGAAGGATAGCAGGCTACCAAGAAGAGACTTGATACCCTATGAGCATATACAGGGGGAGGAGGTCCCCCTCAGGAACAGTCATAGGGGAGAGGAGTAAGGGGAAAATGGGAGGGAGGAATGGGAGGATACAAGGGATGGGCTAACAATTGAGATGTAATATGAATAAATTAATAAAATATATTAAAAAGAGAGGAGAGATTTGCCTGGAAGCTCAATGGCTGCTCCCAGTCTTAGACTCCTGTCCCACTTTAATGTGTGTTTCTGCAGACTGGGCTTCTCTCAGTCCTGACGTACACAACGGGACCTTTCCTTCTGTTCTGTCACACACTCCCCTGCCGCCCCACCCCCCCCACCCCATTTCTTGTATTCTTTCACAAAGGCTGGCGCTTTTCCCTGTATTTGATAGATTTTAGAAACCCCACCGTATTGTCTGGGGACAGCCTCCTCCCTATCCCAGGTGCGTCGCTCCCAGCACTCTGAAGTTGAAGTGATGCTGCAGAGAATATACCTTGTGCATATGTATTTCATATCACAAAGGTAGGTCTTCAGAGTAAGTTTCTACAACTGAAAATTGCTGGGGCGATGGGTAAGTTAGTGTGTTCTTTTAGCTATTGTCAGTCCCCGTACCAGCTGTAACTCACTTGAAGATCTTTATTATCTAAGTCCCTCATGGGGCATGTGTATGCAAAGTCCCCAAGTCTTCATACAGTTAAGAGTTTTTTCCAGGATGCCAAGCATATGTTTGGCATGTGTGTAGAATATGGGAGGCCTTGGGTTCAATGCCGAGCACCACAGATTACCTTTCTCTGTTGACTTTGCTGTGGGTGAACTTGGCTCTGGTATTGTTAACACTATTGTCTTTGTTGCCATAAAAGTCTAATTTTCTTGTCTTAAAAAAAAAAAAAGAATCATTTTTTATTTCTGCTTGTGTTCTGAGGATTCTTGTGCTTTGTCTTTAAACTTAGAAGTTGGTTAGTACATGTCTTAAAGTAGATTGTTGTGGGTCAAGTGGCTTCCCAGGCGTACCGCCGTCCTTTCCAGTATGGCTGCTTTAGATGTTGCTGTTGTCATCATCCTTTTTTTCCTCTAATAATTTCTTTAATAATAGTTAAATATTAGTTCTATTCCACTATTTTCTTCTTCTAAAGATTTATTGATTTATTATTATGTATACAGTGTTCTACTGCATGTACTGCATGTACTGCATGTACAACTGTAGTCCAGAAGAGGGCATCAGATCACATTACAGATGGTTGTGAGCCACCATGTGGTTGCTGGGATCCGAACTCAGGACCTTTGGAAGAGCGGGTGGCGCTCTTAACCACTGAGCCATCTCTCCAGCCCTCCATTATTTTCTTAAAGAGCTTAGCTGAATGTTTCCCATGTCTTAAGTCCCAGCCACTGCTTTTCTTTGGATCTTTTCTCTCCTACTTCTCATTTTACTCTACTTTCCTTTTGCCACTGTTGTTTAGGTGTGCTTTACATCAGGTTTTTTGAATTTATTCTCAATTCCTGAAAGAAAAAAAAAAAAATGAAATCCCTTCTTTGAGATCACTCAACTGCTTCTGGGTGATTTTATTTTATTTATTTATTTTTTATTTTTATTTTTTGTGACTGCCTTTACTCAGTATGAAGGCGTTTGTTTCACAGCTCTCTCCTGCTTCGTGGTGTAAGTGTGGCCAAAGTTGTTTGATAAGAAGACCTCCTTAAATTCGAGTGACATTTCCTGCTTTCTTCTAGTTCTTTTGGGTAGAGTAGGGTTGGTTTCCACCCCCTAACCCCATCGAATTCCTACCCTGCTCTGTTGGGCTTCTCCCAGCATCCCTTGGTCACTACCTGCTGCAGGGTGTGGCTGGCATACCCCACCCTCTACCTTGAGCTTACTATCCCAGGAGCAGTGGGCTGGGCTTGTGGTTTAAGAATGCCATATTAAAACAGGGTGGTCTTGAAGTGAAGAGAAGGAAGGAGGAGTTTGTGTCCTCTGTTTGTGGCTGTGGTCCTGCAGCGCCCTTAGTTTCCTTTCTAGACATGTCTGCTGCTTCTTCAGAAGCACTGTTTATGTGAGCAGGCCACTTGCCTTGCTGCTGTTGCCCTGCATCCTCCTGTGTGACTGGGTGTGACCACGGCTGTCCATATTTGAGTGGTCATCGTTTTGGTACCTGAGATTAGATTTTTTTTGTTTTCTCCTCTGCGAGTGACTTCATCTGGTTTGTCTTTGCCATTTGGTGTCTTTTCACAAGATTTCTTGAGTCTATTTTCTCCTGTGATAGTGGTGCCCACAGACTCCTGGAGGGGAGGCCCTGTGTGTGAGTGGTGCCCACAGACTCCTGGAGAAGGAAGGGGGCTCTTGAACCGTGGTGTTTATTAGGTACAATACTGAAGGCCACATGTGACTTTGTTATACTTCTTGTGCTTGTAAGCTTTGAGAGGAGAGAGATTTGGATTCAGGCTTCTGCAGTTATCCTCCTGGCTCAGACATGGTAAAGGAACCTTTCAAAATTAAGGGTTTCAGATGCTAAGACAGGACGCATAGTTTTGGCGTGAGGCAGATGTAGACATTCTTCCAATGACTTGATACAGGACGAGTTTGCCAAACTCTTTACCTTAGGCCAGGGATAAGCAGACTTTTCTGTAAAGGGTCATTTGTTAAAGTTTTGCAGTTATGGAAACCAGGTAATCTTTGTGGAATGTTCTCTCTTCTCTGTCCTTTTTCCTCTCTTCTTTCCCCCTTTTTCCTCCCTTCTTTCCCCTCCCTTTAAAAATAGAAATGCAATTGAAGGAGGAGGAGGAAGAGGAGGAGGAGGAAGAAGGAGGAGGAAGAGGAGGAGGAGGGAGGAGGAGGAGGCTGCGGCGGACAGGCATGGTGACGCACGCCTTTAATCCCAACACTTGGGAGGCAGAGGCAGATGGATCTCTGTGAGTTCAAGGCCAGCCTTGTCTACAAAGAGTCCAGGATAGCTAGAGCTCTGTGTAACAGAGAAGCCCTGTGTCAAAAAACCAAAGGAGGAAAAAAGAGAAGAAAGAAAAAAAAAAAAAAAAAGGGAAGGAAGAAAAGAAAAAGACTGTATGATGGGACACCTTCTGCCATACTGTCTTTGAAACTGTCTTTGCAAGTTTTGTTTATTTAGTTTGGCTTGATGCTTATATATACTTCTGATTATTTAAAATAATGTTTTTAATGTTTCTAATAGCCTTAGCCCTACTCTGGCTATAAATCAATAAGAACAAGCCAGAACACATGTAAATGCAGGTGTTACTGGCTAGTTGCTTATGCAGCCAAGGAACTGTCTAGGATTCCTAGAAAACAGCTTATTTTTTACAAACGCTGCACTTAAGTGAATGTGAGCAGTGACCAGCACAATGCTGAGCATCTGTTGTCCTTGCCAACACAGAAGTGACAGTTTCTCAGCGAATATGTTGTGACTATCTTTCCAGACTTGTTTTTTTATTTGAAGTTTAAGACTGTATACCAAAATGACTTTGACTTTTGTGTGGCTGAAGTTAAGCCTCTCTGGCAGTGTACAGGTTCCATTGCTTCTTAACGGCAGCTCCTACTAATTTGTGTTAGTGAGACAGACACACACCCACACACAGTAGCTTCCCCGTTCCCAAGGCCAAAGAGCATGTGCTTGTCTGAAAGCTCAGCCAAATTGTCTAAATAGAGGAAGAGATCTTGCAGTGTGTGAGGCTGGGGTGGGGAGGGTGGTGTGGCACTCCCTTGGGGTTATAGCGTTTAAGAGATTATTTGAGAGAACAAACAGCGTGACTACAATAGAGATAGGAAGAAATAAGGCTCAGTTAACAGAGTCTCCCTAAATCATTCACCGACAACTCCTTTCTGTACCCACTAGAAGGAAACATGAAGTGGGGGCCAAATGGTCACTCCTCAGTATAATTTAATCCTTCTGTAGTTCATGGAGGGGTCGGTTTCCATTGTGGGATCGCTATGGTTTGCAGGTGTTTTGTTTTTTTCCCCTCCATTGTGTTAGTCACCTCTATTTTTGGCCACTAGTCATCCTATTTTTCATGATTCACTGCTGTGGTCAGTGTTTGAAAGTCTTTTACTGGGACCGGCCTGCACAGGGAGTCAGGGAGTAGGAAGGCAGCGGATTAGGGCTAGTAATGCAGGCTAACGCAGTGTCCTGGTCACTCTTCCCATCGTCTTAGTAATGGCTAAGAGTGCTTACTGCTGAGTCACTGGGACCATGGTACAGATCACAAAATCCACCCAAGCCAGGTGTCCTGAGGAATACGTGCAACTCGGGCTCTAAGGGACCTGGCACTACTCCGTCCTGTAACTCCAGCTCTAAACAGCGGACACCCTGTTCTGGCCTCTGCTCTCACACAGCCCCGCTGTCCCAGTCATGCTCACCTGCTCATGCACATGTACATAGAAGAATAAATAAGTCACTACTTTTTAAAAGTTAAACTTTCAGTTCTGGGTAACACTTCCACCTTCCCTTGTTTTCTCAGAAACCATAGTAATCTGACAACACAGATTGGAACTGACCGTTGTAGAGCAGCAGTCAAACCCTCAATATCTGGGCTTTTCTAGCTTTATGTCTTAGTAACTTAGTAACTTAACTCTTCTATATTTCTGGATGTTGTAACCTTGTCTGTATTTTTTTTTTTTTTTTTTTTTGCTAAGAATGAATTACAGGCATGTCTTCTTGAGGCTGCTTCACTTTCTTAAGTTAAAAAGACTCAAATTCTCATTAAGAGCCCCTGGCATATAAATGTTTGTGTCCTTTGAAATTATATGGGGGAGACAAACAGATTAATAGAATTTTAAGGTTTCTTTTAAGCCAGGGACATAGCCACTATGCTCACTATTCAGTTCTTTGCTTTTGCCTCTCAGTATTTTTTTTTTTAGCTTTGGTTATCCCATTTCCTATGGATAAAATTTGAGCACATAGTGAGGTTCCCCCAGAGTCATCCCACTTTCCTCCATGGAAATTAGCGGGTAGTTGGCCCCATCTTGGAAGTGCTGGTGGTGGTATCTGCTAATGCGCTTTCTCATTGATCTGTAGACTTGAGGAACAAGACTTCTTTAAGAAAGATTTAAGCCTTACAGGGACACATAGGAGTGTGTCTATAGCTATTTATTATAGCCAGCAAGGTTGTAGCCAGCTAGCTCTAAATTACAACCACTGACGGTGATTTAGAGAAGCGCAGGAAATGCAAGTGTTCTTTGTTTTTAAGCAAGGTGGTTTAGTGTGTGGTCCCGTCCATGCCCTCCTCCAGATCCTCCTGTCTACCCCCCACCCCCCAGATCCTCTCAGTTTCAGTTTCTGTAGGAATGAGTTCCCCCTCCCCCAGGCTGCCTTAAGCATTGACCCATGCAGAAAGGGAGCTTTTTTAGTGCTTTCAAGTCTTGTACTCAACCTCCAAGGTTGGCCAGGTTTTCCTGGTATCTGAGACATCTTCAAGCCGAGTGCCTTTCCTTCATTAGCATGCCCACCACCCCTCAACACTTTGGTGTCTTTGCTGCCTTCCATACTTAATGTAGACTATTACACAGTCAAGCTAAGGTTTGAGTTGGTAGTAATCTAAAAGCCCTTCAATTTTGTTTAGATGCCTCCATTTTATACTTAAATAAACCAAGCTTCTAAGGAGCCTAAATGCAGAGATTAATGTTTTTACATTTTCATCCTGTTCCATATTTTGTCGGACTCTTTGAACATATAATCTGCCATCTGGCATATGAGCTTTCTCCTTGCATTATTCAAAAACTGTTTTACTTGTTATTTTTTGTTTTGTTTTTTCTTTTTCTTAATATATTAAAGAGGACACACACACACACACACACACACACACACACACACACACTTTATCATTGCTGAAATTCTGAATAGCCACACCGGAGGTTTTGATACTACAAAGAAGAAGAAATGAATACTAATTTGGGGTTGAAGGAATTGCTCCATGGGTTTAAGGAAGTAAGTAGCTTTACTTCACTATAATATTCTTTTGAAGATAGAGGATGCCAAGGGGGTACATTGGTTCGGTGGCATTTTCAGTCTTAAAATGAGTAAAACATGAGTTCCATTGTTAGCATGGTCTTGGCTTCTTCCATTTAAAGTGTAGTGGATCAGAGATTGCCATTGGAGAATTAAGAAAAGAATATTTGCAAGACAAATTAATCTCAGTTGGAGACTGTTCCTTAAAATATTCATTAATGTGCAGGAAAGATTTGGGGAAGGTATAATCACTACCTCCCACTTTCCCACACACAATTGAAATTAAACTCCTGCAGATAAATCACTCAAAACAGCTGGGCTCTGCACAGGAGTGCCTCAGAAGTTAGGCCCAAGATTCATGTAAAATATAAGGTGTTTAATGTCCCACAGAGTCTGTATTTGGTATCATTTGGCAATGATTAAGGAAGCTTCTCTCTGTCCTCGCATATTTTCTTGGAACCTCTGGGTGTGTAAGGTTGTTAATATTTTTTTAAATCTGAAGTACCTTTCAGATATGATCTGGGGAGGTTTTCCTCCTCCTGTTCCTCCTCCTCCTATTTTAGAGAATGTCTTCTGAATTTTTAAAATCCATATGGATACTAGTTCTACAGAATCTTATTTTATGCAGAGAATGATTTGCCTCTTTGGGGCAGGGGGCCACCTTTCTTTGGTGTCTTGTAATAATAACAGGTTTAAATTTTGCTTTATAAGTGTGGGAATTGGGAATTAGAATTGTTTCAAAAATGACAATTTAGAAGAGTAATTATGTGGTATGAATGTAGGAATCTGGACGCTTTGTTTTGTGTGAATGTGGCAACAACTGTCAAATGAATGAGTTGTTTCTATTTGCAGTTTTATACCTTTTGTTAAGTAAGAGATAGTCTCACTCAGGGAAGACTGCATTACACAAGCTTCGCTTCGACTAAATCCTGTGATGCCAATAATACGTACATAATTATCCATGGTCAGATCACTCTTCTTTAGAGTTTAAATACGTTTTTTTAGTCCTCACCTAGGAGGCTGAGTTTTTAGTGAGTTCTACAAACATACGCAGTTGTAGCTGACACCACCACCACACATGACTTAGAATGTCACCAGGAGCTCTACGACCACTGATGGTGAAAAACTTTGCCTTGGTTTCTTTTATAATACCATATGTGGTTCTGTACATCGAAGATTAATTACAGCAGTACTGTTAGGGTTAAAAAGGAGGTGGCACACAACAGATACACGAATGTGGAGAGATTTATTTGGGAGGAGGGAACTGGAGAGGAGTTGGGACCTGAGTGGGCCATGAGTGGAGGGAGAGACAGAAGGGGGTGGGGTGCCCTTAGAGAAAAGCACAAGAGTAAGAGGCAGAGTAAGAGAGCAACTGGTGGCTGGTTTGTCCTTTTTATCCTGGGCCCCTGGTGGGGGCATCAAAGGTTGCTAAGCAACCTGGAGGCAGGCTTATGACACCGCTCATATGCTAACAGATACACTGTTGAGGATACACTGAAAACCTTTGCCTTTAAGTGCCTTCTTGGTATGATGGGAAGGCCTCTTGTCACCGCACCTCTTCCCCTAGGTCCCACCACCTAATAATTCTAATCTGTAAATTGTAAAAATCTAAGTTGCCTGGCTTTGCATTTTAAGTAGCAAATTGTTCCTTCCTGATGAAGGGGATGTTTGATATGTAACAACACTCACCTCTGAGATGATTAAAAAGAGACATTCTTCTACATAAATAGGCTTATATAGTAATCATTCTTTAAAAAGCACTACTAACACCAAAAAACCCCAGAGTTTCATCTCAGCCAAACAGGCCTTGAACTCATTTTTCCCAGTTGATACCTGAATGTAGGGCAATCTTTCCTTGGCTTTGGCCTGCTGCCTGCAAATGAGCCAACATATTCTTCAACATTGTTTCCAAAACTTTTTGCCCTTTAATGTTTGGAAAACCCCACCTGAAATTTAACCCTGCCTTGTTAAAACTTACAGGTAACTTTGTCGTGCTGAAATTACTATGGTGAGGACGGCAGTAGAAAAGGGCTCTTTTCTAAGCTGTTTGTCACAGTGTTTGAAGCATGTGGAATATTTCTGATAGACTAGACTTGTAGAGGCCACTTTTCAGAATGTAGTTATAAGGGCGTTGTTGCTTCAGTTCTAAGTTACATAATAGCTGTACACTGAAAAGGTTGCAAATTCTAGATTTGTGTTGTTTTTCCAGCACTGTTGATTCATTCGGCAAATGTGTGTCAATCTTGGGCCATACAAACTCCCCAGGGGTATAAGGTGGGCTTCTTAGCTTTAGTGCTAATAAAGCAATAGCGGACATGCCATCAGAGTTTACGTGCTACCTTAAGACTAAAGTGCGCGTCCTTCATAGTAGGCGTGCTAGCCTTGCATAGACGTTTTGAGACTATTGCTATTTATATAATGATGCCCTGCATACTACTGCATACATGTTTTATGGAAAGCACAAACATAGGCGTATTGCTAGAACAAACTGACGCTTCCTAATCCATTTTTAATGAATGATTCTGTTCTTGGATTGTAAACTTAATAGGACTTTTGCCCTCTGCCTCCTCTTGTTTCTATAATGTAATATGACGCCTTTTACCTAATGAGTTTCGGTATAAATATTGATGACAACAGAAGTCCCTGAATTCTAAAATGGAGGATGCTTCACGATTACAACTCTAAGCATTTTAGTATTTGGTTTTTAATAAATACTATTATTCTGTCTGTGTCCCTAGAGTTTCTGTAATACCTGTAAGAGCATTGCAGATTTGGGGTTATGATAGCATGTGGCCATTTTTTAAGTGCACAGATATCTGATTCAGGTAAGTGTGCTTTCCGTAATGGCATTTCCGGTAATGTAGGGCAATATTTCACATTTAATGGTAGGCTGGTTTTTTGTTGTTGTTGTTGTGTTTTTTTGTTTGTTTGTTTTGTTTTGTTTTTTTAGTGAATTGCTATCTTTGCAGATAGATGATCATCTCAGGTCAAGTATCCTACCTCCTGTAAATAGACACAAAGACTTTACAAATAATGGCAGTATACACTATAGGACTGGGCATGAGACCCAGCTCTGCCCCATATTACCTGTGTGACCTTGGGAGAATTAATTAGCCTGCCTCTCTGTAGTTTCTGTGAAACAGAGCCTGATGCTGATTGATTCTCCTTTATCTGGAATGCCTGGGGCCAGAACTGTTTCAGTTTTGGCATTAAAAAAAAAAATACTTAGCAATATTTGTGTAGCCTGCTGACAGACCATCCCTAACTCACAATCATAAACGCTCCAGAATCCAACATGATTCTCACAATGTTCAGACTTAAAAACATGTCAGATCTTTGCATTATATGTTCATCCTGCGGTACCAACCTCATAAGGCCAGATTAAACACCGTGTGGATGTTAGCTACTGCTAGCGTCATTATTATAATTGTTTATTCTATAATAAACCGAGAGGTTTTTCCTTCCCTCAGTAAGCCAAAGAAATATTAATCTGAGGTATGTTTGCTATTGCAGGAACAATTCTTAAAGAATTCTCTCCTAATTCTGCCCTGTGGTCACAGCTTACCTGTCCCTGTCTTCATTCAGATTTCTAGCATTTTCTTCCAGTACCAAAAGACTAATCAGAAACCTGCAGTTACCATTACCACCACCCTCTTTTCTCCTTTCAATTTTGTGGAGCTGTAAATAATCAAGGAAAAAGGGAGGGACAGAAGGAGGGAGGAAAGGAATCAGCCAGCATCAGGAGTGCAGCTGGGCTGCGCCATGACAGGAGGCTCGTGGGTTCTCGGCTGGTCTGCTCTGCTTAGTGGAATCCTGTCTCAAAGCAAATAATACAAACGTTTCCATACTTACTCTACCTGGTGGAGGGGAGATAAACTTGTTTCTGTTTTGATCCCAAGTGTGGGATGGAGAGGAGGGAAGGAGGTTTACCACTTAGACGTGAGAAAGCAGGATGTTTTTCCACATAGGAGTGGAACTACTTCTGGGGGAGCTTGGTGAAAAACACCCTTGAACAGACTGAGGGGATATATATATATATATGAGCCCAAAACAGGAGAGGAGGGTTTTTGGTTGGGACTTGGTTTTTGGCTGTTCATCTCTGCACTTGAAGAGGCTCCTAAAGAGAACTGCCACAGGGAAAGCTTCAAGGCTTTGGACTCCAGCTGAGGCTTGAGGTTCCAGCTGCTGCTCCTGATTCCAGCAGCCACTTTGGTGGGATTGCTGGTCTGCCGAAACCGTGCTGACTACGCCAGGGACTGATATCCTTAAGGTTTCATTGTAGTGTTTTTTAATATCCTTTTCTGATAGTCTGGGTTAGTCGGGTTGTTAGGGAGGTAGGCTCGTTTAATAAGTTCATAATAAAATATAATAAGAAAGTTGAGCCTACACCCTGGAATAGGAGGCAGATATTCTGTATAACTTTGTGTGTGGGGTGGAGTGGCTGTCTTCCTCTCTGCCAGTAATACCTGGGACTTAAAAGATAGTATTTAAATATTTGTGCTCTTTTCATGTTAATGTATGTTCACGGATTAAAACTAAATGGGCATGACGGCATTGAGAAATTTATAGACTAGTTGAAGGATGCACTATATGGTAATAAAGTATTAGGAAAATTCAGCATTAAATATTTAATGAGAAACTAGCTGTAAGTTGTTATCTTCTCTGCATCTTATTATATTTTGTCCATATTTCTTATTTACCTTATTTTGAAGCCCCCAGTCTTAGCTAATATTTACATCAGTGTTGCCTGTTTTAAGGTGATAGAAATTCTTATGCTCTGATTTCCAACTGTATCACAGAGAAAAGCCATGACACTCTGAAATGTTGATAGCAATATTTGTAGGGTAGGACCTGTAACTCTTACATAGCACTTGGTCTAAAATTTCAGTAGTTTTAAGAGGGAATGTACAGAGGATGGATGTGATAGCATAGAGAAAAGAGAATTTGGTGGGCTAGGGAAATGGCTCAGCAAGTTTAGCTCTTGAGAACCTATGTTAAAGGCTAGGGAGGGTGGCACACACCTGGAGTCCCAGCACTGGGACACAGTCAGGAGAATCTCTGGGACTTGCTCACCAGGCCGTACCCAGCCAGTTAAAGGGTCCTAGGTTCAGTGAAATACTCTGCCTCAAAAATAAAGAGGAAAGTTACAGAGCAATGCCTCTCAACCTTTCTAGTGCCGTGACCCTTTAATACAGATCCTCAGGTTGTGGTGCCCCCTGAACCATAAAATCATTTCATTGCTACTTCATTACTATAATTTTGCAACTGTTATGAATCGTAATGTAAATATCTGCTATGCTAGCTACCTAATATATGATCCCTCCCCAAAGGAGTCTTGACTCACAGGTTGAGAAACAGTATTAGAGGCGGGCTGACTGGACATTGGGTAGATAGAGATCAGAGTTGCTTTTGCTGGTAAGCGGTAGATACTTTGACTGAAATAGGAAAGATTGGAGCAGCATTTCTAACATGTTCTGTGAAACAGCAGCTAGGTGTTCATGGGAGAGAGGGAGGGGAGAACATAAAAATAAGCTTAGGAAACGTAGCGCGTACTATTTGCCTTTAGAGTCGCATGTATGCCAGGATGTGAAAAGGCTGAAGGAACATGATTGACTGGGCAGGTAGATACTACCTCTGCTAGTGTGCTGTGAGGTGGTCCTTCCTCAGGACGCGGATTTGGAAGTCAGATAGAGAGGAGCTTGACAGTCAGTTATTGGAATGCATTTTATACTTAAGAGTTTGGAGTTCTATAGCCAAGCAAGTGATAGCAAGAGGCAGAAATTGGAAAGGAAAATACCAGTGTGCAGTTGCAATCTGAGCTTAGCACTGTTAGGTTGTGTGTAGGCCTTCAGGTGTGTACCAGACTTTAAAACCTTCCATGTACAGAAATATACAAGACTGTATTTATATTTCACAGTGCCATGTAAAGTAGGGCTGGAACCTAAAAAGTCATAACTGGGTGCTAAAGAAATTGAATACTGAATCTAGGACTCTACTGAGGTGGGTATAGACGTAGTGGTCGGGGAGAGAGAAGCTGGATAGGAGAGCCAGTCAGACACAAAAGGCATGCTGGCCGCGTAAAAGCTAGGAATCGTACACGAAATGTGAAAGATGGGTGGTGGATGAGGTAGACAGCCACCCATAGTGAAGCTAGGAAGGAGTGAACGGTAATTTGGGGGAGGGGGTGGCCAGGAGGGACAGTGATCTGTCAAAGATTAAGGGCTAGGAAGGCTCAGTCAGAAACCTGTTCCTTTGATGTTCCTTTTTGTACTCTGGATCTGGAGGAGGAGGAGGAGGAGATGGCAGATGGTGGTGTGGACGTGTCTCATCTTGGGAAGGAGAAGAGGGCTGTCCTGGGAGAGCATTTCACCGGATGAGAGTTACAGCCTTTAGTAGATTTATCTGGTGATGAGTAAGACTTACAGACGCTGAAGCTCAGGGTAACTACGTTTATTGGTGTCTGGTTGTTAAATTTCATTTGTTTGTGTGGGGGGTGTATGAGCATACCTGTGTGATGTTTTCCGCTGTGTGTGTACGGTATGGAGGGCAGAGGTCAGCACTGGGTGCCTTTATCACTCTTCCCACATTTTTGAGACGAGAGCTCAAAGATTGCCTGGCCAGGGGGCCTGAGACCTTCCCAGGCCTGGCCTCTACTGGGTTAGAAATGGCACTGAGCATCCTGGGTATCTGAGCTGGTGTCCACAATTTCAGAGCCAGCACACTACTCACTGTGCCATTTGCCAATGCCTCTTGAGGATTTTTTTCTTTCAAGGCTATCATTAGAAAGTCCAATTCTGGCTATTCTCCTTACTGTAGACAGGCCACACAGACAAAAGAGTAGGAAGTTACTCAAGAAGAAGTGTCACGTAGGAATGTGTGACAGTTTAGCTTGTTGGTGGGGGTTGGGAGGTTGCACAGCGTGACCCATACAATGTATGGTTAGCGCAGTACCTGCTCAGGTGTAGCCTTTAATTCTGGTAACTGCTGGTAGTGACTCACTTCCTTCCTCTGTGGCCTCTCCATGTGCTTAGAGCACTCTCTCACTGAGTGACAAAGGCTGACTAGGAGTGTTCTCTTGCTTTGCTGTGGTTAGCCAGCCTGTTTCCTCTCTGTCTAATGCCCCTTCCTTGCGTTAAATTGATCTATTCAGTCTGTCTAACCATAGGTCTTGAGACATGGCTCTATTTTATTCTTCTCAGGATGTCTCCTGTGACGGTCCTTTCCGTTCAGCTCCACATACCCCTTGTGAAATTGCAGATGGTTTACTACTGTTTTTCACCTATAGAAATGACACTGTCATTTGATTTGACCTGATGTAAGGATTTTACATTTTAATTCTTCCTCGATGGTTTCCGTCAAGACAGACTAAGTCAGTTGAAGTCTGAAGCTTTCTCTTTTCTTCCCTACAGTGCCCAGGACTCTAACACTTGCTTCCGAGTGTTCAGGTTCTAAGAGGGTTCTTGTGAAGGCCGTGTGTGTTGCGCCATTTTTCCTTTCTTTGCTCAGGCTGGCATTAAACATACAGTATACTTTTCATTTATCCGTAAGTGTATTAAAGATGCTAGTCAGGATTTACTGCTCATTATTCATCAAACTGACCAAATGATGTGAACTTAGGACACTTGTGTCACTGCACTTGGCATTTTAGCAAACCACTGGTAGGTTAAACACAGAGCAGTTGAAAGAAACGGCACTTTGAATTTGTTGTACAAATGGCATTCAAAACATCAGGAAAGTGTGCTACTCTTTATTTATAAGTGTACTTACTCTTTGTTTATTATTTTCAAAATAGTCTGGAAGCTAGCTGCTCAGGTCTTCGTGTTTGCCAGTTCTTGTCTCTTCATAGTATTTGAATTCTGCATTGCTGTAATTGTTGGATACATATGTTTCTGTGTTTCCTCCTTAAGTATTATACAGCAAAGAGTTTTTCAGGTTTGTGTCTTGGTTTTCTTTTTCTTTTTTTCTTTTATGTATTTATTTGTATTTTATGTGAATTTGTGTTTTGCCTGCATGTATTTCTGTATGAGGGTGTCAGATTTTGGAGTTACAGACAGTTGTGAGCTGTCATGTAAGTGCTGGGAATTGAACCTGGGTCCTTTGGAAGAGCAGTCAGCTTTTAACTGCTGAGCCATCTCTACAGCCTGTGTCTTGGTTTTCTTTAATGGTTCTTTTTTCCCCAAGATTCTTAAACTTCTAATAATTTAAATATCTGATTTTAACCATAGGAAGAAAACTTGTCTCCCTTTAGGTGATCATTGTGTTATTCTTTCAAATATGGCCCAACCTAGTTTGGAGGTTAGCTGTTTATAAAATTCTTCAGCTTTCTGAAATTCTTAAATTTTATTTAGAGTCACTATATGAAAGGATATCACCCTCAACTACCAAAATTAGCACATTTGGCTATGTAATGAATGTGTATTATGTACTGTCCACAATACAGAATTATTTTAGATGTAAGTATGACAGGAAACTAATTAAAATATTTCGTTGCTGGTCAAAACCATCACAATAGCTTCAGCTCACTGTGTGCTTATTGCTGCGTATCAGCACTGTCCTAACAGCAGGCCAAGGCCAGAGAGTTAAAATTAACAATCTTCTCACAGTTTAAAAATTCGAAATTTGAAAGCAATATTTGTCACAGTCACCATGCTGGTTCAGAAAGTTTGACATGGGATCTAAGAAGCTGTGGACTATCATTTCTGTTCTGATTAACTGGTGGGCCATATGCCATTGTAAGTGCTGAAAGAATCCTGGCTTCTGTGAAACTAAGTTCATTTTGCCAGCACCCAAATGAGCCTCTCTTCATAAAGGACCATGTTGGCTTTAATGGTGTTGCTTCCATTCAGTCTAATTACCCAGTGTTGAACAGTTTCTATGGGCAAAGTACTGTTGCTGGAGTGGTCACTAGGAGATACAGAAATGAATGGCCATCCTGCCTTCAGACCTTACTTAGGGTTTAACAAGGAAGAAGGTGATGTGCACAGGAGGTTGTGTTACATGCTGAATGTGTTACAGAGGCCCTGAAAGACTGTAGAACCACATACATGGATTGCTTCCATGCTTTCAGGTCAGAGTTGGGAGCCATTCGAAGCATCCTCTGAAAAAAAAGGGATAGGGCAGCTTTCACAAGGGAGCATGCACCAGTGTGACAGTCAGGGACCTCTGCTGGTTTGTAGGTCTGTTGAAGATCTCTGTAGGGCTTAATGCTCAGGAGCTAGATGTGTCCCAGTTTCCACCACTATCTTGGAAGTAATCCTCGTCTTCCTGGTTCATTCAATTTTCTTTCTACAATGCTAAGAAAGGAAATACTTGCTTCTAGTCTTCTCAAAAGATGGTGCAAATAGCTCTAGTCTTATAAAGTGATTTCACTTGTCTTTATTAGTAGAAAGGATCACAGCAAATTTGAAGATTATGTGTTTCCTCATTGGTTTTATATTAACCTTCAGTTTCAGTTATTTTCTTTATTTTAACTTCTGGTGTTTGTGTGTGTGTCTCTGTGTGTTTATGTGTGTGTGTGTCTATGTCTCTGTGTGTGTGTCTATGTCTCTGTGTGTGTGTGTATGTGTGTGTGTGTGTACATGTACATATGAGTGTGTATGCATGCACAGACCAGAAGGGGTCAGATCCCCTGGTATGAGAGTCACAGGCAGTTTTAAGTGGCCTTTATGGGTCCTGGGAACTGAGCTCTCGTCTTCTGGAAGAACTTCAAGAGCCCTTAACTGCTGAGCCACCACCTCGTCCGTCCGTCCGTCTGTCTGTCTGTCTGTCTATCTATCTATCTATCTGTTTTTGAGTGCTGCTGTTGTTATTTTGGCATTCTGTTATGGAAGCTTACTTTGTATTTTAGAAGATTAGCTCCTGTGAAACTCTTTGGAGATAGAAATAATGCTTTTATCACAAGACCTGCTATTTCTTAATTTCTCTTCTTTGTCCTGTACCTGAAGACATCGGGCTGCCATACCTGTTTTCATTTTCTTGCCACCCTTGCAGTCCTCGTCCAGGTGAGGCATATTCTAGATGGCACAGCCTGAAGTTGTTCTTGGAGTCACACACTCACATAGTGCTGTGTTCTTTTCTTTGTTCACTGTTGCCTTCGTGAGTCCATGTTTAATGTTTGTACTTGCTTATACACTTGTCCCCTCATAGAGACTGTGAGGGAACTCCTTGAGGACAGAGCCTTGGACATGGCTTTATTGAGATATCTTTGGAACTAACTGATAGAAACGTCAGGAGAAAACCATAGGGACGTGGCAGCGTTAAGTTTGACATTAGTGATTTCACTTGAAGTACTGAAAAATACTGTGGTGATGTGGGCCAACAGCTATAAGATAATCTGGAGCAAGAGGACGAGGTAGCAGATGTAGGCCGTGATGTTATGTGAGTTGCCAAGAGAGTCCTGCAAAGAGATCTGGGGGATGCCCTCGTTTAGTATGTTGTAAAGATTTTAAAAGCCAATGAATTTGGTTAGAGGCCTATGAGAAGTAAGTGATGCACTCACTGAGTAGAAGAGAGGAGTACTGTGTAGATGAGACAGGTGCTTAGAGAAAGGCGGAGGCTGAAAAGCAGCAACCTGAGATGGTTAATTGTTGTAACGTCGTCACAGTAGTATGTGGACTCAAGGATGGATCCAGTTGCCAAGGTCAAGGTGAGAATCGGGCATGAAGTTGCATTGAGGACAGATGTTTTTAGTAGGTGTGGTAGGAGGAGATGAAACAGGATAGCTTAGTGTGTGAGGAAAATCCAGGAGAGGCGTGCTTTTTAACAGAAGAGAAAGAGATGGTCTTTTGTGGAGTAGAATGTATGTGGATATTGGCAAGACCCAGTGAGAGACCTAACAGAAAAGGCATTGAGATGCTGGCTTGCAGTGGCAATTAAGGAAACAGGGTCTTATTTCAGGAGTGCAAAGAATGTAAGAAAGTCTTGAAATGAGGCTCCGGAAAGCTAAGATGTGTCAGCTGGCTGTATATTACTGAGACATGTAAGTTATTAATGAACTAATACCTTTTTTTAAAAAGGGAAGTTGGGATTTTTGTTGTTGTTTGTTTTGTTTTGTTTTAAGATAGGGTCTCATGCAGCCCTTGCTGGCCTAGAACTTGTGTAGATCAGGTGAGCCTTGAACTCACAGCAGTTGGCCTACTTCTGCATCCCCTGCCTCCTGAGTGCCAGTATTAAAGGTGTATGCCCCTATGTCTAGCCTTAAGAATTGTTTTAATTGTTTTTCAGTGGGCATGGTAGTGCAAAGACAGAAACAAGAGGACTGTATCAAGTTCAAGACTAGCCCAGTGTACATACCAAAGTGTAGGCCTTGTCCTACACACACACACACACACACACACACACACACACACACACACACACA
>OU015756.1:63352200-63437074 GCA_907169655.1 Acomys percivali
ACACACACACACACACACACACACACACACACACACACACACACACACACACACACACACTCACACTCACACTCCTTCTCTCAATCCCTTCTCAATAAGCTAAATATGTCTTTTTTCAATATTGCTTAACCTGATAAGGTTTGTCTCATTCATGAGGTCTCTAATTAGCCAGATGGATATAGTAGGAGGATCAGAGATACATAAGACACCGAGGAGTTAGCATGTGAGGGACGCTCATATTGCTGAGGAGTTTGGTGGCCTTAGCAGTCGGAACGTGCAGACAAGACTCAGTAAAACCGAAGACAACCAGTGAGAAAAGGTATACCAGAGAGAAAATCTGAAAATAGAACAATTCTAGGTTGATGACCTTAATGGGTGATACTCACCTTCAGTAGCAGTCAGAATACAACCCAAAAGGTCAGAGACTCATTGGTGGTATGATGGATTAAGTTCAACACATTCCTAATGCCCAGGTTCTTGGTACTTTATCAAGTTAACCATAAATCCAATGTTGCCTAATATCTTCTTAAAATACTGCCTTTTTTTTTCCTTTTTCCCGAGCCAGACTACTTGAACTAGCATGAAAGTGAGTATTGATTTCTCAAGCTCCTCTTCGGGGCCTGTAGCTGGAAATTGCAAAAGACCATCTACAATCAAACTACATGGGAAGTGTCTCGTCCTCTTAGCTTTGCGTTCAGTTTTGAAGTGCTGGGCAGTGTCTTTGAAATATCCAATTATCCGTTAATAAAACCAAAAGCCCATGTTAATTTACAGAAAAGAGTTAGCTTCCCTCAGTATTGCCAACTTTATTTTTGTGAGCCTGTTCACTGACATAATGAGCATCCTGTTTCCTTAAGCATCTAAGTGTAGGTTCTTGTGAATTGACAGGATAGAAGCTCTTAAGAACTGAGTAGGCCGGTGGAGCAGCTGGTGTGACGTTCAAGTGTTCATGTTGCCTCTTAGCTCCTGAGCAGAAGGAAAAAAAAAACCAGTGTTTTAATTTAGAAATCTCTTCCTTGACTGTAGCTGAAATTTTCAACACCAGAGAGACTAGAAAATGATAGGACATTTGGTTCTCATATTTAACTGGAGATATAGTATGTTCTTATATTTGTTAAATTGCACAGGATTATATAAAATTAACTTTCTTTATTTTGAAGCTTTTCAAAAGACCCCCCCATCCCAACTAAGAATCTTACTGTAAAAAATGAAAGATTTAAGATGTTTAAGTAGAACAATAGAACAGGAAAAAGTACATTTTATCTTAGAGATGTGATAGAAGGTAGGTATCTAAATTAGAGCATTTTGTTAAATTTGTTAAAATCAATGCTTTAAGGTGCTTAAGCATTTTTAGTTTGAAACAAGAAAATTATTCACAGTGTTTGTGAAACATGAGGCTTAAATGGAAAAATATCAATGTATTGGTATTAAAACCAAAAGAGTTCAAAGTACCAGCTCATAAAATAGTTTTAGAAGATAGTCTGCTTTGAGTTATTCATGCAAATTGAGAGTAGCACAGCGCAGAACCCTGAGCAATTCGCCTGTTTTGTTTAGAAACTTTTGGATCAAGATGGACATACAACAGTTAGTTCATGAGTCAAAGTTCAGGTCACAGTCTCCTAGATAGTGGCTTACCAGAGTGGCAGCAAGGTCAGCACCCCAGCATCCCAGACGCTAGAAATGGACATTTTCACACTGCACTGCATCAACCCTAGACATTTTTGAGGCGAGGCCCAGCGATGCTTGGTTTAAGAGCCCTTACAAGTGTTACTGACAGACACTGCAACTGAGAAACAAAGGTCTGCAATATGTAGCGTTCACATAAAAATTGATTATGGTTTGTTGATTCTGTAAGTATAGCCCTACAAGAGTAGGCAAGTCTCCTCAGAGACATGGTGTCACCTGGCTCTGTGGAGAAAAGTCTGCCAACTCACCTGATTGTAAGGCAAACAGCTTCTCTAGTTATTGTCAAGATATCTGTGCGTTGGATCATGAATATTAACAATTTTATTGCCCACTCTTACCTGCGTTGTTGTTGTTGTTGTTGGGAACAAGTGGCCTATGCTGAAAATGGCAGTTATCAAAAGCCCAGAAATGTGGTTGACTGGCCATTCTATACCCTGGCTCTATTTTAGACTGGCATATACTTTTATAGATGAAAAGTTAATGAGAGTTAAGAGTTGCCTTGGGGTGGGAGAAGATAAAGAAACTGATTTTTTTTTTTCCCCACACTTTCTCTGAGGCAGACTGCTATGTATGTTTTAATTCAATCATAAAATTCTGAAACAAGAGAAAAACAAACAAAAGTCTTACAATTGCATTTGCAAATAAAAATTTTATTATCTAAAGGTCAATCTCATTTTCTGCAACTAAAACCAGATGAAAACAGTTACCGTATCACCTAACCCTGCCCCAGTGATTCCACTGACAGCTGTTGGCAGAGCAGGCTACGGAAGGGAGCATGCAGCTAGAGATGACAGGGTCGTGGGAACAAGAGGCGGCAGTGGAGGGATTACATAGCAGAAGCTGTAAGGGGGAGAAGGGGGGAGGGGGAGCTGGGAGGGGACGGGGGGAGTCGACAAGCGTGGTGGCGCATGCCTTTAATCCCAGTATTCGGGAGGCAGAGGCAAGTGGATCGCTGTGAGTTTGAGGCCAGCCTCGAGTCCAGGACAGCCAAGGCTACACAGAGAAAACCTGTCTTGGGGCGCGGGGGGGGGGGGGGGGGGCGAAGAGTAGCAGAGGTTGCCAGGAAGTCAAACAAGAGGACTGTGTGTGTGTTCTTCAGGTTCAGGAACTTGGGAATCCTGGGCACCTGGAAAGTGGCTTCTCTGGCACAGGAGGACCTCTAATGGAGTAAATTGATTAGGGAGTAGGGAGTAAATCAGGGAGGGGCAAGTAAATAGGAGCAGCACATTTCAAGGGACTGTACTTAACTGTGGGATGGGGGATTTGATTAAATGGCCTTTACTGGGTGGGAGTTTTATCTTTATTTTGATTTTTGTTTGTATGTTTGTTTGTTTTTCTGGGTGGTGGTGTTGTTTTTCCCAGAGACAAGGTTTCTTTGTGTAGCCCTGCCTGTCCTGGAACTGGTTCTGGCCTTGAACTCACAATTAACTTTAACAGTTTATTCCTCAAATAAACATCCCATATCCTCCAAGTTTTATAAAATGCTGAAGCTCAGAATTGTTGGCTTGGCCTGCTATTAAAGATCTAGGAACACTGTTCAAAACCATTGACAGTAGTGGTGTGTAGCCCATTTGAGACTTTCTGGAGTGTCTGTACGCGCGCGTGTGCCTAATGCCTCTGCTTCCTCATAGTTTTGTCACCGTGCACAGCCTGGAATCTTTTTTCATTTCTATCGTCTAAAAGAATTGAAAGGGAAATAAAAATGATACATCTTTAATACCAAGATGGTTTGAAAACTCAAGTGCTAACTTTCTCAAAAAATCATAATGCACTTACCATATATTTTAACTATATTGTAAAGGTTGTTCTGTTATTTGAACTGCTATTACTTTGTTGCAAGCTGCTTTTTCAAATAGATTATTGCTCGAGGCACAAACCAAGAGGGTTTCTACTCAATAAACATTGAACCCTCACTAGATCCTAGTCACAGATGAGGGTTAAAAATCAATAGGACAGATCCTATCCTGAGATCACAGTTCACTGGGAAGGCCACAGAGGTAACTCAAGTCATTCCAGCTGTGTGAAAACAGCTGTGATGAGAGAGCAGGTTAGGCCCTCTTCTGTTCCCCTCCCACCCCAGGCATTTGCTGAAGGGTTCATGCTGGACTTAAAACGTGACCCAGCTGCAACTACTTTCATAGTACCAAGTCTGTGCCTGGAATAGTCAGTCTCCTGGAAGGTGAGTAGGTTACTCAGGGGAGCTAGGGTGATATTCACAAGTGTTTGGAGGTTGATTAATCAGGCATTGTGAACAGTATTTGTTCTCTGCGGTATCAGTTCTGTATAAGTGAGATCCTGCTAGATAATTCTCTCTCTCTCTCTCTCTCTCTCTCTCTCTCTCTCTCTCTCTCTCTCTCTCTCTCTCTCTGTGTGTGTGTGTGTGTGTGTGTCTGTCTGTCTGTCTGTCTGTCTGTCTGTCTGTGTATATGTATACATTCATTTAATAGGAAATGACTTTAAACTGTGTGGACTTTGTGTTCTTTTATATGACTGTTTTCTTTCAATTCTTTGACCACATGCTCTTTCCACAGTCACAGTTGTATCCAGTAGTTGGCAGTAGGTCACTGTCTGCTTCTAAAAGAATATTTCAGGGTTTTGGGGCAGGAATATGGTGGAAGGTGTTTTTGCACTCCTGCCTAGGAAGCTGTGGAAGTAGTATAAAAGATTAGAGTTTGTCTTGCTGAGACACAAGATAGCATAGTGTGTCTTCCTTTCAGGAAGTTTTTTAGTGTAGTAAGCATCAGTCTAGTCTAACATGTAATGATTATCTGCCTTTCCCCAGGGGCGGGGGAGGGGGGAGGCATTCAGACAGTGGTTCTCAATCTGTGGGTCTCCACCTCTTGGGTGCTGACTGACCCTTTCACAGAGGTCACCTAAAGACCATCAGAAAACACAGATATTTACATTACGAAGCATAACAGTATCAAAATGTATGATTATGAAGAAGCAATGGAAACAAGTTTTTGGTTGGAGGACACACAACATGAGGAACTGTATTAAAATAGTCACAGCTTTAGGAAGGTTGAGAACCACTGCTCTAAACGGCTGAGGTTCAGGTTGTCCACACTGACTTGTATGTAATTGAGGAAGACTGACCCAGGCAGGTTGGGTCTCTAGTTTACAGAGCACCTCTAGATAAAATGCTGGTCACGGTGAGAGACAGTTAACAGAGGCTGGTGATTCTCTTACCTGCTTGTTGGGGTGAAAGGGAAATCGAATTGATTTTCTGCTGATACCTGTGTGTATTCCACATATGCTGAGAAAGAAGGGGGGGGATTAGGAAGATGGCGTTCTTGTCACATGTTCTTTTGAGAGAAGCTGTAACCACATATTTTTGGGTTCTTTGATCTATCTAATTTAGAGGACAGTGGCAGTGCTGCCACCGTTTGTTAGGTGGGCCTTACCGTCGGCACGTTGTTGGGACATGTACCCTGGTTTCAGAGCTACTCGTTGGCTCTTGCCTCAGTGACTCAGTGTCTAATACTTATATTTTTATGGTTGCTGATCAAGAATGTTTGGCTTCAATTTCTGTAGAATGGGAAACTGGATTTTTATCCCCCATATCCCTAAGATTATACGACTCTTTCCTTGGTAGCTGTTTTCTAGCAAAATGAAGGCTCTTTAAAGGTTGCTTACTGTTAGTATGTTTTAATTCTTTTTACAAAATATATTCCAGAAAACTGGTGATTGTGTGATGAAGGTTGACCCTTACTTTTAACATGATAATGCTGATTGATACCAAGTTCACACATATTTAGCTTTGACAAATTAGGCCATTGTCTTTCATATATAATGATGCATTCTTAAGCATATTTGTGAAGTTATGTTTTTGAATTAAATATAAGATGATCATGTATGTGTACCAATTAAATTTAGCCTCATTCCCATCTGTCTGTTTGGATCCTGATCCTGTTATCTAACGTTTTTGCTGATTACCCAGCTTTAAATTTTTATAGACTAAAGAAGCACAGTGTTCACATCTTCAGCTCACTAGCATGCACTTAGAATCAGCGAAGAGAGGGAAGTCTATTTAAAAGGTGGTCTTGTTGCTGGTGTTCCTAGCTATATCAGCACGTTTCCTATTTTGCCTATAGGATTATAATGTTGGTATTGTGTATTTAAAATCATTTCAGGGAGTATTTTATATGACTCCATATTTCATTTCGTATGTTATTTAGCTCTCCTGTATTTCTTTTAGTTTGTGTAAATTATGTTAAAGTCTGAGGTTAACCTTTACTGAACCTAGATAACTTTCATACAACCTCCGCCACATTAAGTCGGTTTACCTTGTAAAAGAAGGAATTGAGATTGTATTACTAGCAGTGCTGTCTCTGAGCTTTACTTAGCAGGTAGACTTCACAATAATCCTTTGTGTTCTTTTGTGTCTCTGCCCATTCCTAGGAAAGTTTGTCTATGAAGAATCCACATTATTTCCCCATATGAAGATGATAGCCGTTTTTCCTTGTGCCAGTGTACAGCAGGTTTCCACAAAACCCCACACTACCAACAGTGGTTTAATCAGAAGTGTCATTTATTCTGGGATAAATTTTATAGGCTAAGTGCCCTAAACAGAGTTCTGTAGCAGGCCAGGAGTTAGATGGGCACACATGCTCTTATCACAACACAGGCAAGAATCTTAGCTTTATCTCTCAGAATAAATAATCTGTATTAGGGCTGATGTGATGTTCTAGCCAACAGATTTTGAGTATGGAAACTGACGGTAATCAAACAACTACACTTTTTTTTTTTTAATTGATATGAGTAGGTGGGAACCCACTTGGCCTAGGAGATGAGTATAATGACAGTGATTGGGCAAGATTAGAGTTTATGATGTGAGAGGAAGAAGGCAGTGGAAGAAAGTCCCTTTTAGAGCCCATCACTGTTTAACCCATCCAATTTAACCCAAGGCAGACAAGCTTCACTTAGCCAGCCTTCCTCAGCACAGAAGGCATAAATGCTTAGCTTTCCCAACCACCTTCCATTCTAGCAATTGTCTGGAACTTCAAGAGAAGTACCTGCTTAATTCTACTGAATTGCACAGTCTTAAGGTGTAGGTCCCAGCAGGCAGCTGCTATAAACAGCCCTCCAGTTGACTTTGACGGCAGCTGAAGTATGTGGACCACAAACCATGGTATACATACATCTTTCTAGCAGTTTCATAGATAAAAAGTGATTGGACTTGCCAGGGTCTTTTCCAGTTGCCATGCATTTTATTAAGTATATGGTGGGGGAGGGGTTAGATTGCCTAAGAGGCAGCATGGTTGATTCAGTCAGCTGAAGCTTGATATTAAATACTTTTAAAAACAGTGCAGTGAGCCTCTCGTGATAGCGCACACCTTTATTCGCAGCCCTCAGAGGCAGAGGTAGGGGGATCTCTTCCAGGCCAGCCTGGTCTACAGAGCAAGTCCAGGGCAGTAAGGGCTGTGTTAAGCAAAGAAACCCTGTCTCAAAAAACCAAAACCAACAAAACAAACAAACAAACAGTGCAGTGGCAAAATGTGCCAGGGATTGAATGCAGGAGATGTTACCATAGGAAGACTCTGTGACTGAAAGAGTTAAGGATGGAATCAAAGATGATATGAGTTCAAACCCAGGTAATGATCATGGAAGGGTCCTGTCCTCTGGGAATTTTATAAATCCATTCTTTAGCATGTTAGATGAAGAATGGCAGATCATTTTTAGGTACTTTTAAAAAGATGGATTGAAAATAATATAGTGAAGAAATTAAAGCAGTGTATTTACTCTCACTTTTTACATTTTTTAAAAATATTTTATCTACCTGCCGTAGGGTCTGCCATAGTTCTTGTTTCTTGGTTAGATAAACAGTGAGATGATGAGACAACAGGAAAGATTAAGATGCAAAAAGCAGCTCTGAGTAGATCGAAGTCCAGAGGTGGCCATACGATGGGAACCACACGTAAGGTCGCTTAGACAGTCAAAGGACAGCGGAGCAGCGAAGGAGCCAAGGAGTAATGCAGGAAAGTGTCCTCACTCAGTTTCTCAGCTCTCTGCCCTTCCATAGGCTGCTGTTAGATTGGAAAAGGGTTAGCGAGCTGCCATGTAAGAAGTAATTCTGCCTTGGAGACCATTCAACCTCAGCTACTTCAGCCATTGAGTTAGGTGGAAATTCAATTTGTCCAGTCCTTACCGTTTTTAATTCTAGTAGCTAAAGGAGAGGATAACGTCAAGGCAACTAGCAAAGTTGGAACTAAGCACTTCACTGGTAACTAACAAGTAACACACAACATGACATTTGGTCATGCATGGTGTTACTCTCTTTCATTTAATACTGAGTTCTGATGACTAGATAACACATTTTTCTTTCTTTTTCTTTTCTTTTCTTTTTTTTTTAAGGACAGGGCTTCTCTTACAGCCCTGGCAATCTGGGACTCGCTTTGTAGATCAGGCTGGCCTCAAACTCACAGAGATCTGCTTGCCTCTGCCTCCCAAGTGCTGGGATTAAAGCATGCGCCACCACACCCGGCGATAACACACTTTTTATTAAGAAGTTATACTGTTATCTGAAACCATAGTTCACAAATTATTTGTAGCTAGTGTACTTTATTTAGCATTTAAGAGAAACGCTTACGTACACTCATAGTACTCTCGAGAATGAACCATTAACACCTGAACCTTTTCTTCTTACAGATGTATGCATCTCAGGATTGAGAGGAAGAAACAAGTCATGGGCCAGCGGTCAAGATACTTCTCTGGGAATTGCTGCTGCTGATACTGCTTTACAGAGTCATACAATGAGTGTTTGGTTTAAGGAAGATTTTCATATTTAAAAGATTTTCATCTTGGAAGTATATCAAGTGAAAATTTCATTCTTCTGGGAAACATTTTCCTCCTAACAAATTATCCTTGTAATGGGCGACATGGCAAACAACTCAGTTGCATATAGCGGTGTGAAAAACTCTTTGAAAGAAGCTAATCATGATGGAGACTTTGGAATTACGCTCCAAGAGCTGCGGGCTCTTATGGAGCTCAGGTCCACAGATGCTTTACGAAAAATACAGGAAAGCCATGGAGATGTCTATGGAATTTGCACCAAGTTGAAAACATCTCCCACTGAAGGTGAGTCTTACTGTGCTGTTTAATCGCTGGGGCAGAGAATAGTTGTCTATTTAGCTCAGATGCGAACATGTCTGTGTGGTCTTGGCTGTTGCGTGACCATGCCATCCGTGCGTTTAGTAATGAGGCGTCATATTGCTGCGCTAAGAGTCTGTTAACTTACATGTTTCAGAGTGGTGAGCTGAAATATTCTGTCCTTCTGTCTGCATCGGCGCTCCAGTTTACAACAACAAGATTGCCCTTCACTGGAGATGCAGAGGATGGAACGGAGAGCGGTACCCCCCCAGGGGATTCAGTGGAAATAAACTGCTCACTCACTAGCCTCCGTTTTGCCCGATGGCCTAAAATAGGTTTTCACTTCCAGTAGCCGTCACAGTTGGTTTAGCTCATGGGACTTAATCTAAACTTTTAATAATAATCAGTTTACGAGGCCTGAGCGCAATGTTTTAGATTAGAGGGTGTTAAGTTTCTCACTTAGTAAACATCGATGTGGTCAGATGTTTCCCTGTGTTTGAAAGGGCTTTAGTTTTCGTGAATTCCTGGTTTTGTAGTATGGGCTTTGCTGTCCTTGGACTTTGGAAATGGTCTGACAAAGTTAATCCTATTGCTCCTAAATCTAGGGATACAAAGTTTCCCAAATTTCTGAGAAGAATATGAACAACTAAACTGAATGTATTGTATGATGATATCAAATGCTTAAGAGGAAAAAAAATCATGGAGAGGGGAAGGCAGAAGTGTTGGAGAAGCTTGCGCTAGGTTGTGTGACACAGTAAAGAACAGCCCTGCGCATGAGGGCAGAGCTTCAGTGGCTACAGTTTGTGTTCATAGGATTGGGAATGTTTTATTTTAAAATTTTATACTGGTATATACTCCGAAGCTAGTTATAGAGAAATTATGAAAACTGTTCTTCTCAACGTTTTCAGAGCATTCCTGCTGGTGGCAAAACTTAATGTAATAGCAAAAGATGACTTCCACAATCATTCAGGAACTTGAAGTCAAACCAAAAAGGTTCTTTGAAAGTGTAGCTGTATGTGAATGTGCCCATGCCTGAAATGACACATAGGCCCTCTGAGTTCTCTGATGTACCACAGTGTTGAGGAACTCAGGGTCTGTGCTCACACACGCTCTAAAATGACATCATCTCACTGCACGAAGTCTTTTTCTGGGAGACTTCTCAAGATTTTTCTCTATTATTTCAAGCCAGAACTATTAAAAATGTAGACTTCATGTTGCACCTTACTAATAAGATAAAATGTGAAGCCTGTTCATTATGCAAACATGTTTTGAAGTTACCTTTGACATGCTAGATATATACATTAATGCGCTGCTCTTCGCTGTTAGGATATTAGTTTCCTTTACTCAGACGCACTTACTGTACTTCATCTAGTATCGTCTGAACGCTTCATGATCAACAAATGAATAGGAAATATTAACCGTAAAGAACCCTCATTGTCACATACATTTGTGTTCATAAAAGGCATATTGAGGGCGAGGGATGTAGTAATATAGTCCTGTAGCAGGACATTTGCCCAATATGCATAATCTATATTAGATGTCCAGCCGTGCAGAAGGTGTATATTGAACTTTAGTTCAAGATAAACACTTGACTGCCCTTCACACAACCATATCTTTGTATTTTGTTGCTATGAGTTACTAGGGTTTTTGTTTCCTAATTTCTGATTATACCTTTCCTATGTCGGGTCATTTTTATAAGCATGATTCTCATTAATTTATTTGTACTATAGTTTCCTTTATTATTTTAAGCAGTATTTTGCGTTGATTTAATTGGAAATTTTGCCACTAGTAAATTCCTAGAAAAAGAGATTATTTATTCTCAGCAGCATGGTAGAAGTCATGAGTGGTCTCTGGAGAACTGACTTAACACTTTATCTTTACTGTTTGTACATTAGGTCAGTAAGTGAAATTATGAACTGTTTTTCTATCTTCAGTTTTGCAAAACTTTCTTGATCATATTCTTCATAATAGTGAATTAGTTTCCTAAAATCTGTATAAACTGGTCTTTACAGTTTATATATAAATAATTTGTCATTTTGAAATGTTCTTTTGAAAGTTCACAAAACAGTCCATGGTTAGCATTATATTTGCATTTATAGTTACTGAAATACAACCAATATGGCAGGAAACACCATAGAGACATTTCCAAAGGACTCTTCATAGCTTTCTCTTACTGGAAGTATTTCACTCCACAGTCTTAACATTTTGTCTCACTGATCAATCAGCCAACTCACAAGTGAGTCAGGATAAAAAGTAAGCAGCTGGGGCTTGTGTAGTCAGGGGTGTGTTTAGACAGTAAATAAATGCCTTTTTGTTACGATGACTGTTGTTTGGGGAAAGTGAGAACTGAAATGATTCTTGAGAGTCCATGGGCTTTGTTGCTGTTGCTGAAAGGAAAGATGTCCCTGGCTCTTCAGCACTTTTGTTTATGATCCACTCATGGGAAACAGCCTTTTATCAGATTCCAATTCCATATATCTCCCTAAAACAGAAAGGTGTTAGCAGTTGGTGGAGGAAATTCTGAGTATAAAATTAAGTTATATCTGGCACTCGGAAAGTTTATGGAAATATAAGTATATGTGTCTTAAAATTGCTGGAGTATAGTATTAGAAAGTATCTGCTATGTGTCAGGTATTTTTCAGCCCCCGGGTGTATGTATATCCATGAATAAAGCAAAGATCTCGCCTGTATTCTCAGAAGAGGGAGGGAGACAGTTTGCCCAAGTGAATGTGTAGTGACTAAATTAAATATAGTGTTAGTGTATTAGGCTTAAGTCGCGCTGAAGGTGCTTGTCTGAAGGGGCAGCTCAAGATAGTTCTTAGGAATTGCAACAACAAAAACATTAACACTCAACGTTAGGTAACTTTTTTGGTGCTAGATTGGTTATTAGTGCTTTCCTACAAATGTTAACCCATTTTATCCTTAAAACTCCTTTATCCTATTCTAAAGGCAAAATTGCCACCTTTCCACACACACAAAAAAAAAACCTTGCCCAAAGTCACACTTTAGCTATGGTCTCCCCCAGTTGATGCTTTTAACTGGCACAGAGAGGATCACTTTTTATAAAAGTTGGGTCCATACACCTTAGGAAGAGTTGAGATACTGAGAAAGAGCTGCTTTGTTCTTGTCTCTTAATCCTTTTCCTCGGCACAAAAACAGACTTATTTTTGGAGTTAACATGGTGGGTAAGTGGTTTTGCGTGTCAGCTTTTTTGTCAGTGACACAGTACATGAGGCAATCAGCACAGAAAGGGAGAGAGACGTTCTTTGACTTCAGTTTTAAGGATTGTTATCATGATTACTTGGCCTGTTGGCTGTTGGGCTGGAAGAGGAAGCAGTAATCATTAGCAAGCGTGCGTGGCAGAACCCATTCCCTTGGTGGCTTGAGAGGGCGGTGGATGAAGGGCCCTCTGGGAGGCATTCAAGAGCCAGGCTGTGGAGTCTCCTCAGCGCTGTGGCCTTTAAAAGCATGCCCTTCCTAGCCAGGCAGCTGTGTTTCTTGCTTCCTCATTTGCTTACCACAGCTTACCATGTGTTCTCTAGAAAGGTACCGCCTGTCCTGTCCTCAAGAGGTGGCGCACGCCTTTAATCCCAGCACTTGGGAGGCAGAGGCAGGTGGATCTCTGTGAGTTTGGGGCCAGCCTGGTCTACAGAGTGAATTCCAGGACAGCCAAGGCTATGCAGAGAAACCCTGTCTGGGGATGGGGAGCCAAAAACGAAAAGAACCAACCCTGTCTTTTAAAAACAAAAAACAAAAAACTACAAATGTGTTGGCCCCATATTTGGGCCAGATGGGAGTTTGCCATCTTTTTGATTAACCACCATAATTCCTGAGGGGATTGAAATGAAAAGTTCAGGATAAAATGAAGTTGAGACTTGGAATGTCATATTTTTGGCTTGTATCTTCTAGAACAAGCATGTATCTTACAGTCTTCACAGCTTTAGAGTGTAGTTTTGCGCCAAGGTAATCCGTTTATAACATCCTAACACATAAAATTATTTTAAACCATTTTTCTTTTGTATCTTATTTTCCTGTATTGCCAGTCCCATTTCTTAGACTGTTAATTTTCACATTAGCCTCAGATGTCTTCTCTACTGAGGACTGCTATAGATTTCAGGAACGCGGGCCTCTAGCTACAGGATCGTATTTGTTATGCAGCAGTACTGCACTAAATACAATATAAATGTGAATTAATAAAGACAGATGCTTCATGCACCACCCAGGGAAGAAGTCGGGTAAAGCTGAGCTTTATAAGTGGTGATAGTCAAGTGGGGTAAAAGAGAGGCTAAAATAAGCCAAGCAGAGGGAGGGAAGATGGCTGTAGAGAGGGCCGAGCGTGGGGTAGGATGGGAAGCAGGACAGGCCCAATAGCCATTGGCATTGGTTGCCTAGTTCCCATGTTTTAAGTGACGGTTTATATTTGCACTCCCTAGATGTACGTCTCTGGTACTGGTACTTTTTGGCCTTGTCTCCATGCCGTGATGTATTTTAACTCTGAGAAAAATTGACCTTTCCCTGGGGATAAATCGTTACTGACTTAGGGGCTAGTACAAAAATGCTCTCATGCCCCACGGTTTGTGCTTGGCTTTGCAGATTAGCACAGATGTTCAGCCAGTATTTACACGGCCCTGACGTGCTAGCGTGTATGGTTTTAGACTTGTGAGTTCTGGGTTGATCCTGCATGACCTTGTCCAAGAAGTGTGTTGCCGGTATAGTAAAGAATTAAATGTGATTTCCATGCCTGCTCTGGTCCCTTGTTTTTTTTTGTTGCTTGTAGGATTTTTTGTTTGTTTGTTTGTTTTTGTTTTAAGATCGTTCTAGCAAGTTCTCCAACTCTGAAGCATGTGCATAACTTTAAAAGTCACACTTGAACCTGAAGTAGCAGTGTCATTGGATTTCTCTTGTGCTTCTATGTTTAGTGTTTAGGTAACAGTAGATTTTCCTTTTCTGTCTCCCCAGCGTACTCCTGGAACTCTCTTTCTTGCTCTTAGGCGTCCTTCTTCCCTCCTGTGCTGTCCTGGGCTGTGGTGGCCTGCAGGTTTTGGTGGTCTGTGCACTCTTCTGGGCGCTGCCATCTGCCCCGTGCACTTTGACTTTACAAGCCACCATCTGGGGGCTGATGGGTCCCACGGTAACAGTTCCGACCCAGGATTCCCCGCAGCTTTGAGGCTGATGCCCCAGTTCTTCATTCATTTCCCACCACTCTGTTCTCTGAGCCTCTCCAAACATGTCTGCTGAAACTGTTGCCCATGCTGCTACCAAGTTAGAAACTTGAACGGCTTTGAATTATATGTGAATTTTTCTTAACCCGTTCCCATGTGGTCATTAAGCCTCCGGAATTCTAACTCCTAACTTTCTTTTTACCAACAGGGTCTCCTTCACTGTACCCTGTGGGTGGTATCCACTGTCTTGTGTCTCAGAAATTCAGCCTGGGTAATGATTGGTGTCTCTCCTACACACCGCCTGTCATTTTTCTAGTCTTGAAGCCGATGGTAGTTTGGCGTTGCTTTTGCGATGACGTTTAGACTTCCCATGTAGACCTGGAGCTCTTCTTAATGGTCTGACTTCTACCTTGCCTTCTGAGTTGATTCTCTTTTCCTGTCTCTAGTTGTTAATCTTTAAAGCAGTGGACTTTTCAGTTTTCTTAAAAAATAGTATGTCATGCTAGCTCATGTTCTAGTCTTTTTAGTACTGGTTTCTAGACCATTTTACCTCCACTTACAGCACTATATAAAAAATGAAATACAATATTCTCCCCTAAGAATAGTATCATTATGATTGAGATGCAAAACGAGTGTATTAGAACTCCTTCACCACCACCCCCCCCCCCACCCGCCCCCCCGTGAGTTTCCCGTTCATTTCCTTGTTTATGTCCCTGTAATACCCCCCCCCCCCCTGCCCCCCCCCCCCCAGCGCGTGCCACATAATGCATCATACACTGGGTGTGCCTGAGTAGTGGCTTATTAGTCATCCATACCAAACTCTGAGCTCTTTCAGGTCAAGACCCAGGGAACGGCCTCTTGTCTGACCCATCTCCTGTATGTTCAGCACCTTCCCACAGTGCCCGCGGGGCACATGGTAGCATATAGAAATGAGTGTCTATGTCTGAGGCCTGGTGAGGGATCACCTCCTCTTTGAAAACTGAAACAATGAAGAAAGGTGGACATGGATACATTCCCACAAGTCTGTATGCTTCTTTCCCACATCGGAAAGTCGCCATAACTGCTGCACCCATCCCATCATTACATGTATGTATATGTCCATAGTCACACAGCTCCTAGTCATATATGGACTGTATTATCCTTGATTTTTTTTTTTTTTCAGTTAAATCTACCTGCTTCAAACACTCCAGTAAACCTACATCTCCTTTCCAAAGTCAGGAGCAACAGTTGAGATGCCATGTTTTCTTACAAAAGTCACAGTCTCGGGAGCAGACATGGAAAGTGTCTAAATTTGACATTGGCTTTCTATGGGTTCTGGGTGTTTCCTCTTCCGGAAGCTAACTGTGCTGTTAGAGGGTGAGTCCTGTGCTTGACCTTGACTGGTTGCCACAGTGCTATAACCAGCGCAGCTCACAGGTCTCTGCAGATTTTTCATTCTATTTATTGACGTTATTCCTAATAATCTGTTACTTCTATAATTTAAAAACTGAGACCAGGCAGTTTCCTTGCCAGCTCTCCTCGTCCTGCAGTGGCAGCATCTTCCTGTCCTCTGTCAGACTGATGTCCCCAGCCTGGATTGCGTCCCTCTGTATGTACCTCTTCACAGGTCTCACTCTAATAAATATTCATGATTCCTGCAGGGTCCTGTCATCTTCTCGATTTCTGTCATTTCCTTTGGTAGATAGCTTGCTTTATTATCTGCCACCCCCATCTTTGAAAACACAAATAATACCCTCCTTAACTCATCTTTACTGCTGTATTTCTCCTCACCGGATCACACTTCTGGAAGAAAATGATGGGTACTTACTGTTCCCACTCACTCTTTCTTCCCATTATCTGTTCAGTCCTTTCTAATCAGACTCTGTTCCATGCTGCGCTGCTGGAAGGTTCCTGTCAAGGTCATCGTAGTCGGCAGCAGCATCTTTTAAGCCGCCTTCTTATGGAAGCTTCTGTAGTATTGCATGAACATGCTTCATTCTGTCCTGGGTTGTGTCATGGTACATCTTTCATTTTATCCTCCTGCCCGCTTATTCTGGATCTAAGAAAGCACTCATCTAGCTGTTGTCTCCAGACTCCGTGTATGTTGCTAACCTTATGGCTCAGACTTCGCAGAGAATTTTGAACAGGGCCAACAGTCAGTTTCTAGAGAATGCCGCTTGTTTGCTCAAGTCTACAAAACAGAACTATTAGTCCCTTCTTTCTGTTCCACCAGCCGTGCAGTTCCTAAGGCCTCCTCTGTCTTAGTAGATAACCGCCATCCACCCACTCACATGCACACACATTAGCTGTGCATTCCAGTAAACCACCCCCACTCAAGCCCTTGTACAAAAAGCATGTTAAAAGTTGGGTCTAGATACCATTCTTTCTTCTTCTCTCTCCCTTTCATCTCACATCCAGTCATTCCTCACCTTGTCTGATCTCCTTCCAAGGTACCTGGCAGATCCGGTTACTCCTCTCTGGCTCTCCATCTAAACCCAGAATCAAGCACTTTCGGCTCTTTGTACAACATCCCCTTGGCTGGTCTTTTCCCTGGAGCACTCCAACACAGCCATGTAAATGACCTTTCTAAATTGCACATTGGTTATCACTTACTTCCCTGCTTGAAAACTTTCAGGTAGTTCTCCTCACAGTTAAGTGAATAATAATCCTCCTGATATCCGCGCCCCCTCCCCCCACCCCCCACCCCCGCCATGATCTTCCCTCTGGTTTTTTTGTTTTGTGTCTTTTTTCAGGTTTGATGACTTCTCCTCCTCCTTCTCCTCCTCCTCCTCCTCCTCCTCCTCCTCCTCCTCCCTCTTCTTCTCTTGATCACTGGACTCTAGCCACAGTGGCTTGCTTTCTGGTTCCTAAATCTTGTAACCTCGTCTTTGATCTGTGGCTTTTGCACTTGTGCTATTGGAAACGCGCCATTCTGGTCTTCTCAGTGCCTGCTCGTTGTTCAGACTCAGTCAGATGGTAGTTTGTTAGAAAAGCTAATGTAGTCCACTGAGAGAATCCCAGTGGCCTCTTAAAAGTCTTCTGCCCTGAATTACAGGTATGCTTATCTATTTGTGTCTCTCCAATGTGATTTATACTTGCAGGGACTTGTTGGACCGCCTCCCAGCATCTAGAGCAATGGACATCACACTGGGCCGCTCACAATAGTCTTAGCTTTGTGACACCAAGATTATTAAATCTGTGCTTAAAGTTTGTGTCCCAGATGGGCTTGACACTTGCAGCGTTCAGATTTTTAACTTGTCTTTCCCCCCTCCCCCCACTTAACTGAATAAACTTTACCTTGTAACTTAGGATTTACAAATTTAATGCCTTCTCCTTCAAAACAACCTTGGTAAGCCATCCCAACAAATAGTACTGCTGTGTCCCCGCAGAGGAAGAATGACACAAGACTTTAGTATGGGACCTGCATCTGAGGTCTTGTAACTCCCCAGAAACTTCGGTGTTAATGGTGTAAGCATATGTTTACCTGTGCATGCTGTCTAGAAGAGGCACAGAAGTACTCATTGCTGCCTGCTTTTCTTTTTTGCTCTCTTTAGCTACGTGTATTTTCTTTTCAATATTAACATAAGACATTGTCTGCAGTTAATAAAAGATAAAATTTGACCTATAGTTTTGTGTAATTTTAAAGCTGATCAGGAGTAAATTCTGTCATCAGTGGTAATCATTATAAGTATGAATTTTTAAAAAAAAATTATACCCATTTCTTAGAAAGTGGCTACTGAGACCGTCACAGAGCAGACTAGGACTCCTCCTGGGCTAGCCCCGTTCTTCCTCAACACAAGGTCACTGAAACAACAGGCTCTACACAAATTACCTAGACTTGCCAGTGTCTAGTGGCGTCTCTGTCTTTGTCCTGTGGATTGTCTCAGAGATTTAGGGTGCTGGAAGGTTTGGTTGACTTGTCATCAAGGCTTTTTGAACTGCCTGGTGTAACCATATTACAGTTACCAGTGAGAGCATCCTCTGGAATCTCCTTCTGGTACATTCAACAAAGCTGGTGATGTGATGACTTTGGGTCTGTCCCTTTCTTCCAGCGATGTATTCTGATGTCTCTTCAGTTCTCCGCTTGCCTCAGCGTTGAGATGAACTGAAATGCTGAACACAAGAGCCTTCTAATAATGCAGCCCTTTCTTGTTTTCTTTGTCGCTTTTCCATAAATGGGCTCCTGCCACAGTTGTTTTTTTCTTAAAGCTGAAATAAGGTTTAATTTGACAGATTAAAAGGTAGTATTCTGTTACCTCTGACACTTTCAACATTCCTTAAATAAACTAAGGAAAAAGGAGATCTGTGGATGCTGTGTGTGTGTGTGTGTGTGTGTGTGTGTGTGTACATGTACTTTTCATTAGAGGATTTTTTATATATCTGGGTTTCTCTGCATGGATAAGATCACGCAGTGGGATATGCTTGATAGGGTAAGCAGAGGCAAAGTGCTGTTTGTTAAATTCTTCTTAATCGCTCCCTTCTAGCTTTCATATTCTGTGTCCTAAACACTTGACTGTCCCATCCTGTAGTGCCCCTTCCCCCCACAACAGCAGTGTTAGCTGCAGCTCCCCTTCTTGAGCGGCCATTACAAGTGTTCTGCTTTGTGACACAAAGATACTACCAGTCTACCTAAAACTGACATTGTGGTAGAGATGCTTCTAGAGCTTGGTTAAAACAAGCTCTTCATTCTTCAGTAATTAAGGATTTTTAAAAAAAAAGGCATTTCGCCGATTTGTGGATTAGCTAGCCAGTGTTCGGTACCTTAAGCAAATCTGCCTTGTATCTTTTTACAGAAGTGTCCCCATTTTAGAAGGAAAACGTTCATAAAACCAGGGAAGCATTTAATTTTAACATAAACTCTCAAATTGTCATAGTCGGTTCTGATGACTTAAGTGTCTATAACAAATATGGTCAAAGGGAGCAGCTGAAAAAGTGAAGGTGAAAATGTTAAAGTCATTTTTAAAAGCCCCCCGCCCCCCAATCCTGGACATCAAACCCAGGGCCTTCCACATGCCACATGCACTCTACCAATGAGCTGTGTCCTAGGCTATGTGATCCACTCTCAAGTTAGCTACTTAAAAATGTGTACTTTAAGTAAAGCTCTGTATGTTTCTCATTGACTTTAATTCTGTGTGTTTAGACTAAAAAGAACAAAAGTAAACATTCTGATATGGTCCTGTGACTTACAATCTGAAGTGTAACAAATTAATATGCTTTGAGTAAAGTGGATGCTTTCACTTATAAGTCCTCAGACTTCACCAGAATTTGTTTTCTTTTTGTCAGGTTTAAGTGGAAACCCTGCAGATTTAGAAGGAAGAGAAGCAGTGTTTGGAAAGAACTTTATACCTCCTAAGAAGCCAAAAACCTTTCTTCAATTAGTATGGGAAGCATTACAAGATGTCACTTTAATTATACTAGAAATTGCAGCCATAGTATCATTGGGCCTTTCTTTTTATCAACCTCCAGAGGGGGATAACGCAGGTAAGTTCCTAGAAGTGGGGCGGGTCCTTTGTGCCGCTATTCTGCATAATATGTAATAATAATAGTAATGATGATGCCAGAGAGGGTTTATTAACTGCTGTGTGCTAGGCTCTGTTGTAAACACTTCAAGTATATTATCCCGAACGATTTTCACAGGAACTCGTAAAGGAGACACAGTTTAATTGTTCCTCCACGCATGCATACTGTGTGGACGTGGTTAGACATCTAACTACTACACGTGCATGATACAGTCTGCTAGCAGGAGTTTCAAGTTTCAGGTTTTTTTTAAATTTTATTTTATTTTAATATAGAAATTCTTACACCCAGTTTTAATACCCCTCACCCTGCAATGCTTGAGACCTAGGTGTTGGATTTCATGTCTTTGGATTCAGGAGTATTTGCACAATACATACATAATGAGATTCCTGGGGAAAGGGCCTGTCTAAGTGTCACATGTATTTATGCCTCAGATATACATTCCCTGAAGGTAATTTTAGACAATATTTTAAAGAATTATCTGCACAATTTTCTGGCTAGAGTTTTCCACTGTGGCATCGTGTCTGTTCTCAAAAAGTTTCAGATATTTGAGTGTTTTGAATTTGGAGGAAATGCGGCATAGAAGGGCAGATCGGCTTTAGTGTCTATCCACAGCTGGTTTTCTTGTGCTCTTACAAGTCTTTGCTTTTCATTTATTCCTCCCGTTTCTTCTTTGCCTTTCACAAGGCTTTATTATAATGAGTGTTACCATTGCTGTAGTCCATAGACTAGGGAATCTGTTGCCTAGATTTTGGATACTGTATTCAAGTCATCTTACAGTATTCTGTGTCAAAGGACTGGCCCTTTAGAATTTTTTTTTTTTTTTTGTATGGAGGCTTCATTCTTATGCTTTCTACACTATGGAGAGTTTAGTTTAAAAAAAAAAAATGTTGTCTGTAGAAGTTGTCTGGGTAACGCTACAAAGAAATTTCAGAGGTGTGCCTGGGGCTTCTGAACAGTCAGTCACAGAATATGCCTGTTCACCTTACATAGTAGAGAGCAGAGCTTCTGAGCCGGCACTGTTAATATTTGATCAAAACCCATCCTCATTGTTAACTGGACTATTTTTCCAGATGAGGCACCAAAAAATGCATCTGGCTTTTGTAACCTGACTCATAGTGACTTAAACTCCCCAGATCAGAATCACTGGTACAGATAACAAGGTAATTTGATAATATACTTGTCGGTATTTAGGAAAAAACAAAAAAAAACAAACTTTTTTATTTAAACAAAAAGTATATATTTCTGTGGAAAAATAGAGGAATACAAGCAATCAGAAGGAAATAATACTTACTGGAAAACATAACATTCCACATTTTTCCTATTTTTAGTATATGTCCTTCCAGATTCTAAAAAGTCCATGTATTTCTCTGTGTAGTCTGTGTAAGTGTATTCATGCTAATGCCAGTCTTAAAACATATAACTGAGGGGCTGGGGAGATGGCTCAGCAGTTAAGAGCACTGACTGCTCTTCCAAATGACCAGGGTTCAATTCCAGCACCCACGTGGCAGCTCACCACTGTCTGTAACTCTAAGATCTGACACCCTCACACAGACATACATGCAGGTAAGACATCAATGCACATACAATAAAAATAAATAAATTATTTTTAAAAACATACAACTGAATTTTTTCAGTTTTCTGTTTATTCAACCCTCGTGGTAGAGTATTGAAATCTGATACTCTAGATTTTTAGTTAGCAAATTAATACAAGCAATTTTTACTTTTAACAGTTTTCCCCAAGACTGTAAGGAAAATATTTTCAGTGGTGCGAAGTTTATTGTGAGCAAAGTCTTGGGCAAGCCTTCCTGGCACCCAAGCTACTTCATTTATAGGATGTAGAGCCTAGAAATTCTCTCAAATTTGTTGGAAATTCTGCTAATTGAATACATCTGAGACTATAATCTAGCGTTATCCTAAAGCCTTCTGAGATTCAAGATCCACTAGAACTCGTTGAAACTAGTTTTTTGTCCCAGGGTAGAAAGTTATCTGGTAGTTGCTCTTGATTTTTATTTTTTTAAGAGTGCAAGACAAGACAGGCTGAGTGCAGGGGCTCATGTGTCAGCCAGCCTAGCAGAATCAGTGAGCTCCAAGTTTGATGAAAGACACCCATCTAAAAGAACAAGCTAAGCTGGGCACGGCAGCGCACACCTGCAATCCCAGCACTCAGGAGGCAGAGGTAGGCAGATCTCTGTGAGTTCGACGCCAGCCTGGTCTATGAAGAGAGTTCAGGACAGCCAAGGTTACCTTGTCTCAAAGAAACCCTGTCTCAAAAACTTTTTTTTTAAAAAGTAAGTTGTGAGTGATTTAGAACACCCAGGGTGCTGACCTGGCCTGCAGGCCTGTGCATACTGCATGCACACCTATATGCATATACGCGTAAAAATATTCCATTGCCTTAAATATAGCCATGGTTTTTGACTCTTAGTAAAGCTAAATATTTTGTTAATGAAACTTAGACTACAAACCTATTGCAATTGGCATGGGAACATTTTATGGAAAGTCATTAACTCCCTCATCTCTACCTAAATAATTTTGGATAAAATAATGAAAAGAATGGTAAAATTTTTAAACACAGTCTTGCGATGTAGCTCAGACTGGCCTTAACCTTGCCGCTTTCTGCTTTAACCTCCCCGTCCTGGGATTGCACACACATGCTGCCACACACTTAATATGGCATTTCTTATTTTCATATGGTTTCTGCCTTAAAGAGCTGAGATCTCATGTCTAAGTCTGTGTTCAGTGTGTCACATCCCATGTAATGTGATCCTTGATAAAATAATTTTTAAAAGATTGCTAAGTCAAGAATTTTTAGATGGAGTAGTTGCTTTGAGGTAGATATAGGTGAAATTTAGACTGCATATCATTTGGATATATGTCCAGTGGAGTACTTTTCGTAAAAATTATTTAGAGTAGGACTGAAAACATAAAACTCTCTGCACCTTTGATCTTGGATTTACTTTCTTTGCCTCCATAGCTTCTAAAAAGTTTGCAGTGGTCACCAGCTGGGAAAGGTCTCGGCTTCTGGAGAGGCTGTAGCCCTCTCTGTTCAGAGATCAGCGTGATCTTGGGTGATGTGGTGTGGAACCATACATGAAATGAAATATATTCACTGTTTCATGTTTTCTTTGAAATACTTGGTAGTTTAGAGATAAATACACATTTCCGTTAAAAACTGATAATTACATGATTGTTTCACAATCCTTTCCTCTTAACCTCTATTATATTGTCTTTAATCTTTTGTGGTTTTCTTTTCAGGAAAAATTCGAACACCTACCTCTAAGTGGTAAATTTAATTATATATATTTGCAACTGTATCATTATAATGTGTAATTTCAAAAGTAGAAATTTGAAGAATAAAACGATAAGATAAAGATTAAATTTTTTATTGTTTTTATTGCATAGTAGTAACTGTAAGAATTTGTGGACTTGATTTTGGCCTTTCTCTATTTTCATGCCTTTCCTGAAGGGTTTATAGTGGAAAAAACATAATTACCAAGTCCATATTGGGTCTTGGGTCTTTCAGTCAGTTACACAGAAGCTTTGTTGAAATGATAATACCATCTTCTGTTTTGAGGCTCTTAATAAATGGAGTGAACACTGGCTGAGGCGCGCTTCATTTGGATAATATCTAAGCGTGTTTCTGGGTAGCTGGCAATGTTCAGTGAGGTGTTCTGAGCTCCAGGTGTTCTTGAGTCCAGACCTCTAATTCAGAGAATCAGTCGCCTTTGTCTTTGGTGTATGTGTGCATATGGGGGGGTATCTTTACATGTGTAAATCATAGATTCATTCAATGGGTTATTGTATACATGATCATTTATTCAGCTTGAAAACAATTAAAATAAAAGTTCCAATAACTGGGGCTGGAGAGATGGCTCAGTGGTTAAGAACGCTGCCTGTTCTCCCAAAGGTCCCGAGTTCAATTCTTAGCAGCCACATGGTGGCTGACAACCATCTATAATATAATCTGATGCCCTCTTCTGACATGCAGGTATACATGCAGACAACACTGTATACATAATAATAAATAAATACTCTTTTTTTAAAAAGTTCCAATAACTGAATCAGGGCATGGTTAACACAACACTAAATAGATACTCTTGCTCCTACCTCATCTTACAAAAATGCTCCATTCCCACAAAGAGCTGAGTTCTAATCGCTTCCAGAATGTTCTTTGTGATGATTAGCTTCATCCCAAGCAGATCTTACTCTTCTCTTTTCTTCCTTGAGCACCTCACATGTTTGTCTCTGAGGCTGATTGTTGCCCAGTAACCTTACACTCCAGATTCTTTGTTTGGTCTCTGCACATTCCTGGAATATGCTTAATCAACTCTAGAATTGCTCATTTACTCAGTTTTATTTTTAGTATCGTTCTCAGCTTTGTCCAAGCAGTAGCTTCAGACATCTCAGTTAGCTCAGAAGGCATTATTTTGTGTAGTAGTCCAAAGGACATATCCCTTCTGGTGAATTTGTAGATACCAAAAGCAAAGCTTCAGGAAAGGACATTGCCAGTGACTGCGTGGTAGCACACACCTGTAATCCCAACACTTGGGAGACTGAGCAGGAATATGGAGAGCTTGCAGCCTACCTGAGCTGTTTAGCCAAAACAATAAAAAGGAAAGCAAAATAAGACTCCTTGCTTGTGTCTTTTTTTTTTTTTTCCTGTTTTTCAAGGGCTCGTTATGGACCACTGAGTCAATTTTAGACTTCAGTAAATACAGCCCAAAGAACAAGAACCAACTCCATCATCTCTCTGAGGTTTTAGGGTCTTGAGGAGTCACACCCTACCCTTCTCTGACTGCTTTTTCTGCTTTGGAGTGTTACTGCTGACTTCAGTTTCTCCCTCGAATTCTCTGCCCTTCAATCTGTATGCTGGTGGCCCCCCGATGACCGTGTGACAAGTCATGTGCATCTTAAAGCAACCTCCTTGGCTCATTCACCCTGAATTTATTTTGTAATATACAACCATCTTTGATTTTTGTTCATGAACTTATGGATGTTTAATTATTGGTGTCTTACCTGAAACTCTGTATTTCCTCCCTACTACCTACCTTAGTTTCCTAAAGTAGTTTCTGCCACCCAGCAGGTGTTCGTATAGTTGAACAGAGAAGTAGCACTTAGCTTAACTGTGCATCGTACAGAAGCCAACCTGACCTGAGTGCAAATAATGCAGTGTATGCCATCCTTAACGCTTTACTTACATCTTGTCTGCCATCCGTAATAATAGCAGGTAGCCTCTTATGCTGGATGGCCACATTGTGAGTTCAAAGGAAAGTTTCTTAAGGGAAACTGCAAAGTGTTGCTCTAGTGAACACAAAATGATAACTAAGCACAACAGCTTTAGTACTGATACAGAGAAAGTTATAGTGGTCTGGAGAGAAGATCAAGTGAGCCACAGGATTCCTCTCAGCCACAGGGTAACCCAGAGTGAGGCCCTAATGATTAATTCTGTGAGGCCTGGGAGAGGTAAGGAAGATGCAGAAGAGAACGATGAAGTTTGCAGGAGGTTGGTTCACGAGGATTAAAGAAAGGGCCCTTTTCAAGTCATCACAGCCTGGGGTTCAGGTGCTCGTGCGGAAGCTGAGGCACACTACCTGGAAGATGGAGCTGATGCTGTTGGTGAGAGTGGCCACACAGAACTGTGTTCAGTGTAGATGAAACAGCTTGTATTGGAAGAAAATCCCACGGAGGACTGGCAGCTACCGAAGATTTCAGTGCCTGCCTTCCAAGGGCAGATTTATTCTTGTTAAAGGCTAATGCAGTTAGTCGAAACCAGTGTTCATTTTGCCATTCCCCAGAAATCTTAACTCTACTCTGGCCGTGCTCTGTAAACGGAATACTGAAGCCTGGGTCATAGCACATCTATTTCCAGTGTGGTTTACAGAGCCTTTAAAGCCCACTGTTGAGGTTTACTGTGCCTACTGTATGTGCCTACTGAGGGCATGAACATCAGCCATCAGCACCACAGTAGCACTCCCACTGCACAGAAAAGGAGCTGCAGAAGACTCAGGTGGTCATTGACAGTTTAGCAATAAAGTTAATGTGTAAATAGATTTACATATTTTAGACTAGATATACTTAAAATATCACATATTTAAATAACATTTAAATAAATCACATATAACACAACATAAACACACACACACACACACACACACTCACTCACCTATTCACCCAAGATATATGGTGAAATAAATTTGCTTGCATATCATTTGTTCTATAGCCTATATGTTCAGGAACTAGTACTTTCTTTTTGAGTATCTTTATTTAAAACGTGTATTTCCTGAGGCTGTGGATACCATAGGTAATTTGACAGAGGAAAAATAAACTGAAAACATCCTTTCTCCCTTCCCTTTCCTCCTTCCACACCCTTCCATATGCCCCCTTTGTTCTCTTTCAAATTCTTTTCTCATTAGTTATTACATGCATGTATGCATGTGCATATATATATATAAATATATATATTTATATATATATATATATTCCTAAATACAACCTTTAATTCCAGCACCAGGAAGACAAAGACTGTGGCAGTGTATCTCTGTGAGTCAGGGGTCAGCTCTGTCTATGTAGTCAGTTCCAGGCCAGCCAGAGCTTAGCCTGAGACCCTGCCTTTAAAAAAAAAAAAAAGGAAGGTATTGGTCATCCAGTCTTCTTATGGAAGTTGCTGCTTTACACCTCTCCCCACTATCCTGATCAAACAGCAACCACCATAAGCATCCCAGGCATGCTCCACCACCTCCACCCAAGAGTCAGGAGTTGTGAAGACTCAGATGGTCATTGGCAGTTCCAGCAGCAAAGCTGTTTATACTAGTACTGTCCCCATCTTTAGACCTTACCCTGTTGCATACTCTATAAACTAGTATGGATAGAGCTGAAAATGTGTGTTAAGTTGGAATACTGGCTTTATTGGTTCCGCCTGGAAGGAAGCCCTGGATGTTGCAGAGGTATGGTGTAACTTCCCTTCAGGCTGAAGTTTGGTGTTCTCCACACGCTCGTTATTAACTGGCAAGCTGGACTGTCTCCTCACTCACCCTGAGATTGCAGATCTTAAAAGCGGGGAACTTGACCTTGAGAGAGCAAGGTTCTGACCTTTATAGAAGGATTGAGTTCAGTGCTGCTTGAAGAGCTGAGTGAAGCTGGTGAAGGGGGGGAGAAAAAAAACAAAAACTAAAAATAAATCGCTCAGTTTTTTAAAAATTGCCATTTTGTTTCTTTCCGAATAGTTTGTGGAGATGTTTCTGTTGGGGAAGAAGAAGGCGAAGGAGAAACGGGGTGGATTGAAGGAGCTGCAATCCTCCTGTCGGTGGTGTGTGTGGTGTTGGTGACGGCTTTCAATGACTGGAGTAAGGAGAAACAATTCCGAGGTTTGCAGAGTCGAATTGAACAGGAACAAAAGTTCACCGTCATCAGGGGTGGGCAGGTCATCCAGATACCCGTAGCTGACATTACTGTTGGAGACATTGCCCAAGTGAAATATGGTAAGCCCTGCGGAGCCTCGCATCCACCTGCAGAACTCAAAGCGGGACTGAACTCGTGGACGGTTTAGCCTATCGCTGCCTTCTGTTTCAGGTGATCTTCTTCCGGCTGATGGCATTCTGATTCAAGGCAATGACCTTAAAATTGATGAGAGTTCATTGACGGGCGAATCTGACCACGTTAAGAAGTCTCTAGATAAGGATCCCTTACTTCTCTCGGGTATGAACTTACAAACTTGCAACATTTCACTAAAAGCCAAGGAAGTGTTAACCCTAATAGTCAGCCCATAGTGATCTTTATAAAAAATGACAGGTATTGATGCCGATCTTGGAATACAGAGAGAGAGCTGTGCGTCACAAATGGGCAGGAGATAGAATCTAAAAAGATTGTCTGTAAAAGTATGCTCGTTTTTTAAATTTAAGTTTCTGATATGCCTACTCTTAATTTTACAGTATCCTTTAAAACACTTAATGAAATTATTTGTCAGACTTATATTCTTAGGTAAAATTTCATACTGGGAAGCCAAAGGTGAAACTATTTGTCGTCCATCATTATTTTCAAATGTCAGTAGAATACTAGTGTTCTATAGTTGAAGATTCCTGCTGATTTAATATTTAGTGACTGTTTAAGAACTTCGCAGCTGTATTTTGTTCAGGCTTTGGTAAGCTTTGTATTTTAGTAGACTGAGCATGACTTTACTGAATGCAAGTCAAACTTGTAAAACCTACAGAACTTGCTATGATCACAACTTTAGACCAGAACCTAAGTTAGCCATTTTATCTTTTAGAAATTTGTAACTATGTTGAAAAAAAAAAAAAAAAAAGCTTACCACAAAAAAATTAATCAGTAACCAAGAATAACTGTGCATTAATTTATGAAAATGGTAGATGCCAATTATAACATAGGAATGTCTTATCCAAAAAAAAAAAATCAAGTTATGTATGCTGTTTGTCAATATCCTGTCAGAGGGTTTGTGTTGAGGTAAGAACAAATTCATACTGCGGATGCGTATCTTGGGTGTAAGTGTAAGGAGAATACCCGTAGGTCATGTGCACTCATTTTACTGCTTCTCTGCCATATTTCTGAGAAGGTAAAAACCATTGTTAACCAAATAAGACTAATAGTCCTTCCAAAGGGCAGAGGAGGGACCTCCATCATAATCTTACCCCATAGACTCACTACGCATCATAGTGGGTAAATAGAGATAGCCTAGCTGTGCCTTTTGACACTGTGAACTTTTCTGTGTGTGTAGTTTGTTTACATAGTGCTTAGCTGTTTGAGGATAGTCCCTTAGCTGTTTGAGAATAGTCCCTTTAGCAGCTTTGGTCCTGACTGGTAAGCTTTACATACACCCGCTGCCCTAACACGCCAAGATACCAAGAGAACTCTATAAATTTTCCATGTTCAAGAAAAGACTGAAATAGCTTTGCGCAGTCCCCTTATCACAGCACGGGTGGGAAAGTTTCTCTGCATTTATTTCCCTGTTCCAAAAATGTTCTAGAAACCATGACATGTATTTATTTTTAAATTTACTCTCATGATGCCATCTCTCAGTGCTGTTCTTGGCTTCTTAAATTTAGATTTTTTAAAAGCAGTGTTTGGGTAGCGGTGGGATAGGGCCTGAACAAAAGCTATTTGCTTTCTCTGGGCACATTCACTGCTAACGTTTGAGCAAATTTGGACCGAGGAAGAACAGAGCATACAAACTGAAATCTGAAGAAAGCCAGACTTGTTCAAAGAAATTCTTTCATTCATACTTAATAAATACTATTTTTCTGAATTTCATGTGCTTACCTTGTATTTTCGCTGACAAAAAAATGCAATAATTAGTAAAACACTAAGAAAGGAGGGCTTTTTTTCCCCCTAAGCAAGAGAAATGAAACACCTCAAAAGTCTACATTGGATAAGTTTACCCAGTAATTTGTAGCCAAATGTGAATCCTAGTGACTGGAGTAAATACAAGAACTTTATTGTCTTATTTTAGCAAATCACCCTTGAGCACTGCATTGGCATATAAATAAGACCCTGGCCTTCAAAATTCATGAGCTTAGAGACAAAAGGCAAATAAGTGATAGCTGTAAAGAAAAATTGATACAGAGTCTAAAAGAGAAAACTCAGTCAGCACAGCGGCCTAAAACACACACAGAGAGCGGCAGTGTGGTGTGGAAAGGCACACAGATGCGTGTGTAAAAACTGAGAACAGTAAGCAGACCGGTTGCTGTGGGTATCCATTATCTTCTGACAGCGCTGACTTGAGTCATGTCCTGGTTCATGATTGTGACATTAGGCAGATTTCCGGAAAGGAGTAATACTGTCTGCCAACCCACAAGATTGTTGTGAAGGACGTGGTCTGAACCCAGCATGCCTGTCTGTGTTCACTAGCTGTCTGGATTGGGATTTGATCTTAGGGTTAGGGACAGGAAGATGGAGAAGGCTGGTGGGTCTCAAGTGAAGGTTTCAGGCTCGATCCAGTAGGTAGGTGTGTAGCCAGAAGTTACTGAGCCCTAAGAGGGATGTTATATCACACTATAGGAATATTAAAGCATATCAGGGTAAACTCAGGAGGTAGCGAAGCTACTTAGGGAGCAGGGCAGTAAGCTTGGCAGGCAAGTTGGAAGTGACTGTTTGTGTTGTGAAATTCTGGTTATAAGCATATTTCTATATGAACAATATTTACTAACTGCTATAGACTTTTTTGAGAAATGCTAATTGTATTACATTTTATGAAGAATGCGTACTATAATCTCTTACACAAAGAGTTGATACATTATCATTTTCCTGTTCGTTAGTACTTCGTGATAAAAGTTTTGAACTCATATATAACTGGTTAAAATTCAATATTAGCTTGTTTTATTAAGTACTGAGTTTATTAAAGACAGTATTACTGAAGTTTGAAATTGGGTAGCTGGAGGGAAACCTATGAAACTTTTTACAAAGTTATCTGTTGTTACAGGTACTCATGTAATGGAAGGTTCTGGAAGAATGGTAGTTACGGCTGTAGGTGTGAATTCTCAAACTGGAATTATCTTTACCTTACTTGGAGCTGGAGGTGAAGAAGAAGAAAAGAAAGATGAGAAGAAAAAAGAAAAGAAAAGTAGGTCTAACAGTTTGCTGTAAGAATTGGTATCTGGGCCGGGTGGTGGTGGCGCACACCTTTAATCCCAGCTTTCGGGAGGCAGAGGCAGAGGCAGGTGGATCACTGTGAGTTCGAGGCCAGCCTGGTCTACAAAGCGAGTCCAGGACAGCCAAAGCTACACAGAGAAACCCTGTCTCGAAAAACCAAAAAAAAAAAAAAAAAAAAATTGGTATTTGGAAATAACAGCAACTGGGAATTGTGAAAACTGGTACAGAAATAGGTTTCTTTGATGAGGCTGTAGTATGAAAACGTCTGTAAAATGTTAATTACATAATACACCTTCAAACAAAATAATAACTCCTTTAGGGTTTCTGTTAGCATATCCAGTCCCTCTCCCGCAGGAAGAGGCGGTCAGCATATACTTACTACTTCAGTTTGGGCTGTGTCCTGTTCCTTCTGTGGCCATGTGATCAGAAAAAGGAATTCAACTCTAGCTTCCTGGGTTGTTTGTCTTGTCCTTCACTGCTAGTTTTTCTTCCAGCCAGTTGCATCTTGCTCTCACACGGTTTTTAAATCTTCAAATGTTTGCCTTCCACGTGCTCCATTCTGTGTGTGCATGCTGGCATGCTCGCCAACAGCCTAGGGCAGTGCTTCGACACTCGTGTGTGTCTCGCCTCTTTGACCCCACCATTACATGCCCAGACCTTTCACCTGGACTAAACAGATTGTCAGCAGACTCTGATAGCATGTAGTTTATACGCAGAGATCGTAGAGATGTACACTGGGAGACAACCCAAGAGCGTCGGTTCGGGGTACGCCTCCAGAGGATGCCCTCCTGCATCCTGTTTGCTGGTGTCTTCTGCACCATCCCTCTCAGGGCCCTCTCTGCTCTGCCTTGACAGCAGTTTACTGACCTGTAACCATTTGGATTTGTTGAATGTCCTTCAGGATGTAAGCCTATATTTTTGCTTTCTCGGGTGGGTATTTTTAGGATCTTCTAAAATAAATGCCTGACTAAGATTTTGGCTTGCCATAACTATATCATTGTTTCTGTTTTGTTGGGTTTTGGAAGTCTGTTGTTGTAGTTTATGATGCTGGGCATAGACTAGAGTCAGTCTCACAGTAGAGGTACGTGTTTGCTTGGACTTTTCTAAGGTAGGGTCTCACGTTCTGCCTCAGGGTAGTCCTGAATTCAGTGGTTAGACCCACGTTGGCTTGAACCCGAGGCAAACGTCCTGTTTCAAAGTACTGGTATTACAGGCATGAGCCATGAAACCTAGCTTGTAGCAAAGCCGGTGGCATACACCTTTAATCACAGTGCTAGCAAGGCACAGGCAGATGGTTCTCTGAGTTCAAGGCCAGCCCTGTCTATGTAACAAGTTCAGAACAGCCAGGGCTACACAGAGCAACCCTGTCTCAAAAAACAAACAAACAAACAAACAAACAAACAAACAAAAAGGTTGAGTGCATTGTTTGGTCTTTGTGCATTATCTTTCTGTGCGAAGTTCCTATTTCAAGCAAAAGTATCTGAAAATGTCTTTGTGTTGAGAGTGTAGCTCCATGGTAGAGAAGTTAACGGCATACTCAGTCTGTGTCCCTTTCCTAACACGAGGGGTGGGGGCAGGTGAATAGTTAATGACTTAAGTTTAGGGTGGCTAGCTCAGCCTTCTAGAATCTTCCACTTCAGGACCGCTTGGTGAGCCACCATACGCTTCTTGAAACATGATAGTGGTCGTTGCTGAATGCTTTGCACACTCCATCTTCATCTCCCTTCATTCTTACTTTTAGGAAGGTGACCGACTGAGGTTGTGTAACTTGACCAGGTTAAACTGGATCACGCTCTCAGCTCGAACATCATTGAATCCTGTGAAAACAAGAAGTGCACTCATGACAGCCCTTACTGACCTACAGTGACTCTCCCAATAAGTACTGTCCCCTGAGGTCTTAGCCAACTGTTTTTATTAGTCCAGCCTGGAATAGCCCTAGGAATTAACATCAAAGCCATTGTCTAGCTTTTTAAATTTTTCGCTTCTTTCTCCTCCCTCCAGCCCCTTCTCCTATCGTGCCTACTTTGGCGTCTAATCAGACACAGCCCAGGCTAATCTATCTCCGTGTCCTCCCTGTCCATTTGCTTGCCAGCCTGGAATGTGGTTTCTGGTCTCCAAACCTGAGCTCACTAAAAGGAGCTAGGTGTTCTCTTACTATCGCCTCATCTCTCCCAAGCTTCTGTTCTTTCCTGACCATATTTGTTCCAGGTTTCCCAGCTTGAAGATGTTCTTCTTGATAGAGAAGTTGCAAGAAAATAGGCTCATTTGCTTGTTCCAAACAGTGGAGTCGTCCCTTCCCTGACTATTGCTTCAGACGCATGAGCTTCCTGTGTCCTGTGACTCTAAGCTAATTTAGGGAGTTTTCTTTGACTGCTAATCCTTCTGGCTTATTAGTGCCTTGCTTTACTAACTCACCTCCCTGTCTTTTAATCCCATTTTCATTCTCACTCCCACTAAACCTCTCCTGTATGCCTGTTTTCTTTTTATAGCATCTCCTCCCTCCCTCTCTATCCTCTCCTTTCTGTTTTCTCAGGGTTATGTCTGTATTTAGCTTGACAATTTCTTGTACCATATTCGGGCTTCTTATAACTTATAAAAGAATAAAGCCTTATGCAGAAATACAGTAGGCATGCCCTCAATTATTTGGGAGTGTTCTCTTCTGGTAAGACCTAGGACGTGATTGACGGAGTCAACAAGCCGGTGTTTTCTATTTGCACACCTACACACCATTGTGTAACAATCCTCCTATAGAAATGTGAACTGCCTCTGCATAATTTAGCATGGCCGTATTCATTTCTTTTGGAAAGCTTTAATTCCCATTCTGTTCCTACAGATAAGAAACAAGATGGAGCTATTGAGAATCGCAACAAAGGTAAATTGGGGAAGATTTAAAAAGTACGGTTAGCTTGTTTTCTTTATCTCCAAAAATAGATCTGCTGTGTACTATATTTATCCAAAATTAGGGTACATGTGACAGGGAACATCAACAGTGTTAACTTGGATTAACCTCTCTTGCCTCTGCTGTAGTCATGCTGTCTCTACCATCTAAGGAGGGTGTTAATTATGATTAGTGCTACTGTGCTTGGGTAGCTTTCCACATAAGCAATCCAAGTGCTCTGACATACCCGATACGTTACTATATGGTGGGAGGCAAAAAAAAAAAATGACTGAGAGTCCGTGTAGTGTAAATTACATTTAAAAATCTATAAACATATGCATGTTTTTCTATATGTGTAATGGTGCACAGTGTTGTACATTTGATCATAAAGCACACGAGATGGCTCTGTAGTCTTTGGATATGGCCTAATATCTAGCATCACAAGAAAAGAAAGAAATTTAGTAATTTTAGTTGTTAGTTTAAGGACTCTGCGTGCCTCATTCCTATCACTAATCGTGACAGACAGCCTTAAGTCTAGAACAGTGCCACAGGCTAATGTCACTGCTCTCTTATTCCCACCGTGTAGCCATCACCAGTACTCCAACACACACACACAAACGCACACACACAGTTGAATAATAGTTATAGTTCAGCCTTTTTTCTATAACAGGCTAATCTTGTAAAAAGAGAAAGAGAGAGGGGAAAAAATGTTTCAAAATGTTCACCATGCCTCTAAAATGCAACAAAATTGTGTTTTCTCCAAACTCAGCAAAAGCCCAGGATGGTGCAGCCATGGAAATGCAGCCTTTAAAGAGTGAAGAAGGAGGAGATGGTGATGACAAAGACAAAAAGAAAGCAAATTTGCCAAAAAAAGAAAAGTCTGTTTTACAAGGGAAACTTACGAAACTGGCTGTTCAGATTGGCAAAGCAGGTATGCCACACAAGAAAGTGAGGTGTTGGTTTTAAAATACGTATATCTACTTGAAAAGTGGCTCTTATCACATCAATGGAAGTCATTCCTTTGCAAGTGTAAAGGATACTAAAAGAATAGTTTTAAATTTTGTACAAAACTTTTTGGAATACCATCGACACTCATAATGTGTTTGCCGCAAACAGGCCATTACTCTTCATCCAGTGAGGTAATCCATGGTCAGGCTAAAATTAGGGCCTGAATTTGCCTAATTTACAAGCCTGTACAGTCATCTCTAAATTTCTAGGGTTTGAAATGAAAAGGGGCTGTCAGGGAGATGGTTTAACACGGATTATCGAACTATGAAACTTTCTTAGCACACATTTTGCTCAACCTTTTATTGGCTATGAAAAATAATGTCGTCCAGCTGAAAACACTGGTAATTATGAAGCTGAGAAACTAAAATGCTGCCTTCACTGGACAGCACCTGTGAAATCAAGGCTGCTCCTCAGAGGGGCAGTAAAGGAGAGCACGTGGGTAAGGTGGCATTGCACAGCACCGCCCAGCATTACCACCTTTTGACAAACACTGTGTATAAACCGCATGCGTAATGAGCGTCACGCAGATGGCTAGGAGGATAATTGGTGAAGCAGCCTGTGCTTTATATGTGGTAAGCTTATTCCTTAAAAGCAAATACGCATGTGTATTAATCACGAGGTCATGGTGTCAACTCATACTGTTGGAAAGGGTGGACTTGAGGCGGTAATAGCATTGAGTGACTACCAGGTAAGATATCAGAACCAGATATTTAGACCTGTTCTTTTGTTGTTGTTGTTTCTTTTTGTTTGTTTGTTTGTTTGTTTGTTTAATATTCATTTATAACACGAGCTGTAGAAGGGTTAAATGTTTTATAATACATAGGTTAACATTTATTTTTCTGAGTTAATGAATTAGTAAAGATAGACCAAAAATAAATTAGGAAATGATCAAGGTAGTCTAATTTCATGTGTGTAATTTTAAGCGTGGAGCTGATTTAATTTTCAAGGCTCTTGAGTTGACGTCTTCCCGCGCCTTTCAGAACGTTGAGCATTGCAAGCAGCTTAAACGGGCTGGCCTGTGCATATTTGCTTGTGTTTGCCTCTTATTTTTGTCTCTACCTTAGCCAAGGCACAGGTACAGTTATCAAAGAATCAGAAAAGCTCCTTTCTCAGTTCTGTGGGGTCAGAGTTATACCTGGAAGCCGAACTGAAATCTGCTGGGTATGGTGAGTGAAGTGCACACTGGGGGAACAGCTCAGGAAAGCTCAAGTGGACGTAACTTAGAATTGTTATAAAATAGCGAGTGACTAATGCACAGTTGACAGTGGGTAGTAGCTGCAACATTTAAGCAATTGCTCCCCTTTTCTCTCTTTAAAGGTCTACTGATGTCTGCCATCACAGTTATCATCCTAGTATTATATTTTGTGATTGACACCTTCTGGGTCCAGAAGAGACCGTGGCTTGCTGAATGCACACCCATCTACATACAGTACTTTGTGAAGTTCTTCATTATTGGAGTTACGGTTCTAGTGGTTGCCGTTCCCGAAGGGCTGCCCCTGGCTGTCACCATCTCACTGGCATATTCTGTCAAGGTTGGTGGGCATAGTTAAGTAGACGTGTTGTTTAAAGCCTTGGCTGGTATGGAAAGTGGAAGGTTTCTATGTCCTTAAAGATGTAGATAGTGGTTCCAATATTTCTGTGCACAGAGACCTATTCACTTCATGAAGAGCAGCAGCCTCTCCAGGGCACCTCACTTCCCCTCTCCCATCCATAAAGTTATGGTTGGGGTATGTGCAACTTAGTGTACAGCACAAAAGCAAGGGCATTTTACTTGGGACCACTTCCTGAGTCCTCCTGTTCCTACAATGACGTCTTCCTACTTGGGGGCAGATTTTCATTTCCAAAATCAGTTCATATATCATTTGCATGTAATAAGGCCCTTTGACTCCCTCCCTGTGGCCCACAAAGTCCTGCTGGCTCTGGCCCTTGCTCACGTGCCTGTCAGAGCTCATCTACCCCACCCCACCTCCCCCTACCCTCCCACCCCCCACCCCCCCCACCCCACCCCGCTCTCCCTCAGGCCCAGCCTTCCCCGCTGGTTTCTAAACGGCCCCTCTAGGATTTCTCTTTCTTCATGGTTGTGCAGGTTGCACTTCACGGAGGAATGCTGTTCCTGTATCTTGTGAAGTTAGTTGGCATTTCTCTTAGTAAGTGACATTTCTGACAGTGAGAAGTCTAGCAAACAGCAGCTTCTATGCTGACATCTTTCCTTCAGTGTCCAAATGTTTTACAAATGGCCAGTCATAAGAATCTCTTTGGCTTACTGTCTAATTCTTTTTTTTAATTTATTGTGCCTGCATGTTTGTATGTCACACAGTGTCCATTTATAAGGGCAGCTTACAGGAGCGGATTTATTTCCTTCCTCCATGTGGGACCCAGGGATCTGACTCGGGTCATCAGGTGGCAAGCAGCTTTCACTCACTGAACCGCTTTGCCAGTCCCCACTGTTCATTTTATTTTCAGACAATTAACACAGATTTTATAATTAAATTTTTTTAATACATTAAGGTGTTTACAAAACACAGTTTACCCATTTGTGTGTGCTTTTTTAATGCTTTAAAATGATTGGAAATGATAGAATAAATACAGATTTTTTTTTTTTGACGAACCAATCATTCATTTTTCAAAATTGCCATCAGTACATTTTGTGTAGTCTTTAGTGATGTTAATTTTTCAAGGAAGATATAGATAAGTTGATCTGTGTTCCTTGAATAGAAAAGTGAGATCATTTTGCTTAAAGTCTTTTAAGCTTGCATTAAATGTCTTTTTAGCCCTAATATAATCAACATCTGTTCCTTTCACTGTGGTGTGGTCTTTATACATCCTGTTGCTGTTTTGTGAAGTTTAACATCTTTTTAGTTTCTCATATTCAGATCATAAGTAATTCGGGAGGTACATATTTCTCTTTTCCATGGTTATTCAAAAACTGATTTTTTATATTCGCTCATGAATTAGTGATAGGTGGGGAACTTCAGAAATGAATTTATGTAAGTGTGTGTGTGTGTGTGTGTGTGTAATTTTAATTTAAATGCCTTTTGCAACTGTTGTGAAAACTCTTGGCATCTTTGAAACTACCCTCTATAGTTATAAATTAAGCGGTGACATACACTTTAATCCTAAGGATGAAAATTTCCGGGATTTGGATTAGATGAAAATGACTGAGTCATGTCTTTGCATGTTAACTAAGCCTATAAAAGTGAAGGAAAACAACCACCACCGAAACAGCTACATGCTCACAAATTTCTCAAATGTCTGACTAAAGCTATGTTTTTGTTAGAAATTGATAGTTCTTCTTATTTTCTATTTAGTGAAACTTAGCCCTTTATCTTGCATTACTATAATTACCACTATATCTACAGTAAGATTGTCATGAAAGTAAGACACTAAGTAATTTCACTAAGCATATCAGAGGCATGTGGCACCTAAATATAGATACTGAGATCTCTGTTAGATTATGCAATGTGTCGGTAACATGGTTGGAACCATTAAACACTAGCAGTATTCGCTGTGGCCTATCAGAGTGGGACAAATATCCTAAAATCCTTCTGCTGTTCAGCTGTTACTTTCCAAGCTGTGTTTGTATTGATTGATTATTTTACCACTGTGATGTAATGAGGCGATTGTCTTTCTATATGATTTAACGGTCTTGGGTTGTGGTTTTGTATTTTGTTGCTGTAGAAAATGATGAAGGATAATAACCTCGTGAGGCATCTGGATGCTTGTGAAACCATGGGGAATGCAACAGCTATTTGTTCAGATAAAACAGGAACATTGACAATGAACAGAATGACAGTGGTTCAAGCTTACATAAACGAAACGCATTATAAAAAGGTTCCCGAACCAGAAGCTATCCCACCAAATATTTTGTCCTATCTAGTAACAGGGATTTCTGTGAACTGTGCTTACACGTCTAAAATATTGGTAAGGCTCCTTTAACTTATCTGCATGAAAGCATTGCCACTTACAGTATGAATACTGTCAGATCTGCTTGCTTGTTGGTTATTACCATGCTCCTGTGTGGCCGCCAGTGCTGCGGAGCAGCTGTGGAGGTCCGAGGATCACTTTGTAGCAATGGCTCTCCTTGTAAGCTTGGGTTCCAGGCATCAAACTCAGGGTTTCTGGGCGTAAAGAAGTGCCATAGCACCTAAGCCGTCTCCTAGACCACAGCAGTACCCACCCCCCTTTAATTTCTGGTGTTTAGAAATTTTGAAGCCTTGCAGCCAGGCTATGTTCTTAGTGTTATTACTATTTACTGTGCTGGGTATAGCACAGAGTGCGTGTGCCTGTTAGGTCAGTGCTCTACCACCATGCTACATTCACAGCCCACATACCCATTATGCTCAGTCATTGCGACTGTGTTCATTTTTGTGAAAGACCTGGCGGTCCTACAGTACAATATCCAGTGTAGATGTAGAAAAACCCTTGGAGCTGCTGTCAGCCGCATACATTATGTCTGCCGTTCTGCTGTTTTGTTTCTCAGTACCCATAAAGTTGTCTTCAGACATTTTTAAAGGCTCATAAAGTAATCGTAGATTTTGTGAGAACTTTCTCAACTTTGCAGATTCTAAATTTTTTATTTAAACTGAAAGTATAACGTATATGTTTGACTTTCTGTTGTCCTAGTGATCTATTAACTCTGTGGGCAAAATTTATATTGCAAATTTACTTAATGAAAACATGCGTGGTTGGGTAGATTAGAAAATCTGGTTTCTAGGCCTAGTCTTGCTATTTACTATTAAAAAGTCTGAGTTTTTACTTTCTATAAATAAGAATTTTTTTATTTACTTAATATAAAAATAAATGATAAAAATGGGAAGTGAAAATGGAATCAAACTTAAGTCCTACTGTGTATCAGGACAAGATATGTGCCTCTTATGTCATTTTATTATAAGGTCGTAAGTACTAGCAACTAGTTAGACTGAGGTGGAACCCATGCCGCCCTTCCTTCTCCAAAATCCTTTCTACCTTACCTGCGGCCATCTTTGAAATTCTCCTATGATAAGACATTTTCTACATCATTTTGTTTCAGAATGCTTTGTTCTGTTGTACATTTTAAGTTAAAATTTTAATAGGAGAGTAAAATAATGCTAGCTTCTAACCCCCCACACCTTTTTTTTTTTAACAGCCACCAGAGAAAGAGGGTGGGTTACCTCGTCATGTGGGTAATAAAACAGAATGTGCCTTGTTGGGACTTCTCTTGGACTTAAAGCGCGATTATCAAGACGTTAGAAATGAAATACCAGAAGAAGCACTGTACAAAGTCTACACCTTCAATTCTGTTAGGAAATCCATGAGTACAGTCCTGAAAAATTCAGATGGAAGTTACCGGATCTTCAGCAAGGGTGCATCTGAGATAATGCTGAAAAAGTAAGCATGAAGTACTTAAATAAATGAGCTGACTGCACTGCATATGGAATGTCCCTGTGTTATTCTTTTATGGGCATCGTGCATTTGGATAGCATTGCAGAGGTTTGTAGCATGCCTGCCGTGTTCTGCCTCTTGCACTCTACTTACACAAGACTCTCAGCATTTTGCTCTAGGGAAAATAAGCCTATCACATTTAGTGTGGTAATTTAAATCAGGTAAACGTTGGTGGCTTGGGAAAGCATCCTTTATGTTAAGCAGGAAGTAGTGTTGTGAGACCTAGGCTACAAACGACTTCCCCTCATCCACATCACACTTCGTTATGTGATTCCAGTGTGACAGGCTGAAAGCCTGTGGTATCGCTGACTTTCTTGGTAGCGGATAAACGGCAAAGAGATGTTGGGAGTGTTTTGAGCCCAGGTTTCTCTGTGTAGCCCTGTCTATCCTGCACTCACTGTGTAGACCAGGCTGACCTTCCAACTCACAGCACTCCACTTACCTCTGCCTCCCAGAGTAGTGGGATCAAAGGTGTGCGCCGTCACACCCGACTGAAAGTTTGTTTTTGTTTTTTGTTTTTAATCAAAGTTAATCAGGCATTGACTCTTTCCTTGCATCTAATTAATCTGAGGCAGAGTTTCGTTTTTCTGTTTTTGGGGGTTGGTTTTTTTGTTGTTGTTGTTGTTGTTTTTCCTCCTTACTTTCCATTCTCCTCCATTAGAAAAGAGGATGGTGACCAGTAGTAGTAGTACCTAGAATGGAGTAAAACTGTGTGTATAAATTTCTCTCATAGGGGTTGACTAGTAGTAAGTATACAGGAGCTCACAGTAATGTTTACACTCTGCTTAGAGACTGAGCTGACAAGAGTAAACCAGGTAATGCCATTAACGCATTTTTCACTGAAGCTCTGTGATGGAAACTGGATAAGGTGGTGCTTGCATATAATCTCAGCATTTGAAGTCATCGGCATCACAGGTTAGTGGCCAGGCCAGACTGTATAGTTGAAACCTTGTATTTTTAAAAAAAAAAAAAAGGACAGAAACAACAATGCTGTGACTAAAAGTAATTCTCGAGTCAGGAACTAAGGTGGGCAGAGGTGAATGGAGTGGCTGGTGCCAAGGACTGATGCGAGCCACGGGAAGGAAGTGGCATGGAATACAAAGGAGTGAATGTATTAAGTACCGTTGAGAGGAAAGAAATGTGCTGCTTAGGAGATGAAGAAGCAAGTGTTCAGGTCAGAGTTTTAGAGTTATCAAAAGCCCTTGGGGTAGTGTTGATGCCGACTGCATGGCGTACGGGCAGCATTCAGTCTTGTGCACTAAGGTTAAAGCATCGGGTAGAATGCTTCAGCGAGGATTGGAGGCCTTAGAAAACAGTCAGAAAGGTGTGGATTTAACAGACAGCTCCGCGGAACGACATAGAAGAGCATCACCGTCACCGAGAGGAGCATAGGAAGATGAGACTTTGCTACCTACCAGGGGGAAGCTTGGGGTTAGTTTCACTAAAAATTCAACTACTTTGATAGAATCTTTCTCAGAGAACGTCTACTTATTTTAACAAAAAGATTCTTTTTCTTTTGCGGTTAAAACAATATAGGTGATGAAATAACGTCACAGGTAAGGGGTTGACTGAGCTTACCCTGTTTATTTAAAAGGAGAAAATATTTTTGTGTTGGCACTTGGGAATCTTTGTGAAAATGTTTTAAGAATAGTGTTTCCGAAAGAGAAAATTTAGAGACTAACTGAGGTAACTGGGTAAGAACCATAAGCAGGAAGCCACACGGATGGGAACTGTTTCGTTGAAGGGCAAGTGAGCAAGTCTCTCTAATTCAGTATGTGCTTCCCTCATTTCTAGAACTCAAGTCCCGTGACTTCTCCCTCACCCTTGCCTGTCACTTAAATTGCATTAAGTTGCTTTTGTTAGTTACTGATGTTCGGATTCGACATTTTCCTTCTAGGTGTTTCAAAATCTTAAATGCTAATGGTGAGGCAAAAGTATTCAGACCCAGAGACCGCGATGACATTGTGAAAACCGTGATTGAGCCGATGGCATCAGAAGGCCTGAGAACCATATGCCTGGCATTCAGAGATTTCCCAGCGGGAGAACCAGAACCGGAGTGGGATAACGAGAATGATGTCGTCACTGGCCTTACTTGCATTGCTGTTGTGGGCATTGAAGATCCTGTGAGGCCTGAGGTAGTGAGATGTCCCGTTCTGCCTGTGCTGGGTGAATCTAGGCATTAACCATGATCAGTCTCCCAGCAGAACTCCTGGTGTGGGTACTGTTTACTCTGTGGGAACCAAAGTTGAATGGAACAGTAATAGAAGAGCTGACACACGTTACCCTTTATGCTGTTCATGCAGGCAGCTTCCCTGGTAAAGTGTGAGTGTATAACACTGAAACCTAGCCATGCCTTAATTGTGTATGTTTTCAGTTGATGTTTAACGTAATAATGAATGCCATTAAATGATTAGGTTTCCTTCTCCAGACCTGACCATCCAAAAGAGCATTCAGTGAAGACTAATGTCTCCATTTTGCTCAGAACAAAAGCCACTACCTGTGTGTGTCTATTAAGTTCTTGAGGTGTGACTAGTACAATTGGAAAACCTAAGTGTTGTTGTTTTTTTTTTTAAGATCTGTTTATTTTTATTTTATATACATTGGTGTTTTGCCTGCATGTATGTCTGTGTGAGGATGTCGGATTCTCCAGAACTGTGGTTATAGACAGTTGTGAGCCGCCATGTGGGTGCTGGGAACTGAACTTGGGTCCTCTGGAAGAGCAGCCAGTATTCTTAACCTCTGAGCCATCTCTCCAGCCCTGGAAAACTGAATGTTTAAATTAAATTTAAACATCTCACGCATCTGATAGCAGTAAGTGCTAGACTTTGTCCTTTTAAATTAATTGAAATTTTTGTTTGCTTGCTGGCCTTTTGCTTTTGAAGTTTATCCCTGGCACTGTTTTAGGGACTACAGACTGAAAGAGTTTAGAAATCTGGTCCCTGGCTTCAAAAAAGTAAGTGCCTTGGGTGACACTGGACAAAGTATTTGATGTTAGCCTGTTGCCAGTTACATACAGAACATGTTGTATAATCAGAGACCATGAGGTATCAACTTAATCTAAAGCAATAGCATCTTTTTAATAAGTTTTCTTTGGCTAGATAGTATGCCAAAAGCATTTCACATATAACTTCATTTAGTGCTCAGCCCATGATTGGAATATTAATTATTCTGATTTCACGGAGGGGGGGAAAATGAGGTTTGTGGTGGAGCTTTAGACAATAGACATAACACATTCAAACCCTAGTTCTGACTCCAAAACAAAACTTAAAAAGACTACTAAGCTATATTCTCCCTCTGCGGGCCTCAGATAAGATTTCCTGAAAGGTTGATTACTTGTCTTGAGTCTTAAAGGTCAGAGTATGAGCTGAAGAAGGTGGGACAGGTTGCTTTGGGAACACAGTAAGTACATCTAAGCAAAGAAGGAACAACACAAAACACTGCTTTTCTTCAGTGATTTTTATCCTGTTAATTTATTCAACCCATAATACTGGGCAACCTTCTGAGAACAGGAAATACTGACTTCAGTGAGTAAAATAGTCAAAGAGAATTTATATTCTGGAAGAAAACACCCAAATTGTACCAGAATAGATGCCTGGACAGTATGTATGCCAGTGGGAAGGAAACACCCAAATAGGTACAAGCATAGATGGCTTCACGGTATGCCACTGCTAACGAAGGGATTTGTGAGGAATACACTGGTGCCCGTTTTCATCACCCTAACGGAAATGGAAGAGTGCTGTTAGGTGGGGTAAGGGTTGTAAAGGATAGGCGCAGGGTAGTGAAACAAGGTGATTGGGGAAGACTGTATTAGGGATTTGAGCTGAATATGGTGGCTCACTATGAGCCAGGCGTATAAACAGCTGCAAGAACAACATTCCAGGCTGTATTGGTCAGGGTTCTCTAGAGGAACAGAACTTACAGAGTGGACCTATATCTATCTATATAGAAGGGAGATTTATTAGACTGCCTTACAGGCTAGCGCATCAAGGGAAGAGTCTGCGAGGCTGAACGTCTCAGCTGGTCTTCAGTGTACACCAGAATCTCAAAGGCGTAGGCTCTCGTGCCAGTGAAGGAGCAGGCCTGCCAGTGGGAGGGAGAGCAGGCAGGCAGAGAGAGCAGGCTTCCTTCTCCTATGTCTTCAGATTGGCAGCCGGCAGAAGGTGTGGCCCAGATTAAAAGTTGGTCTTTTCACCTGAAAAGATCCAGATCAAAAGTGGGCCTTCCCTCTTTGCGTGATATAATTAAGGAAAAATAAATAAATCCCTCACAGGTGTACCCAGTCACTTGGGTTTTAGTTAATTCCAGATGTAGTCAAGTTGACAACCAAGAGCAGCCATTACCCGGGCAAACAGATGCAAGTGTAGAGGACTGCAGGTGAGAAAACAGTATTTTACAGATGCAAAGGTGCTAAGTGTAAAGAATCAGGAGGTTAAGATTACACGTGACCTATCTAGACTGCAAGACCTCTGAAATTTTTCCAAAATTTAGGTATTATAACATTATTTATGTGCCAAAATACCATTTTGAAGACTAGGAGGAAGAGAAAGAAGGAGAAGAGCCGGCGAGACTCTTGAATCAGTCTCCAGCAATACTTGGACTACAGTTATGACGGGGGAAATGAAGTGTATAAAATGACCTCAGTAGCAGACTAGTAAGGATGTGTGTGTTGGGGGTGAGTGTGCTGGGGTTTAACCCAATTGAGGTGTGTGAGACATCCTGCATGTGTCCCGTGAGCGTTTGGACCTGGAAGCCACAAAATAGTCTAGGCCGGAGAAGTTATTTAAGAGACAGAAAGAGACCTGGGGAAAAGGTATAGCTAAGAAACGGGTAAGAGGCTGAGATCCAATTAGAAGCCGTACAGAGGAGGAGCCAGTCTCTACCTTCCATAACTTGATGGGTGGTAGAGTGCATCACCATGTCAGAAGAGCGAAACAAAACAGTCCTTTGAGAGATCAAGGTAAATTCAGTTTGGGGTTTGACAGGCTCGTCCAGAGCAGTGGTGTCTGCCAAGCTTTGGTCATAGGAAACCCACTCAAGGTTCTGCATCTTGACTTGCAGCTTAAATCTTACAGAATATTAAGTCAGGATAGCTGTAACTTTGTTTACTGGAGAAGCTTTAAGCCCGTTATATTCTTGGTATTTTAGTTGGTGGAGAGTTTCCTTTCCTGTTCTCAACCTTCTAATGCTATGACCCTTTAATACAGTTCCTCGTGTCATGGTGACACGGATTATAATGTAAACATCTGTGTTTTCTGATGGTCTTAGGGGACCCCTGTGAAAGGGTTGGCTTGACACCTCTCAAAGGGGTTGCAGCCCACAGGTTGAGAGCATAATGCTTTAAAACATTAGTATTCCTTTCTTCACAAAATAAGACGAGTGTGTGGGAGAGATGGGGTGAGGGACTATGAGCCAGCTTCTCTGATGTCTGGCCTGTGCAGTTCTGAATCGAGAATCTTGATGGATGCTTAAAGAATGAATCCAGTTTTCCTGCAGCTGCCTGGGAACTTGAACAAGACACGTCACCTTGCTTTAGGACGTCGTTTGTAAAAAATGGAGGCAGAGTTATGAGTTGCAAGTTAGAAATGTTTTCTGTTTAGTGGACAGAAAATAAGTATTAGCGTATCGTTATTAATTGGCTTAAGATGTAATTCCTGTATCATACAATTATCCAAATTCAAAGAACTGTCTAATGGTTCTTCCTTTGCTTACTGATAGTTGTGCAGATGCCACCACACCATGGTCAGGCATAGAATAGTTTTGTCACCTGAGACACAAACTCCATAATCATTCTGTTCTCCCTGTCCTGCCTCCTGTGGTGCCAAGCAGCCACACTATTATAATTCAATAATGTCTGGCCTACGTCTCGCCATGCCCTCTACCGTTAAACTCCCAAGTCGGGGTAACCAGCATCTGCTATGCCCTTCCTGAGTAGTGCTCCCACCTAGTTTTAACCCAATTCCAGTTTATCCTTACTGTCGCTCCCCCATCTAAATGATCCTAGGTGAGTTTCCAGTCAGGGATTGCTTAGATGTTTGGAGTAAAATGTGTCTTAAGCACATATGAGATAAAATTGGCCAGTAGCTTATAAATCATGTTGATTAAAAAAAAAATAGATAACTCAAGCAGTGTCTGTCACTCGTTGAACTCACTTCATCGAGTACCTGGCACCCAGTAAATATTAGCTACAGGCAGAGAATATGGAGACATTCTTCCTCCGGGGATACAGATTACTAAGAGTTGGCAGGGTGGAAGAAAAACACAGCTCGAACATTTAAACTTAGATACATATTTAAGTTGTTTGGAGTTATTTATGTGCTCTAAGACTATCGGGTACGCTGATGCTTGTGCCACCCATGAAAAACATCCATGTGGTAACTGTGTCTGCAGAAAATCAGTAGTGTAATACGTACTAAGGTCTGGTTATCTTCCAGGTGCTTAAGTATATAAATAAGTGAAAGAAATCACATTGGTCATTCAGAGATAAAGTAAAGGTTCTGCCTTGAGAAAAGGATTGATTTGCAGAGGACATAGATAAACAAATATCTGTACTGTGATGGCTTTGCCAACAGTAGAGATACTTAATAAGACGAAGGCCAAGTTTGTCTAGCTCGTTCAGTGGCACTCCAGAGAGTTTACATGTAAACTGAACTTGGGATAGAAGTCACGGGCATGCAGCTTGCAGGACCAGTTTCACACTTTCCCCTCTGCGTGCCATGTATGTGTGAAGTATTGAGCGCTGAGAGATTATACACAAAAGAGTTTCACCTTTCTTGGGAAATCATAATTGTGTTGACATTAGGCCCTCCTCATTCTGCCATGAAAATCAGACCAGACAGGAACTGAGTAACACCATAAGCAGGTTTTTTTTTTCCCCCGGGTGTGTCATCATCAGCGTAGTTTCCTTGGTACTCCATGGCCCCGAAGCCATTTGAATTTACACCCTGTGCTCTGATAGGAGTTGTATGGATTCTCTGGCTAGAGGAGCAAGGAAGGATTTTCTGAGCAAACTGCTGTAGGAGAAGAAGTCAGTCTGCATGTAGTAAAGTTTCAGTAAATCTAGAACACTAACAGTTCTGAGGCCGTCTGTTACCTCACTCCACAGTTCTGGGAGCTCCGTGCATTGCGTTTAACAGCCAAGGAACCCTTGCATATTTTTAACATGGATTGCTGTGTTAAACACGAATTCTATCAGAAAGAGTATCAGATGTTCTAAAGACTAAATGACACAGAGGCGGGGATAGCCGTTAAAAGCTGTTGCAGTACGCTCCAGGAATAGAACTGACTCAGAAGTTTGAGATAAAATGTGTTAAGACTTGTTGGCCCTTAACAAAAGCATGGGCAGGAAATGGAAGAGGAGTTAGAGCTGACTCCTGGGCTCTGGTAGATAGTAAGGATTCGAGGGTTCCAGATTGTGATGCCCACTGTAGACAGAGCCTCTAGCACAGCTCTGTGTGACAAGGAGGGACTTTAAAGCCATTAGCTCAGAGACGGGTTGGGGGTAGATAAAAGATGGATTAGGACAGTGGGTCTCAACTTCCCTAGTGCTGCGACCCTTTAATACACTTCCTCATGTTGTGACACCACCCCCCCCAAGCCATAAAATTATTTGTTTCTACTTCATAACTATAATTTTGCTGCTGTTATACATCGTAATGTAAATAGCTGATACACAGGATATCTGATATGTGACACCCCCCCCCCTCAAGAGGGTCACAGTCCACAGGTTGAGACCCACTGGATTAGATTAGGAGCCATCTGTCACTGGACATCTTACTCAGGTGTCCTCTGAATAGTAAGCCAGAATGGTTAAAAACTACCACTTAACTGCCTGATGGCAGCTAAAAGTGACTGGCAGAAATAGAAAAGACAGTATTGGCAGTGATTCAAGAAATTCTGGACATCTTGAGGTAAAAGTTGTTAGTTGGGGGGTCTGTGAAGTCATTATTCGTTCAATGAGATGTTTTTCTTGGAAATAATAATTTTCTATCCTAATGGATTTACTTTCTGTGTAAACTAGGTACCAGAGGCAATAAAGAAATGTCAGAGGGCTGGAATTACTGTGCGCATGGTCACTGGCGATAATATTAATACAGCTCGGGCTATTGCTACCAAATGTGGTATTTTACACCCAGGGGAAGATTTTCTCTGCTTAGAAGGTAAAGATTTTAACCGAAGAATACGAAATGAAAAAGGAGAGGTAAGGATTCCTTTTCTTAAGTTTTAAGTTAATATTCTTAGTGTACTAGTAATTTCTTCAACCAATACATAGTGAATATACATTCTCTGTTAGGGCTCAGCATCAGTAATGCTGTTCAGCAGCCTAACAGTCTTGCATTCCAGGAGATAAGCATTTTGCAAGAATGCTTTATGACGTACCATATGTCTAGGCTACTTCCGTAAGTGCAGTGCTACAGGAGCAGCAGGGTGGGCTGGAAGAACTGACGGCTGTGGTAGGTAGTGGGAGACCCTGCATTCTCAGAGTTCTCATGCTAAGGGAGTTCACTTTGACAGGCAGTGTTGAGATTTTTCACAATTTGACCTCTTAAGGTATAGATATCGGTGGTTTTCATATTTGTGTATGAATTAGAGCCTTCAAGACAGCTTGTTAAAACATAGATCGATGCGCCTCACTCAAGAATATGTACTGTTTGACCTGAGGCCATGCCCAAGGATTTGCAATTTTGACAAGTTCCAGAGAGCTTCTATTACTCTTTGGACCATGAATAAAGAACCGCTGGTAAAGATGGCATCTAGCTGATTTGGAACTGACTAAATTTGGCACATTTTAACTTCAATAAAAATTTATAGATTGAACAAGAGAGGATAGACAAGATTTGGCCAAAGCTTCGAGTACTTGCAAGATCATCTCCCACTGACAAACATACACTGGTTAAAGGTGAGTACATTCTACAGCCATCTCACAGTTTCTTAACCCTGAAATGTGTTCTGCTTCCTTAAGTTAAAGCAAATCCTGAATATTAAATTGAGTCACAAATAGCATTTTTCTATTAAAATGCAGATATAGTTTCTTTTGATATATTGGGCAAACTGTGTTTATCTTCAGTGATTACCACAGGATATTTATTACTCCCAAGCAACCTGAGTTTCTAGAATTGGTCTTTGCACATACTAAACAGTTTACGTTTTTATGTTTGTTTAACTATATATTTTTAACTTTGACTCTATAAATTGTACTCATCAGGATATTCTACAGAATCACCTTATTCATTCTAAAGGGTTTGATTGCACTAATATTCACTTCTTTTTAAGGTATAATTGACAGCACTGTCTCAGAGCAACGCCAAGTTGTGGCTGTCACTGGCGATGGAACAAATGATGGCCCCGCACTAAAGAAAGCAGATGTTGGATTTGCAATGGTAGGAATTTACTCAAATATTTGTGTACAATTTGCTAGCTGGGCTGTCTGCTTGCTTGTTTGTTTGTTGTCAAAATTACTATCGATTGATTTTAAGCAGTGTTCCTCAAAGTTGGTTTAAAAGAGAACGGATACAGGTAAGTGAATTCATAAATCTAATTATTTTATATGCCAGCTTTATTAGATACTGGTAAGTCTGGCTATAGAAGATGATTTCTTTGGACAACTTTAACAATTGTAGATTTGCTTTGTACTCTGAGAAATACTTAAGCATTCATCAAGTCACCTGACTCTTAAAACCACCTCCTTAAAAAAATGCTTATAACAGTGGTGACCTAAAGCCTTTTAAAGAATGCTTGAGTAGCATTTTACATCGGGACATGGTCTCCTTCGTGTACAAATAGTGTGCTTTGTTTTGGCATTGTCATACGTGCATATAGCGTGCTGTGCTCACACTGGCACACTGTCATTACCTCTCTTGCTCTCCCCTCCCCCGCCTGCTAGCCCTTGGCCCTCCAAAGTTTGCCCTTCTATTTTGATGCCTTACATATTTTTTCAATCTAGATTTCCACAAACAAGAGAGTTGCTTTTAGGGGTTGGGGGCGGGGAGCTTGGTTTTGTCAAAACCCTCAATTAAAGTGTTTACTTTTTAATCTTACTTTTAGAAAATAATAGTCTTTTTAGTGTTTGCATCAGACTGGAAAGTTTTACATTGGGCTGCAAAAGAAAAAAAAATCTTCTGAATAATTATTTGTTCCACTTAATGTGAGAATTCATGCGCATTGTAGAAATATTAATGTGTTTTATGGGGTGCTGAGTTTGTCTCCTTATCCTAAAGCATGAGAGACACTGAATCCTGAAATAGTCTGACACTAAGGTCTCAGGTGTGCAAGTGTTTCTGTGCACCAAGGTGTACTTGTATAACTCTCCTCCAGTATTTTATTGCTAAAATAGAGCCATGGAAGAAGACTCATGAAGGTAGGATTTAGTTACGAGAGATGGTAAAAGGAAACGCCCCTCCAGCAAGAACAAAGATTCCAAAGACTCCCACCTTACCTTGCTCTACACCTGGACAGCTGTATTGACATGAAACGTTGAAACTTCTAAAAAGTTCCCAAAGTGGGCTGCGGAATACTTGAAGGCTCTGCCCTGTGCCTTAAGCGAGAGACATCACCCGCTTCAGGACCATGCGATCAGTAGTTGCTGCATGTCAGCAGATAACAGATTCTGACTGCTGCTGTGACCCTGACAGCAAAGCAGGATGACAAAACTAGTTTCACAGAACAGTCATTCTTTCCTCAAAACTTACGCATAAGACAGATACTGTGCATCTTAAATAATCATGAACAAAGCCCACCAACACAAACTAAAAAAATACAATGCATAGCTTATGTTGGTAGTGGGTTTTGTGTTCAGGGTTTTGCATAATTTAAAATTAAATTAGATTTAAAAATTACATTTACTTCAGAAGTAAAGTGAGGGATTAAGTGCTGGCTGGCTTGGACTTTTGATAAAGCACGAATCAGTTGAGATACGTATGTGCAGGTAGTCACACAGGAGAATTCATTACAAACTGTTGAATCTGTTTTGATCCAAAGTTCCCAAACATATTTGTCTGTAGAATTAAGTTTTCTTTGGATACCAACTATCCTTTATAACTGTCTTTTAAATTTATAAGGATTTGAAATGAACAAAGATATGAAGAGATTAGTGTCTGTTACCTGTAAAAATGATGAGAATTGAGACCGTAAAACTGAGATGATGACCTAGAGACAAAAAAAAAAAAAGAGAAAGAGAGAATTGTTTGTAATTGAGTATTTTATGTAAAACTCCTTTTCAACTTTTCCTGCAGATACATACAGAGTGTGTAGTATTTTCAAAGTTGAGTATCAAATGTTCCTACCATATGCCATTTCTTTCACCTTATTTTTTTGACTCCCCAAAGGAAAGTTGACTATTTTAGCCGGTCCCCACACCCTCCTTGTACATAAACCAAAGGATTCTAGTGCTTTATCAGCATACAAAGCATTGACTGCTGGCTTTTCCTCAAGGAAGATAAGGACTCAACACTTCCACAGATAACAGGAGCACAAGCATAGTACTGTTTGCTTCGTGTACATGCCAATGCCTGTCCCGCCATTCTTCCGTGGTGTGATGTCATCATTTTGGTTAGATCAATATTCAGCCGTTATTGTGACTGTCAATGCCATTCCATTCTGAGCCACATGATCTCCTAAAATTATTTTTCCTCTTTTGTACAACTTTCTGTATCTCCTACAAAGTATCTTTTTTTGTTGTTCAATTATTTTTTTTCATAATTCATAATGTGCTTGGCACACACTCATTCTCAGATTCTTTGCAGTGACTCAGAGGTAGTTAGCTGGTGATCTTGCCAATTTTACCTTAAAGGTCTCTCTCCCACACCTCTTGACTTGCTTTTCTCTGGCCATGGAGTAGAAGTGACAGGTTGCCTGGTTGTATGAGTTTGAGAAAGAGCTTTGAGGACCTAGTTGCTTCGTCTTTTAATTGTATTAGCCTGCAGGACACATACAGAGCAGCATGTAAGTCATAAATACATAACTGAACACTAGTGAACACCATTCTGTGCAGTACAAGAAGTAGATCATACCTGTGGCCTCTGGGGCTTGTCGCTTCTGCCTGTTTTAAACTATGTGGAACCATAGGTATTGTCCCCATCTTTTCTTTAGCATCAGTATCTGAAAATCATCCATGGTGTTTATAGGTGCAATTAACTTACACCTTTATTAGCCCACAGTCTAGCTGGTCTACCATCCTGCTGTTGGCAGGGTTACTAGTTGGAGGGTTCTCATTGCTTCCTCGGGGTCTTCGGGTCTTCAGGAGCGCCTCTCATTCCATCTCTGTTTCTAAGCCTTCCCTGAAACTGCAGGCAGCCTGAGCCTTAGAGGAATTCTGTAATGGGGGGAAAGTCGTCTCCGCTTCCCCTACTGATGGCTTAGAGCTTCCGATTCCATTCGTCACCTGCTTCCACTCACGATGGCTTCTTGCAAATGCGCGTTTCTCTCACGTTGGATCACTTTTTAATATTTTCAGTCTTTTTAACTACTATTTTAAACTTGAGAATTCACATTATATATACAATGTGTAATGATCACGTCCACCTCCGCCACTCTCCCCTCCTACTTCCCCCTTTCCTTCCAACATGTCCCCAGCCCAGCTTCATGTCCAGTCTTTTTCTGTGGTTTTTTTTTTTAATACACTTTTTGCGTGACCTTATTGGCCCTTTATTTGCAACACTATTTGCATTTTGCTTTTCATGCTCCATCCTTTATGTACGATGTCTGCCAAGCCTGAACGTCTTTCTCGCTGGCATCTTAAAATTACAGTATTATCTTCTTTTAGCAAAACAACAAACAAACAAACAAACTGTGGTTGTTTTTATTTAGTATAATGGTGAACATTTGCATATGTAAAGTTGTATTTTAAACATATAGTCTAATTCACAGACTTTTTTAACAGGGCATTGCTGGAACTGATGTGGCTAAAGAAGCATCTGACATTATTCTCACAGATGACAACTTTACGAGCATTGTTAAAGCAGTTATGTGGGGACGGAATGTCTATGACAGCATCTCAAAATTCCTTCAGTTCCAGCTTACTGTTAATGTAGTAGCTGTGATTGTTGCTTTCACGGGCGCATGTATTACTCAAGTAGGTGACTGTTAATATTTATTTTAAAGCAAAAATTTAAAAAAAAAATATGTGCTCTACCCTTTTAAAGTCCTTTAAGCATTTAAATAAGATGAAGCTTTTTATATTGTAGGCTAATTAACGTAAAATGTAATCGGTTTTGTTCCTTGAGTCTTTGTAATCCTAAGGGCTTTCCGAAAGTCGCTGCCTCCCTCAGCAGTTGTGAATGTCTATTAGGAAGCCTGTCTTTTCTAGGACTCGCCACTTAAGGCGGTGCAGATGCTGTGGGTAAACCTCATCATGGACACGCTGGCCTCCCTGGCCCTGGCCACGGAACCACCCACCGAGTCGCTGCTGCTACGGAAGCCTTACGGCAGAAATAAGCCTCTCATCTCCCGCACAATGATGAAGAATATCTTGGGCCATGCCTTCTACCAGCTCGTCGTGGTTTTCACGCTCTTATTTGCTGGTAAGAGCTCACCGTAAGCAAGTCTCGGTTAAACTGTCCCTGCTGTACATTGGGGTCGCACACAGAGAAATTTCAAAAGCCTGCTTTCTGAGCCCAGACTTCACCACGTATCAGTTTGGGGGAGGATGATGACAATGAGACAGGAGTTGCACCGCTCTTTCATCTGTGTTCCTGGTGTGTCTCTCTGTAGAGCTAGGCGCTGTGCCTGCCTGATAATCCCAGGGTCCGTTCTAGAGCCAGAGACGGGCCACACTCTGTTGTTACCGGTACGCACTTTGTTGACACACGCTATGTTTTTGCAGCAATAATCACAAAATGGTGACTTTCCATTTTAGGAGAGAAGTTTTTTGATATTGACAGTGGAAGGAATGCCCCTCTGCACGCTCCCCCCTCGGAGCATTACACGATTGTGTTCAACACCTTTGTGCTGATGCAGCTTTTCAACGAAATAAATGCCCGAAAAATTCATGGTGAGAGGAATGTGTTTGAAGGAATCTTTAATAACGCCATCTTCTGCACAATCGTCTTAGGCACATTTGTTATACAGGTGAGTACGTGGGAAGGTAGTTTAGACCTGACCATGTGACCCACACGTTACTCCAACCAGCAGGGCAGCTTCGGCGTGTGGGTTTGATGGTGCTCTAAAGACCACAGCAACTTGTTCCTGAAGTTAGCTCCACAGACTGGGCAGATAGCTTTATTTCTTTTAACTATAAAGAATTACCTTTAATGAGGCCAAATCACCCAGTCACATAATTATTGGTCTTTCCTCAGTATCTTAATGCCTTCCTTTCACACCTCATTACAACAACAGAAAAGAGTTTTTTAATTTAAAGAAAAAAAGTAAAATCTAGAAGCACTGAACATTTCCCCATTCCCTGTTTTTGTTCCTTTAGGAAAATCTAGATATAATGACACTATCTGTACAAATAACACAAATATTCTTGACATTAGAAAGCAGTGCAATTAACAAAAGCAAAGTGATATTTATAATGCTTCTTTACAGTACAAAAACAGTAACTACTGTTAACTTCCAAAATTACTTTTTTTTTTTTTTTTTTAGTTTCAGTATTTCACAGCTACTTATATCAGAGAGAATTGTGAGGCTCAGGCAGGTGACTTTTTTTTCCTTAGTACTTACTATTCCTGGGTGTACTGTTGTAGGGCACTAAGAATCAGGAAGGGGTCTCGGTGTGAACTGTACATGTGTCGCTGGACTTACTCTCGCTGTTGAACACACTGGCGGAGCTAGCCCACATTTCACAGAGCTTTGCCTGGTTGCTTTCCTTCCATTACAGAGCATGCATAGTTGCCTTAATGTCTAAATGTAAACTAGGAGTGCCTGCTATTCATAAGAGAAAACAGGGTGACGGATTCTGTCCATGTCCCCATTGACATGTGTTTCCCACAAAACACACACTGCCTTTCACAAGAGACATGAACTCTTCAAAGCATACCAAAGAGTGTTGTTATTGAGGATAATATAGGAAAGAAAATACAGGTATTTTGTTGTTGTTGTTGTTATTGTTGTTCACGAGATGCTTATTTTTAGTAAACATGATTTACTGTGTATATTTAAAATTTGGGGCAGAGGTTTTTTAAAACTTTATTTTAGTTGTCATTTAAATAAATTTACTTTTCATCATTCCTCCAGATAATAATTGTACAGTTTGGTGGGAAGCCTTTCAGCTGCTCGGAACTTTCAATAGAACAGTGGCTATGGTCAATATTCCTGGGAATGGGGACCTTACTCTGGGGCCAGGTAAAAAATCTCACTGTTTTTGTTAAAACCTAAAGTGACTTAAAACAAAACAAAACAAAACAAAAACTTCTAACCATTTCTCTGACTTACTCTGGTTACCACTTGAGTTCACGAAAAAGAATTCTGAGTAGCACAGGATTTGTCTCCTCTCCCTAAGCGGCTTGTCTAAGATGGTCTTTGTTGTCCTCACTGGTCTTTTGCTCACTGCTAAGATCTTAAGACAGGTTGCTGCAGTTACAAGCATGACACAAACATGACTGGTTAGCCAGTCAGCACCTGCGTCTTTACCACGTGCTTTTATGTTTTCAGAATAAACATACTTCCATTATTTTACTATGTAAGTTATTATTTTTAAAAGCCTAAGAGAACTTTTAAGTCTTACTTAGCAAACAGTTTATTTTTAAAAAAAAAATCATGGTGGGGGGGGAAGGGGAGGGAGGGGAGGGGGGAAGGAAACAGCCCCAAAAAAAGGTTGCCAAGGCATGAAGTGGCTTATAAGAATATGATCTAAAAATGAAAATGCCAGAAAAGTAAGAGCTACCTCAACGCTGTGGTAGTCAGTCACCTTACGTGTGGTTGCTGCATGCTGGCCTTCTTTTAAAGAGGAGCAGTGGTGACAGTTTTCACCTTCAGGCTCTTGGTACTAGTACCCACCCAGCTGCTGGAGAATCAGTACCGACATGCCCACGAGCAAAGGGTAGCGTGTGACCGTGTGTAACTTGTGCGAGCACATTCCCTGTCATTCCGCCAATCAAACCAAATTCAGGTTTTATTTAGCTCTCAGTCTCTGTTACCTTTTTCTTAATTGCATTTCTGTGTTCTAAGTGCTTTTTATTTCCTTAAAAGTCTCTCTCAGTGATCCCTAATTGATCCTCGTTTCTTTTTTTGATTGCCATTCTAATTATTTCGCAATATTCTCTGATAGGCAGAACACAAGCCTAAAAAGTCTAAAAAATCTGCCTAATTTCAAGAAGAAGAAACTTCAGACACAGCCAGCAGCAGGCTTACATTGATTTGTCTGTTGATTTTAAGTGTGTGATGCTTAAAAAAAAAAAAAGTCCTGGCTTTGGTGCCCAGAAGGCTTGGAATCTTAGCCATTTCATGAGCGAGTCACTTCACGTATTTGAACCTGTGAACTCCAGTGGCAGGAGTAGAAGTTCTCCAGGCTGTTCAGTGTCTGAATGCATCTTGGTTGCCCTTGGTAAACTCTACTCCATAGGTACTGCCTGTTGATACTAAAGCGCTAACATGTACTGCTGACGTTTCTGGTGTCCTTTACATTTCTGGAGGCATCTCTTGGCTGTGTGTTACTATGTATGATCAGTGTTGATTCAGTTTTAAATAGCTGAGTTTTTCAAAAATACCTACCTGGACTATTTTAGTATAACCTTGATGATTTTCTGAATTCTGGTATGTTTTTAACCTGTTGAGTTTTTGTAGCGATAATGGAGTACAAGCTTGTTTTGCATCCAGTAAGACCACTTGCCATTTCGTTTTATTTGAAGTGAATGTAATTAATAAGAGTTCCAAGTAGAAATGTTATAGACATGACATAAGCACGGTAAAACGAGGTTTGTCTAAAATATGGGAAATAGAATCAAATTGCTTCCTGTTCAGAACACAGTTTGTCCTCCTGTATAATTTGGATAGTTTTTGTTCTGGGGAAGTCTGATCACCAAGATCTCATTGCTTCGTTGGTAAAGATGAGTGGATGGTCCTGCAGTTTTTAATGCCTTAAGTTCTTTCCCCTGTGTTATAGCTTATTTCAACAATTCCAACTAGCCGCTTAAAATTCCTAAAAGAAGCTGGTCACGGAACACAGAAGGAAGAGATACCTGAGGAGGAGTTAGCAGAGGACGTTGAAGAGATTGACCATGCTGAAAGGGAGCTGCGGCGTGGCCAGATCTTGTGGTTTAGAGGCCTGAACAGAATTCAGACGCAGGTATGGGTTTGGTAGAGAGGTAGGAAAGCTGATGGGAGTAGGGATTTTTACCAGGGAGAGGTCCGCCTGTGCTTTTTAACTGCCTTTCTAGCCTTTCCGACCCACAAAATTTATCCTTTTGAAAAATACTACTGATGGCTGAACTGAGTGAAACTTGTAACTAATTACAAAAGAATGACTCTTACATGCCCTAAGCTTTTCTTCCCTAGCGTTTATTTTCCCCTTTGACCTCACAATGTTCCTCTTAACTGTTTATCTGCTCTGTAAAAGTGCCTTTTTCTTTACTTTTTAAATGTTGGTAGATGGAACGGTCCTTTCTCTTGTTCTCTCTCTCTTGCTGAGCAAGCTGTCACAATCTCTGATTCCTTGCAGATGGATGTAGTGAATGCTTTCCAGAGTGGAAGTTCCATTCAGGGGGCTCTAAGGCGGCAACCCTCCATCGCCAGCCAGCACCATGATGTAACAAATATTTCTACCCCTACACATGTAGTGTTTTCCTCTTCTACTGCTTCTACTACTGTGGGGTGTGAGTGTGTGTTCCTAAGTGCATGAAATTAACATTTCCTACTTCACACACCTAACGTTTCTCATTTTCTCCTTAATGTTTAAATTCATTGTTCAGGCTTTTTCATAAAGCTTTCTTTTTTGTAAAGTGGATTGAGACCTCAAGTGTTGCCATTTGTTCTTGTTTTATTTCTTAGGGGGTTAGATAAGAGGCGCATCAATTGCAACCAAAGATCAGACATGGGAGCTTGTCTCTGTGCCTACTTTTATAGTTCACATGGGGAATAAAATTGTAGCTTAGCGTTTATGAAACTACTATAAATGTTTGAGTATATGCCTATAAACATGTCCATACTGCATGGTTCTCAGAAGCATGTCATTTGAAACTGAGCTAACAGAACTGGAAAATTACATTTATAATGCTAAGGAATGAATTTGGCATTTCAACTTTTACATTGTCCTATGTAGAAAGTAAGTTAGTAGCATGAAGTAAAGCTCGTGTGTATACAGCCAGCTGCTTGCCTCCCTAACTTGAAAGTTGTTTCCTTGTTCTGTGTGCCCCTGAGTAAGCTTTTGTACGCTCTATATTGGTTGGTTTCTTGGGCTTTTCCCTTTTGTACAACCAGTTCAGCTTAAAAGTGCATCATAGATAATATTCTGCTGTTACAAACAAAATCAACAGTGTGTCCACTGCTGTTGGTGTGTCGAATTAAAATAGAAACGCATGAGTAAAGTAGAATTATAAAATAACATGAGAAAGTCACAAGATACATGGATAGAATGTGTTTGTGTGTGTGTGTGTGTGTGTGTCCGTCCGTCCGTCCGTCCGTCCGTCCGTCCGTCCGTCCGTCCATCCATCCAGCTTCTCGGCATCAACTACAAAGTTGTTGGAAATGCAGGCTGTCTGGGACCTCTACCGGATCAGAGTGCCTTTTCCTAGGATCCCAGCAGGGTCATATGCACATTGACATCTGAGAGGTCCTGGAGCTGATAGTGTGTGTTAACACCACACCACATTCCATAACAACCCCATGAGGTATAGGGGCTATATTGCATCTGGCTTACATTTGAGGAATCCCATTTGACTGCAGTTGCTCACCCTCTAGTAGGCGGAAACTGAAACTCATCTTACATCTCTCTTACTTGACTCTTCTGTATTTTCTGTGTAAAGGGCCAAGTTAGTTTAGAGCAGTGGTTCTCAACCTTCAGAATGCTGCAACCCTTTCGTATAGTTCCTCGTGCTGTGGTGACCCTTGTCATAAAATTATTTTTGTTGCTTCTTTATAACTAATTTTGCTACTGTTATGAATCATAGTGTAAATATATGATATGAAGAATATAGGATATGTGAGACACACGCGCACACACACACACACAAAGAGGTTGTGACCACAGCTTGAAAACCACTGATTTAGACTAACACAGCTTTACAGATGGAGCCAGTAAGTCCAGAAAGACAAGCATGAAGAAAGACAGGATAGTTTGAAGAGGCACATGATGATCCTAACCATACATTTTTAAAAATATACATCCAAATGTCTAAGTTTCTAATCATCATTTTGCTGTTAAGAAAAATTTAGTAAGCTGGGCAAAGTGGCACATACCTGTAATCCCAACACTCAGAAGGCAAAGGCAGGTGGATTTCTGTGCCACCATGCCTAGCTGAGAAAAGATCATTTTAGTGATGACTGTTTTCTTCCAGAATGTTGGTGCCACTTCTCAACTTTATGAGTAAATTGTGCCTTCACTCTTAAAATTATTAGAATTAAAGCAGAAGTTAATATTTGTATGTTATAAAATATTTATATTTTAACTAATGCAAGTGCTCAGCCAAATGGATTTTATCCTTTTAGGGTTTTTTGTTGTTGTTTTGTTTGTTTGTTTGTTTTTTAAATGACACTGGTTTATTGAGCCCTACTGTTGGGACTTCAGTGACATTTTATGCTTGTCCTTTAACCTAGTTTCCTGTGTTTAACAGACACCCAAGAAGAAAGGTAAATTGTTACGCCATATAAGTCTAAATAGTTGCTAGAAAGAAAACTTTGAAGCTTCTTGTCTTTTCCTTGAAGAATATTCTTAGAGTCTCAGAGGGTGTGTGTGTGTGTGTGTGGTGTGTGTTTGGAATCTGTTCTTTCCAGAGATCTGTATTAAGTTATAATCTCAAATAAAAAAAAGAACACTAACACTATTGTAGAAAAATGGCATATACTCAAATATCTATAGCTGTTCAGTAGCATTTTATGGAGACGTATTTGGCTTTGTCTTTAATTTTTAACTAAGGAAGTAGCGGGGCAGATGTGAGTTCATTGTGGCATTTGGCTTATATTTGCTTGGCTTTTTCATAGTTGGTGACACCCTAATTCCTAGCATGATAAATAGTGCCCTTTGTGCTTGAGTTGTTTTGAGAAATATGTGCTTTTTGATTTAAGATAATTCAACTAAGCTTGTGTATGGCTAAGTTCTCATTTTGTTTTTTGTTTTTGTCTTCTTAGGGAAATAAAAATCCTACAAAATGGCTATAAATTTTTAGCCAGTGACAATAAGATTTTGTTAGTTTTTCTTTGAATGTATACCTCTTAATTAGAGTATGTGGTTTTGTTGTTCTGTAGTGTCCTACTAAAATATTCATTTTTTTACAGTGTATTGCAAGTTCCACTGCATTACATGCAAATATGATTCACTCATGCCTAGCTGTTTGTGGATTCAAACTCATAAGTGAACCATTACTGTAGCTAAGGTACTATCGTTCTGACATCTTTCTGTGCTCTCTGCTGTTCACAGATTCGAGTGGTGAATGCATTTCGTAGTTCCTTATATGAAGGGTTAGAAAAGCCAGAATCAAGAAGTTCAATCCACAACTTTATGACACACCCTGAGTTTAGGATAGAAGATTCAGAGCCTCACATCCCCCTTATTGATGACACTGATGCTGAAGATGATGCTCCTACAAAACGCAACTCCAGCCCTCCACCTTCTCCAAACAAAAATAACAATGCTGTTGACAGCGGGATTCACCTTACAATAGAAATGAACAAGTCTGCTACCTCTTCATCCCCAGGAAGCCCACTACATAGTTTGGAAACATCACTCTGATTGTAAGCTGAATGTTAACACACTAGCTGCATTGTAAAGAAACAAATCGAAACTGAGTCTTTTCACATATTGTGACGGGCAAGATAGTATTCTTGTCTTTGGACTTCAACAGAAGACGCACTTGTACGAATGTAGATTTATTTTTTTAAAAAAACAAACAAACAAGTAAAGCTTTCTGCCAGACTGAGGGTGCTTTTTGGGGTGTGGGAGAAATGAACTGACGGATAAACAACGGTAACTCGGCGTAAGTGACCTGTGGATCATCAGTGGTACCTAAAGTGGTCCTGACCTGTACTAATGGAGCTGTGGTTTATCTCAATCCTTGGTGTGAGAGAGGGAGGAGTGATGCTGGGCAAGACAGAGAGCCCTGGATCATTGAATGAATACTTTAATTTCTGCTGTTGGCTGTTAATAATTTGGATTATTTATGTTTATAAATGATACAGATCTGTTTACAAGGTTTGTAGATACTTTTTTTGTTGTTCTTCATAGATGGGAAGCTTCCTTATAACTAATGCAGAGAAAAATTAGTCCTTCAAATACTGCTGTATTTTCAGGAAAAAAAGGGGGTGTTTCTATTGAAACTGTACTAAATTTTTGCCTACAATTTATCTTGTTAAATATTGTAGATAAATTGCTAATACTCATAGCCAAATAGATAACACTAATGCTTTGTTTAAAAAACAAAAAAACAAAAAAAGAAAACAAAACAAGACAAAAAACAAAAAAACAAAAAAAAAAACATGAGCAGTGGTGTTCTAATGAAGTTATGGCATCTGTCCTAATTAGTTTCTTAAATACATTTACTACTTAATGGTTTTAAAAGAACTGTTTAATTTTTAAATTTTTTGAAAACTTGCTAATAACCTTTGTTCAGAATTTAGTAGACTGTTTATTGCGGGACATCAAATACACAATGAAAGATGCTTGAAATGCCTTTGTTATTTCAGGCGAATCAAATTAAACTATCAAACTACAAGAGAACCTTTAGTCCTTTTTGTTTTTGTCTAAACATGTTAGTTTAGTGATGTCTTGGTGAACCCTGAGTGAACTGTACTGATTTTTCTAATAACTCCTTAAAGACCTTCATACAGCCTAAGAGGCCCATTGGCACTCTGGAAAAGGTAATAGGTAGGCGCATACATGTTTCCCTTTTGTTTTTGAAAGTTGTTTGTAAACATAAATAAATATGCCCTTTTAATAAATAAATACATGGCAGTGGTTTCTAAGACAGCTCAGCTCCTGTCCTTAGTTCTTCTGCATACGTGGCACATGGTCTGTTTCCTTAACCACAATTAGAATAAATCGTAAGCTCCTAACAGCCCCCATGAAGTACTGTTTGGATTCTTTCTTGGTCAGCCCATAGAGTCAGGCTGAGCCAGCACAGTTTTGCCGTCTTAACATACTCTTCATGGGACCTAGTTTTATCTGAGATAAAATAGTCCCACCATTTTATAAGAAATAATGACTACCATTGTCTCTGATATAAGCATGTTTTTACTGTGTGGCCAAAAATGCAGATTAGATTAAAGGCAATACCGAGCGAGAATGCAGGGAAAGCTTCTCAACACGGTGTGTGTAGCCATGATTGACCATGTGCTGAAATGCCCGCCTCTTAAGTCAATTGAATTCCTAGGCTCTCTGCTTCTTTCCCGTCTATCTTCTTCCTTGGTTTGCCTCTTATCCTGACCCTTTAGAAACTGGTATTGTTTTGGGGCACAGATTTCACCAGATACACAACCCTCAGGCTGACATAAAGTTTACGAGGACTACTACATCCAAGAGTGCTGACCCAGCAAAAGACATGTAGTTGATGGTGCTTGATATATATATTTTTTTTTTTTTTTTGGTGGGTAGGGGGGAATCTTTTTCTCTCCATCAGTTGCCTGCGGTAATGCTCTGTAAGTTTTAGAAACACATTGGGTCTGACGCATTTATCATTGTACATTTACTCATCAGGTATTTGTAGTTACTCATACTGTAAAAAGAGGTAGCATGATATGCTGGGAAGCATATTTAGACTAGGAGTCCAGCCCGGGCTTCCTGGTCTTGATTTTGCCATTTAACGTGCTGCATGATCTTGGGGGCGTTGCCCACCCTGGATGAGGGTGGGCGGCTAGACCCCTCCCCCCCGGAAGAACCCTTTCAGCTCTAACAACCGACCCTATCCACTGAAGAAGCCTGCAAGGCATAGGGAATAGAGAAAAAGGGAAATGTTTTCAGTTTTCTTTTCTTTTTTTTTTCTTTTGGTTATGCTTAAATATGAATGTAATTACCAAAAGGTTTAGACATGCATGTGCTATGGAGGGCTTGTATCGAGCTTTTCCAGTGTTTGTCTTTCAACTCAAGGCAATGTTTTTTTCTACACCACCTCTAGATCCATGAGCGCGTCTTAGGACGTCCATGAAGTAATAGCTGGACATGCTTGGTGTGTGCTTCTCTCTTAGAGAGACTTAATTTCTACCAGAAATTTCCTAAAGCATTATGTAAGTAGGGGGAAAAAAAATACAAGCAAGCTGTTAAAAGATTTTGGATCCCATTATATAGTGTGTATAGCTAAATCAACATCTGTAATTCACATTTTCTCTTTTATCCTCTAACCAAAAAAAAAAAAAAAAAAAGGAAAAGGAAAAGAAAAACTTGTTTAATTTTGCATCCCAAATGTTTTTAATCTTTGTATATTTTTTAAAAATCCTTCTCTCCTCATCATTGCCTTTTTTGTGGTTGTAAATAGACTTGTCGCAGTCTGAAGATGAGTTACTTCTTGTCATCTTACAAATATGTGATATGGTAATTTTCATAACAGATATCAGTTTTGAACCGAGAAATGGTGATTTGTTTATAAGAAAAAAAAAAAAAACTGGCTTCATTTCTGTGAAATTGCTCTTTGAAAATTTCATTTCCACATGTAAGCCAACTGAGATACCGTGATGGTGTTGATTTCTTTTAATGATGCTTAACCATCTACTTTAGCCACTGAGCCTTTTATTATTTGTCTATTTGTAAAGTTTATTTGTCTTAACTCATTTAATAAATATACTGTTTATCTGTTTCTGAATGGGGACTGAACTTTTTGAATACTGGAATGATTTGAACATCATGTTTTGGCATTCCTTTTTTTTTTTTTTTTTTTTTTTTCCTACTTGAGATTTTTTTTATTCTACAGAATGCAAATTTTATATATACTTGGAATGTTATGACTGATACAGTGACTCAGTGTTCTTGTTTACATGGTCTCGCCTCTGGAGAGAAAGGGGTCTAGTGCCCCCACTCCTGTCCACACTGTCAGCCCTCAGCCACAGAATCATTTCTGCAGTCGAGGGAGTAAAATGTTTTGGTTTAGAACAAACTTGTTTTTCGCATTATTAAGAAAATTTTTATTAAACTAAACCGTTTCGTAGCAATTACCTTAACTCTGTGATTGAAAATAATAATAATAATAACAATGAAATTACCACTTAGTTGATTTTCATAACAAATGATTACCATAAATTTACAGAAAAAAAAATGCTGGCCCAGCAGAATAATTATGGATGCCATATTTTGATAGCATAAATTATTAAAGGGTTGGATATAAGCAATATTCAACATGAAAGGTTATTTTCCATCTTGTCAAATTGGGGGCTTATGTGTGTATCTGTCAGAATTCTATTTGTAAAGCGAACTGAATAAGAAAGGGAAGGTTTTTTTTTGTTTTTTGTTTTTAGCCTCTGTTTCTTGGCATTCCCACCCCTACCTTACCTTGAAACAACTCGGTTTCATATAGCTGTTCTATCTCTGTAACCTGGGCGGCTTTAGCACTGTGCCTTAGCTCCATGGCAACTGTCCCCTTTCTCACTTACACATAGTCTGTGTGCGCATTGCTATACTGCTCTCACAGGATGTGTCAACAAGGAAATCATCTTCGCCCACATAATTTATTTATTAACAAATACTTTTGTCATAAGAATTATTTCTTTTCTATTTTTTGTATTTTTTTTTTTTAAAGCTTGTAGTCAAATACAAGCAGGCTGGTTTAATCTGTTTTCTCTTGGTTCGAATTGTTATTATTAAACAGTACATTAATGGCTCCAAAATAGGGGCTTAAAGTTAGTGTATGAGATGCAGTGTTGGTGCCTGGCACAATTTCCTTAAGCAGTACTGTCCTATGAAAAGCACTTAGGTCAGTGATATGCACATCTAGTTTGGGTTCAACTCAGGACTAAGTGTCTCTTAATTTAACTCAAAGCTTAAAGGTTTTTCCATGTAAGTAATGGGTTATTGGTCCATAAGTTAGTAATCATGCAGTATTTTCAATACATACCAAACATTTTATATGGATTATGTATATAATAACCCTGTGAACTTCTATTGTACATATGGGAAGCTTAGAAAGCTTAAACCTCGCTTTAGATCACATGGTAGAAGTAGGCTTCACACTTGAGATGGCTTTGGCGAGCCCCAGCTGGTAGCACCTGAGTTAGACCAGTATCAGAAAAATCTCTGTGCAGCTGATCGTAGTGGCCACACCTGTAATCCCGGCACTCAGGGGAGGCAGAGGCGGATCTGAGTTTGAGGCTAGCCTGGTCTACAGAGTTAAATCCAGGACAGGCAAGGCCACATGGAGAAACCCTGTCTGGAAAAAAAAACAAACCACACCCCCTGCCAAACAGATTGTGTGTGTGTGTGTGCGCGCGCATAAGTCAAGTGTTGCCTTTGCTGCTCCTCCTTTTTGGTAGCACATGCTTCCAAGATCCCTTCTAGACAACAGCTCAGAGACTCAGGCAGAGTCGCTGCTTAAGATGTGAACAGCCCAGGCTTTCCTCACAGGCCTCCTCTAAAGGGTCAAAGAAAGGACAGTGATAGTCATAGCATGCTTTGATTAGAATCTCTAAGATGGGTGTTTCTGGAGTTTTTTTTTTTTTTAATTGAAAAATAAAATCATTCATATTACATCTCAATTGCTATCCCGTCCCGTGCATCCTCCCATTCCTCCCTCCCTCCCGCTTTCACCCCATTCCTCTTCCCTATGACTGTGACTGAGGGGGACCTCCTCCCCTTGAATATGATGCTAGGGTATCAAGTTTCTTCTTGGTAGTCTGCTATCCTTCCTCCGAGTGCCATCGGGCCTCCCCATCAAGGGGACATGGCCAAATATGGGGCACCAGAGTTCGTGTGAAAATCAGTCTCCAGTCTCCACTTAACTGTGGAGAATGTCCTGTCCATTGGCTAGATCTGTGTAGGAGTTTGATGATGACTGCACATATTGTCCTTGGCTGGTGCCATAGATCGAGCAGAACCCCTGGGCCCAGATCTGCCCATCATAGTGTTCTTGTAGGTTTCTAGGACCCTCTGGATCCATCTGTTTCCCTATCTCCTGTATTTCTTTCACCTTAGCATGTCCTCACCTCTATTCCACTTTCCTGGTAAGTGAAGACTTTCATGAGACATGCCCCTTGGGCTAGTGTCCAGATACAAATGAGTATATAGTATTTGAGTCTCTCTGCTTCTGGGTTAGCTCACTCATTATGATCATTTCTAGTTCAATCCATTTGTCCACAAATTTCGGAAATTCCTTGTTTTTAATAGCTGAGTAATATTCCGTAGTGTAAATGTACCACAGATTCTTTATCTATTCTTCTACTGAGGGACAGTGTTTCTGGAGTTTTATGGATAGCATTAAAAGGTCATCACTCTTATTAATGTGGAGTGAAAGTTTATCACATTTAATGAGATGCTTGTTCTCTTCTCTGAAAAGAAGAAAAGCGAGACCTACAGGATAGAATGTGCTGCTAACATGCCATTCACACTTGTCCTGCTCTGTTTCCTTTACTACTCTTAGAAATTTTCATAGCGGGATTGGAAATCCCATCCACCCTTTGCTCCCCATAACTTTACTGAGTTGTGTTTCAGCAGTGTTTTCTCTAATGAAAATTCCCAGTGCTTTAATATCGAGCCCAAAGAAATGATACTGTTGCACGTTAGATTTCAGTGATCCAAGTTCACGTAAATGTTGGCCCTTTTGATTGCTGTCTTAGCACCATCTTTGTACCCCATTCCTTTCGCTTGTCAAAATGAACTGCACCTAGCTGACGTCTGTGGTCATTTAGGCATCTTCGTGGAAATAAACTGTACTAAAAATCTTTTTCAGTAAGACTGCTTTTGAAATCACCAGTCCTGAGGGCATACCTTAATGAGTAGCTGGAGGGAGAGTGAGGGCAGAGGGGAAAAAATGAGCACTAAGAGAGACCTGGAGAGTGTGGCATTCAAAATTCAAGTTTTCATAAGCTTGCTCTGAGGTGAATCCATAGTGTGTCAAAGGTCTTTCATGTTCCCTTCTCTTGCTGTTGACTTGGAGGAAGTAGAACTTCTCCACTTCTGACGTGCAGGGGCCAGGGACCTTCAAACAGTGCAGCCGCTCCAACTCTAAGGAGTAAAGGACAGCCCTTTTTGATTGCCATCTTAGCACTTGTCTGCATTTTAACTTCTGTCTGGATCCTGCCATCAGCTGAGATCACTGCCTGGGAATTAGTCCTCATCTTCCTGCTGAACTAGTTACTATCTGCCTTCATGGTTTTTTGTTGCTGTTGTTGTTCGTATCTCCTGTTTTCTGAGCATTCATTCCACAAATACTTGGTACCTGTGAGGAGAAATTTATAATTTTCTAACCCTAATCAGAATTAAACAGGATCTGAATAAGTCAGATCATCATAGTGAGTGACACTGTGTTGTAAGTGTAGTCACAGAGGTCCTCACAGTAACAGTGGATCAGAGACAAGGGAAGAGGGGGAGCCTCCCTCCCCACTAGGCTGTCAGGAAGTGTCATAGGCTCTAGTAGGTTAGTGCTTTTCAAGTGAGAGGACTTAAATAGTGTAGCTGGGATGGGCCAGACCAGGGGCAGAGTGTTTTAAAAGCTTGGACAGAGCCAGGCAGTGGTGGCCTTTAATCCCAGCACTTGGGAAGCAAGTTCAAGGCCAGTCCGGTGTAAAAATTGAGTTCCAGCTTCCCAGGGAAACCCTATTGGGGGGGGGGTGTAGGGAGTACCAGCCTTGTGCCAGCTGGTTGGGTAGACGTGTAAATTAACACAAATAATAAAACCTAGGCATACAGCGATCCACCTGCCTCCGCCTCCGTGAGTGCTGGGATTAAAGGTGTGTACCACTGCATCTGGCAGCTGGTACCATTTTTAAGCATCTCACCTCTTCTTCATTTGCTTCAGACTGGAAATTTCCCTATGGATCACAGTAACCTTTCTATTTACTGTTTTTCATCATGGAAACAAAAGATGGCCATTTTCAGCTCTCTGGTCTAACATCTTACTGTCTCCTCCATCCGCCCTTTGTTCGGCTTCATGAAGAGCCCTTTGTACCTGCTGGTCATATTTATGGCATGACTGCCATCTTTGTCTACTAACCCTTGGTGGCTTCATCTTCACAATCTATTTGTGTTGGCTCCGTCATCCTATCTGTCATTGACCCAGAGTCCTGGAGAGCTTTGCCACCTTTTGTCACACAACTTTGGTGCCTAAACCTGGACTACCTGCAACTCCCTCTGTACCTCTTCACAACTTTACAGCACACACATAGTCTTGATAGAAATGAAAATTCACCCATTTCCTTGTTTTCTGACTGACACTCAAGCCAACCTTTTATTTGTCTTTTATTATCCTGAGGCCCATTCCTCGTTGCATATATACCAAATCTTTATATATCTGCTAAAGCCAAGATTCAAGCCCTGGGTTGTCTGACTTGAATCCATAGTGCGGTGTTTCTCTATAGCATTTTGCTGTCGGCCTATGGTCTTCACCTTTCAACAGGCATCTGCTGTTCATTCTCACAGTGTTAGGCTTCAGTCCAAAGTAAGATTTTACATCTGCCTGTATTAAACCATTTTAAGGTTATCTGCTTTGCTGAAACAACTGCTTTCCTGGAAAAAAAAGAAAGAATGAAGGAAACCTAAAAAGGCATAAGCAAGATCTGCAAAAAGCCCTTGCCTGATTTTCTAAAAGAAAAAAAAAAAAAAAAACCTGTCTACCAGGCTGATGTTTAACCCAATAATCACTTAAAGACCACCTGGTTAAATACTCCATTATGTTACTTGTCAGTAGCCATTGAATCCAATAGTAATGATTTGTTGAAATGCTGTTGGCTGCTTTTCCTTCTTCACTTCTTCCTTAGTTTCAAGTCTTTTTCATCAATGCCCTTATTTTCAGTTGTTATCACCCTAAATCCCTCTTATCTCAAATCCATAGAAAGTAGTTTCTTGACTTTGTTGTCCCTACTCTATGCCACACCAAAAATTCTCTGTTATCAATAAATAAATAAATAAATAAATTTTCCATTATCATGAGCTTATCAGAATGCCTTCTTTGAAAAGTAGTTAAGTAAGCCAGGGTTGGTGGCACACGCCTTTAATTAATCCCAGCACTAGGGAAGCAGATGCAGGCGGATCGATGTGAGTTCCAGGCTGGCCTGGCCTACAAAGTGAGTGTAGGACAGTCAAGGCTATACAGAGAAACCCTGTCTTGGAAAAAAGAAAGAAAAGAAAGAAAGAAAGAGAAGAAAGAAAGGAAAGAAAACGTAGTTAAGTAAATAAAGGACTCCCAAGAAACTTCAGATAGCCCTTCAGCTCCTAGGTCTAGCCTGTGCTCCTTTCTCTGCTGGGAGCGATGTTGTTCGTGTGTTCTCCAAGCACCCACCAAAGTTTTCCCCAAACTCCATGCTTCCCTGGGCCCTTTTGCACTTTGTACCTCTTTGCAGTGTAGCACAGTACCACCTGCCTCTGCCCTTCACACAGTAGAACTAACTACAAGGGACAAATGGTCACAAGTGAGTTTCGTTTTTTGTTTTTTCACTGTATGGTAGCACCCACCCGGGGGTGTCTGGGGCAGGAAAACCTTGAGCTCCTAACTAGCCTGATAACAAGACCCTCCTTAGAAAAACAGGGAGTGGACGGAGCATTTTTTGTACCACCCGTGGGCTTGGTACCCAGCATCACTCCAAATGGAAGTCTATTGGGAAAGAAAACATCCTTTGGGGGTGTGCCTAGGCTCTGGATGTGAGAAGTAGGAAAAAGCAGCCCTATGTGAGAAGAGTGTTTTATTTCCAGCACTCACATCAAACTGCCCATAAACACCTGTAACTCCAGCTCTGGAGAGATGTGACACCTCTGGTCTTTTGGGCACACACACTTAAAAATAGCGAACAATAAATTTTAAACATGGGGTCCAAAGCAATCTACCACTTCTAAAACCAGCTCCGATAACATTTCCCATAACTGAAAGCAAATGGCACTTATCACCTGATAGATAAAGTTTAAAGTTCATGATTGTTGGTAAATACTAGGATCAATATATACAAACTATATATGTAGTTTTAAAAAAAAACAAAAAACTTTTCTACTCCATGAAAAAAATTTTTATTTGAATTTTTCTCTTTGCCTCTAAGCGCAATTTCTAAGTCACTTTTAAAAGCTTTGGTTACACCTGTCCATTCAGTGAACAGCTGACTATGCCCCAGAATCCTGCACTGAGAACCTGTTCCTAAGGCAGCTATGGTGTGCCGCAGGTACTGTGTTGGGTTCTGAGTCCCTCAGTGAGTCCTTCCAGTCTATTTTTGTAATAACTGAGAAGCATTTGCTTTTTTTTTTTCATTTTTTTATTCTATTATATTTTTCAGTTTTCTTGTTTCTTTTTCAATTTTAAAATTGAGATGTAATATGAATAAATTCATAAAATATTTAAAAATTAATAAAAATAAAAATTTTAAAAAGCACCTGCTTTTTGAGTCTGTTCACAAGCATTTGTTACAGCCCATGAGGCCTCTTCAGCTTGGTCAACATCGTTATGGTAAAATGAGAAGCCTGTCAGCCAGTTCATCGTGCTGCCTTTTTGTTTTTGTTTTTTGTTGTTGTTTGTTTTTTATTTTTATTTTCGAGACAGGGCTTTTCTGTGCCTTCCTGGACTCACCTTGTAGATCAGGCTGACCTCGAACTCACAGCCGCCTGCCTGCCTCTGCCTCCCAAGTGCTGGGCACCACCACACCCGGCTTCATCATACGATTTTTCAGGTAACGTGAAGGCAGCTTCACATGTTTCCCTGGTCTCAAACTCCATCCTCACTTTCCTGTTCCCAGCCTTCACAGATCAGTACAGAGGGCTGTTCATCACAGCGGGGGACCACCTGTGTAAGGAGCTTGCCCTCCCCTCCCTGCCCCACCCCCACCCCCTCTGCTTTGCCCCCAACACCAATCGGTACAGCACACCCCCAGACACCAAATGCTCAGCACAAAGGAGATTTCATTACCCCAGAGGGGCAAGCAGGGTATGAGTGTGTGTGTGTGTGTGTGTGTGTGTGTGTGTGTGTAGGCTGCAAAGACAGGCCACAAGCAGTAGCAGTAGCAAGCAAGCTGGTGGTTTGTTGTCGTTGTTGTTGTTTTCAGGAGTGGATTTTTAAGAAACAGGAGGGAGGCTGTGGTAGGGTGTGTTGGTCGGTCCTGATTGGACACATTAGTCAAATAATGAACTTTGATTGTGTTTGTTTTGTCTCAAGAATATGAGTTAGTAGCCAAAGAAGGGAGTGGACCCTGGGGGCTACCTTTAAGAACGTAATCAACAGTTTTTAGCAAAGGGGTGAAGGATAAAAGGCAAAACCTGTTGGCACCATGTTTGCCATGGCGAGGCCTGCTAGAGCTCCTCAATCTGTCCTAGTTTGCCAAAGTGGCTCTGGTCTCTACGCCTGCCATCTCAATGTGATTATTAGCACACCCTTCTCCCACCAAATGGTTTTTGTTGTTGTTTTTGTTGTTGTTGTTGTTTGTTGTTTGTTATTTGTTTCAATGATAAAAGCTACATTCCCAGGTTTCTTCGTTGTCTAGGCCTGCCTCCACCAGTGTGTTGGAGGTTGGTCTGATGTATTTTGATGCTAATTACTGCTTGCTGTCTCTGCCCCACCTTGTACCTTGCCTAAGAGCCTAACCTGTTTGACCAATAAAAGGTCACCACACCTGGGCAGGGCAAATGGGATAGGCGTGGGTAAGGTTCCTGGGCTTTGGGAGGAGAAGAGACCAGAGGAGAGGAGAGGAGAGGAGGAAGAAGGCTGTGCCATGGGTTAGGTGGAGAAGCACATGGCCAGTGTGGATGGAGACTTGGCCCAGATGATGATAATTAGCAAGTATTTGGGATTATGCCTGGTAGGTAACTTGACAGAAATTATTAGAAGCAGATGCCATGCGATTGGGGCAGGTATGGGATACCTTCCCACTATGTGAAGTAGTTTAGGGGATTAATATCTGCCCTGCCCCAGGTTAACTAAGGCTATTTTTTAAATATAACAAGTGTCTTAATTGATTGCTAGCAGGTTAGAAAATACTGCCGTAATAATAATTAGAGGCCTAATAATAAGCATTATTAGGTGATACTGATAAAAAATAACCGCACCACCAGTGTGCGTGCGTGTGGTGTCTGTGATCAGCTTGTCAGGCATTTTGAAATTGTGGAATGTGGGATTCTACTGCTGTGACAGGTAGAGGGTTGAGAAAGGACATGGAGCCCCCTTTCTGACTGAACAGGTGACAGGGAGCTCCCAAGTATATCAGTTCAGTCCGTAAATGTCTTCATCTCCTAAAATGTCTAGGCAAGAAGCCTGTTCCATTCAATTGCTCCAATTCCTGGGCTGAATTGTGGGTAAGCCCAATACTGAGCGCTGTCTGTGGGTTCAGAGCTGATTGCCAACACCTCTTTAAGATGTGCGCAGCTACGCTGAATATCTTCTTAAAGTTCAAAGAAGCCCTTCAGCAGAATATAAGAAATATTTCGTTTATTTGGTTAGGATAAGTTCCCAGAGGCACGATGGGTATCATATTTCCCTGAGGATAGAATGTCACAGTGTGATTGACTGACCTTTGTTCCAAAGAATCAAGTCAGGGTTTGAAGAAAATGCTTTGCTGTCCACCAGCCAATGTGGTTGTCATTATAGCACTTGGGAGGTGGCAGCAGGCAGATCAGCAGACCTTGTCTCAAAACAGAACCTAATTAATAATTAATAATAATAATACAATTAATTAATTAAAATTGGTTGTGTGTTATGAATGTAGAAGTGAAACTGTCCAGGGGAACAAAAGGAAGTAACAAATATAATCGAATATACTTGTATGAAAACTAAAAAGTAAAACCATTTTTTGGTCTTTTCCTTTGGTTTGGTTTCTGACTTTTTGAAATGGGGTTTCTCTGTGTAGCCCTGGCTATCCTGGAATTCACTCTGTAGACCAGGCTGGCCTCACACTCAAGAGGTCCATTTGCCTCTGCTTCTGGAGTATTGGGGTTAAAAGTGTATGCCACCATGCCTGGAAAAAGCCACTATTTTTTAAAAGATGCTTTCCAAGATAATTTTAATAGAGGCTCAAGCATTTAATAACAGAAGCCTATTTTGGTATTTTATCACCTATTTTTATGGTGAAATGTATGTAGTTGTTAAAATATAAACAAAAATGTTAAACATACACTTTCATACTCTGATTTTCTTTTCTTTTTTCTTTTTTTCGAATTTATTTAAAGTGATTTTATTGCTCGTGTACACAAGAGAATTTATGCCACTAGAGCAGAAGCCGTGCTCGACCCGTATTTCCAATTGGATGGGAGGACCTCCCTTAATCTTACAGTAACAAGCTCACCGGAGTATTCTGCTCTCTGTCAGGTGGAATTTAGCATCTTTATCCTTTCAGTCCTCTCATGATGCACAGACTTCCACCTCTTTCTTAATCAAATGGTAGAGATCCTCAGGGAGATTGGGGACAAGATTCTCAAGATTTTATTACCAGTCACAAAACGGACCTGTGCCACACCATATGAGTTCCACAGGGTCACACTCTTTGGGAGGGAGTCGGGCCTTTCTTGACCAGTTTGTAAACCTGTTCCTTCACAATGAGAGAGAAAACCTCAAATAACTTACTTATTTTTATTTTATGTGCATTGGTGTTTTTCTTGTATGTATGTCTGTGTCAGGTCCCCAGAAACTGGAGCTTCAGATAGTTGTGAGCTGCCATGTGGGTGCTGGGAATTGAACCTGTGTCCTCTGGAAAAGCAACCAGTGCTCTTAATCACTGAGCCATCTCTCCTGGCCGCTGATTTTTTTTTTTTAATTGACCATAACATCATAAATATTTCCATGTGAACATCATAAGCTTGCTTCTTAAAACAATGCCATGGGTTAGGACATATTACTCAGCCTGGATGGTCTTCTGTTTTTGCCTGAATAACTAGCTATTTCTCAGGGTGGAGGGGGGTGGGGGTTTGTGATGAAAAGTCAGCAAGCCCTAGCACAGAGCATAACCTGACAAAGAATACTGTAAATAGTCTGTGTGTTCCTGTAGTAAGCTTTTGTGGCTGTACTAGACCAAGTACAGTGGCCTGGAACCATGTCTAACTGATGTATTATAGTTGGCTATAGTCATACTAGCACACCCTGAGTGTTTGTTTGTTCGTTTGTTTGTTTAATTGGTTAGGGTTGTTTGTTTCCTGGATTTCTTTCATTGAAAATTAGATTTGGGGCTGGAGAGATGGCTCAGAGGTTAAGAGCACTGGCTGATCTTCCAGAGGTCCTGAGTTTAATTCCCAGCAACCACATGGTGACTCACAACCATCTATGATGAGATCTGGTACCTTCTTCTGATGTGCAGGTATACATGCAGGCAGAACACTGTATACATAATAAATGAATCTTTAAAAAAGAAAAGAAAAAAATCCCACTTTTTTTTATTAATCTCTCATAGACTGAGGAAATTAAGGTTGTTGCTATCAAGTTTCAAATAATGAGGAATTGATCAGGATTCTATTTAAAGAAAATTGCTCGTCCTGGTCATCTTTACTTGTCTTTGGAGCCAGCCGGGGTTGATTGAGCATTCATGGAGAGTCCATAATCTGCCATAAAATGTTAGGGCCATAGGGAGAAGCTAGCACTTTGGGTCCAAACCATGCTTTCCTCATATGGACAAGTAAGTCAGTCTTAGAGTAACTATAACTTTTCTCTTAAATCCCTAGTTAGAAACAAAGTTGAAGGTCATTGTTTAGCATACAAGGTGTTTCTATTTGTGTTTACTGGTCTTTAAAGGGGTTTGACTTTTTAGGCTTGGCATAGTGGTACACACTTGTAGTCCTAGCACTCAGAAGGTTGAGACGGAAGGATCACACATTCGAGGCCATCCTGGGCTCAACAGTTAGGCTTCTCCTAAAACAAAAACAGATACCTTGCAGATGTTTGTCTTAATTTTAAATTATAGACTTGGCAAATTGACCCTCTAGACCAGTGGTTGTCAACTTCCTAATACTGTGACACTTTAATACAGCTCTTTATGTTCTGGTGACCGCCATCCGCCACCACCATAAAAATTATTTTTGTCGCTACTTCATAATTGTAATTTTGCTTCTGTGTGCTTCCAATGGTCTTAGGTGACCCTTGTGAAAGGGTCATTCAACACCTGCCTCTCTCCCCGCCCCCCCCCGCAGGGGTTTCGACCCACAGGATGAGAGGAGCCATTCCTCTTATGCCTTGCCCAGCACAAAACACCGTGCAACCTATGCCATTCTAAAAGTATGTTCTCCGACAGCTGTAGGAGCTATCCAGCTTATTAAGTTCTGGTTTTGTTCCAGTGTTTCTGACCAATGTGAAGGAACACATTTGAAAGGTGTGTCTTTGAGTCCCTGCTCTGCCTTTCTCAGCCATGGCAAGCTGAAGAGGCACCTGCCTAGTGGAAGCACACAGCCCTGCACCTCGCACATGGCAGTGGTTGTAATCGAGTGGGTGGTTGTAGGTTGGATATTACATTTAGTACCTCAGGAAAAACATGGTGGCTGATGGTTGCCTGTGGCCTATAGATAGCGGATCCACTATTCAAATGTAATTTCAACTTTCTCCTCTAAAAGATTGATGGATTCGGGTCTGGAGAGATGGCTCAGAGGTTAGGAGCACTGGCTGCTCTTCCAAAGGTCCTGAGTTCAATTCCCAGCAACCACATGGTGGCTCACAACCATCTATGATGTGACATGATACCCTCTTCTGGCTTGCAGGCTGAACACTATACATAATAAATAAATACATCTTTAAAAAAAGAAAAGATTGATGGACGCACAGAGTAGTGACTGATTTACTCAGTTTATTTCTGCACACCATTACGTATTTTCAGCCCAGAGGAATGGGAAAGAAGGTGACGTGCGTGGCTTGCCACTGAATCTCTAGCAAAGACATGAGCCATTATTCTCACGAATAAAATACAAAGTCTCCGGAGGCAGCAAAAAGGTTCAGTGGATGAAAATACCTGCTACCCAAGCCCCATGGCCTGAGTTTAATCCCTAGAGCCTGTATAAGGTGGAAAGAGACAACCCCGTCATTCGCTGACCTCTACACACATGCCATGACACATCCAATACAAATTATCATTTTATTATTATTACTATATAATAATAAACATTCAAAGCCCCTTTGAGATTTACCGTGGGACTGATTGAATATATCTGAAGATGTAACTAACGCTAATATCTTTATTATCTTTATTAAGGACGCTCCTTTCACACTTTCCCTTGCTCAGGGGGTGGTGGGGGATTGCTTCTATCAGAAGCCTGGAAACATTTTGGGGGAAATTTTTACATTATATTTATTCCAAAATGCTAGAAGTATAAGGAGCTTCAGCTTTTATTTCAGATCCATGTTCTTCATTAATGCAGAGGTGTGTGTGTAACGAAAGGGAATCTAATCTCTTACCCCTTCTTTCTAGGTTCAATTCTAGTGTCCATGTTTAGAAGCTTTTGCTCTGTGAAAGTGTGAGCCCCTCGCTGTCTGTGCTTAAGGTTTTAGACCCTGTTAACCATAGCAAGTTTGATGGAGTTGGAAATGGCCCACTGTGCCCCAAATTGGGAAGAAGGAGTATGTGTGAGAAAGAAAGACTAAGTGTGCTGTGCAGTGAAAACTTCACCAACCGTTCTGAAAAGGCTGCCTCGGTCTTCAGGGGATGGTCGGCTGAAGCAACGATTTCCCCTGTGGCCCACGCCGCTCTTCTGTGGGGTCCTTCTAAAGTCAGAGAGCAACATAACCAGGCAAGCATTTCTCCCTCAGAGAGGAGAGGAAGCGGGCAGCAGAAGGGAGCAGGCTGAGCTGAAGGGCTTAAAGCCCCCTTCAAGCCTAGAGGGCGAGTTGGAAGGCACACTGAACAGCAGTGCAAAAGCCACCGCATGATCGCAACAAGCCGTCTTCTTACACAGAGACCTCAAAGTGGGACTTTTAATTGTGATTGGGAAATGTACACAGTGCCTCTGTGCTCTGCAGGAACTATACTAGGCAGAAGCAGGATCGGGCACAATTTCTGTATCTAAGGCTAATCGAGGCATAATTAAAATACTGTTCTAAGTGCTACTGAGTGTCCCAAGCCAGAGCATTGGCAGGACGAAGTCCAAGAAGTAGGAGAATTCAAAGTTAAGGACTACTCGGCAGAGAAATCCCCTAGCTGTGTGTGTCTGTGTGTGGGTAGGTGGGTGTGTGGGTGTGGGTGTGAGAGAGAGAGAGAGAGAGAGAGAGAGAGAGAGAGAGAGAGAGAGAGAGAGACAGACAGACAGACAGACAGACAGACAGACAGGCAGACAGGCAGACAGGCAGGCAGGCAGGCAGACAGACAGAGACAAAGAGAGACAGACAGAGAGAAAGGGAGGGAAGGAGGGGGAGAGGAGGGAAGGGGAGAGGAGGGCTCACCAGCTCAGAGACACTGGAGATGAGACAGGAAACAGCTGGTGCAAAGGATCAGAAAACAGTAATGATCTTTACGGTGAACAAGACAGTGAGATGAATGGCACTGCTGGGTTTGGGCATACTACCCTTTAAGACTTACTGAATGACACATGCTTAAAATATAACAAAGTCAGCTGGGCATGGTAGTACACACTTTAATCCCAGCACTCAAGGAGGCAGAGGCAGGCAGATCTCTGTGAGATTGAGGCCAGTCTCGTCTACAAAGCGAATCCAGCCAAGGCTACACAGAGAAACCCTGTCTCCAAAACAACAAAACAACAACAACAATATATATATATGCGCACACACATGTGTGTGGGTGTGGGTGTGTAAGACTTTTCTACAGCTGGCTGATACAAGGCCTCTCTGATTAATTAGATTCTCAGAGACACAGCATTGAGCATCTTACAGACACAGACCAGATGAGACTACTGAGCTGCATAATAAACTCTTCAGACACTGACAGTGGAACACCGGCTTGTAGACGTGTGCTCCTGGCATTTAGCACTTGTCTGTGTGTGTTGCTTTGAAGTGTTCCGATATTCCCTCTCACAGTCGTAGCTACGGTGCTACAAATTCCCAAGGCCACCTTCCTTCTGCTTCCATCATAATGAAATATTGAATCCGAGGACTGTGTACTTTGCACACACACACACAAATATTTTGACCACCGAAAGAGCATCCCCCTTCAAAGCAAATGCTACATCTAGTAAATCTTTTCTCATGCATTGCTTTGGCTCCAGAAATGACAAGAAGTCTTGTGGATAAGGATCTCTGAAGCTATGCTTTTAATGTCAGCTAAGCAACATCATGTCAAGACCTAAAATAACGACAACAACAAAGTCTCTGTCTGATTTTGACACGACTAATTCCACATACTTTGGCTAAACTCAACTTGTTTTTGCGATCTCTTTTCAACCACGCAGTGCATTTTGCTGTGTGTTCAGCTTTATGGAATGTGGAGGCAGCATCCGATCTAATGTTTTTTATTCGGCCTGTTTACTTTGTAGTCAAACATTCTTCAAAAAACATTTTAGTCAACCCCATATTTTCCATGCAAGGCTGTCAGTTCCTATTTGGAAAGGTTAATTGAGGCCCAGAGTCTCAAAGCCCCCGATACAGAAGCAACCTCTGCGGGCTTTAATAGTTATCTTTGAATTTGCTGCCAGGGCTACTTCTGCATGTAAATATTTGACTGACTTGTTTTTAGTTAGTTTTTTGGTTTTGTTTTGTTCTTTTTTTTTTAACCAGAGTCAGGGAGTGCAGTTTCAATAATGCAATGGGTGAGGTGGGGAAGCCAACTTTTGTTTTCTACGTCTTTCTTTTTGCTTTTGTTTTGTTTTTGTTTTTGGTTTTTAGTTTTTTGAGACAGGGTTTCTCTGTGTAGCCTTGGCTGTACTGGACTCACTTTGTAGACCAGGCTGGCCTGGAACTCACAACGATCCACCTGCCTCTGCCTCCCAAGTGCTAGGATTAAAGGCGTGCGCCACCACCATGTGGCGTGTTTCTTTTTGCTAAGTTTTCTGTTCCTATCACATTTACAAATGTCTTCTTTCTTTTTTCTTTTTAGATTTTTGTTTAGTTATTAAGTATTCAGTGCTCTGCCTGTATGTATGCCCCAGACCAGAAGAGGACATTATATCACATTATAGATGGGTCGTGAGCCACCATGTGGTTGCTGGGAATTGAACTCAGGACCTCTGGAAGAGCAGTCAGTGCTCTTAACCTCCGGGCCATCTCTCTGGCCCTGTAGATGTCTTCCTGACTGTTCTTCATGACACCTTGGGCATCCTTTGGAGTTGCTGAATAGAGCAGGGCATGATGGCTGCTGGGACGAAGGAGCCCATGCATGGATGGTGTCTTAATCCGCTCCCCTCCGTCCATTGAGGAGGGAAGATGGAGCACATCCTATGTCCTGACTCCTAACTCTTGAAAATGGAGCAAGCTGCCTTTGAATGGTTTGTCTGGGCTGCTGATGTGACTCTTTTTTTTTTTTTTTTTTAACCTTTCCAAAAAGCACAGCTTGCCTGAGTAGCGAGAATCCTCCATAGAAGAAACCGTTTGTGAGATGAAAAACTCGCTATGAACGCTGTCTCTGCCACAGCTTCCTGCCGGAAGGAAGAACATGTGTTGCTTTCCACCACGTCTCGTCCTCTTTCCAGCACTGAATTTAGACAGGAGAAGGTAGCTGGCCTGAGAGCCAGGCCTGACTGAGATGGCTGCTCTGTGCCCAAGTGATCTATTAATCATGATGCAAGCCAGGTGCGCAACTGAAGTGTTTGACAAGTGTCATTTCAGAAACGAAAGAGAAGAGACTAATTCAAATAGTATATCTTGATCCAGAATATTGAAAATATTTAACTTGCAACCCAAGCTGGGTATGTTGGCACACCTGCTGTTTCAGCTCTTGGGAAACCAGGGTAGGAGGATCAGGAACCCAAGGTTATCTTCAACTACAGAGTGTGTTTAAGACCAATCTGGAGCCAGGTGGTAGTGGCGCACGCCTTTAATCCCAGCACTCGGGAGGCAGAGGCAGGCGGATCGCTGTGAGTTCGAGGCCAGCCTGATCTACAAAGTTGGTCCAGGACAGCCAAGGCTACACAGAGAAACCCTGTCTTGAAAAAAAAAAGGGGGGGAGGACCAATCTGGGCTACAGAATACCGTCTCACCACCATCACTCCCCCAAAAAAATTTTAATCAGTGAGATATTTTAAGTACATTTGTTTACAAACTAAGTGTTCAATATACAGTGTTTACTTTACACTTCCAGTATATCTCAATTCACATATTAGATTTTTATTTTTAAATATGTATTTGATTATTTAGACCTCATAAAATTAACAGTTGAAAAGATAGATACAAAATAAGACTTGTTCTAAATATGCTAAAATCTGGTTGCACGTAACAAATCCAAGTATTGGGCTGTTTATGGTGGTTGCTTAGTAGATTAGTTGAAATTCAATAAAAGTATAAATTTTATTTTTCAGGTTCTCTACACAATTACAGAATTCTACTCCAATGGAAGTTTTTAATACAGGAGACAAAAGCCATAAAGAGAAGAGGCAGGTTAGAGGCTGTTCTATCCTCTGTGGCCTGCAGGTCGGTCTAACAGAATGGAGCACTGGGTAATTTCCATAGGGTCAAATAGCTAGTAAGGACCACAGGGTTAAGGACTCAGGATTTAAATCCCAGCCTAACTCCAAAGCTTAAGATTTTAATTGCCCTGCTACACAACAGATTTACAACACACACACATAATTTGTAATAAAAGCCAATTCCACTTTATTTCATTTTATTTGTGTGTGTGTGTGTGTGATCAGGGGCAAGTGCATGCCTGCTACAAGTATACATGTGTAGGTCAAAGGACAAGTTGTGGGAGTCAGGTCGGTCCTACCTCCACATAGGTCCTGGGAATCGAACTCAGGTCATCAGACTTGGCAGCAAGCTTCTTTATTCATTGAACCACCTCACCTGGGCCAATTCCATCTTTTTATGCCTGGCCACTAATGGTTGAGGTTCCAACTCTCCTCCTCCTTCCCCTTTTTACCCTACACGTGGCCAAGCCTGTCAGAACATAAGTGCGTTCTATCTTTTGCTTCCAGAAAGCAAGCCGACTTCATTCCACGTCTAGCACACCCCGGCCCCCTCCTCCCACTCAGTCATGTTCAGCCTTGTTTGGAAGCTTACTCCATTGTCCTTCAAGTGTGAATAACTCTCTTATTCTCTTTGCTGGGTGTGGCAACATTTATCAATTTCTAAACTAATTTAGGGCCAAAGAGTGTTGATAACACTGTACGTGGAACAAAAATTAGACAGTTTTAAATTCAATGTCTTGCCTTCATATGGGGCTGGGGGCTTTCCCCAGTGCTTGAAAAGAAATGGCTAGAGGAGGTCTTGTGGTTCTGGGGATTCTTTCCAGGGCTTTGGACATGCAAGTACCCCACCACCAAGCTATATCCACAGCCCCAAACCGTGAATCTCATTATTGCATTTGCAAAGCACTTTGGTTACAACCTTGTCTAATTATTGTGAATACTATTGTTGGAGAAGGTATTTTATTTTTAATCTTTCCCTTCACTCCAAACTTAGCTCTTCACTGGGTCATTTCCTGGCCCTAGGGAACTGGGACAGGTAATTTGATGAGTTATGTCCCTAAAGCTCAGTTTCCCTGGTGAGCAGGGTTATTCACATTTATAGATGTTAACCCTTGCACAAGACACTCACCAGAGCATTCAATTCTATAGTGTCCCAAACTGTCCATTGCCCCACCCCCATCCACTTGGTGTACCCTCAACATGCCCCCCCTACTCAGTTTTAATGGTTGTTACAATTTCCTAGATCCTTGTCTGTTTCCCACTTCTCAGCTCGCTGTGCCTTGTGAAACTTTCTATCCGTCTACTCGGCACCAACCATGATGGCAGATGGGGAAAAACACGGTCAACTACTGCCCTTGATTTGCAAGAGCCCTCAGTAACCTCATGATGTTGCTCATTGTACATTCACACTCGTGTTCAATGAGGTTCATTTCCTAAACGTCAACACATCCTCTTACATTTTTTTGTGACTAGCTGAGGTCTTCTTTCCTATTTTACCAAACCAAACTGACTCAAGTCAGAAGGGAATTTCAACTGGTTGTCACCATTAACGGACTTGCCAGCAGCATCTGCACCCAGACATTCTGCCTACTTGATCAAGTTAGAGCCCTGGTTCTCAGCCTTCCTATTCCTGGGTCCCTTTATTACAGTTCCTCGTGTTGTGGTGACCCGCAAACCATAAAATTATTCGGTTGCTCCCTCATAACTGTAATTTTCCTACTGTTATGAATAGTAATGTAAATATCTGATATGCAGGGTGTCTGATATGTGACCCTCAAAAGGGCCATGACCCACAGGTTGAGAACCACTGAGTGAGAGGGATGACACATTCTCCCACACAACACAGGCTCTGTCACCTAGACAAGGAGATTGCTCCAGTATCTGCTATCTTTCTCCTAAGCCGCCAGCCTTTAACTTTTGATGGCTTATTCCATGGACATCCCCTACTTTTCATCACATCATTTTTTAACTCCTTTTTGTAGCGAAATCCCTCAAAGAGCGAGCTCTACTACATCAAATTCCTTATCATACATTTTCTAGTTAATCTACTACATTCGGCCTGTTGCTCTTTTTATTCCATTTTACCTACATGCTTTTCATCTGTTTTTAAACTTTAAGCATGTGTGTATGTGTACACATGTTCGGGGGCTGGGTGCACATACAGGTATGTGTGCACATCTATGGGGGCCAGAGGTCAACACTGAGTGTCTTCTTAGGTCACTCTCCAGCTTATTTTTTAAGACAGGTGTCAATGGATTCAGCAAGCTAAGGACCAAACATTTGCTTTAACAGTATGGAGGTCCTAGATTCTCTGCACAGCAGCAGTTGAGTGGAGAGGCTAGAGACATGGCTCAGTAGGTAAAGTACCTGCTGCGTAGCATGGAGCCCCAGCATCCACATAAAAGGCCCCAGGCATGGTGATACATGTCTATAGTCCAAAGGTGGAGACAAGAGACTTAGGGCTCACTGGCCAGCTAGTCTTGTCAAAGTGGTGAGCTCCAGGTTCCCTGAGGAGCCTGAGGTGCAAGCTGTGGACAGAGAGAGGCTTCATGGATGGTCCTTGCTCAGCCTGCACGCTGGAGGCAGAGTGGTGGTGATCTCATCCCTGTTCAGAGTCATCAGGAAGCCACCAAGCTCTCCTGGGTAACCATGAGCCCTGAGTCAAGCAGCTTTTTTATCAATGTGGACATGGCTCTGAGAGCCTGTGGCAAAGCAGATAGATACATTGGACTCTGGGCTTTACTGCCCTGGTTAGCTGTAGCCATGGGTACTTTCCCTGCCCCTTGGGGTAAGACACACAGCTCCTCCTTGACATTGCCACGCAAGCTGAGCAGACTGCCATGCTCCACAGACAGCAATGGGAACAACGTGAGCAAGACTGGTGGCCAGGCTAGCAGAAGGCATCAAGGAGGGAGTGGGTGCTACGTAACGGACTCTAAGCCACAAGGGAGAGGCCCGCGCTACAGGCCAGTCTAGATCTTTCAATGGCCGGTCATCCAAACCTTCAGTGTCCTCCAGGCCTTTTTATAGCCTACCCTCATCCATTACCTCTCTACCTTCATCTCTCTGTGTCACTCCTTCCATTGGCTATGCCCTCTTTGCTGTTCCCCAAGTCACACGCGTGCTTTGCACTAACTGTTACTGTGCCTGGAGCACTCCTTCCACAAGCAGCCATACAGATGGCTCCTCCCCTCCTGAGTTTTACCTCAAACTGCATTCTCTCATTGAGACACCTATCTTGGTGCCAGTAGTGGTCGCACCTTCCAAATATTCACAATAACATCTCTCAACCTGAGGCCTTTAAAAAAAAATGTCATAGATCATGGCTTGAAGTTGAAACATGTCCGTAGGCTCATGTGTTTGAACCCTTGGTCCCCAGCTTCTGCTGCTTGAGAAGGCTGTGGAACCTTTAAGAGGTGGAACCACTCCGGATAAAGGAGATCACTGGGGGTGATGTCTTAAGGTTTTCTGGCCCCACTTCCTCTCCATGCCCTACATCTGTGATGTGGATGTAGTGTAACCAGCTACCCTTCTACTCCTGTGCTTTCTCTGCCTGCTGCCATGTCATCCCCAATACGGCAGAACTATATGCCAAGCCCTTTCTCCCATAAGTCGCCTTGGTCAGGTTACTTTATTGCAGCAACAGAAAAAAAACAAAACAAAAAACAAAACTAATGTACCATCTTTGCCCTGTGCCATTAAGACCTAGAGCATCTTGCCCTTTGACCTGGGTGGACCTCTGTAACCCTTAACCAGGAGAATGTCTGAGCCATCTGGGGCTAGGTGTTATAATGCCACCCTTCCATTTAAAGAAAAAAAGGGGGTGAGGTCATGTGATAGCTCAATTGGTTAAAGTGCCAAACAACATTCACAACATGAGTTCACAACATGGAAGAAGCAAAGAACTGATTTCCAAAGGCTGCCCTCTGACCTCCAAATGTATGCTGTGATGTGCACACCAGCATGTACAAGAGATACACACACATGAGCACAAAATATAGCAATGATGATAATCGTGGTGGTGATGATGATGATGATAAAGTTAAAAAACTTTTCAAAAGGCTTTGCAAGATGGCTGATTTTGGAGGTAGTGTAGGGAAAACTCAAGAGATTTGGAGCATCATGAAGTACCAAAATATAAGGAAATGATGAAAAATTAAAATATGAGATTATGTAAATGGACACAATTTAGTTCCAAACTAAAGGAACCTTTAGTGCTCAAAACTGGGAATTTTTGAACTGTAAAGTAAATCACACAGGGTTGGATTGCCACTTAAATGATAAAATAAATATACATGAATCCATAGGGATATAAATAAACGAGAGAGCAGAGACAAATTTGCCAGATAGAAGAATTTCAAACAACTTATGCAGATGTACCCCCTGCAGGAAGTAGGAGAGCCTTCCCTTCCCTTTCAATCTTCCTTAGACTTGGCAACTTGTTTCCGGAATACAGAGCATGGGGAGGGAAAAACATAGCAATTTTACTGAGGAGAAACAGGCAAGTACCATGTAAACAACAGATCACAGTTCCCATGACCAGCAATGTCATAGTAATGTTATGAATCCCAGGCAAGGTATGCCAAGAGGGTCATGTAATAGCAACACACACACACACACACACACACACACACACACACACACACACATAGAGTAAGATACTGATGAAGTCCCGAGTATGGATAACCAATGCCACATGGAGAAAGTGTGATAGCAAGAGAAATGGCTGTGCTTTGAAAAAGTATACCAAAATAAAGTGCAAGTATATTTAAAAATAAAAGGGCAATGCAGCATCTACTTGCATACTTATGTGCTCTTTATGTCTCTTACACACACACACACACACACACACACACACACACACACACACACACA
>OU015756.1:63437084-63482651 GCA_907169655.1 Acomys percivali
AGGGGTGTGAGTGGACTTCCCATCATGTCACGAAAGATCACATGTCACGTCATTGAAAAATGACTTCTTACCTGCAGAATTCCTAGAGGAAGATCTGCAGGATTCTTCAAACCCTAGCCCGGCTTGGTGGCTCATGCTTCTAATCCCAGCACTGAGGATAGACAGGGCATCTCTGTGAGTTTAAGACCAGCCTGCTCTACATACTTAGTTCCAGGCCAGCCAAGAATATACAGTGAGACCCTGTCTCAGTCATACATACATATATACATACATAAATACCCTACAACTTCAATTTTTCCTAAAATAAGTCTACCATCAGCTTTATCAACCCAATAAAAAAAAGACTGTACAAAGTGGAGAACTTTTGTGATTTTTGTTGTTTCCTGAGAAAAACAAGGAAACTTTCTCAGGCTGTCATAACAATATCAAACAGTCTGAGGTGATTTGTTTGCTTGCTTTCTTATTTGTTGGTTGGTTTGCTTGTTTTTGTCTTCAGTTTTTGTGAGAAGGAAAATATGTGCTTGGTACGTCTTCAAGATAGATGCACACAGCGATGTGACATCCCAGCTCTTTACAAATCGGTAATAAAGAAGGTTTATACTCATCTCAAAAGTCCAACACTAAAGATTTATATCACGATTTATCAATAGCAACTGTATGTGCTCAGGTGGGTCAATGAGGTGGTGGGGGAGGGGGCACCCTTTTTCTGAGGAGTAGCGGAGGGGGTAAGAGGGAGGGAGGATGGGGCCAGGAGGAGAGGAGGAGAGGGCTACAGTTGGGATGTAAAACGAAAAATAAATTAAAAATAGAGATAGATAGATAAAGAGATTTATCAATAGAAAATGTTAATTTTTGAGTCACATTATGCTTTTATCCTCATTTCTTAGTACTTGAAAGAAGCTGAAATTAGAATTTCAAATAAGCCAAAAAAAATTTTCCACCATTTCCTTGTAGCAGTGTGGTATGATGTGTATGTACATGTCTGCATGTGTGTATATACATACATACATACATACATACATACATATGTAAGTACATGAGGGTATTTGGAGGAGCTAACAAACAAAACCCAGAAAATATATTTTCTATTTCTAACACACACACACACACACACACACACACACACACACACACACACACCCTCCATTCATTTGCATTCAGGTTTTATTTTCTACTGAAAAAAAAAAAAGAACAGGAAACAGGAAAGGACAATGATGCCACATAATGTCACAGTGTCTACTGTGATTTGTGCCCTTTTGGCAGCAGAGGGAGAACTGTGTGTATGGTTAGATCACTAAGCTCTCTCCTATGACGCTCTCTGTATAGAAAATGATGGTATGTTTAGAATTTCCATATACTAGAATTGGTGAGATACGATGGCTTGTAAACAGATGACAGGATTCCCGGCTCCCAGCATCCATCAGACTGCCCCCAAGAGCCAAGGTGCCCCTGTAACTTGACACATTAATGTACCATGGTGCATGATTGAGAGACTCTACCAGGAATACATAAATCTCACCAGGAGGCGTTATATAAACGTTAGCCACATGGAAACTTGCTAAATAGCTCTGTGGCACAAGATGAGAAATGAAAGTTCCCCCCATCTCTTTGTCAACATCATGGGTGTTTGAGAACCCCAAGTATGAAAATACTTTGAAGCATCTCCAGGCAGTAGATGTGTCCGTGTAAATTTTTTTTCAATCATTATTGTGGTTTGTAGCATCATTTGCAGGTAAAGTCATCAACAAATAGGTTGAGCCTGACAGCAGTTTATGAGAGACTATGAACACCCATTTGGGGATACCCAGAAAAAAAAATCTGAGAGACGAAGAGATTTATTGGCAGACACTTTTATGCCCAAAAGATATGAGTCATAAGAAAGCTTCTTAGAATAGTTGAGAGGATCGGGCAAGGAAGTCTGGACCACAGCAAGTATTTCAAGAGAGGCCACCGAGCTTCTGTGTAGTAGGTCTCGTACTCATTAAGACTTGGCCTGCGAGTAACAGAATAACTCAAACATGGTTAGAAAAACAGAAAAACTGTGTGGGGTGTGTATATATGTTGTTCATTGTGAGAAAACAGTGACTGGCTGGCAACTGAACCCAGGAATTTACCGGATGTTCAGGAGGGATCAAAGGACTGAAAATATCCCAAATTTAGACAGCTTCAACAGCAGAATTTCCCCAGGCTAACTTCCTGTACTGCTCAGCCCACATAAAGGGCAAAAATGAATACAATTCCTGAGTTCTTCTCCTCTCCTGCCCAGATGGGGGCTTCTTTTTTTTTTTTTCCCTCCTTTGGTTTTTGTTGCTGTGTTGTTTGAGTCAGGGTCTCATTCTCACAAACCCCTTGACCTGGGACTCTATTCCTCACAGTCCTCACCCTACCCTCCTGAATGCAGGGATGACAGGTGTGAGGCACCACACCAGGCCATGGAGAGTTTCTTTTTTTAATATTTTTATAACCATGCATTAATTATATATCATGTATTAACAGTGATATGTACTCACACATAATTGTTTATTATGTATTAATTATATAATAGATCTGATTATAACATTTCGTACGTGCACATAATGTATTTTGAACATACTCACCCCGTATCCTTTACCCAACTACTCCATCCCTCTTCTAGTTTTATCTGTGTGTGTGTGTGTGTGTGTGTGCATATGTGTGTGTACATGGGTATATGTGTGTGTGAGTCCCTTTGTGTGTGAGTGTATGTGTGAGTACCTGTGTGTGAGTGAGTGTATGTGAGTATGTAGTATGTGTGAGTGTGTGTGCCTCTGTTTCTGTGTGTGTTTATCTGTGTGCCTTTGTGTAGGTCCTAGTGAATTTCACTAGAGTTGCTCACAGGACCATGAGAGACTTAGCAGTGGCCACACTAAAGAAGAAGATGTTTCTCTCTCCATCAGCAACCATTTATCCAGCTTCTGATCCTCAGGGAGGGGCAGGGCTTCATCATGAGTCATTCCCCTTCCTATGACTGGGCATTAATGGGTTAAACCTGTGCAGCTGACCCCCAGCTGCTGCGAGTCCAGGACTTTATTCTGCATCCTGCCAACCTGTCTTCCAGCTCTTACATTCTTTCTACTCTCCTTTCCGCAACGCATGGGGATGTTTGGGGTGCAGAGTCATCTTACAGATGAGTAACTGAACAGATTAATTTAGGTTAGGCATCCACCCATCCCTCCATGCCCTTTCCCCTGAAGTGTGCCATCCCACCATTTCAACCCAGACACTAGGCACTACATCCATGATTGAAGTAGAGCATGCTGCCCAGTGCTTCTCTGAACCAGGCCTAATAGACTGCCAGCTCCAGTCCAACCTGAGGATTGGTTAATAAAGAACTTCTTACAGACCTGTGGCAGAATGTGGGGAAAGCTAGCATATTACTGTCCTATAAGAGGGGCAAGGTGAGCTACCAAAACACAAAGCCAGAGAGAAGCTTTGAAATTCTTCTACAGGCTGCAGCAGCCAGGAGGTGGCCCTAGGAAGGAGCCTAGACAGTGATCGCCCTTTCCTGTACTTTACCCCACTGGCTAAATCAAAGGGGCGAAGATCCTTGACAAGGCATCCACAGCAGGCCCGCCTTCCCAGGAGAGTGGGGTGTGTGTGTGTGTGTGTTTAGAGCACCAACTGACCTATCTGGTTTTGTTCCTTTAACCAAGTTTAATCCCACACACTCCCTGGGGCCCTCAGTAGGCCAGGCCACTTCTTGCTCCTCCTGTGTGAATATTTTGTGCACCTTGCTGCTTAAGCAAATTTCTAAGCTAAGAGTTGTAACTTTTTCCCAGGCTCATGGTCATCACCTGTGTATCCCTTTGGGGACCCTCACAAATCTATATCCATAAAGGATGATGAGGAATGTTCATGAAGCTCTTGTGGCAGAAGAGGTTTTTTTGTTTTGTTTTGTTTTGTTTTTTTTCAGATCTCGTAACATCTAGGGCGGTGTTCATTTCTCTCTCTTTCTCTCTCTCTCTCTCTCTCTCTCTCTCTCTCTCTCTCTCTCTCTCTCTCCAAGATTGCTTAACAGGCCCCATAAGGTTCTAACTTAAAAATACATACTGTTCAGCAAGTTGGAACATTTACGAAAGGATTGATGCTTACCTCACATGCTGGAACAGCCCGGCTCTTGCCTGAGGGTTACTTTTGAAGAACTTTTATTCATATTTTGACTATTCTTGAGAAAGGGTTGGTTGGTATTAACACAGAAATGAATCACCCTTGTTTCTTATGATAGGATTTTAAAAATTCATTTATTAGAATCCAGTGGATTGCAGTGAGTGGACAGAGATGTGAATATAAGAAAGACACACTATTCCATTGTATAACTTTTAATGTTAGTTTAATAATTCTTTTGGGAAGGCCTTAAGATCTGTTCAACTTCTCAAGAGAAATACCAGGAATAGACAAAAGTCTATTTTAAAAAGACAAAAGTCTTTTTAGCCTCATAATCTCCAAAGCCCCTCCAGGATGCCTGTTGTTTGTGTTAAGAGACCCAACCCTGGATGTATTGTTGTTATTTAAAGCCACAGTATTCGAATTAAGGCCATCCTCATTATCTTTGTTCACCTTGCTTCTTCCTAGCCTTGCACTCATGATTTTGAACTTGTTATCATAGATTCTCTACACAGCGCTCAAGTATTCAATAAAATACGGCACCATGTCTCTCACACCTGTATACAAATCACTTTTTAAAAAAAGAATTGTTCCCCCAAAGTTATCCTTAAAATACAAAGAAATCATATAAGAACTTCATAAAGGGGACGATGATAAGACCTGAGAGAGTTCTGAGAAATATCAAATATGACGATACACTTGGAAGCACACAGTAGTGCAGAGTAGACCTCAGTTTGAAGGCAGAAAAAAATCATGAGAAGAACGACTGCCCCCCTGCTCCCAACAGTTTCCCCCTTTAGAGATCTGACATCAAACTGGCATGGCATGCGAAAGGTGTGGGGACCCTGCACCAAGCCCCTGCTAGCTGCGGTACAGAACTTGCTTGCTGCTGCGGGGCAGGCAAGGGGTGGGAGTCGGGGCGGGGGGAGGGGAGGAGGGAGGTGAGCACGTGCGGAAGGGAATGACCTTAGGCTAGGTGAGATCATTTCTCCTGCGCCACCTGTGATAGCATCTAGAGAGCAAGAGTGCAGCCTCCTACACACCCCACACCAACGCGCAGCGTTTCGTTGACAGATCTCATCTCGCGGAGCGGAGCGCACAGGCTTCCAGATTCTCGCCCTTCTAAGGTCAAGCTTCCACGGCAGTTCTCCGCCCCTGCCTACGCAGCCTTCCTAAACACAGTATTAAACGGCACTTTAACATCCAAGTAGAGAATGTTTTCAGAGAAACCGTCCTCAATAGACAAGGTAACTAGTATTGGGGTTGGGGGTGGGGATAACAAACAAGTGCAGAAAATCCAGTGTTAAATTCTCTTCTTGCAATGCACAATTTTCGTCTTTTAATCTCCGGTTGTGAAATACGCCAATGATCACATCTTCTATCTTTGCAAGCCCTAAAACTTTACAGAAAGTGATGAGAATGACAATTAATACCACCAATTACCCTCTGGCAAACCTTGCATTCACGGTCCCACTTGGTCCTCAAATTAGCTCTGTAAACATCAGTACCAACATTATGCTCATTTCCCTGAGAGATAAAGAAGCTACTTTCCCAAGTTCAAGTCATTAGCAAAGATGAAGCCTGTTCGTGAACCAAATGCTGTACTTCCATAAGACCTTGGGACCTTCCCCGCCCCAATCATCACTCACCTGACCAAGACTGGATGTTGTTTTTGACAGTACTCATTGAGGTATCTTTCTTCTGTCTTTAGTTTAGGCACCTACTGAATTCCATTCAGCACTGTGCTGAGCCATACAAAGATTACCGCTTTAATGTTCCTGGATTTTAGGGTTGATGCACATCCCTCCGGGTTAACTGTCCCAACCTCGCTTCATCATCTAGACAAAGTGAGAGAACTCATTATCAAAGCACCAGGCACAAGGCACCCAGCTCTTGGTTCTTTGACTCTACGGAAAGACCACCAAAGTAACCCACTAGTCTCTGACACCCAAGTTTTTTCTCAGGAAGCCAGGGATCTGCTCGAACTTCAGAGGTGGGTACTTGTTGGGTCTAGGAAGCTTGGGTTCTGCTGAAGTTTTCAACATGGGGACCTGATTTTGGCTGTCCTGGTTTAGTGACATGATAGTTGGGGGTTGACACGTTCAGCAAGGCCTGGATTTTGAAGTGACTCTGGATGATGAGCAGCCCTGTGGTACCCAGCTGAATGAGATGTTGTGAAGACAGAGGACTTTTCAGGGGTTTTTCAAAAATGAGCATCATACAGCTTTATCTTCTTCACCCAAAACTTCCCAGTTTAGAAGAGTTATGCTGGTGTAGCCCGTCCCAGCTCGTGTAGTTAAGTTACAAGCAGTTTTCAGTCAATGTTTATGTCACTTAACTGCAAATGGAGATGATTAAAGCACTTAGTTGGAGAGGCATCCTGAGGTTTAATGAGTTAATTGAGCTCTTAGAACTTGGTTGACACAGAGAAGATTGTCCGAATGCATTCAGTATCATGTCTGTGGCACAATGCATGTAACCTTACCCAGACAGACCAAGGCAGATTTTTTTCTGATAAATCTTGTCTGATACAATAGATTAAAAACTGAATTTTTTCTTCTTTTCAAATGCATGTTGAAGTCCTTACTTTAAAGATGCAGCTTCTAAGGAGGCAATTAAGGTTAAATGAGATCGTAAGATTGGGGCTCTGAAGCAAAGGAACTGGTGTTCTTATATGAAGAGTAAGAAATCACAGACTTTCTCTATACAGATAGGCAGGGACAGCCATGTCTGAGCAAAGTAAGCTGCCTGGGAACCACATTGCTTTGAATCTCTCTCTTTTTTTTTTTTTTTTTTTTGGTTTTCTGAGACAGGGTCTCTCTGTGTAGCCTTAGCTGTCCTAGACTCGCTTTGTAGACCAGGCTGGCCTCCAACTCACAGCGATCCACCTGCCCTTGCCTCCCTCCCGAGTGCTGGGATTAAAGGCATGCACCACCACCGCCCAGCTGTTGCTTTGAATCTTAAAAGCCAGTTTAAACAAATAAAACTTGTAAAGTTTGCATCCAGTGCCCTAGACTTCAGGCTCTACCAAATTCTGTCAAGGCTCAGTTTCTTTGCACCCGAAGCTCACCTTAAATTTCCCAAAGCTGCTGTCACTCAAATCTGAAGGCAAAACGAGCTCTGATTCCTTCTCTCACCCATCCACTCCCCACCTGTCCTCTCAGTCACCACCCGATGCCTCAGTCACACAGCAAGTATTAATTAGGTACCTTTTATCTGCCAGGTATTTCTGCAAGTAAAATGGCGGCAAATACAGACAAAGAGCTTTTCCTACAGATCCTATGGAGTACAGGGAGAGAGTGACACCACATCTAAAGCTTGCCACATGTGCTGGGGAAGGGCTGACACAAATACAGGTGTGTCGTGAGAACTGAGACTGCCTACAGCCACATACCTCAACTCAGGGTAAGAACCAAGGCCTCCTACATCAACATGATTTCACTATTTGTCCCAGTATTTCTTGCTGAGGAAGGTAAGGCTAAACACCATCAACACCCTTACTGTTTGCTTTAAGAGCTTCCTCTAAGTCCATCTAACTGTAGCATCTCAGACAGCCAACTCCTCAGGACAAAGGCTCATGCAATTCACGTACCGAACAGCTTTTCATTTATCAAGATTTGCCTCAGAATTCTCACCTCCATCCATCTGCCAATTTTTTTCAACTCCCCTTTCAACTGGCACCTGAGTCTCGCCTTCAACCCCTCAGAAATACCAGCTCCTGACTTCTCCTCGTAAGGCACCTTTACATTTCGCTTGATGGGACCGCTTAGGGTGGGTTGTGGAGAACCTCCAGTGAGTCCTTGTGACACACCGAGTGATGGATGCTAGAGAATCAAAGCACAGGGCAAGACTGGATTGTGAGGACCAGATCCGAAACTAGGTAAAGAGGGCTCAGGGAAGGCTCCAGAAGAAGGGGAAGGGGGCCCAAAAGAAGAAAGGGGAAGGATGCTCCAGGAAAAGGCCTCCAGTTAAGTGAGAACTGTGGTTTTTCTAGAATGAAAAGAAGGTTAACTATGGCTGGCTCAGAGATGGAGCGAGAGGTAACAACCTGGATGAAGGGAGCACTTGGGGGGATTGAAAGCAGGAGAATGAGACTGATCTGATTAGACAGTATCACTCTGGCTGCCGAGGGGATGGTGGAATATAAAACAGAAAAACGTTCATGGGAGAGAGTTGAAAGCTGCTACGGAACTGATGACTGAAATGAACCCCCAGAGGCACCCTCACCGGGACCCAGAGACATCCTCACCGGGACCCAGAGGCATCCTGTTAGATAGCCCTTCCCGGGGGGAGGGGGGGGTCTTCAGTTAGTCAACCAAGCCCACGCCACTCTCAACCTAGCTCTCTGCTCTCCATACACCACCAGGTAAAATGAGGTGACAACCATATGTGGCCCACCTGACTCAGCAAATATGTTGTTATATAATGTTTATGTTGGCGTATATTCCATGTACACAGCCCTGGGGTGGATAAAGACATTTGTGCATAAACATATAAGATATTTGGACCATATTTTTCCCCAATACATTCCTACCATCCCTTTTCTCACTTCCAGTCTTCATTCTTCTAGATCATCAGTTCTCAACCTGTGGGCCACACCCACTTAGGGGATTGTATATCAGATATTTACATTACTAATCATAACTATAGCAAAATTACAGTTATGAGGTAGCAACAAAATAATTTTTTTGCTGAGGGAAGGTCACTACGCCATGAGGAACTATATTAAAGGGTCAAAGTATTAGGAAGGCTGAGAACCTCTGGTCTAGATGGTTTCATATTTTTCTTTCCTAGCATATGCATAATTTCAGGTAACTATGTAAAAATCTAGGACCTACACATAAGATAAAGCACACAATATCTCTAGACATTTTAAAGATAAGTGTGCTTAGTCCTTGGCATTGTTATGGCAAGAGCAGTTCACGGAAAATGATGAACGCGGAAGGGCAGGAAACTGCAAGGCTGCGCTGCAAGTGAGAGAAACATAAAAGCAAAAGGGCAGAAAACAGCTTATGTGCTCGAGAGGCTTGAGACATGCTTTACATGCCTTGAAGGATGGAATGAGGAACAATCCATGCCCCCATCCACAAAGTAAACAAGGAAGCCACCAGACGCGCAGGAAAAATCTGACAGGAATAGTTCAGCTTTCCTGAGAACACATGGAAGTACAGGACAGCATTTCGACTAGCTTGTGTGTCATGTACTCATCTTGGTGTAGAATTCTGCCCTATCCTAGACCTCATGCCCACTCCTGGAGGAAATAACTGAGCTGTTGTTCATCCTGAACCATACACACTGAGCCATATTTCCATGGGATGATGTAGGGGGTGATTAGATCCCTAAAGCAGACCCAACCACAGCATGCCTGAAATAATTACACTGGACATACATTGAGCTTTGTAATATAATAGGGCCTGAAGTATCTGTTATCTCTGTGAGTACCTGTAAAAGCCTTACCATAAATGCTAGATGAAAAGAGAAAGACAAACATGGAATAGAGAACTGGGTGGTGCTGTCACATGCCTTTAATACCAGGAGGCAGAGAAAGGCAGATTTCTATGTTAGAAGCCTGATCTACAAAATGATTCCATGGCTACACAGAGAAACTCTGTCTCAGGGAACGAGAGAGAGAGAGAGAGAGAGAGAGAGAGAGAGAGAGAGAGGGAGGGAGGGAGGGAGAGAGAAGAAACATAGATAATAAAATATGAAGTTGATGATTTTCAGGATGAGAGAGATTTAAACTTTTTTTTTTTAATCTGATGAAGGTGCAATGGGAAATATTGGTGAGAATTTAGACTATCTGGTGGCAAATTAAAAAGGAATGATGAGGATGTGGAGGAGAAGGAGTTCAACAGTTGATGAATGTAAATTAGCATAGCCATTATGGAGAACAGTATGGAAATTGAAAGTATGTCTGTCACAGGATCTAGCTATGCCACTTCTGCATATACCCAAAGAAATAAAATAAGCAAAGTAGAGATGTGGCACACCCAAGTGTATTGTAGCACAACAGCTAAGGTAGAATCAGAGTAGACACTAATCAATGAGTTAATGGACACAGAAGTATATATACAATTGAATACTGTCCAGTAATAAAAAATGAAATTCCATTATTCACACAGTAGCACACAAAACTGTAGAACATTGTTAAGTACGATAAGCTAGACACAGAAAGGTATTTTTTTTCTCATATGTGCTTAAAAAATTGTAATTGCTAGAGGTCAGCAAGGGTTTGAGCAGTGTATGGTGATTACATGTGCTGAAATGTCACACTGCATTAAGATGTACAAATAATGCAAATTAGGCAACAGTGTAAAGGAAATATTACTGAAAAGAAAGAGAAGTCACTGGGATAAAAAGATAATGAGGAGAAAGAATAAAGATTAGAAAGGGGCTGGGTGTCCCTGGGTGTCGGTGGCACATGTCTTTAATTCCGGCACTCAGGAAGCAGAGACAGTTTGAGGCCAGCTTGGTGTACAGTGTTGTATGAAGGTTAATAATTAATATTTGTTCATATTATTAGCAAATCCTTAGTTATTCTTTAGCCAGCAATTTACCCCCCAAAAAACACAAAAGAGATTATAATTTATTCCAAGCCAAGCACAGAGCTGAGCATAATATCTAATCTAATATCCCCCATTATAAATTTATCGTCCCCCTATCCAAAGTATGGTGGTTCTAAATCAACCACCACAGTATAGAGTAAGTTCCAGGGCAGCCAGGGCTACACAGAGAAACCCATCTTGAAAAACAAAACAAAACAAAACAAAACAAAAAAAACCTAGAAGGGGCTTTAGTCTTGAGGCGGGGCACTTCATCTTTTCGGACAAGAAATAAAGAGGCTTGGTGGGTATGAGTGTATCATATTTTAAATCCATCTGTTTTTGAGCACAGCTCATTTTCGCATTGAAATGTTTCTTCTACAGGAATAATGTTGGCATTTGTATTCCTTTCTTGTTGCTATGATGAAATACCTGACAGAGGCCACTTAAGGAAGAAAGGATGCATCTGGCTCACTGAGAATGTAGTTCATCCTGGGCAGGGAGGTGCCCGAGTTTGCCCCTCTGTTACTGGCCACAGGCCAAGAGCATATTGTGGAAGAAATGGTCCCTTCCATTTTACACTTCTAGGTAGTAACTCATCACTAAGTCAGAACAGGCCCCCAGCAGTAACCTGGAGGAACTGATGCAGAGGCCATGGTGGAGTGCTGCTTACTGATGTGCTCAGCCTGCTTTCTTATGGAACCCGAGACCTGGCACTGCCTACAGTGGAGAGTGAGCCCTCCCACATCAGTCACTAACCAAGAAAACACCCCCACAGGCAAGCCCACAGGCCACTCTACTGGGGGCAATTCTTCACTTGAGGTTGTCTCTTCCAACATACTTCTAATTTGGGTTAAGTTGACAGGAACAAACCAGTGTAGAATGGATGGCAGGCTCTGTGGCAACCAATGAAAGCATCTTAAACCTCACATTTGGGAAGACCAGGAAACAGAAAGCAGAATATGTGTGCAGGCCCCTTTTTATTCAGTCCAAGATCCAGCCCCCATGGGATGGTGACACCCATATTCAGGGTTGGCAGTGCTTCCTCGATTAAACCTCTCTGTAAACACTGCCACCAACATACCCAGAGCAGTGTCTCCTATGCAACGCTAAATCTCACAAGGCCGACAAGCAGCATTAACTATTACAGCATTTGTCTTTAGTTCATGCAAAATAAGAGTGTTTATAAAAGTTAGTAACATTGTAGATTTGGTGCAATTTGCCCGGGAACTGTGTCCAAAATCTGGGTGATTTTTGTGTTTCACTATCTCTGTGCTCTAGTCTAAGTGAATCAGGGCATGGAGTGAAATAGTTTCCCAATAGATACTGGGTTAGACTTTGGATTTGGCCGGTATAGGTCCTGCTCTGGCTTGACGCTCAGTTCCACCAGTTACTAGTATGGTCAAGCTGCACGGTGTATCTGGGCTTCAGGGATCTATCTACAAAACAGCAGTCCCAGCTCATACATTTGCCATGAAGACCAAACAGGATACGTGTATTAGGGAGTAACAAATGAGCCACAGAAAATAGGAGCCAGGCGTCGTGGCGCACGCCTTTAATCCCAGCCCTCGGGAGGCAGAGGCAGGCAGATCCCTGTGAGTTTGAGGCCAGCCTGGTCTACAAAGTGAGTTCAGGACAGCCAAGGCTACACAGAGAGACCCTGTCTCGGAAAACAACAAAACAGAAAATAGGAACAGAACTTAGCTGCGGCTCTTTTGTCGTTGAGGCTGCTGCTGTTGCTGCTGTGTTGTTTTTTATGTTTAAGTGGGCGAGCGGGGGACTGGGGCGGGGGGTGGTGGGTGGGGGGAAGGTGTGAGCCTTTGGAATGAGAGGAAGGCAGGGGAAGGTAGATGAGAGAGTAAGCTAAGAGCAGAGCCTTAGAACCCATCAGAAGGGTGAGATGGCAGGACTACAGGGACAGCCATCTGGTGGGGTGAGTGCTTCCTGCAGGGCTGGCCTTATCAGGGACAGGTGTGGCCATAGCAGATTGTGCCCTAGGATGTTTGGCTGGCTGAGCACAGTGACATACTAATCACCCTGCTGCTGCTGGACCCTTGCCTGGGCTGTTCTCTCTCTAAAAACATCTTTCATCACAGCCATGTGTTCAGCCCCCTCACCCACACCTCAAATGCCACTCTTCCCCAGGGGCACCTCCCTGGCCCTCCTAACCTAAAACGGTACCGTTTACCTCACCTGCTTGACACCCTCGCTGGTGAAGGGCAACACTACAGTCCATTTCTGTTTACGTTTTTACTGCTTGGACATTTGGTGAGGAAGCTGGTGATGACTTAGCCCACTGTCCCCCGGTTCTTTGGGTAGCACATACACACAAGTGATGAATGAGTGGACAGATGCATGAACAAAATCAGAATGAGAGGACATTAACTGGGGTGATTATTAAACATTGAGGTCGCACAGAAAGGAGCTAAAAACCACAGTGAGGTCTCTCATTTACCCACACATTTCTCAAGCTTTCTCCTTCACCTACCTCTTCCCAGTGCTGGAGACAGGCCAATGAGGAAAACACAGACCTCCAGTTCTCTAGGACTTGTGTTCGTCTACTTGAGGTAGATCAATAATTAATTAGGTGCTGTGCTGGAGGAGATAGGGCTTGTGGAAAAGTGGAGCACGGCAACAGAGATCTAGAACAGAAAAGATGAGCGGTTACAGGTGAAGGGGAGCTGCCGGGGACCAGAGCCAGCATGTTCCAACTCAGGCACGGAAGACGGAAGAGTGACCTCTGAACAGCTATCGGAGAGATTGTTCTGGGAGGAAGACACAGCCAGTGGGCACAAGGAGTCTGCCTTTGGGACATGACTGGCATCAGTGCATGGGGAACAAGCTGGAAGCCAGTGTGTCTGCAACAGAGCCAGGAAGGGGACGGCATGGGTGGGGATGAGGGAAGTGTGGGATGTAAGGATCTGGGATTTTCAGTCTGAGCAATGGGAAGCTGCACCCGACTTTAAGCGACAAAGAATCAAGATTGGAATTTTGAGTTGACTAACCCCTCAAGGACAAATCCTGGCTTTGACATTAATAAAGCTGACATTCAGAGGGCCACAAAGCAAGTGGCCATGCTTGGGATTGGCACATCCACATCCCTAACCCTATGCTCTTGGCCAATAAACTCTGTCTTCCCGAAAGATACATGCAGAATAGGGCTCCCCAAATGCCAGAATAGCAAGAGTCAGCTTCCATGTAGGAGGTTGGATTTCTCTGCCAAGGCCAACAGCAAAAGCTCTGTCAGAGTCATTCCTTATGGATGAGTCCTTCCACCTTAAAGAGAACCACTGCCCTCACCCACCCCTCCACCTGCTGTGTAATATAAATGACTAAGAAGTGTGTCACTGAAGAGATTCTGTCCTGAAAACCTTTACGCAGGGGTTTGCCTTTTCCTAGGCCCCAATATATGTTTTAATCTTTGCATGATTGCCCATGCATTCACAGGTAAGTGCAGGTGTTACTCGCACCATGGTACGACTGTGGGGGTCGGATGGCAACTGTGGCTATCAGTCCTTGATTCCCACCTTGTCTGAGACAGGGTCCCTTGTTTCGCCACAATGTACACCAGACTGGCTGGTCTGGAAGTTTCCAGGGGACTTTCTTGTCTCCACTCCCAACATACTTATGAGTGTTGCTCGGCTCTATTCACAGCCAAGTAAAACCAACCTTGCCAAGCTGAAGCAAGTTCCAGATCACGCGATACTTTCAAAAGATCATTTCTTCTCCTCCCTGTGACACAGGCCGTCAGTCTCTGACTTGTGTACTCTCTGAGCCTCTCCTCTGGGCAGAGGAATCAAGCCTGGCACTGTCCATGTTTCTGCTCTGGGACACAATATTCTAATATCTAGGATAACTTCACCTACACACCTCCCTCCCCCTTTTTTAAATGCCTTTCTCTTGTTTTTACAATGACTACTACTCCAGTGTACAAGCAGGGACTCTAAAAAGCAAAACAGAACAATGTTAACCAGTTAAAGAGCTTTTTAAATAGCCAATTGTAGTCCCTTAAGTCCTAACTGAACTCAGCTTTACATCCTGAGTGCTGAAAACAACTGTGCACAAGGCAGCTAAACCCTTAAGGAACCTCCAGTTCAGGGGGAAAAAAAAAAGAAAAAAGAAAGAAAGAATGAATCACCAAACCTGAAGTCTTATTTTGCCCTCAGTAGCATAGTTCTGTTGTACAGAGAAGTCTTTTTTGACAAGCATAGGAACGTAATGGTTTCTCTTTGCTGTGGTGAGTTTACGAAGTTGGGGTTGGTCATTTGTTGACCTAACAAACGCTTGGGACAGAACATGGGGAAAGCTGATGAAAAGGAAAGTGTGTCTCTCCCTGTGTCCTGAGTTGAATGCTTCCATTAAGGCTTGAATATCCTCCTTGTTCCTTTAAGCCATGGCACGCAGCCAGATCATTAACTTTCTGATAGCCTGTCCTCTCCCCATGCTATCTGTTCCAGATCTGGACCTGGTGGGTCAGGTTGCAGGACAGCCTTGATGGTGCCGGGAAGGAGCAACCATGTCGGTTACTAAGCCTGAGAGGCCGAAGTGGTTCCCCACCCCCCAAAAAATGAAGGAGGTGACACTCACCCACCTTTTTCAAATGCCTGGCCATTCATTCCTCCATTGTCTTCCTAATCAGATTTTTAAAATGTAGCCAACAGAAAAACAACAACAACAAAAAAGACCTTTTCTGTGCTCGACACTGTAGGTTTTGATATGTATACAGATCCATATGGTCCCCATTACAACCAACACCGTGGAAGTACACATTTCCTGGCTGGGCATGTTGGCTCACACCTGTAATCCCAGCACTGCAAAGACTGAGGCAGGAGAATTACCGGGTTGGGCTACACACAGTGAGACCCTGCCTCAAAACGAAGGCCCCAAACAAACAAGACAAAGCTCTGTGTCTTCCCTCTAACCCCTAACAGGGAACCCGCTTCGTTCTGCTGCCTGGCTCTACTGTTGCAACACTTAGAGACACTCTCCTAAGCGGAATCTGCCCCATGAGGCCGGCTCTTTTCACTTGGCCTAAGGACACTGAGGCTCCTCCAAGTTCTGCATGATTCAGTAGCGGGTTCTGCACAGTGCTGAGGAGAATTCCATTGTTGAGATGTTCCACTGTTTGTTTCTCCATTCCACTTGGAGGACATTTCTATTTACATCGTTTCCTATTTGGGTGACTATGAATAGAACCAGTTATAAACATTTATGAGCCGTTTCCTCTGCGATGTACTTTTGGTAACATTTGTTTTTCTATGGTAAATGTGTAGAAGTGGGTTTCAGGGTGTAGTGACAGCTGCGTGTTTAACTTTACTTAAGAACTGTGAAGACCTTTTGCCCTCTCATGACTGGATAATTTGCACTCACACCAAGTGAGCACTAGAGTTGTAGCCAGTGCCCCCCTAGTACCAACTATTTGATATTTCAGCATTTTTTCATTTTTACCGCTCTTACAGATGCATTGTGATTTTAACTTAGTTTTCCTTAATGACCAGTGAAGTGACATATCTTTTCCTGAGCTATTTTCCATCCACACATGCCCTTCTGTAGTCCACTTTACAATTTGAGTGTTCCATACTTTTCAAATTTGAAGGATCTTCACACATACTGGATAGAAGTCTTTTGTTGGAAATGTGATTTGCAAATATTTCCCCCCAATATCAAGCTTCCTTTCCATATTCTAAAATGTTTTGTGTTTTGTTTTGTTTTGTTTGTTTGTTTTGTTTTTGACGAAGTCTATACATTTCTTATTTTATGGCTCAAACTTTTGCTCTTTAAATGTTTACACATTTGTGTGTGTGGTGTGCATACCTATTTGTATGCGTGTCAGCAGATGCGCATAAATGCATGCATGTTGGGGGCTTCGGTGGGTTTGGGGTGTCTGGTTTGATTGCTCTCTACATTATTTCTTAAGGTTGTGTCTCGCATCTCTCTGTAGACCCAGAGCTCGCCCACTCATCTAGTCCAGCTAGTTACCTTGCCTCGGTAACACATTGTCTCCTCCATGGAGTGCTGAGAGTACAAAGCGGCCACATTTAAGTGGGTTCTGGAGATCTGAACCACAGGTCTCCTGCTCATGTACCAAGTATTTCATCCACTAAGTCTTCTCCCTAGCTCCTGGCTCAAGCTTTTTGTGTCATGGCCAAACCCTTTCCTTAATTTCAAGTCACGAAGGATTTTAATCTTGTTTTCTTCTAAAGGCATTATGGGTCTATGTTAAATATACTTTTGTTTGTTTGATTTGCTTTTATCTTGAGAGAGGATCTCACAATGTATCCCAAGTGTGCCTGAAACTTGTGATCTTTCTGCCTCAGCTTCCCAAGTGCTGAGATTACAGGCATACACCATGTCCACACACAAGTATAGATGTTACAATTGTGTCTATTCTTTAGATGAATAATATATTTAGTGAATTACTTGATCAATGTTATAATCACAGGATGAGTTCTGCTTGGTATGTGAACTGGTTAGGTTTTGTTTGTTTCTTGGAGGGACTGTTTTTTTTTTTCAAACTTGAAACTCTCTAGAATTAATTATGTGAGAAGAGGGAAACACAGTTGATAAAAAGCCTTCCATAAGACTGACCTGTAGACAAGCTTATGGGGCCTTTCCCCATAAGCAATGAATGGAAGAGGGCCCAGCCCATTTTGGGTTGTGCCCCCTGGGCAAGTGGTCCTGGGTACCCTAAGAAAGCAGGCTGAGCAAACTATGAGGAGTAAGCAGAAAGCAATGTACCCTTAACTTCTGCTTTAATTACTTCCTTGAGTTCTTGCCCTGGTGACCCTAAATGGACTAAGGCCCAGAATATATAAGCCAAATAAACCCTTTCTTCACACGCTGCTTTTGGTTATGGTATGTTTCACAGCAATAGAAACCCTGAGACCGTGTGGTTCCTACTGCATGTGGTTGGAGTTTATCTTCTTAAGGATTTGGACATATGTCTTCATGATGAATGTTGGTCTGCAGCTTTTTCCATTGCCTTTAGTTTCCTTGTCAAGGTCATGCTGGCCCCTAAAATGGGCTGCTGGGCAATACTTTTCCTCTCCTTTTTTTCAGAAATGCAAATAGAGTTTGTAAAATTGGGTTATGTCTTCTGTATTACATGTTTGGTAGACTTTGCCAGTAAAGACATCTATAATTAGAAACTCTCTGAATTTATTTTTAGGTTTATTAACTAAGAATTAAATTTTCTTTAGATGTTACAAGTCTCTATAGTTATGTCTCATCTTAAAAGGATATTGATAGTTTGGGTTTTTCTATAAATTGATATATTTTTTCTGTCCTATAAGTAACTATTCATACTATTCCTTATTATTTTAATATCAAAATCTATCCAGTTTGTAGTAATATTTCACTTATTTGGTAACTGCTACATTCTTTTTGTTTGTTTGTTTTTGTTTTTGTTTCTTTGAGACAGGGTTTTTCTGTGTAGCCTTGGCTGTTCTAGACTCACTTTGTAGACCAGGCTGGCCTGGAACTCACAGAGATCCCACTGCCTCTGCCTCCTGAGGGCTGGGATTAAAGGCATGCGGCGGCACCACACCCATCCCCACTGCTGCATTCTTTTTGGTCTATCTTTTATATAGAACTGTTCATGTTTGACTGACTTCCATCACTTTTCTGTTTGCAGCTTCATCAGTGGTGTACCCTCATCACTTCTCACTTCTCCATTCTAATTGCTTTGAGCCTATTTAAATCTTCTCCTGTAGCTTCTTGGATTAGACAATTAGATGACTGATTTGAAACTTTTGTCTAATATAAATTTGTGTTGATATAAATGCCCTCTAAGCACCATGCTGTCTGAGGTTCATACACTTCAACACCCAGAGTACTTTTCAGATTTACTTAGAATCAATATTTTATCAGCTGAAGTGGATTACAGAAACCTCACTACAACCTAGATTCTTTTTCTTACCCTACAGTGTGTAGCTCCTGATTTATTACCTCTGTATGCAGTGAAAAACCCATTAACTTTAATTGTTGTTGTCAGTCATCAAGCATAATCAAGACGATGAACAGAAGAAGATTTTCCGAGGGGTCTGCCTTGTCTGCTCTCCTTCCTTACCAATTTCTTTCCGGTGTTTCACTCGTGTCTCAAGAACTCTTCTCCGCCATATTTTCAGGGCTGGCATGTGGACAGTGGATTCTCTCAGCTTTTCTTTGTGTGAAATATTTTTATTTTTCTTAATTCCTGAAGAACACTCTTCATCAATTGTAGAACTCTTGTTTAATTCTTTTCCAATTAGTGTGTTTAAAATGTTTTTTGTTGGGCTGGGAGGTAGGTAAACCCACGGCCTATCCTCAGACTCCACGGGAGGCAGCCAGGTATGGTGGTGTGTTTCCCTGAATGGCTCGTGATCTTTGATGCTACGTTCTTCAGGATTACATTTTCAGTGTTTATTATTATTTATCATCACCACCATCATCGTGTGTGTGTGTGTGTGTGTGTGTGTGTGTGGTCTGATGTGTAAGCATGAGCATACATGTGTGAAGGTCACAGGGCACCTTTTAGGAGTCAGTTCTCTCCTTCCACCAGGAGACCCTGGAATCAAACTGGGGTCATCAGGCTTTCATAGCGAGCACCTTTTCCCCCTGAGCCATTCTGCCAGCCTGACTGACCTTTTCCATTTTCTGTTATGAAACTGTAGGCCTTATTTACATCTTACGAAGGATACCGATAGCTTCGCTTTAACAGGCCGTCAACATTGAATTTAAAAGCTCCAACTAGCCAGCTAAGATTATGATTCCAATGTCAACCTAAGTTTCAAAACCTACCAAGAAGAAAAAAAAAACCTACTAAGCCCTATTCATTTCTATCTTTTTGCCAATGTACAGTCAGTGATCTTGGCTGTCCAGGGTCCAGGTCATGGTCCTGCTGTTCAGCAATCAATGTCCATGTGACTTAACATCAAATCAAGGGTGAGATCACAAGTTCACGAACAATTTTCTGGAGCAGCGATCCAAACTCCCAGCCTCTCATTTGCTCGGCGCCTCTGGGCTTCCCGGGGACGGGGGGGGGTGTGTGGGGGGGGGGTCTTCTCTTTGGGCTCCTGGTTGAAAAGCTGCAGTATGCTAGATTTGTCTTAATTTTGCATTTCCTGCAATTATCCCCACATCTCACACCAAGTGGTGAGAGAACACACAGTGAGAAAAGAAGCAGGAGTTTGTGACTTCTCTTGGTGCCACAGCTACTACAGCAGACAAGGATGTCCCCTTCTGGAGCTTTGGCTCCTAGAGCAGGCACCGCGGTAGGACTTCCTGGGCAACCAAAGTAAATTAAAGGTAAGAAAAGATGAATGTAATGGTTTCCCCTGGCCATTTTGAGTACGTGGATCCTGTGCTTTGAGCTGGAGCCCCTAAGCTCTGTTTGTACCTCAGGGTCTACTTCCGGCTCCATGCACCCTCCAGTTCACTCCAAGAAATGCCCAGTGGGGAAGCTGTTGAACTCAGTCATTTTGGTTTTCTTTTTCTACCTTCCTACTATTATTTACTTATTCTTTTCTATTTTTATTTTTTTAAAGATTTGTTTATTTATTATGTATACAGTGCTCTGTCTGCTTGTACCTCTGAATGCCAGAAGAGGGCTTCAGATCACATTATAGATGGTTGGGAGCCACCATGTGATTGCTGGAATTGAACTCAGGACCTCTGGAAGAACAGTCTGTGCTCTTAACCTCTGAGCCATCTCTCCAGCCCCCTTTTTTATTTTTATTTTTTTAAAGGCAGATTCTTGTTATATATTCCAGACTGGCCTAGACCTCACTGTGTAACCAGGATTAGACTCAAATTGGCCATGCTCCTGACTCAGCCTCCAGAGTTATGGGATTACAGGAATGTCCCACCATACCCCACTTATTACTTGCTTTTCAGAGCCCTCATATTTCAGTGTCTCACATATTTCAGCCCAGTTCTCGGCTGGAGAAACTGTAAAGTCTATGTACTTATCCACTGTACTAGAGTCAGAACCCCCTTTAAGAACAAAAAGAGAAGGATGCAGAGATGGCTCAGAGCTTAAAAGCGTTGTCTATTTTTCCAAAGGTCCTGAGTTCAATTCCCACCAATCACATGGTGGCTCATGGCCATCTATAATGAGATCTGGTGCCCTCTTCTAGTATGTAGGCAGAATACTGTATAAATAATAAATAAATCTGAGAGAGAGAGAGAGAGAGAGAGAGAGAGAGAGAGAGAGAGAGGGAGAGAGAGATATGCAGCTTCTTAGCCTGGAGTTCCTCTCTAAGTAAAAGTTTAGGCTTATTAATGCTAGGAAGAAGAAAAATGAAAAATGTGTGTGTGGGTAGGTGAGGTGGGACTGTCATGTAGTCGCATGAAGCATTTTTAAAGCCAAAAAAGAAGAGAAAGTCGTTTGAGCTTGGCTTTTACAGGGTTCTATTTTACCCGGTACCATCTGCGGGAGAGGAAATGGGAAGTGAAAGTCAGAAATTAAAATAAGTTGTGGAATCAGTAAAAGACGAAAGAACGTTTGACTGGGCGAGCTAACACAGACTCGGGAAAGGGAGCAGAACATTGACTTGCTGAGAGATTTTGTCCCATCTCCAAGGCAGGGTTGGAGGAATTTCCCGTTTCCATTTGCCTTGCTCACAGCCCACCACAAAGAGCAAGCCTTGAGTTTGCCCAAGCCTACGCTCGAGACAGAAATAGAATCCTTTTAACTCCTAAAGAGAGGACCAGGAGAGGCCACTCTCAAGCCTTTTCTTCTTGCTTATTTTTGTGAGTTTTTGTTGTTTGTTTGTCTGCTTGTTGACAGGCATCCTTCACACCCTTACCTCTGGGCTGCACAAACCCCTCGTGTGGGATCTTGCATTGCCGTGTTGACCGGGGGTGGGTTACCATAGAGCCTGACCCCTACACAATGTGCTACTGTGCTGGCTGGCTTCGGTCTGAATGTATATCATTGGCGGAGGGAGGGGGGGATGGGGGGGAGGGGAAGGAGGGATGTGCTTGGGGAAATGTTCAAAGTCAAAGTCTGATTAAAAAATAATAACACAAGGCTTCACATAGGACTCTTTTGAGAACCTCATTTTCGCAAGTCCTTTCTTTTAAGTGTCTTTTTAAAGGACTCCTGACCTATTTCCAGAGAGGTGAGAAATACTTATTCTCCCACTCCTCATGGGCTACGTAGTGAGGAGAGGATTGCTGCGCACAAGTTTTAAGACAAAATAGAACATTAATCCCACATGAGAAACTACATTTACTTTGAAACCGGCTTTTTTTTTTTTCCTGACCTGGAGCTGATTCTCCCTGAAAACACAGAGGAATTACCCAGCATGATAGTGATGCTTGCCCACGGTACAAAGTCCCTCCTCTCCAGAGCACGGTAAGACACAGAAATTTGAACTCTGGGAGCTGAACTCTGGTCAGCCTAAACAGCCTACCAGGGTACAGGCATTCTGTGATTTGGGCATCATCCGCACTTCACTTTTATTCATCCTGAATACTGTCCTCATCCATTTTCATTACTTAATCACATGGTATCTTTCCCAGACCTGAGAATGTTAATTCATTCATAACTAGCATGCACTGAGCTGCCTGTTTGGGTCAAGGTGTTTTCCCACATCTGTGTACTGGGCATAGAGAAAGACTAAGCGAACGCCCTGCCTCGAGGAGACTACACTTCAGTGGAGGAGTTGAAGAGGAAACACCTTGGCAGAAAGACACACTGCAGTGGCAGGAGACAGTGAGGCACATACCGAAGAGGACAAATGAAGAGAGGGGAGTAGTTGGGGAAGAAATGGCGGTCTCGAAGTAGAGGAATTAGTAAGAAGCAGTGAATCAGGCATGGTGGCTCATGCATTTAGTTCCAGCACTTGGCAAGATGAGACAAGAGGATCTTGAGTTGCCGGGTGTGGTGTCACATGCTTTTAATCCCAGCACTTGGGAGGCAGAGGCAGGCGGATCTCTGTGAGTTCGAGGCCAGCCTGGTCTACAAAGCGAGTCCAGAACAACTAAGGCTACGTAGAGAGACCCTGTCTCGAAACCACCACCCCCAAAAAAAGAGCATCATGAGTTTGAGGCCAGCCTACGTTACACCATGACAGATGCTTAAAAGAGGCAGTGTAGAACCACACAGTGAAGGACCACAGACTGGCAGATAGATGGGTGCTTAACAACCAAAAGGGGTTGCTCCAGATGGCGCTGCTGAGAAACAAAGGGCATGTGCACTGTGTGTAGATTTCTGGGTTCCGGTTCCAACTCTAAAAGAGCTACCTTGGAGCATTTGGCCCCAATATTCCTTAAGCATCCAGGAGGGAGAGAGGCATAGGTGTGTTCCAAATACCAGGAACCTCTAATAAAAGCTCAAATGATAAGAGAGTTGGCCTGCCCCCAGAAACTTGAAAACAATTCACTCAACAATTTGCAATAATTAGGAAGGGACAGGTACTGTACAATTACTCCTAATTGTGGCCTGGCATGGAACCTGGAAAAATGTCCTTGGACTTATGTGCATAGGAGAACATTATGCCAGCAGCAAATACTGTCCCATCAACTGCTCTGGTTGCCACCCTGGACTACCCTAGGACAGAACTGGCTGACCTTCCTTTGTGATGCATGCATTGGGTGCTCTTCTTGTTCTTGTCGGTTTTTTGTTTTATTTTTCGAGACAGGATCTTCCTGTGTAGCCCGGGATGGCCTGGAACTCACTCTGTAGCCCAGGCTGGCCTTGAACTCAGGGAACTAAAGGCATGCTCCCCCAGGCTCAGGTGGTGGCCTCTTCTTAAAGCACTATAGGCCTTAGTCTTGGTTCCCTTCCCTTTCTCATACTCCCTTCTTTTTTCTACTTTATCAGACTTCTTCTAAGTCAAATACAAATAGGCTCCATTCTTACTGATGTGAATTTACATTTGTATCCACATACTGATCCCGATCTCTACCTCATTAATTCTTACTTCACTGTCTCCTTGTCCTCTACACAAAGCTGACAGACATCTCAAAGCCAGGGATTCCAAACCTCAGTTCCTAGTCTTCCTCATCTGGGTCAGAGATGGCTTCACCTGTTCAGGGCAAGAATCTGGAAACTATGCACTCCCCTCTGGAAATCTCCTGTGGTCACGTGAGTGGAAGTGGCCCCTACAGGGTCATGGATTTGAATTGTTTGGTCATGAGGTGTGGCCTTGTTGGAGTAGGGGTGTTCTTGTTAGAGGAAGTGGGTCATTGGGGACCGGCTTTGAGGTTTCAGAAGCCTAAGCCAGGCCCAGTCTCTCTGTCTCTGTCTGTCTGTCTGTTTGTCTGTCTATCTGTCTGTCTGTCTGTCTGTCTCTCTCTCTCTCTGTCTCTCTCTCTCCTGGCCCAAATCCTGAAGTAGAACTCCCAACTACCTCTCCAGCTGCCATAAGTCCCACCATGCTGATAATGAACTATACCTCTAAACTGTAAGCAAGCCCCAGTTAAATGCTTTCCTTTATAAGACTTGCAGTGGTCATGATGTGTCATTTCACAACAACAGAACACCGACTAAGATATCTCATATGCACTCCTTCCACAAGTACCATTGGCTCAATCTTAAAGATTTCCTCACTCTATTGTTGGCACACTCCCTAGCTCCAGTCTGGTCTAAGCCACCACTTTTCTTATGTGGATTATTAAAACAGCCTCCTTTGAGGTTGGAGAGATGGCTCATCAGTCAAGAGCACTTGCCATTCTTGCAAAGAAACTGGATGAACTTCTCAGCACCCACAGGATGGCACATAATCGTCTGTAGCTCCAGTGCCAAGGCATCTGATGCCCTTTTCTGGCCTCCCTGGATATCAGGCACACACATGGTGTACATACATACATGCAGGCAAAGTATTCATAAACATAAAATAAGAATTTTAAATCTTGAAAAATAATAAAAAACCGCCTCTTATCTGGACTGTCTTTCTCCTCTGCAACCTATTTACAAACTCCTCCAAGATGCTTTTCAATGCATGTCAGGCATCTCAAGCCGCACCTTTGCTCAAACTCCTGCCAACGTGCCTATACTACTTTTTTCTCATTGCTTTGACCAACTACCTGACCAAAGCCACTTAAAGGGAAGAAGGTCTTATTTTGGTTACAGTTTAAGAAGACGCATTCTATCATGGCAGGGCAGGAACGACAGCAGGAACACCAGGCAGCTGGTCACATTGCCTCAGCAGCTAGGAAGCAGAGAGCAGACAGAAAGTGAGGCCACACTGTAAAGAGGTAGTGACCCCCACGGTCGTGACCCACTTCCTCCAACAAAGCTCTGTCTCCTAAAGGTCTGATCACGTTCTGAAACAGCCTCAACCGCTGGAGAGCAAGTGTTCAAACGTATGAGTCCGTGGGGGACATTTTGCTTCTAGATCACAACAGTGCCCCAGTTGAAAACAAAACAAACAAACAAACAAAAATGAAATACAGCAGTCTACAATTGCCTTCCCCTATACTGAGTGTGTGGCCTCAAGTCAATTACACCCCCTGCTAACTTACCCTAACCATGCTGGCCCGTGTGCCTTAAACTTGGTCTCCTGCCTCCCCACCCAGTCTTCCCTGGCAATGCACATGGTTAACTTATTCTCCATCACATCTTTGCCTAAGGACCACTTTCTAGGTGACACATACCTGAACATTGAAAACTGCAATCTTCCCCCCAAGTGTCCTGTATCCCCCCCACCCCATTAGCTGCTTTGTTTTTTTTTTGAATAGCCCTTATTCTCTTCCGATGTACCTTGTAATTTGCTTGTTGGTTGCTGTTAATTGACAGTCTCCTCTCACAAGGGATCAGCTTGGGTATGTCGCCCTGTCTGTATTGCTCACTCATGGAATCTCAAGTGTCTACACGACTGTCTGCCGTACTTGGTGAACAACTGTCTTGTGAATGGGTTGATTGTTTCTATTGTCACCCTCCCCGCCATATAGCTAGACAGTATTTAAAGCAATTCCTTGTCTTCTAGCCATTCAGATAAATATCTCTGGCAGACTGGTGATTCAGCTGGAAGAATGCATACCATTGTGCAGTACTTCATGAATTTTTTTCATCTAGTTCATATTTTATGGAAATATTTAGGTCATCATCAGTAGAATGCATTTCATTTTGTCATATGGAATTGGTATACATAAAATCGTATATACCATAAATGTATAACTTGTTGTAACTTCACTCCTGTAACTTCTCACCATATTATGCTCACATCAGAAGAGGCCAGAAGAGGATCCTGGATGTTCTAGAACTGACTTACAAGTGGCTATGAACTGCCTGGTATGGTTGCTAAGAACCAAACCTAGGTCCTCTGGAAGGGCAGAAAGTGCTCTTAACCCTGGAGCCATCTTTCCATCCCCCCATGGACTTTTCTTTTAAGCCAAATAAATTTATCAAAAGCTCAGACTGAGCCGCTGTGGTGACACATGCCTTTAATCCCAGAACTCAGAGAGAGACAAAGAGACAGAGACAGACACAGAGACACGGACGGGGCAGGGCAGGGTGGGGCAGGGTGGGGGGGGGTGGGCCAAAATCTAAAATCCTAGATTTTAGGTCTCTGTGTTATTTCATAAAGACTGTAGGATACACTATCTGAAATACATCACAGTATGCTAGCATGATCTCTCATTGCGTCGTTTACATGCAATGTTGAAGCTTTTATGTTTCTCAGGATTTTTCTCACAGTTAAAAGGAGGCTTGCTAAGGAGTCGTTTCCCTTTAACGTAAGGGTACCGCACATGTGTGGGTGAACTGCTGTTCCGCCTCCCCTCACCTCTCCGGCTCTATTTTCAGCACTTCTCTGCATAAGCAGATGACTCAGGCTCCTTGCTGCTTCCCAACTTTCCCTCCAACTCTGACTCTGATGTCATGGGGAATTTCCTGTGATCACTTGCTGAGGAAGACAAAGGGGACACTGCCAGATTTCAGAAGGTACCTCTCTGGGTTGGTCCTGACAGTCACAGGGAAATCTCATCTTGGACAGGATTTGGGGAAGTACATACGGTGAGTCACACGTAATAGGAGTTACCTTGTGGTTTCCTCAGATAAGGATATTTATAGAGAGTGGCTAATGAGGTGGTCGATTTATCCAAGGCTTGGAAGATTGCTATCAAGGTCATCTGAAAGCAGGTGTATGATGACCCTCTAAGAGGCTATCTGCATCCCATACTGGTCTCCCAGAGAACATACACACAAACAAAACAGCCAGAGAAGGAGACAGCCATGATGGTCTCTTGCCTTGCTGTAGGTGAGGCTTCCTCTTGGCTTCCATATTATGAGCAGTTTTAGACTCCAAACTCTTATGCTGAAACCTGGTCACCAGTGTGGTGGCATTACAAGTGGGGCTGTTGGGAAATGACTAGCTTAAGAAGGCATCGCCCTCACAGAATTAGGAGTACAGCAACGGAGGCCCGTCTGTCACTAGGAAATAGAGCTTATTAAGCTCAGACTCTTCTGCCCCCCTGGAGCTGTGAAAACTGTATCTATAAGGCACTTAGTTTATGGCATTTTTGAGACAGTGGTCTGAAAAACCCAAGACACTAGCCATGTTTACGTCTATGAAGCAAGTGGACTTGGGAATCAAAATAGACAACAACAACAAGGATAAAAACATGTAGCCCCTTCACCTCATCTGGTACCACTTCCTGGGCAGCCATCACTGAGGCTAATTATATTAGATTGTCTAGTTAGGGAACGGACAGTAACCTGTCTCTGAGGGAACATGTCTCTCCGGCACTTTCTGAAGAGCAATTCCCCTTTCCTGTACCACAGTTCTCCAGGCATGCCCATCTGCATGACTGGTTGGTTTGTTTGCCCCCCATGGCATCACAGGCACCAATGTTAGTCCAAGAACTCACTCCAGTTGAACATGAGTAGGGTCAGGCCCATGTCATGGAGGTTTATTGTTCTGCCATCGCATAGAAGCAGACGGCAGAACGAGACAGTGAACTCTCTGGAGACGCCTCCTGGGAGATGACATCTTGTGAGGTCGGAGGCTGTTTTCCGAAGTTGGCCAATATATACTCTAGAAACCCAGCCATGGGTATGGGAGCAGTTTCTCTTATCATTACACTTAAGTATCCACTTGAAGAATATTGTTTTCTTCTTGGAACACCCACCTTGTGGCTCTGAGGTCCTGGTCCCACGTGACGAATCTCCACCAGGAACCATGAGAATGCTCCCAGGTCGCTTTCAGCCTGTTCCATACCCTCGGTCAAGAACAAACAATGGTAACATCTGAATAGGCCAGTGTGTTTGATTTTTCTTATCAAGGAGAAATTGGAATTGCTGTTATAGAATGGGAGTGGCCATATTTAGATTCATAATACTGTGTGCCCAATACTCACCGTGAACAGGCAACTGCAGAAACAATGGAGATACTGGGATGTTGTGAGAAACCCTGCCAAGGTATCCGCTGAGGGTCAGGAATCATGGGGTAGGGAGGAGAACGAAGAAGCCATGGCCATCAGATTGGACCTGCCCAGATGAGGGCTGGTGGTAAGTTGTTTCCTTCCTTCCCTTGATGTCTTCCATCCCACTGATGACTTATCGTGCAGTTCGGGATCCAGAAAAGGGTCTGATTGGCTGGCCTCCATCCCTATCAGTGATGGGAGATGATGACGCAGTTTGCCTTGTGTTTGGGACCTGCGTTTCTAAAGCTAAATGAGAGACCAAAATGGAAGCTGAGCAACAAGAGGGTGGCCTGGGATTGTTATTCTTAGACACGTTCTCTGAGTTGTTCTCAGAGCTGTTAAGCTCTGTTGACCTGGGACACTGACCTCCATTAGACCTGCTGGTCCATTTGCTTTCTCTCATTCTCTGCATGGAGACCCTGGCAAGGAGCCAGAGAGCAGAGGGGGATCAAGGCCAGGTGTTTTGATGCCCGCCTCCTCTGCCATCTGTGCCTTGCCACTGTCCAGGCAGTGTTCCAGATGCCAGCCAGTGAGACCTGTCTTGTGTGATTCCAGCTTTGGCCAAACCAGCAGCAGCATTGCCTTCTGGAGCCCCTGCGGCAGACCTCCAGTGGTAAGGAACTGTCCCGAGGTGAGTCCTCAGCATGTGTCACCTCTGTGCTAACCATGCCCACACCTCTGATAAGTTCTCCTCATATGGAATGCTTTTCAGCTAAGCAGATAAAGCGCTTGCAAGAAGGGCAGAGGTTGGTTATTGTGAAATAGAGGGAAATTTGAAGAATACAATAAGCCCAAGGAAGATAGTTTTCACATGCTGAAACTGGCCAGGGCAAAAACAATGATCTTTATTGGTCAGCTCTCATCATCATCATCATCATCATTATTTTCATTATCAGTGAGAAAAAAAATCTTATGAAACTAGCTCATGGCACCAGAGTTAAGGGTTTTTCCAGGATGCAGTCATTTGGTGCTAAAGCCGGGACAGCTCTAAACAAAGTGGCATTGTTACCTTTATCTGTAGCTATTATCAGGAGCTCGAGTCCTGGACATTCTAAGTGAAGGGACACTGGTCTTGTACCGTGTTCCTCCCCTCTCCATCCAGGCAGACATGACTTGTTTCTCCCAGCATTCCTTTAATCCATTCTTACCACCTGAGAGTCTCTTTTAACATATGGGGTCAGGTATCCACCCCGAGTTTATCCGTTAGAACTTTGGGCTCAAATTTGAAAACTGAATTGGACCAAGTGCATCTTCCAGAATCTCTTTTGCCTCTGCTGCCTTGGCCCCCGCTGACACATTGGTGGGTAGCCTTCCTGGTGCCCTTGTCCTTGGCTAAGCCTCTGATTTGGATGCTGTGGCTCCCTATCTGCTATAAGAGCTCCAAAGACTGTCAGTGTGTCAGAAGAGATGCAGCGCACGCCTCTGCAACATGAGCAATGAGGCGCCGGGCAGTGTTCTGGGTTCTTTGTACATTTTTTTTCTATTATATGTACTTTCTATAGCTCCTCCCCTGACTTTGTTAAACCCTTGAAGAAGAGGAAGCCTTTGACTCAGCTGACTAACCCACTAGCATGGGAACAAAGCAGTACAGGGAGCAGCCATATGTGAGCGGTTTGAATTCAGGCTCTCTTCATCTCTGTAATACACTTATTTTGTACGTGTCTCAATGACGAGTGTTTAATGGAAGTCAGGAACTTAGCAGACACCAGATACTTAGAGCTGGCTTTATTACACACCAGTCCCAGTGTGGTAAATCTAAGTGCAAAGGGGGACCATCTCAATCCCAGGCCCAATCCCTTTCTTTACTCTCCCTGGCTATAGCGCCTAGGCTAAGGCTCCTTCCTTGAGCTCGTGGGCATTCCGGTCCGCCTCCCGAAGGAGTGAAGTCTAGGAGCGCCCTCTAGGGGACAGTAGGGCTCCAAACCTCTGATCCATTACCGTTTCCAGGATGGGCGCTGCTGTTCTGTTGTTTCCTCCAATGCTTGTCCCTCCTCTTGTACTGTGTTCTTTTTGTCCAGCAAGACCTTCTACTTCTTTCTGCTTTGTTCTGTATTTCGGGATGGTGACTGTGAAGGCTTCACTGGGAAGCTTTCTTTCCCTCCACCTCTTAGTTTGATTTTAAGCAGTAAAAGCCACCCATATTGACAACAGAGGCATCTTTGGAGGATGCTATTTCTCTCAGCTCCTCTACCAAACCCTACAGATGCTCTCGTGCAAACCCACATGCTCTAGCATGCCTGGCTCTTTGGAATTGCTCCCTGGGCACAGAAATGACTTTCTGGTAAGGAATGCTAGCCTCATGGAGTACATTCTATCTCAATTTTGTGTCCCTTGATCCCAACTGTACCTTTCTTTGGATTAAGCCAGTACTACTAATACCGAATGTAAATTCTTTTTTTTTTTTTTTGAGACAGGGTTTCTCTGTGTATCTTTGGCTGTCCTGGACTCACCTTGTATACCAGGCTGGCCTCGAACTCACAGAAATCCCCCTGCCTCTGCCTCCCAAGTGCTGGGATTAAAGGTGTGTGCCACCATGCCCGCTGGGCTAAATCCAAATTCTTTGACCTAAGTCTTATATCCCTCCTACCTTCCTGGTACCCCATGCTCAATAAGCCAATTACTGAACTTCCCACAGTGTAAGCATGCTGCCTATATCACAAGATTCTCAAGAATACCCCTAGCAGCCAGGCCCTGGCGTCCCGTGTTCAACACCTACATAACCTGCACTCCCTCTGGCCCCTTCCTAGCCCAGTGTCACTTTCCATTTTCAAGCCTTGCTATTAAGCAGCTGTCATATATTTGGCTGTTTTCATCTTTTCTTTGGCATCTATGAAGACTTTGGGTTGTTTAACTACATTTTGTAACTAGAATAATTAATAATACCTAATTCAGTCCACACACATTTCCCAAGCCGTGGGGATTTCTTCATCGGTGTTTTGCTCGGCATTTTTGTTATAGGGTATGGGAAGTGATGTTGTCCCCTCCAAAGTGAGGGGACACACACAGATGCGCCTGTCCCTGAGAGTCACCTTTTCACTAAGCAAACTGCTAGTGTGAGAAAGAAACTAGAAAAGAGGGAGGGCAGACATAGGAGGCGGAGTTATACCTTTAATCAAACTATGTCCCAACTCTCTTGCAAGCTGAGTCTATCTGGAATAGGATTTTGGTTTTTTTTTTTTTTTGTTGTTGTTGTTGTTATGTTTTGTTTTTCAAGACAGGGTTTCTCTGTGTATGCTTGGCTGTCCTGGATTTGCTTTGTAGACCAGGCTGGCCTCAGACTCAGAGATTTGCCTGCTTCTGCCTCCCAGAATGCTGGGGATTACAGGCATGCACCACTGCAGCCTGCTTGGGATAGGATTTTTGGTTTTTAATCAAGTAAATAGGTTAACATTTGTGGTTAATGATTGTGGTGCTTTGAATGAAAACTGGGCCCCATCAGGACATAGGGAGTGGCACTATTAGGAGGCGTGGCCTTGTTGGAGGAAGTAAGTCACTGGGGAGGCGAGGGGTGGGGGGGGATTGGGGGGGTTGGGGGGTTGAGGTCTCAAATGTTCTGGCCAGGTTTTGTGTTTCTCTCTTCCTGCTGCCTACAGATCCAGATGCAGAACTTCCAGCCACCTCTTCAGAACCATGCCTGCCTGCATGCCACCATGCTTCCGGCCATGATGATAATGGACTAAACCTTTAAACTGTAAGCCAGCCCCAGTGAAATGTTTTCCTGTATAAGTGTTGCTGTGGTCATGGTGTCTCTTCACAGCAACAGAACCCCTAACTAGGACAATGATGAAATATATATATAAGATGCAATTACCAAAACAAACAGGTGAGGATGCAGTTTGCATGGCTGTTTATTTGCCTAGAATGTTCAAAGCTCTGGGTTCCATCTCCAGCCCTATACAATGTAGTCCTGCAAACCTCTAATCCCAACACTTGAGAGGTTGAGGTAGGAGAATCAGGGGGTCAGAGTCATTCTTGGCTTCTTAGGGAGGTCAAGGCTAGCTTGGGGTGTACAAGGTCCTATATGAAGAAAAAGCCAACTCAATTGCTGCCTTATTTTCTTCCTGTGTTCATTCAGACTTAAAGGATCACTAGATGAAGTCTTGGCGAGTTTTATGGGGGAGGGGAGAAGACTCCAGCCTGTTGTGTGCTTTCGCTAACAGTAAGACATCCTCCAGTCACCTCTAATCTTTTTTTTTTAAGTGGTTTTCTCTGTAATTCGAACATTCGCCTCAGCCTCCGCCCCTGCCTGCGCTATTCCCGCAAACTGCCGACCTTCAGCCGGACTGCCTGCTTGGCACGGCTGTCCCCAGCACCATGTTGGATTCTTCTAGCATTACAGCCATGAAGAAGGCGGCTCTGCTGGAGGCCGGGCTCAACCATCTTAAGTTTTCCCAGGCAGCTGCGGACTTGAAACAGTTCTGCCTGCAGAGAGTTCAACGTGAGCCTCCACTGACTGGAGTGTCTTCAAGTACACTAGTTTAGATACTCTGGCTGTAGCAGACAAGAAACCAGCACACAAACCTAAAAAAAAAATTTCATCTTTCTGCATCATCAGAGCATTGCAGTCGCTTTCCTCCACTCTACTCACGGAAAGCAATCGATTTGCTGGGTCTTGCTTGGAAGTCCTGTATGGTGTTTCATCCCTTCCCCTCAGAACTGGAGAACAGGCCACCTACTGTCTTGAGACCTAAACAAACACCTAAAAAAAGGGGGGGGAGGAGGGTAAAGGAAGAGTCTCTAATGCACCAATGTGCCTTGCAGTTGGTGGCATTTTCTAGTGGAGTGACAGATCCTGCACAGATGTTCCTTGAAGTCCTGGCTGCATATTGATGTACTTGGCTGATTTCATCAATCTCTCTGTTGAATTATGGACACTGGAAGCCAGGGTCTGAGTCAGGTGGAAAAAACACATCTGAAGGAACAAGAATGAAGTCTAGCTGACTTAGGAAGCAACTCGCATTGATCTAGTTCATGTTTCTGTGTGGAAGGGCTTCCTCCCAGGAGCTAACCTGACCTCTGACCTCTGACCTCTTGCTTTCCTTATCCTCCCATGTGAAAAGCTATTTGGAGAGTCCAGAAGAAGGAGCCAGATATACTCAGCTCCACTAGGTACACCTGTTTCTGTCTCAAGAGACAAACTTGGTTTGCTCTCCTGGCTGTAGAGTAACTTTTGTTTTGCTGTGGTCAGGAACTGGATTAAGGAGGAAGAGGTTCAACTCAAGAATCTATTAACAAGCCTATCGGTGTTAAGTAAAGCCAAGTCCATTATTATTATAGTATCACTCCCATAGCCGACCCCATAATGCCTGGGGCTCAAGATGCTCAATATATGGATGGGAAAAAAGCATCTTATTTTATGGCTCATGTAAATACTATCAAAATCCACAGGCATAGTGTTCTTTGAAAAATTACTCCTGCAATCCACTGTTTTAATAAAAAAAAAAATCTATAACCCCACATACACCTTTTACTATTAGGGAAATGTTTAAGCTTCTGGCTTCCCATCTTATCATGATAACTTCAGTAATCTGCTATCGCTGGGACTGTGTATGTCTTAGAAATACTTTCTGAGAGTAAACAGAAGCTGCCCCCTGTATATAAAGGCATACTTTCCAGCTCTTCTCGCTTCCACGACAGTCAAGAGTTGCTGGATTTGGCAGATATAAAAAGACACCTAATAAACCTGCGGATGTTATGCAGTAACTCCATTACCAGTAGAGTAATGACAGCATAACCACATCCAAGGTAATTGATGCCACTGAGGTAGGACACCCCAACTGCCTCTGGAAACTCCCTCTGCCTCACTTGCTGTTCACAGGGTCTACTAAAATGGATTCTCTCTCTCTCTCTCTCTCTCTCTCTCTCTCTCTCTCTCTCTCTCTCTCTCTCTCTGTGTGTGTGTGTGTGTGTGTGTGTGTGTGTGTGTAGTCACACTCATGTTTGGTGTCTAATGTAACCGTGTGGACCATTTGCAGAAAGAAAAGACCAACTTATAACCGGGAGACATTGGTTTGGCTTATGGTTTTGGACTTCCCAATGTGTGCTCAATTGGCTCTGTTGATCTGGGGCTCTAATGTGGTGGGGAACATGTGGTGGAGAGCTTTATGGGCAGAACAAGAGAAAGGAAAGGATGAAGGTCCCTCAATGCAATTTGAGGACCCCCTCCACCACTGCAACACTTAGACCCTACCTCCTAGACCAACGGCTCTCAATCTCTCTAATGCTGTGACCCTTTGATATGGTTCCTCGTGTTGTGGTGACCCTCAATTATTATCTTTGCTGCTTCATAACTGTAATTTTGCTACTGTTATGAATTGTAATCTGTATTTGCTGATGGTCTTAAACCTGTGAAAGGGCTGTTAAACCACCTCCCCAGGGTGTTGAGATCCACAGGTTGAGAACTGCTGTTTTAGAGGTTCCATTTCTTTCCAAACACAGCATGAGCTGAAAACCAAGTCATTAATAAGTAAGATCTAATAAGTAACCTGTGTGTGTGTGTGTGTGTGTGTGTGTGTGTGTGTGTGCATTCTGGTAAGAAACAAGTGATTATTTTTTCTTATTTTGAAGAAAGTCATATTTTATTTCCTTAACTGTTAGAATCAGTAGCTTCCAGTACAATCACCAAGACACAAAAACATCTCTATGAATTTTGGAACATTTTCAACATTCCAGAAGGAAGCCCACTTTTCATTGGATGTGTATGTTAGTCAAGATTCTCTAGAGTAATATAACTTATAATATATATATATATATATATATATATATATATATATATATATAGAGAGAGAGAGAGAGAGAGAGAGAGAGACAAACAGACAGACAGACAGACAGACAGACAGACAGACAGACAGAGCGCTGCCTATGATTGGAAGGTCCAAGAATTCAGTAGTTACTCAGTTTAAGGGGCTGAGATTCTAAAGAAGTGGGCTCTAATGCTAATGAGATGAAATCAGGTAGACAAAAGAGCAAAAGCTTCCTTCTCCTATGTCTTTATATAGGCTTCCAGCAGATGTGACCCAGAGGTGGGTTTTCCCAGCTCAAAAGATCTGGATTAAATACCCAGATTAGAAGTGGATCTTCCCACTTCAAATTAAGCAAAGATCTCTCACAGGTGTGCTCCATTTTGGTTTTTTTTTTTTTTTCCAGATGTAGCCAAGCTGATAACCAAGAATAACCATCACAAAGTATCTCCCTATTCCTTCCTCCTCTTGTCTGGGACAACCACCAACCCACTTTCTGTCTTTGTGGCTTTCTCATTCTGAACATTTCATATGGATGGAATCATATATTGCTACCAGCTTATTAACATGATGTTCTTAAGCTTTACTCACATTGTAGTATTAACCAGTGCTGCTTTGTTTATTCCCCAGGTAGTATTCCCATGTGTGCATGAACCTCACATTGTTTACTACTGATAAGTTCAAAGACATTTGAGTTGATTCTAACTATTGTGAGTAATGCTGCTATGAACAAGGGTCTGCTTCTGGATGGATGGATGGATGGATGTATGGATGGATGGATGGATGGATGGATGGATGGGTGGATCTGATTGTCACCAACAGAAACCTGGGAGTGGGAGTTCTTACTTAAATGCTATGTGATTTTTTTTTTAAATGCTTGACTATTTTAGGAACCAATGAATACAGTCTGTGGATCTGCAGCTGTTATACAAAAGTTAGAGACATTTCCTTGGGACATAGACATGCCATTCCTAGATACGGTTACTGTACCACTTTCTACCCACCGAAGGAACTTATCAGAACACATCAGCCTTTCTATGTCCTCACCAGATTTTGTTATCAGCTCTTTGTGATGGTAACTCCTCCAGCGGGTGAGAGGCATTAGCTCATTGTGGTTTTGGTTTGCATCTCCCTAAGAGATAAGATGGGAATCGTCTTGTGTACTTATTGGCCATTTATGTATCTTCTTTGGTGAAGAATTATTTGTCATTTTTTTTAAAGCTGGAAGGCACAAGCTTTTGAATACAAATAGAAGTGTAGAAAGAGAGAGAGAATGAAACACTGCATTTAGAGGAGATGTAAGAAGGAAAGCAAAGTGAGTTGTGCCAATGGTTCTGGAGACAAGCATCAGAGGAGCAAATCTTCTTGGGACAACAGAGCCCAACTAGACATGTTGTTCCAAGAAGACCTGCCAGTCACCCCATCCCATGCTCTCTCCCATGTCTTCTATATAGTCATTCGGGAAGTCCTGCTGATGTCTCACTAACAACTTAACAATGTCCTGTCTTAATTAGGATGGAAAGGGAAGGCAAGCATACTTTTTGTGGTCATTTTTTTCTCTCGACCCCAAGCTCCTGGAATAACTGACTCATGAGACTCAAAATATTTTTACAAATATAATTTACTTGTAAAAAATAATTTTACAAATCAGCTAGGCTCTTCTCTGACTAGCTCATAACTTAAAATAACCCATTTATTCTGAACTACATTTGGTCACATGGCTGGTTACCTTTGTTCAGGTGCCGTACATCCATCCTCCTCATATCGCGCCAGGTGAGTCTGGCATGCCTGGTCTATCCCAGAATCCTTTTTGCCTACTGGATGTCCCACCTTCTATTTCACCTTCTATATCTATGCCTCAGCCATAGGCCATAAGTTTTTTAATTGACAGATATTACATTCATACAATACACAGGAGATTCCCTCTATGTGGTTTTCTAGTGGGAAAAGGGAGAAGATTCCTTTAGTAGAAACCTATTGAAACTGATAAAATAGCACACGCACGCACACACACACACGAAAAAAATTTTTACTTGGGTACAGCAAGATGGCTCAGAGGGTAAAGGCACTTGCTGCCAAGCCTGGATAACCCATGCACACACACAGACAGACACACATGCGCGTGCACACACACACACACACACACAAATAACTTAAGTAGATTGGTTAAGTAAAATGTGGCTCTAGAGTGAGGTGCGGTGGCACCCACCAGTAATCCCAGCACTCAAGGAGGCAGAGGCAGAGGCAAAGGCAGGAGGATCTGTGTGAGTTCAAGGCCAACCTGGTCTACAAAGCAAGTTCAGGACAGCCAAAGCTACACAGAAACCCTGTCTCTAAACAAACAAACAAATTAATAAAATATGACTATTGTTACTGAGATATTCGAAAGCTAAAATGCCTTTAGTAATGTGTTCAAATATTAAAACCATAATCTATATGGAGGCTTTTTAAATAAAACAGAAAATTTAAAAATTGGCAAATAAAATGTTGCCAATTTAGCAGGATAAATGACAACCATCTCCAGAGAAGTGTTATTGGTTCAGGACCAAGGACAGTACACCAAGTATTAGGCCCCTAGCTTCATTTCTATTCACACGTGCACAAATATGTCTCTTTGTTATTATTGTCTCTCTTTTCTTTCCACTTTCCAGCAGGGCAGAATCTCACTCTGTACTCCACTGTAATTAATTCATCCTATGAATAACACCTTAACCAAGTCTGTTCTTTATAGCACCCCCTTGCTGGGTTTATTTCATTTTATACGGGTGGGTGTTTTGTTGCATGTATATTTGTGTAACATGTGTGTGTCTGGTGCCTACGAATATGAGAAGTAGGCATTAGACCCCCCCGGAATTGTAGTCACAGACAGCTGTGAACTACTACAGGGGTGTTAGAGATTGGACCAGTTCTTCTTCTGGAAGAAGTGCTTTGAACTATTGAGACATTTCTCCAGCCCCTCCTCCTTTTTCTTCCTCCCTCCCTCCCTCCCTCCTTCCCTCCCTCCTTCTCTTAGTTTCTCTTCTCTCTCTTTGTCTCTGTCTCTCTCCATCCATCCTTCCCTCCCTCTGCCCCCCCTCTGGTTTTCCAAGACAGGGGTTCTCTGTGTAGACCTGGCTGTCCTAGAACTCACTCTGTAGACCAGGTTGGTCTTGAACTCAGAAAACTCCTTGCCTCTGTCTCCCAGGGCTGGGATCAAAGGTGTGTGACACCGTAACCCAGCTCCCCCTTCCCTTGTTCTGGTAGCAAAAGGCATAGAACATTTTCAACCAAGTCTGTGATTCTATTTTGGTGCTGTAGAGTGTCGTCACACTGTACAAGCATCACCAACCCACCTACAGAATGGTTTAATCTCCACAGACTGAAACTCTGTGCCCATTAAACAATGCCCTCTTCCCACTTGCTTCTGGTCCCAGCAAATGCTATTCTGCTTTGTTTCCCCTACCCCTACTTTCTGTTTAGCCCGCTGGTTTTCACTGGAAGGGTAGAGTCACTTGTAGCATAAGCATTCCACTTGGAGATTTGCACTGGTATAATGTAATATACCAGGTGCTTTATTCCAGACTTACTGAATTATAAACAGGGTAGAACTCTGAAAATCTATTGGAACTAACTTTAAGAAGATTCTAATCTGGGCATGGTGGCACATGCCTTTAATCCCAACACTTGGGAAGCAGAGACAGGCAGGTCTTTGAGTTCAAGACCAGCCTGGTCTACAGTGTGAGTTCCTAGACAGTGAGAGCTAGACAAATAAACCATCTTAAAAAAAAAAAAAAAAAAAAAGATTCTAGAACCCACTAGGTCTTTTTAGCATATGCATTAGTTATGCAAATTCCAGGACCTGGTCATCCCTAAATGAAGTTTCTTCTCATCAGTCATCATTCTTTGTGTGTTTATGAGCTAACCCTTGTCAAGCATGACTTTTAAAATGATTATTAAGAAACCCCTTCTTGGGGCTGGAGAGATGGCTCAGTGGTTAAGAGCACTACCTGTTCTTCCAAAGGTCCTGAGTTCAATTCCCAGCAACCACATGGTGGCTCACAACTGCCTGTAATATGATATGATGCCCTCCTCCAGCCTACAGGTGTATTTGCAGGCAGAGCACTGTATACATAATAATAAATAAATCTTTAAAAAAAAAAAAAAAAGAAGCCCCTTCTCCAATAAAATCTTTTCTGAGAACATTTCCAGAGAGCAGTCTAATGTCTTCAGTAAATCTGAGGCTACACGGCGACAAGATGGTCACCACATAGGCACCTGCATCTTTCCAACGATCACTATGGACTGTTCACAGCTTTACACAATTTAAGTTTGCACTGGCTGGTTTCCCACTAATCACTTCCTGTAGCCTGTCTCTTTAAATGATGCTAAGGCCTCTACCGTTGTTCAGGGGCTGAGATTCTGCAGTGTGGTACCAAAGTGAACTCAGCCCAGCTCTGTCTTTACTGGCCCTTCCCTACAATGGCAGCCGGTAGATGCACAGCATCACACAGATACAGTGCGGCAGCATGGTCGGTGCCTGGTGAAGCTATAAATAACACAGTAAGGCAAAATACAGGAACGGGGATAGAGGTTATGTATTATGAGGGGTTAGGCTGGGGCTGGGAGAAGATCACCTTACATAAACTCATGAGTCCTGACGTGGGTCTCTTCATGTGCGAGTTGGAAAGCGTGGCACAAGCATTTTCAGCTCAGGAAGCGCCCAGCCAAGCCTCCAGAGTCTGGGTGTGCATACTGGGTAGCAATGGCTTATGTATTGGGCCCAGCGTATATGTGGTTAAACAGAGGGGGGAAAAAAAGGACTTGGCTTGAGTGGCTTTTAAAGACCCATACCCCAGTATGCAGAGTTCCCGAATGGCAATGCAACTAATCGCTTTCCAACATGTAGACTTCTGTCAGTCACACTAGACTTTCACTATTAAAACCTCTGTTTGGGAGTGGGGGGGCGTGGCTTCAGGAAATCTGTACTTTTGGCCAGCTGCACTGATGCATCTGTCATCAGTAAACAAGGTAGACAGAAAGAGAAAGCCTAGAATGTTAAGACAATGGAAATACTCTAGGAAACAGAGGGTGACAACCTGTCTAATCCAGAGCATTTAGTCACCTCTGAGGCAGGAGTCAGAGGGACAGAGTAGGAAACAGGAATGCATATGCGGATACGGTTGGTAAGGCTTACAGGCGCTGTGTTGACTGAAGCAGATCATTCTCAGCCTTCCAAAATTCGCACTGAGCTCGTGCTCTCCCTGTCTAGGTAGTCTCCCACAGTTTGGGGGAGCATCTGTATCAGGAAAACAGTACCACTGCCAATAAACAGCTGTTTAATGCAAGCGTCATGCAATAATGTGAACACTAGGTGGCACCACTTAAGTGCCTGAATGTCCAAAGTGGAACACCATTAACCTAGGAATGGGCCACACTGAAAACAAACACGTTTACTATCGATTCTGAGGGAGACTTGAAAACGAGGAGCCGGCTAAAGGCTGCTCTGCCCTGCCTAGTACGGGGTCTCCAGTGATACCTTGTAGGGTTACAAATATTGATCTGCTCTGCCTGTGGCGACTTCCAGGCTGATGCTAAAATGGATATTTTGTGAAGTGCAAAATAATCACTGTAGCAAGCCGGTTACGTGACCTCACGCAGGCTTGAGGGTAGAAAACACTTTCTCTCGTCTTTGGCTGTGTTTCCCCTCGTCTACCTATGAGCATTTGCTGCTGGCAGAAAAAGAAGGAAGAAAAAAAGCAAAGACAAAAAGGGCCACAGGAGGGACAGCTTAGAGCAACAAAACGAGGGCCGTGGGATGAATGGGAGTGATAGTTTACTCCTTTACCTCTGTGAAGCTTATTAAAAAACCTTGGCTAGTATGCAATTTAAAATTTTTTATGGGCGGCGCGCGCGGGAGGGGGGGGAGTAAATGAACCTGTCATGAAGGTCACGTGGAGGGCAGAGGACAACCAAAGGGTTGGTCTCCTTCCGCTCAGGCTGTCAAGCGTGGCAGCAAGTGCCTTTACGCTCTGAGCCACCATGCCAGTCTCTGATGACACGACTTTTTGTATATTTACAATATAGGCGCAATCACAAGGCATATTATCTGCTAGTCCAACATTTGGGCGACAGAAGCTAGAGAATCTGGAATTTCAGGCTAATGTGGGCTATGCACGGAGGCCCTAATCCAAAACAAACAAGGAAACAAACAAACAAAGAAAACAGGAACTTGCAATCACACTAGAGACCCTGGGACTCTACAATCAGAAGAGGGTTTGTAGGTGTCTGAAGTGGGGCCTTCCACTAGAGCATGGGGAACCAACGAGTGCCTACAGTGACCCTTCCTTTCCCTGTAGCTACCAATTGCCAATAGCTCCTCAGTTTTGGGGGTGGGGTCTAGAGAGCACCACCTACATCTATGCTATAATTTGGGCCAGCTTGATTCTGTGTGGGTTAACCACAGCTGCTGAGCATGCGCAGTAGCCCAGTTTTGGGGGACGGGGGCAGAAGGCTGCACTTGAGAGCATTCTTTATCTTTATCCTCTGGCTCCTCTATTGCGATATTCCTGAATACTTGGGGCGGCGTGGGGTGTGATAAGGATGTTCTGTTTAGGACTAAGCACTCATAGACTCTTATTCTTGGCACTGACAAGTCTCGGCATTGGCTGCTGCCGACTGAAAAAAGCCACTTCCCTGACCAAGCTGAGCGCAAGCAGACCAGGCTTAAGAGTATAAATATAAATACTTTGAAGACCCTTTCACAACACAACCATTTAGTAAAGTAACAGTATCCTAGGGCCTATCTCTTCATCTATTTAAAGTATGTCTTGTCTATTAATGAACTAAATAACAGTCCTGTTGTGTACGCCAATGACCCTTACAGTTGTTACACAGCAATATTATGGCAATTCATGACTGATACAAAAAGAATTCAGTAAGCTGTGGAGTATCTACTATAGATATAGGGATGTTTACAGCGATAAAATGGGTGCTTCCATAAATAACTTGCTTTGTCTCCTAGCTTTCTGGTTTACCTATCTTTAAAATAATTTCTTTGTGATAATTGAAGATTTCAAAAATAGTATTTAATCTGGACCCAGGGGGTTCTGCCCAAATTACTGCACCAACTAAGAACAATACATACAGCAAACATTGAACCCCTACTCTGATCTAGCCAATGGACAGCACATTCTCCACAGTTGTGTGGAGAGCAGGGACTGGCTCTGACATCAACTCTGGTGCCCCATATTTGAACACTTCCTCTTGATGGGGAGGCCTGGTGGCACTTAGAGAAAGGATAAGCAGGCTACCAGGATGAGACCTGCTAGGCGGTGACCATATAGTGGGGGAGGAGGTCGCCCTTGGTCATAGACCTAGGTGTCCAGACCCCTCTGCTGCTGCATACCGCACAATGTTCCCTTCATGGTCAGGTAGCCCTGTGCTGGCAGTTTCCTAGAAGCGTGGGACAGCAGGACCGGAGCTAACCTAGGTGAAAAAGATCTATATCTGGTTATTGAGGAAGCTAAAGACAGGACGTCTCCTGGAGAGTTCTCTGAGAAGTCACCGAAAGGGAGGGAGCAGGAGAGGTTTTGTCAAGCAGAACACAGGGGGTCCAAATGGCCATATTTGCTGAAAGCACCATCACCTAGGGGAGGGGAATAGAGTGAAAGTGGAAGGGAGGGAGGAACAGGAGGATCCAAGTGATGGGGTAACAATTGAGATGTAATCTGAATAAATTAGTTACATAATAAAAAAAGTTTTAAAAATAGTATTTAAACAATTAGAAAAGCATCTTAGACCTGTGTCCTCTTTTCCTTTGAGTTAATCTCTCCAACCTCCTTCAATTTAATCTTCTGTGCCCAAGACACAGCTATGAGAGATCCTGGAGTCTTGATTTCTCCTGCTTCTAACATTAGAGTATTTTACTGTGATCAAATATGCAAGAAACAAGCACCTGCTTATTCTGCCAATCTAATGGGACTCTAGTCACACTGTGTGTGTGTGTGTGTGTGTATGTGTATGTGTGTGTATGTGTGTGTGTGTCTTATCTACTTGCTTGCAGCTATCAAATAGTTTGCATATACTAAAATTTGCTTTTGCTTTTATGGCCAAATAATATTTATTTCATGTGTAAATATTTCTATTATTTATTCATCTCTTGCGTACTTAGTTGTTTCTGGTTTCTAGATTCTGGCTGCAGATTAAAATGCTGCTATAAATTTTGGTGACTGCAGACATTTGCTCTCTGTCTTGCTGAATCTTCAGTACACTGTTTAATTTCTGAGTAATTGCCAGGACTGTTTCCCACAATGCTCTATGCCATCTTTACCTTTTGATCAGCATCCAACATTACACATTTTGAAGAAGTGAACCACAGAATGGCAAAGTCACAGGTCGCTAGTACCAATTCTCATCCTCTCCCCAACCCCCACATACATGAGAGTGGGGACTGGCTCTGTGTGCGCGAGTGCTGGGATCAAATCCATGTTCTTATATATGTTAGCAAGCTGTCCTATCCCTGAACTACATCGCTGCCCTCCATCACAAACAAACTCTTAACATATCATTCCCTCTAAAGGGCAACATTTTTCACGCACACAGCCAGCCAAGACTCCGGTTGCAAGCACCTAAGGAGTCTGGTATATCTGTAGGGCTTTAGGTCCTGCCTCATATATGCTGAATCAGTATCTCTGGCAACTGATTCCCCTCAATCAGTATCAAACATACTAAAAAATACTAAAGACTCCTCAAGCTAGAAGTATGGACGGGTTCTTGTTGTTGTTTGCTTTTGTTATTTGGTTAAAAGAGTCCCTTTAGCCCAGGCTGGCACCAAACTCACAATGTAGCCAAGGATGACCTTGAGTTTCTGTTCTTCCTACCTCTTAACTCCCCGGTGCTATAGTTACTGGTGCCAGTTTGGGTTGATGTGGTGCTAGGAACAGAAGCAAGGGTTTAGTTCATGCTAAACAAGCGCTCTCCAACTGAGCTAAATCCCAGTCCTAGAATGGCAAGTTCTTAAGGATAGGAAAAATACGTTGGCCTTTTGGGGGGTGTTTTGTTTACACCAAAGCTTAGCCCTTGGGGTCAAACATACAACAGAAACTTAACAACCACCCATGTGTCAAACTAATACTGTATTGCAGTCAATCTCTGTTTACTTAATTGCTACATAGTGGTTAAGACTTAATGCAATCACTATACAGCCAGTTAAGAACCTGTAATTAAGACACCTTTCATTTACATGGAACATGTATCTTACTAGTTATCATGACACTCTGTTGCCAAGAATGTTTGTTCCACACATAATTTTCAGCTGAGGCCTTTATGCTTCAGGTCAGAGTTTATTGCTGTCGTTACTTTGTTGTCAAGGGCCCTGAAGAACCATCTAGATGTGGCCTCCCTTTTATAAACTGCCATGGACAACATTTTGTAGCTTTACCAACCTCGTGTTGCTGAAGCACAAATGTTACTATGTGTAAGAAGCCTACTGTGGAAACCGTTATAGTAACCATATGGCGGAGTAACTTTAAAGCATATTTCCAAGTTTTCGGACGACTTCAAATAAGTGTGAGTTTAACGAAGCATATGCAAATGAGCGGACGCGAATAGAACATACAACAAATAAATTAAAACGGGGTGAACATTTGAGTAAAATGTTCATCCATCACGTGCTGCCAGCATTTGTATCTATACCACGTGGGAAAGCAGTAACTAAACAAAATTAAATCTTTCGCCAGGAACTTGGTGCCTCTGAATGCACTGTTAAAGAAACATGCTTGACTGCTCATCAAGGTTCCCTCTCCGGTCTTCACAACGTGTAGCCGATTTGGGCGCGGTCTCTTTAAGGTGTAATAGAACTCTGATTGCATCGATCACGGGCTCACATCCGTCCCGCCACCACCGATTACATTTCTCCCCAGGTTACCACCGGCTCCCCGGCACCAACCCGGGGGTTCCGCTTCATCCGATGCACGCGGGCTGCGCTGCTTGGGTGAGGTAGACCCCCGCGGCGCGCTCCCGCCAGACCGTCAGCTGTGCGCAGCGCGGGCGGCGTCTCGGGGCTCGTCTGGCCACGCCTGGAGCGCGGGTTTTGATTGGGCCGCCGTTGTTGTAGTGACCGGGAGGCGCAGGCACTCGGGGCTGACGGTTCCGGGAGCCGCACGGTCCCCCCCCCCCTTCCCTCTCATCCCCGCCCCTCCCTGGCTCCGGCAGGCCCGGGGCGCCGACCGCTCTCCCACATGGCCTGTGGCCGGGTAAGGTCCCCCGCCGCTGGCAGAGCCGACCCCACGGTGGTCGGGCCAGGTTGGCGGGGTGGAGGGACCGCGCATAGCCCGGCAGGTCGCGGAGGCAAGTGTGGACACCCACCCTGGGAGCTCGGCGGTTCGCTCAGCTCCGCGCAGCGGGAGCAACGTGCCCAAGTTGGGCAGGTGGGCGCTTCTGCCGCGATCCTGGCGCTCAGGCCTGAACGGAGGCCCGCTCCGGGATCCCCGACTTTCCGGCTGGCTTCCGCGGCGTGCCTGCGTCAGAATCACCTGGGAGGTTTAAAGGGCGCGGGAAGCTGTGCTGTGCACCTGCCGCTAGGCGCGGTGGGCGGGTCCCTCGGCGGCTGGATCTGGAGCCTGAGCTAGAGGTTCTCCCGCTGGGGGGTTCCTCCTGCTGGGTCCCCTCCGGCTGGCGGCTGCTCCGGCTGGGGTCCCCTCCAGGCTGGGGGCTCCTTGGTCCTCCTGCTGGGGGCTCCTAAGTTTGGGGTCCCCTGCAGCTGGGGGCTCCTTCGTTTGGGATCCCCTGCAGCTGGGGGCCCCTCCGGCTGGGGACCCCTGCGGCTGGAGGCT
>OU015756.1:63482661-63494373 GCA_907169655.1 Acomys percivali
GGCTGGGGTCCCCTGCGGCTGGAGGCTTCTCCGGCTGGGGTCCCCTGGGGCTGGGGGCCGCTCCTCTGGCTGAGATCCCCTCCGGCTAGGGGGCAGGGGCAGCGCCAGAGCCTTGCTGCCGGGAAGGGAATCCGGCGCCTCTTTCGATGTTCTCTTCGGCCCTGGGGACAGGCAACGGTGACCTCGGAGAGTTCGAATTCTGCACCTGCTTTCAAACTTGACGACTTTCCATTCCTAGGCGGACCCGGTTCTGGAACGTGATTTTAAAGGCCACAAAGCTGCGATCACGTCCGTGGACTTCAGCCCCAACTGCAAACAACTTGGTAAGTTTTTTTTTTTTTCTTTCTTTTTTTTTTTTTTTTCTTTTTCTTTTTCTTAAACCCTCCTTTTGTGAGAGCAACCAAACCTCACTTGGCTGAAAGCCTTCATCCCTATCTGAGGGAGCCAGGCGCAATGGGGGTGCGCCAGGCCTCTCCAGGTCCCTGCTCTGCTCTGCACCGGTGCTGCTAATCTGGGCCTGACAGACAACTTTCGTGTTCTAACCGCCAGGAGGAGTGAGTGGGAAGGGGAGGGGTTTGTGATCGGCCTGGGGGAGGGTGGAGTATTGGCTGGAGAGTTAGTGAAAAGTTCTGAGGCGAGCAGGAGGAAGTGGGGACCGACTAGTTGAGCTGCACCGGAGGCCGAGGAGCGAGGGGGGTCTCAAGTGACCCCTGGGAAACTCCGGTGGCCGGGAAGGAAGGAGCCGAGCGCCTACATGAAAGGAGGGACCTGCTCGGAAATTCGCCCCTACCTGAGCCGGGAACTCCAGCTGCAGGCTCCGCAGCACTTCCCCGGTGTGCTGGCTCGGTGGCGGCGACTACTACGCACGACCGGTGAGGATCCGGATGGCCGTGAGGTGGACCTGGGCAGGCAAGAGCTGCCTGCTGCTGGCACTTTTAACACTGGCTTATATGCTAGTGGAGCTCTCGGTTTCCACTTTGTACGCTTCCTTAGGAGCCGGCCATGCCAGGGAGCTGGGGCCAAGGCGGCTCTCAGACCTTGAGACAAGGGAAGAGGATTTGTCTCAGCCTGTTTATAGAAAGCCCCCTGCGGATTCCCATGCCCTTGGCGAATGGGGGAGAGCAAGCAAACTCCAGCTCAACGAGGATGAACTGAAGCAGCAAGGAGAACTCATTGAGAGATACGCCATCAACATTTACCTCAGTGACAGGATCTCCCTGCACCGCCACATAGAGGATAAAAGAATGTATGAGTGTAAATCCAAGAAGTTCCACTACAGGTCGCTTCCTACCACCTCCGTTATCATCGCCTTCTATAACGAAGCCTGGTCCACTCTGCTTCGGACCATTCACAGTGTTCTAGAAACTTCTCCTGCGGTGCTTTTGAAGGAGATCATCTTGGTGGATGACTTGAGTGACAGAGTTTATTTGAAGGCGCAACTTGAAGCTTATATCAGCAACCTCGAAAGAGTTCGCTTGATTAGAACCAATAAGAGAGAGGGGCTGGTCCGGGCCCGCCTGATCGGGGCCACTTTTGCCACCGGGGATGTCCTCACTTTCCTGGATTGTCACTGTGAGTGTAACACTGGTTGGTTGGAACCACTCTTGGAAAGAATTAGTAGAGAAGAAACGGCCATCGTATGCCCTGTTATCGATACTATTGACTGGAATACTTTCGAATTCTACATGCAGACTGGGGAGCCCATGATTGGTGGGTTTGACTGGCGGTTAACATTCCAGTGGCATTCCGTCCCCAAACATGAAAGAGACAGGCGGACATCACGAATTGACCCCATCAGGTCACCCACCATGGCAGGAGGACTGTTTGCTGTCAGCAAGAAGTATTTTCAGTACCTGGGGACTTATGACACTGGCATGGAAGTATGGGGAGGCGAAAACCTTGAGCTGTCTTTCCGGGTTTGGCAGTGTGGTGGTAAACTAGAGATCCACCCATGTTCTCACGTGGGCCACGTGTTTCCCAAGCGGGCGCCATATGCTCGCCCCAATTTCCTACAGAACACCGCTAGGGCAGCCGAAGTATGGATGGATGAATACAAAGAACATTTCTATAACCGAAACCCTCCAGCGAGGAAAGAGGCCTACGGTGATATTTCTGAAAGGAAGCTGCTCAGGGAACGGCTCAAGTGTCAGAGCTTTGACTGGTATCTGAAAAACGTGTTTTCTAACTTACACGTCCCGGAGGACAGACCCGGCTGGCATGGAGCGATCCACAGTATGGGCATCTCTTCCGAGTGCTTAGATTATAATGCTCCTGACAACAATCCCACAGGTGCTAACCTGTCATTGTTTGGATGTCATGGCCAAGGAGGCAATCAATTCTTTGAATACACTTCAAACAAAGAAATCAGATTTAATTCTGTGACTGAATTATGTGCAGAGGTCCCTGAACAGAAGGATTACGTAGGGATGCAAAACTGTCCCAAAGATGGGCTCCCAGTCCCAGTAAACATCATTTGGCATTTTAGAGAAGACGGAACTATTTTTCACCCTCACACAGGACTGTGCCTCAGTGCTTACCGGACATCCGAAGGCCGCCCTAGTGTCCAGATGAAGACTTGTGACGCCCTTGATAAAAATCAGATCTGGAGGTTTGAGAAATAGACAAACAGAACAGCACCTTCTCTTCGGGAGGTGACTGTGGGTTCTGGACAATCAAAGTGCCTCAGAGATGATTGTTATTTTACCCGAAGTCACCCAGCAGCTGTCTGTAAGAATGCCGCAAAGCCGTGGTTCCTTTGGGATCTCACTCTGAAACTGGGTGCCCAGAACACTGCTGCTCGACATCTCAAAGTGCCTTTTTTTCTCATGGGTTTTTTTTATTGAAAAGCTTGGTCGATAATGGTCTCTGACTTCTCTTTCAAGAAAGCTGCTGTGAAATGACATGCACAAGACACTTAAGTGTGGGCTGTGAGTGTAGCTCAGCAGTAGGCCACTTGCCTGGTGTGCACACGAGCCTGAGTCTGATCCACAGCACCAGGAAACGCACACCTAAGTGCAAGCCTTAATAGCAAAGAGCATAAAAGTCCAAGCAAAATGGGGTATGGTTCATGCTGATCTGGAAATTCATTACATGTCCTTTTGTAATTTTTGTTTTTTTTAATCAAAACTTGTGAATGTGTAGTTAGAGCTATTATTACTATTGGTTACATAAGATTTGAATTTTCTTTAGTCAGCACATTAAATTTGAGGTCTTTAAATTTGTCTTTGATGAAATAAAAGTTAGAGAAATGTGATCTGGAAAGAAAAAAAAAAAAAAAAAAGGCCTGAGGTCTGTAGATGTTTCATTGGAAGAGGGTATTGGTCTGAATGCAAGTTTGGAGATCGTTTTTTGTGACAGATCTTAGGCATCCCAGGCTGGCCTCGAACTTCCGAGTGTTGCTTGTACCTCTCAAGTACTGGGGTTACAGGTATGTGCCACCACAGGTGGTTTGGGGGTCTTTTCTGACAGACAAATATCTCAGAAAACTAGACTTCTGTCAAAATGAGATGGTGAGGCATTTGCATTCCGTTCCTCGGGACTGAACTGACTGACCTGTACGTCGATACCTCACATCACTGCCTCCGTACCTGTCCTCTGGGAACTAACTTGTGAGTGCAGGGCATTTTGTGGTCCCACGGCCTTAAGTTATGAATACACTAGTACCAGAAGGGAACCCATTCAGAATACTGCGCCTGCCTTTGTTAATGCTTAATCATTCAAAGTAAACACAATTGAAGCCGATGCCAGATGTGTTTACTGAAATGTGTGAAACTGAAAGTGGGCCCAGTTCTGCAAAGATTGTTTGATTCCCTCAAGAGTTCTTGCTGACTTGGGCATTTGGAGGATTTTTCTTAAGATTACAAGGGGGGGAAAAAGACCATCCTGGTAATTGTTGATGGCTGCCTTTGAGCTCACTGTCATCACCTGACAGCCTGGCATTTGAGCAGCCCTTACTGTGAGTTGAATAAATAGCTCAGTGGAAGGATGACCTCTGTTGAGTTGCTTATCTTGTTTGGGCCTCAGTTTCCCCTTCTGAATTGCTGGCTTGTTTCTTGAGGATCTCTTTCTATCTGAAGGTCAGTTGTGCATCCCTCCTCTGCCCTCTACTCATGCACCGTGCGATTCCTAGGAACACTTTGATGTCTTTCCTTTTAGCATAGGTACTGCTGAGCAGCTGGGCCGTGTTCAGATTTGAAGATGCTAGGTTTCTCAGTGGACGTTATTATAGTTAGTCTTATAGTCGTTTTATTTTGACAGTTGTTAAACTGCTTTTGCTTTTTTAACTTTTGTAAACTTTCAAAGTAATTCTTTGACTTAGAATATAAATATTTCCCAAACTAAGTTATTTCAGAAGTAAACATGTTTTAAGACATTTTTTTACTGGTTTCTTGCTAACATTTTATTAAGAAATCACAGACCAATTTTAGGAGTGAGTCTTAGTTTCTTGACTTTGAAATGAAAAATGCATCTTCCGTAGAGAACGAGCCAACAGGAATTCATAAAAACTTGTTCTGGTCTTCACCTGAGAGCTTGGATGGAGAGAGAGAACTTTGTAAATTCTGAATTTAAGTAAATTGTTTAGGGTGACCATTTCAAAACATTAAAGTTTGTGTGTACTTGTGACTGCTTTGTTCGTCATTGGCTCTTAGGAAGAAATCCTGTTTCTACTTTTCTGTAAGCTATCCAATGACCTTGAAGTTTATTGAAGACTTGTCTAGATTCCATGGGCAATGCTTGGCCCTGTTTTTGTTGTTGTTGTTTTGTTGTTGTTGTTGTTTAAAGGAAAATATATAAAATGTTCATTCAGAAGAAAACTCAGAAGTACACTCTGGCCTTGCCCATGTCCTCTTGAAAACTTTTCTTTTTTTAACTTTTTTTTTTTTGCAAAATGTTTATTTTTGTCTTTTTGTTCTGGTCAGCCCCCTAGCCTATGAGAGAATTAAAATAGATGCAATTTGGAACTTGCTACTGTTACTTAGTAACAGTAATAAAATTACTTTGTTTAGTATCTTGATGCCCCTATCAAAAGAAAGGAGGCTTTTAAGACTAGAGTATTTAATTCTGTGTTTACTCTTTTCTCTATATAAGTGGTTATGACTCGTCAGCCCTTTTTAGGCTGGTAATTTATTTATATCCATAATTCAGAAGAATGAAACTCAGAATAGAAACATAGCAAAGGAAACTGGAGTTGTGTGTTATATGCAGGCAGGTTCCAATTTCATTACAAAAGTATACCACAGTGAAACATGCAAGTATTCCTTTACTTATTTCCAATCCTTTTGTCACTTACCCAAGTTCTCTATGCTGCTGTAGACAGTTAAGGGTCTACCTTGTGAGTCTCCATGTTTAAATGTTAAGAAAATATTTGATGAGCAAGGATTTTTCATTTTGTTTTTTACTGACCAATCCTATGACTAGGTTTTCTACATCAGCATTTTAGCAGTTGTTTTTATTTAAACAATGATAATATAGTCATCAGAAGGATTTCTATAACTTTAAATACCTAGTTTGTAAGGGAAAGTGTGTTTACTCACCCAATAGCAGGCTCTTCCCTGTGCTTTGATATTAGCAGATTGAAATGTTCCCGGCAAAAGACAGATTTATTTTCGAGTTGTATGCTCTTAGTTATTTTATTGTCTCAGTTTTAATGAATAAAATTTAGATTTGACTTGTCTTTTGGAATTCCTGTTTTAATGATATTTTTGAATGAACATAAAGCTGAGGCTCAGACTGCAGTCTTTCGGGCAGTAACTTTCTTTTTGTTAATGGTTTTTGTAATGTGGGTGAAGATATGCAATAAAAAGTATGCCTAATTATTTTTGCAAGGGGTTTTCTGATGACTTTAGTCTATAGAATTAATATTCCTATCTACACATTTATGATGGTGGTATGATAGTTACATTAACGTGATTATTTTACTTACTTGAAGGTTCAGACAAGGTATAAAAAAGCCAGGCTTCCTGCTGACTGTGTAAGATGCCATTAGCCAGTAAGGAAGTAGTGTCGTCACTATGATACATTAACTACAGATGAACAAGCTGTCAGTGATAAGCCTCTCTGGGACCCATTTGGTGACTATTCAGGGAAACAAGTAGTTCCTGGGCACATGGACACTCCTCCCTTCAAAGTCTTGGGCATGTCCCCTAACCCTTGCAGCCTCACCCTTCCCTGCCCATAGTGTGCCGTCCCTTTCCACCAGGAGCGCGAGTGATTGTGTTTTCTTTTGAGACAGGTCCCATGAATCTTAGATTGTCCTCAGACTTGCCAGGCAGCCAAGGATGACTTTGAATGTCTGATCCTCTTGCTCCACCTCCTAACAAATGCCCTTCATACTTGCAAACCTTCAGCTGAGGCTCTCTCTTCCCAGGTGACTCTAGATTATGTCAAGCTAACAACAAAATGAATGGGTGTCAGCTCTGGGCTTTTTTGTTTTTGTTTTCCAGGTTTCTCTGTGTAGTCTTGGCTGTCCTAGAGTCAATTTGTAGACCAGGCTGGCCTTGAACTCACAGAGTTCCACCTGCCTCTGCCTCCACAGAGCTGGGACTAAAGGTGTGCACCACCACGCCTGGCTAACTCTTAGCTTTGCAAATCAGGTTGTGTCTCTGGGTTTCAGTCTCATGAATGTAAAAAGGAAGACTGAACATACTGTATGCATTGCATCCATGGTTGCCAGGGCTTTGGAGAGGGAGGAACAGAACATGGTTGCTAATGGAGACTTTTTATTTTCTTGGCTGGAGGGAAGAAAAGTAATGTCATGACAGTATTCTGGACTGAGTGATTGATTCCACTTGGTGCAAAATACTGAATTGGGTAGTAAAGGGTAGAGCTTATGGTATGTGAATTATATCTCAATTTAAAAATTACTTGTATAAAAGAAAAGAGGCTGGGGCTGAGAAGATGGCTCAGAGGTTAGGGCACTGAGTGTTCCTCTAGAGGTCCTGAGTTCAATTCCCAGCTACCACATGGTCACTCACAACCATCCATAATGTGATCTGATGCCCTCTTCTGACCTGCAGGTGTGTGTGCAGGCAGAGCACTGTATACATAATAAGTGAATAAATAAAATCTTTTTAAAAAAAAAAAAAGAAAGAAAGAAAAGAAAAGAGGCTGGGAAATTCCAGGCATCCTAAAGAAGAAATTTTTTTTGTAATGTATGTGTTAATCCTCCAGCTTAGTGTTAGGTCAAAGGTTAAAAGGCAGTTTGTATCAGTTTTTCCTAGAAATTCTGAGAAGCTACCGTCTATCCCTTTGGCTAGGAGGTGGAGAGTACAAAAGGGCGAAGGAATGCCTTAGTCATATTAGCTGTAGCATGGCAGAATGGATGGCTGTGAACATCCTTACTTATAATTTGCTAATAACAATCAGATACACTCTTTTCCTTCTGCTCAGCTTTATGACTTGCCCAGGCTAGGCGAGGCGAGGCACAGTAACACTTAATAGCTAAGAGGTGTCCTGTGCTGTCTGCTCAGGGTTCTAAGTCATTTATTTGCAGTTCTCTAACCAATTCAAAAGGGGGAAGGGAGGACTGTTGACTTAATAACCCTTTAGCTCATGCTTCCGTGTGCAAGATGCTATCATGTGCTCTAAATATATATGTGCAAGAGAACAAAACAGATGTGTTTCCCAAAGTGAGATGAAGAGTTCATAGTCCAGTGGGAAAGACAAATATGTGCAAGGAAACGCACAAATCCCTGTGTAACTAACTCCACTATGGTGGAACAAAGGAGCAGTCAGCACCGCGGAAAGGGAACAACAGGGTGGCGGTGGCGATCGAAACGGTATGAGGTCAAGGAATAACTGTCCCCAGAAGTAATATTTAGCTGAAGCCCAAAGCAGGAAGTCAGCTACCTGGAGACAGAAGAAAGGAGCAGTGCAGGACAAGGTCGAGGGTGGGAACGGCCGTGTCTTAGAGAAGTGAAGGGCGGAGCCTAGTACATGAAGGGAGCCAGGGAGAGGTGGGCTTGTAGGACAGGCAGCCAGAGCATAGGTAGGACTTGGGCTATAGGCAGGAAAATGGCGTCTGATGGCCCTACAGATGATTTGCCTCAATGATCTTAGTTCGTGGAACCTGTGATGTGTCTTGCTGTTGGGGGGGGGAGTGGGGGCGGCGGCTACAAAAGGGTTTCTGTGGACCTATAGTTGTAATTTATGGTCTTGAGGCGTGGTGAATTCTGTGACAAGTGCCTTTAGAAGAGAAACACTCAGTAGCTCCTGCCTACAATGCAGCCCTGAAAAGGCTGAGGGAGGACCTCTGTGAGAGAGGGGCATGCCTGGGATACAGAGTCAACGGCAGGCAAAAAAAAAGAGAGAGAGAGAGAGAAAGACAGTCGACAGCCAGGCGTGCGCCATCACGCCTGTAATGGGAAGAGAAGCTGAGGCAGGATTCCCCAGAGTTTAGATTAGCCTGGGCTACATAGAGATATGCTATCCCCAATCCAAACAAACAAGCCAGATAAGAGGAGGCAGTCACTGAAGAGGCACAGAGGGAGAGGGCCTGGGACTCCCCAGGGCCCCTGGAGGGACTGTTTGTCTGCCAACACCTTGACCTCTGGCCTTCAGAACTGCGAAGAACGAACTTCTGTTGTTTTACTTTTCTAAGTTGTTATGGCAGCCAGAGAACACAGGAACGTGTTTGGTGATTTTGAGATCTGATTTACGCCTCAAACTTACCATCATGGCTACTGCGTGGAAACAAAAAAGTAAAGTCCTCTAGAGCTTTTACAGAAGTCCCCTCAGAAGAGGCGTCCTGTGTACACGGAGGGTAATCCTGCAGCTAGGCTGAGGGCTTGCTAAGAGAGCTTTAGGACGTAAGTAGATAAAGGGCATTTAAAGTTACAGGAAGGATGTGGTCAGGGAAGAAACAAAAGAATGAGAGCAAGTGGCCTATGCCTGATTCCTTCCTAGCTCTGAGCTCTAGACCGAGAGACGGACAAAGAGTTAGAAAGACTGGAAGGATGTCATCCTACAGGATAACACAGAAGGGAGGAGTCAGCTGGGCCTACAGAGCAAACACTAAGGGAATAAGGAGCCTTCTCAGACATCTTCTCCTCAGCCTCTTGCTGTGTGGACACACGGCACATGATGCTAGTAGCAGACCCCAGCCCCCTGCTTCCTAAACCCATGGTCAAAGCCTAGTATGAGACATTGCCCTCCCTCCTCACAACTGTTCCTAGCTTCAGCTCGAGACTCTTCTGCCTGCTCACGTCCTACACTGAGCCTCCTCTCGATGGGCCTTACTGTGCAGTGTGTAACTCACCATTCCCACATTCATCCCTTCACAGACTCCAGGCAAAATCCAAGCATTCTGGAGTTTTTGAGATAATGTTTGATCCAGTGACAATCCCTAGCCACACCTGGGGAGTGGCTCCAAATATGTGGACATGTGGATATGCTATAGAGACATTTATTATAGTTGTAGGGAGGGGTGGAGGAAGAGGGAGAGGGAGAGAGGGACAAAGAGAGGGAGGAGAAAAGAGGCAAAAGATGAGATAGAGAGATGAGATGGGTTTGTCCTTTTATATACTCCTGGGCTGCGGCATGCCTAGTGGTAGATAGGTAATGACATCATTGGTTGCTAGGCAGACTGGGGCAGTATGCTAACAACACTCCTATACACCCTATAAACCCATGATCACCCATTTCACATTGATCTTCTCTGCACAGTGAGCAACATACAGTTGCTAGCCATCCCCCTCAACACACATGCAAGTGATTTAAAAAAAAAAAATATATATATATATATATATATGTAAGATCCAGAGAGAAGGTAGGGAGGATATAGTGTATAAGAAAATAATCTATTTCAATTACAGGGAAAAGTAGGTTTTTTTTGTTTTGTTTTTGTTTTTTTTTTTTTTTTATTTCATTTTTACCTGAGTGCATATGATTTCTTGGCCTGATCTCCACTTGAGAGCCTCACTGGGAGAGTTGGCCTTTTTTAACATGTGCTCGACTTCTCCACCTCACGTCTTATAAGTCAGATACTATTTGGGAGGGGGAAACACACATATGCACACTTACTTGTGGAGTCCCGAGGACAGCCTCCGTGTCATTCCTCAGGTGCCATTTCTACCTTGTATAGTTGTCTGTGTGTGTGTGTGTGTGTGTGTGTGTGTGTGTGTGTGTGTGTCTCATGTGTACTTACTAGGTAGGTTTGTGTATGGGTGCATGAATGCTCACATTTTGCCTGAGGGCCAGAGGTTGGTGTCAGGTGTCTCTTCTCAGTCTCTTTCCAGACTTACTTTTTGAGACAGTTCAGCTCTTTTGCTGAATCTGAAGCTTATCAATTTGCCTAACTGGCTAAGAAGCCTCCCAGCTCTGGCCTTGCAAGTGTATGTCATTATGCCTGTTTGTTTGTTTGTTTGTTTGAATATGGCTTCTGGGGTTGTTGAACTTAGGCCCTCCTGTTTGCAAGGTAAGCACACTTTACCAATCATGCCAACTCACCAGCCTCAGTACCTGGCCAGTACTCTTGAATAAACTAATTGTGCTCTGAGTTGGAACAGAGAGGCAGCCATGACCAGCCGAGGGTAAACTGTGAAGGAAAAGGGAAGCGGCTTTCAAGGCTTTCAGGAGACTCGGTGTCTCCAAGCAGTCAGATCCAGCGTGAGGTGGCTAAGGTCATCTCTGGCTGTAAGGGAGATCCTGTATCCGTGCTTCTCAGCCCACGGATCACATTTAGGGAGGAGATAAAGCATAGTAAGGGAATATGCAAAGCACTATGGGAGTGTAAGTTTATGCCATGATTGCAGAACATAGAGACTTAAGGCTCAACTTCTGGTCATACTTGGAAGAAACCAAGGATGGAGCATGGTGGAACACATTCATCTGTATCTTTCTTTCTCCAGTCCCCCCTTCCCCACCCCACACCCCAGACTCTGTCTCTCTGTCTCTCTTTCCAGGCTGTCTTTATTAAACTTTATTTTTTAAAAGCATCCACAGCTCCTTTAGATATCAGAAGTTTATTTGTTTTTTTTTGTTTTTCCTCATCCAGGGGAGAGAGAAATTTTAAACTGTGTCCATTACTTAAACTATGGTTCAGTGCCTGGATAGTGCAAACAGGTTCTGAAACTTTAATCTGTTTACATTTTGTAGTTCCGGTTAGAATATCGTGATTTTATTGTGCAACCCTCTTCCATTTGGGCTTATAAATGTGTATACCTAAGGATTACGTTTTAGCTTTTTAATGACTGATAGCGAATGCCTTATCATTAATTTCTCTAGGTTTCCTTGTTTATTTTTCCCTAAGGAAGGCAGGCACTCCATTGCCTTCTTTTGTGGTGCAAAGGCCATGCTGGCAATGCAGGAGCATGTACAGAGTATGGGCCTGCAAAGGACAGAAGCAGAAAATGTAGAAGAACTTCTGGAATAATTGTGCAAAAGTCAGGGCTTTTCATAGGAAGGTAGTTTGAATTACAGGCTCCTCTGGACCATGGAATGAAATGAGCTGAAAGACCATTTAATTTGAATTTATTAAGATAGATATGGGGCTAGTGAGATAACTCGGCAAGCAAAGGCGCTTGTCATGAAAGCCCTGTAACCTAAGTTTGAGTCCCATGAAGCACACAAAAGTGGAAGGAGATATCGGACTCCACAGAGTTATCCTCTGATCTCCACAGCCACCCTGTGACACATGTGTCCACAAATCCTACATACACATGTAATAATAATAATAATAATAATAATAATAATAATAATAATAATAATAATAAT
>OU015756.1:63495879-63510181 GCA_907169655.1 Acomys percivali
GTGTGTGTGTGTGTGTGTGTGTGTGTGTAAACTGATATATGTAAGTTTCTCTTAGACTAGTAGCTAGCATTTTCTTCACCATTCTCCCTTTGGCATTTTGTCTTAAGATAGAACAGTAGAATCAAAAATACTTTAAGCTTCGACACTTTAAGTGATGTGGCAATATTTACCTAGGGTGTAGTTCCATAGAAATATATGAAAGCAAATTCTAGGGTCACAGGTCCAACTGTGACATCCATACTCGTAAGCCATTTTTCCATAATGGCTCTGAAGTTTACTGGAGTAGTTCTTAACTAAGAAACAGATGAAGGGCTGGGAGAGCTCGCACACATCCATATAATCCCAATCTTTTTGAGCAATTGGGAAGCAGGAGAGGCTGGAATTGAAGGTCACTATTGGCTCATAGCCTGTCTGTGGTCAGCTTGGGCTAACTGAGACCCGAGGGGGATGACAGGGACAGAGCAAAGAGGGAGGGAATTTAGGAGAGAGATCCAATGCTTGTCTACATATTAGTATGAATATTTTTACTTTTTTTTTTTCAAGACAAGGTTTCTCTATGTCATAGCCTTGGCTATCCTGGAATTTGCTGTGTTGACCAGGCTACCTTCCACCTCACAGAGATCTGTCTGCCCCTGCCTCCCAAGTGCTGGGATAAAAGGCATGCACCACCATGCCCTGCTTTCTTTTTTTTTTTTTTTTTTTCCTTTTTTTTTTCTCTTAATGATTTATTATTTATTTGTATTTTATTTGCATTGATGTTTTGCCTGCATGCATGTGTGTGTGAAGCGGTCAATACCTCTGGAGCTGCGGTTTACAGACATTGGAGAGCTGTCGTGGGGTGCTAGGAACTGAACCCAGGTCCTCTAGAAAAGTAGCCAGTGCTCTTGGTGGCTGTGCCATCTCTTCAGCTCCATCTTAAAAAAAATATAATAAATTCATTAGTAGTAGTTTTTGTATTTTGTTTCCTTAAAATGCAAAAGAAAAAGTATACCAAGCTACGCTTGGAACTGGGGCATCTCTGTTTCTGGTGTGTCATAAATGGCAGGCCTCACACCTCGTTCTGCAGCACAACCTTTCAGCCGTCACACTGGAGTGAAGACATCATTTTGGTCCCCAGGCAGGTATACACACCCCCTCCCTGACACTCGCTCTTAGGTCTAATTAGCTTCTCCAGTTGACTATATCTGACCAAACCCTTAGTTCCCACACCATCCTGCTTCTAGACAAGTGGTTCTCAACGTGTGGGTGACGACCCCTTTGGCAAATTTCTGTCTCCAAAAAAAAATATTTGCATTACGATTTATAACAGCAGCAAAATTACAGTTATGATGTAGCAACAAAACCAATTCTGTGGTTGGGGGAGGTCAGCACTGCATGAAGAGCTGTGGTAAAGGGTCGCAGCATTAAGAATGTGAGGACCACTGCTCTAGACTCCTTCCTGTCCTGGTCTTTCCCATCTCATTAAATGGCCTTTAGTGTTTCCTAAGCTCCTTGGAGCCAGGACCCTTCTCCTTCTCTTCATCAAATTCATTAACACACCCCATAGTTTCCCGAGCCTCAGACCTAGTAAGATCGCCATCCCCTCAGAGCTGATTTCTTTCCTATGCTCTCTGCTTCCCGTGTGATGTGTCTGTGAAGCCAGTCCTCGGACAACGAGAGTCGAGAGTCCCTACCAGGGAGGCCATAGGCAGCTTTGAATTACTATGACAAATGCTTGAGATCCGCAATTCAAGGAGGAAAAGTGTGTTTGGGATTGTAGTTGCTGAGGTGTCAGTTGGTGGCCAAGGTACCTCTGTCACTTTCGGGCCTGTGCTAAGGCAGTATGTCACAGCAGAAGCCCATGACAGGAAAGCTTGGTGACTAGGAAACAGACAGAAAGGGCCCCTGGCCTAATATCCTTTCAGGTTCTTCCCCTATCACCTAACCCCTCACACTAGGTCCCACGTCTTAAAGTTCCACCACTTTCTGGTAATACTACAAGCCTGTGGCCAAGCCTTAACCACATAGGCCTGGCTGAAGTTTCTTTCTTTTCTTTTCTTTCTCTCTTTCTTTCTTTTTTTCTTTCTCTCCCCCACACTTCCCCCTACCCCCACCCAATACAAGATTTCTCTGTGTAGCCTTGGGTAACCTGGACTCACTCTTTGTAGGTCAGGCTGGCCTCTGCCTACCTCTGCCTCCCGAGTGCTGGGATTAAAGGTGTGCACCACCATACCAGGCAATTACTTTGCTTTTTACACATCACGTGAGGAGGACTACAGAATGACTGTATCTACTTTGTTTTGATGGATAATGAATTTCTAGTTTGTGGTACCTTGAACAGTACTGCTACAGATGCCGACATGTCATTTGTGAAATGTATGTGTGTTCTGGTTGGCATGTGAGATGGTAAGTGTATATGCCACTTCAGATGCCAACCAGCATGTTGGGAGCATTCTGCTCGGCCCACGTCGTCAGAAATCCACTGTCTGTTTCATGATAAACATTTGGTAAGGGTGTGGTGGCTCTGTGGTTTCCAGATGACTGACAGAATTGAGCACCTTTTCTTGTTTTTTTGGCCTGTGGTTTATCTTCTTTTATAATAAGGCATCTATTTAACCCTTTGCCTACCTTTCTGCTGGGTCATATGCATTTTTCTTACTGACTTGGGTGATATTTGTAGATTCTAAGTACACTTTGTTACCTATTGGAGTGTGTATTCATCATATATACAAGCATGCATTATCTTGGTTAGCAGTGTTGCTTTGTCTCCCTCCCTCCCCACCATGTGTTTCTGGTGTATGTGTGTGTGTGTGTGTGTGTGTGTGTGTGTGTGTGTGTTTTGATTGGGATACAGCCTTCCTGTGTAACTCAGTCTGACCTGGAATTTACCGTTTGGATCCAGGCTAGCCTCCACCTCCAGGGTCCTGGAGTTAGACATGTCCCACCATGCTCAGCAAAGTAGTGGTTTTTGTTTTCTTTCTTCAATAGTGGTCTCTCTGTGCAGCCTAGGCTAGCCTGAAACTCACTGTGTAGGCCAGGCTGGCCTTGAACTCATAGAGATCTGCCTGCTTCTTCCTCTAAGTACTGTTAAAGTCATGCGCTGCCACACCCTGCTTACAGTGAGTTCTGTTTATGGAACAAAATTATTTTCATTTTACTTGAACATAAACTGTGTTCTGTTTCTTTATGATGAGCAATTTATATATCTTGTTTAAACAGACTTAGCTTATCTCAGTTATAAACTCAGCGTGCCTTGGTCATCTTCCTCATGTTTCACACATGCGTCCCTTCTGCCCCACAGTGGTGCATGCAGCCCTAATGCTTTGAAAGCCGAGGAAGGGAGATTGCAGGTTTGGGGCTATGAAGTAAAACCCTGTCTAAAAATAAAAATGACAACAAAAATCGCTTCTAGGCTTTTTAGCTAAGATGAAGTGGAGTGCCCTCTTTTTGCCCATCTTAGCTAGATCATTTCACCCCCCTTTCCCAGAACAGACCATTCCGTCATCATGTCTGACATATGTAAATGGTATGTTAAAGTGTGTTGCTATTATATGTGATCTTTCTTGGAGGGAACGGGTTATGTCTTGCTTGTCCCTTGTATGTCCTGTTTACAGCATTACATAGAACTAACGTAGGGTCCTAAGTATAGTGCTTGAGCGCTTGAGTGGCCAGTGTTCTTCCCTGTTTGGCAATGTTAATCCCCAGTAAGCAGACCCCAGTGCAGAAATTTTACAATTTGATGAGCTGTGGTAGAGCATCAGCTTTTTATACTCCCCTTTGCCCTGTGTTTTTGTTTTGTTTGACACAGGGCTTCTCTGTGTAGCCTTGACTTTCCTGAACTCGCTTTGTAGACCAGGCTAGCCTCGAACTCACAGAGCTGCCTAAGCCTTCCTGAGTGCTGGGATTACAGGTGTGTGCCACCATGCCTGGCTTCCACCACCACCATCTTCTCCTCCTCTTCTTCCTTCACTTCTTCCTATTCCTCCTCCTCTTTTTTCTTCTTCAAGGAAAAACATTGGATAAAATTATGGCTTAAAATCTAGAAGCTCAAAAAAAAAAAAAAAAAAAAGCAAACAAAACCCTGAAGGTAATCACAAGGCTTCCATAACTTCATAAAGCTGGGCCCCACCTCTTCCTGTCAGTGATGCTCACTGGGTTGCAGGTTTACAGAGGTGCTGTTTTTTTCAGTGACCCAAACCCTGTTGTTGGGGCTGTTCTGGAATGTGTATAGAAAAGGACTTATTTGTAGATATAAGTTAAATCCACCTTTCCTCAGAGTTGCTTGTTCATTCTTTGCCAAGGAGTTTATTTTCATTATTGATCACATTCATTTTTCCTTCACTTAAAAAACTTTAAGGTGATGTCTGACATAGAGTTCTTTTGATTAGTCATCAAATGTCATAAAGTCACAGAGCAGGAGCAGATTTTTATGGTCATCTCACCCAGCTTGAAAAGCGTTTCTGGATCAGTTGACAAAGTTAGAGTGCCTTTGGTGGGTGACTGACTTCCCAAGCTTAGCTGCACTGTGGGTTCATGAGGGAGTAACCATATTCTTAGGGAAGGCACACGGAAACTTTTGGGAATAAAGAGGATGTGATTTACACGGTGCATTTTCAAGAAGACATTGTTCCTGCATACACACGCATTCATGCACAGAGAAGCACCAGGACATACAGACAAAATATTAACAGGAGGGATGAGGCAAAAGGCATGTCAGTGCTCCTTATGATGCTCTGGCTTCCACGTGAACTCATTTTCACATAGTTCTTTAAAAGTAGCTAATCTGTCCCTCCGAAACACTGAGGTTAAGTGAGTTCCAGTCACCCAGAGTGAGGCAGAATGACTCAGCCTGATGCATTCCACTTCAGCATGCTCCTTTCTCGTAGCGAGCCAGTCCTGAACACTGGGGCTAGTACCCTGCTGGGTAGCAGGACATGACCAAGTTAGAATATTCATAATAAAATTAAAATATCTTTAAATAATAAAATAGTTTTGCCATTACCTGGCCATCCCTACAGTGTCTACCTTCTCTGTTACTCACACCTTGTTACTGATGAGACACTGGTCTATTCTCTTCCCTGGCAGCTACAGCTTCGTGGGACACCTTTCTCATGTTGTGGAACTTGAAGCCACAGACTAGAGCTTACAGATATGTGGGCCACAAGGACGTGGTAACCAGCGTGCAGTTCTCTCCACAAGGAAACTTAATAGCCTCCGCCTCACGAGACAGAACTGTGAGACTCTGGGTTCCTGATAGGTAAGAGGGGCAAACACTGGTAAGCTTGGCCTTGGACTTGTGGGAGAGGCTGCTGAGGCCTGGCTGCTCCTAATGCACCTCGTGGGGATGCCTCAAGTCCCTCATGAGCTGTGCTCACTGGGCACAGTGGTATATTGCCCTGGTTTTAAAGCCAAACTGTTTCATACATGTTTCTCAAAAATTAAACTCAAGCTGGGCATGGTGGCGACGCCTTTAATCCCAGCACTCGGGAGGCAGAGGCAGGCGGATCGCTGTGAGTTCGAGGCCAGCTTGGACTACAAAGTGAGTCCAGGTCAGTCAAGGCTATACAGAGAAACCCTGTCTCGGAAAAAAAAATTAAACTCAAGATTAGGTCCTTTTAAAAAAATAATTTCTGACTTGGAAATATGCACAGTATATTTAAAGCTTTGGGAGATGGCTAGAAATATCTGTAACCCTGAAAGAAACACAGTGGCATATATCAAAAGTTCAGTTTATTACCCTCATGGTGCCCAGTCATGGGATCTTAGGGGCCCTTGGAATCCTAGCAACACTCCTGCACTTGGATTGTTATCATTTATTTCAGAGCTCTAGGATTTTCTTGTTTGAAAATTTTCTGACAAAATCATAAATCATTGCTGGGCGTGGTGACACAGGCCTTTACTCCCAGTACTCAGCAGGCTCACACAGATGGATCTCTGAGTGTAAGGCTAGCCTAATAAACAGATCAAGTTCCAGGACAGCCAGGATTGCATGGAGAAACCCTGTCTTGAAGAGCCAATGAGATTGATTGATTGATTGATTGGTTGATTGATTGATATCATTGCATTTGCTGAAGTCATGTTCTTTGATAAGAGCTCTTCTGTTAGATACTTTTCTGCCAGGAGCCTATCTATTGTTTTTAAAAAAAAAAAAAAAAAAAAAAAAAGCTTTGGAGGTAGGACACTTTTTAGGTTTTAAGTACATGCATTTTCAAATTTCCTCGCTGTTACCACCAGCAGCTGCGGCGGCTTCAGCAGCTCTCCCTGCTCAGCCGTCCTGGTATCACAAAACCACCCCACCTCTTTCTCCAGTACCTTTCTGTGATTGCTGTGTGTCCTGTCACTCTCTGTCCTGTATCAGGATGGGAGCGTCAACATTTCCCTAGACACTGTTGGTGGAGGCTTTGATTTGCAGTGTCTAACTAACCAGGCCTGGGCACTTACAGAGAGGGAAAGCTGACGAATGATGGCCTGCCCCTGGGCGCTTTATTCTGCCTCCACCCAAGGGAAACTCTGTCCTGAAAAGTTGACAGAAGTGAAAACTCTTGAGGAGAACTGACATGAAAATGTGCTTGGATTATAGGGGAAGCCAGGGGAGGAAGAAGAGGACTTGGGGTTCAAGGGGAAACGTGTGCTGTAAAACCCTTAGCTTTGGGTGTGGAGATCTAGTTCATTGTTTAAAGAGTTGCAGCAACGGGGAATTTACATTCAGTGATTAGTTATCTGCCACTGTTTAAAATCCGTCAGACTGAGGAGCTTAATCCAGAAACTGTCACCTCCTTTTATGCTGCAGATGTTTGGGGCATTTTTTTCTCCCCCACTTGGTGTTGGCTGAGGTCACCCACACAGCCGTGAGCTGGTGGCTGAGCTGAAAGAATGAGCCTCAGTCACAAGTCTGGGGCCTTGGTTTTCCTCATGCCCTCTCGCCCAGTAGGATAGCCTAGACTTTCCTGCAGAATGACAGGTGAGTTCTAAAAGCAAAAGCTGCTGGGCCCCTTAAGGCCTAGGCACTCAGCGGCACAGTGTCACTTAGGCTGCTCAGAATAAGTCACAGTCAGAGCAGCGCCGCGTGCACCAACCAGCTGGGCAAACAGTACAAGATCTCCACTGCCCTAGTGTCTGCCAAGCTTCCTGTGCAGCAGGACCCGGGGTGGACCAGCCTGGCCAGAGCACGCCCTAGAAAGACCTAGTACAGTCGCTTAGTCGGCCAGGTGGAGTATAGACCGAAGTGAAGGGTTTATTTCGATGATATTCACTGACTGGCCATGGCTTCCTGGTCACTGCAGACGACAGAGCTATTGGCTTTAGTATTGAGCAAATGCAAGCTAAGCTGTACCTGGTTTCTTCTCACAAGAGCTCCCCTTGAAAATTGACAGAAGTAGTCCTCAACCGTCTCTCCTGGCTGTTGAATATTAATGTCATCTATTACATATGTATTATCATACTGCTGGTGATAGAAATTAATACGAAGTCATATTTGCTGCTATAGACCACTGACTGGGTAGGCAAGCCAGACTGAGTCTACAAAGCCCTGAAGTGACTTCCCAGTGAAAGCCAGTGATGGTGGTTGAACTCTTTCTGTGGACCTGCCATACATTAAGTGGTGGTCTCCCAGAGATGGGTGAGGAGACTCCTGTCCTCAGAACACTTACTGGCTAGTAGGAGAGACATATTTTAGCTTTTAGGTCTCAGGATCTACTGCAGTAATTCAAATCCATGAGGCAGGTCAGGAGCAGTGTGGTTTGGCCAGGGCTCTGCGGGTCTTCCTAAGCTTCGAGAATGCAGAGGCACAGGTGTGTCTGAACCACTGTGACAGCTCGGAGTACAAAGTTCAGCTCAGTGGCAGGATATCCTGCTAGTGAGCTCAGGGCGTTGCTGAGGGAGCCAGTGACACAAATACACTGGGATTTATGGGCTTGGCATCACCTTCTCACCAAGTGACAAGCACAGCGTGCAGGTGACGGGGGTGGGGGGGTGGGGGTGGGGGGTGGGGACGGATTAGAGCCGGAAGACTGATTAAGAGGCTTTTGCAGTGATGTAGGTGAAGGGCGCTAAGGATGTAAGTTCCAGAAGACAAGCAGAGCTGGGGTGGTAAGAAGGGAGGGGGCAACCTCGGGCTTTGCTGACGTAACGCCTATGGCCTCTCTGGGCTCCTGTCGCAGAGACATGCTGCTGTGGCTGCAGTCCCACGGTGGCAAATACAGGCTGAGCCACAGGTGTTTGGCTCTCATGCAAACATCTAAGATTTGAGACTTTTTAGCCAGATGTCTGGCTGAATTCTGTTGTCTCATCTTTTCCAAGCATTGTGGCAGTCTCCCCATGCTCTATGTACGAAATTATTTTCTAAATGCAAAAAATGGCCAAGTCTTCATTATAGTGCAGGGTGACCGTGCCTCGAAAGCTTAACACCGACACAGATTTCCCCAGCATTCAACTTGAAACCCAGTGCCACCTAGCCTGAGATTCTTCCTTTTCTTTTAAATGAAGCGGAACTGAGGCTTTTGACAGAGATTTTAAACTTAGCTCTCTTTAACGGGAGTGCTGCTTGGGAAAGAGGCAGTGCACACTTATATGTGGGTGAGGGCTTCTCCAGAGAGTTAACAGCCCGCTTCTATTTTTAAAAGATTTTGATCATCAACAATGCCTCACGCTATATTCTCCATTGCTCTATTATCTTTTCTCCTTCCCCAGTTAAGAAAAAAACGTGCACATAAAATTTCAAAGCACTTTTGCTTTGCTCATGAGTGTAAGATTGAGGCCATGAGGTTAGCAAGGCAGGAGGTGCACACTGGGGCCTCAGCAGTTGGTGCTGCTCGGTATAGACGGCACAGGCACGGCGAGTGGGAGGAAGGAGGATTCTCAAGAGACATTTTGTATAAAGGCGTGTAGCACAGAGGAAACCTCCTCCCAGCCCGGACTGTTAGTGAGCTTACAGAACTCCACGTGGCAAGGTTTCAAACTTTTGCCTTGGAGCTATCAACCTTAATCAACCTTAGCCTAGATTGAGACATCTTTAAACTCGAGATGGCTGTTTCTGAAGTGACTGGAAGAGCCGTGTAGAGGCTGATTCAGAACACTGTCTAAGTCCCGTTAGGACAGAAGCCGCTGTGCATTTCGGGGTTTGGGGGGTTGGCAGTCTCTCTCCACCCGGTGCCAGCTATGGTTTCCCTGAGCCCATCCAGTGCAAACAATATGAGTGAAGACTGAAGCAACACGTGGCCTTCGCATACTTTTTTTAAAGGGTTTTCTGAGCATTAAGCTGTTTGAGTTTATAACTCTGTGTGGTAAATAACTATTAAATTAAGTAACTTATCACTGTCAAACTGTGTTTTCAGGAAAGGGAAGGCCTCCGAATTGAAAGCACACACAGCCCCAGTTCGAAGTGTGGACTTTTCAGCTGATGGCCAGTTCCTGGTTACAGCGTCTGAGGACAAATCCATTAAAGTGTGGAACATGTACCGTCAGCGCTTTCTCTACTCCCTGTACCGACACACACACTGGGTGCGCTGCGCCAAGTAAGTGCAAACGGTTCTCCATACAACAAACGGTTGTGCCAGATGTTGCCCAGATCTTGAGATCCCCGAAAAGAACCAAAAGGACTCAAAACCGCTGTAAACACAGGAGGAATCGTTCATGGTTCAGCTTGAGCTGGATCGCACTTGACACCAAATCAAAGGTATCAGGGAAGCCACCCCAGAGCGTTGACCTGGGGTCTCTTTATAGGTTTCTCTTCTCCCAATGCCCCCTAAGCAGGGGGGATCCTAGTTAACATAAGGGGAGCTAATGTCCAAAGGGTGACAGGCTACAAAAAAAGGGCACCAAGACCACCCATGACTTTGGGCTCTTTGTTTAGCACTTGCTCAGGGAAGTGTCTGTTTTCTTACTAATCCCATCTCGGGTGGGGGTGGTGGTGAAGGGGGGTCGAGGGGGTGTCAGTTGCTATCAGATGATCCTATCTCTGGTGGGCTTTTTTCTTGCAGTTGTGAGCTCGAATCTCCTTACTTTTTCAAATCTCTTTTTCCTTCCTATTAAGTCTGTCTCTTCAAAGGACTTTGTGAACCTTAGACAGGCCATTTGTGGCACCCAGGTCATCCGGTTGGTTGGGGAACATGTTAGCTCAGAAGGGAATGCGCTCCCCGCCTCCTCTCTTTCTCTCAATTCCCACTCCAGACTGTATTCGGCTCCCCCAACCTCCAGACAAGGGACTGGGGTGACGCTCATTCATTCTCTCAGCAAACATTGCATGTGCTGGAATTACTTATAAGCAAAGCCATCAGAATCCCTTGTTGTATGGAGCTTACACTGTACAGTCAGGCAATGCGTGCTGTTACAAAGGGTGTTCAAGGCGGCCTCCCAGAGAAGCCTGTCTCCAAGCAGAGGCCTAGAGGAGGAAGGAGGAAGGCTTGAGGAGGTGTCTCAGAGGAGATGAGAGCCTTGGTGACTGTTTGAGAAAAGCAAGGAGCAGATGCTAGAAGAACGGGAAAGGGGAGACCAGGGCCCTGGCTGAGAGGACACGTTCCTTTCTCCAGCCTACTTAGTGATGAGGTAGGCAGCACGCTGTGTAGTGATGACTATTGTTGGCCAGAGAGGTCTAGAACCACTTAAGAGACAAACCTGTGGGAGCATCTCTGAGGAGTGTCTAGCTTGGCTTGATTGAGGCAAGAGACCCCACTCTAACTATAGGCATCGGCATTCTGTGGGCTCAGTTCCCGCGCATGATAAAATGAGGACACTAGCCAGGCACCAGCTTCTCCAGTACGGATGCAGTGGGACCAGCTGTTTCCTGCTCCTACCGCTGTGACCCCCCCTGCCACGATGGACAGTGCCCCTTCAACTGTGAGCTGAAAGAACCCCTTCCATCCCTGACTTGCCTCGGTCAAAGCAGTGAGGAAAAGTAACCAATACAGAAAAATGGGAGCCAGAAGTGGGGTGGTTGCTTGGTGAGGAAAGGCCAGTGAACAAGTGAAAAGTTTCGGCCAAGGAGAGCATAGACAAAACCTCTGTAATGGAGAGGAAGGTGTGCACAGTTAAAGGGAAGACCATAGGAAAGGAACCTCGGGGCACAGCCCCAACCATTGAAGGCTACAGCTTGTAAAGAAGGAAAAGCCTTTGTGTAGATAACCTGAACTGAGAATTGGATGAAGGGATGTCCTGCTAAAAATCAACCACCAAGGCACATACTGGCCCCTACAGCTGTGCCTCAAAGAGTCCACACCACATCTCCAGCTGGCAGCCACATTTGGCAGTGTTGTCAGCCTGGCAAGGTCTTGGTTTTTTGATTTTTAGGAAAGAAAGAGTGAAAGAGTGAAGGGCTGATGGAGGCTTTCCTGAGATTCCAAAAGTCTGCCTAGGCCAAGCAATATCAAGCAGGGTTGGATTTGCTGCCTGGAAAGGAAGGCATGCTTTGGCAGATGAGGAAAGTAGGCTCCAGAGAGTTAAAGCTAAGACCCATTTAATAGTGTCAAAACCCAGATACATTTGTTTTTCTTCCTCTGCAGCGGTTAATTGCCTGGCGCGTTTAATAATGTTACACTAAGCAAGGCACAACTAGGAGCAATTCTGGGCCTCTGCCTGCTTGCTGTGTTCTTTCAAATACACTCGTACTGAGACTACTGCTGCCTCCAAGCTTAAATCCTCACAGCTTAGTGCATGCCCAGGGGAAGCCTCTCTCTCCCTATTTCTCTTAGAAAAGGTCAGACATGACTCAGGCCTAAGTAGAGTCCTTAGCCCATTCCTTCAGCTAGTGGTGAGAAATGGTTGTTTGCTCACGCCAAGTCAAATATCTAAAATGGCTGCACCCAATGAACACACCCAATTTTTTTTTTTTTTTAATGTTTTTTTGAGATAGGATTTCTCTGTTATAGCCCTGGCTGTCCTGGACTGGCTTTGTAAACCAGGCTGGCCTTGAACTCACATCAGTCTACTTGCCTCTGCCTTCTGAGTGCTGGGATTAAAAGCCTGTACCATCATGCCCAGCGAATGTGTTTCCTTTAAAAAGCTCAGTTACTTTTTGGCTGCAGCCAACATACCAAAACATACATACCAAAAGCCCATGAAAACACAAACCAGAAGCTACAATATACAAGCAAAAGACCCATAAGATTAAAAAAAAAAAAAAAGCCTAAACAAAGCAATATGAGACTACCCACAACAAAACAAAAATACAAAAACAAAACAAAAATCTCCCCCCAAATACCTTTGAGTTCAAGAAACTAAATTATTATAGAATGTTGTGGCTTATGGGGAAATGATACAAAAAAGAATGTGGGGGTGTGTGAGTGAGGTATTGAACTAGATTTATGTGACAGGATGTCAGGAGAGACCCCTGGGGTCCAGAGCTGAGGCGAGGGAAGGGCAGAGGGCCCACAATATGTTTTCAGTGGGAAGAGGCCAGAGGAAGCCAGGAGAAAAGCAGCGTGGCCTGAGGGACCTAGTGTACTCTCGGGAGAGTTATTACCGGATGTGGTTAGACAGGAAATGTGTGGGACAAGCTACTCCAATAGTTACATGCCTGCCTGTATCGCATTGCTGCCACACTCTCAGCCACATTAAGGACACTTCTTGACAGGCTGTTGTAAGAGTGAGAAACAGAAGTTGATGGTGTTTGGGACTGAACATTGCTGTTGGACTGGCTTTCTCCAGCTGGGCACTGTCAGTTAGGGAAAGACCGGCAGGATCCTGGGAAACTGTTTTTCCCTTTTTCAGTGGGAAAAGAGACTGTGGTGGAAAGCCCAGGTTTTTTACTGTGCCCAGTAGCAGTGCTGAGCCTTCCCTCATCTCTCTGTGTGATGTGCAGCACAGCCATCTTTCCAGAGTAGCCTGTCCTCCTTTTTTAGGTTGAGGTCTGTGGTTGCTGAGAGAGGCCGTGGACCAAGTCCTGACTCCAACATAATACTGGTCAGAGGAGAGCAGCCTGCGGTGTAGACAGGTGCCTCCTGGGAACACTGCTAGGCACACTCCGCTTGGCCTTTGCTCTTGTACATAAGAGATGCTTCTGTAGATGATTCTGAAGCGGAAGCAGAGCCTGCATGAGGATGTTCAGTTTCTAGTCAGAGCACCTACATAACTACTCCTGAGGCCTTCGTTGAATATCATTGGCCCTTGTGGAAACTTTTTTTTTTCCAAAGAAAGAATCTATTTGTTTAGGTGTACAAGAAACCACCAGATGATTTTCAGAGCAGCTCTGCCATCTTGCTTTCCTGTCAGCAACACAGGAGACAGAAGTGCAGTTTCGCTCGGCATAGTTCTTTTGGTTTGTCAGTGACTGTATCTCTCTGCAAGGCTGATGAAGACACTCTGCTGATCTTCCGTTAGGTGCCTGTGGCTGGCACCTGTTCTCAGGGTTTGGATGAGGATCTGCTGTTTGTTCTGTAGCTGAGGATTCTTTTATCAGCCAGACAGCTTGGGTCGCATTGTCCAATCTCTCTTAAATTTCTACTTCCAGAACATTATCACATGTACCATTTCATTTTTTTTTTAACGTATCTCTTTACATTTTGTTAGCATTTCCACATCTTTGTCTCTTTCTGCAGCATCCTGGGAAATTCCTCAAGACATGTATTCCAAGTTGCCAAGCCTCTCTTTAAATGTATCCGATTCTTTAAATCTTCATTTACTATTTCTGGAAGCCATTCAGTTGTTCGTTCATCAACCATTCTCCATCTTCCTTAATGGTATATTGTCTTTTACTTACTCACATTCTCATTTTTTTCTTTACTTAAACAGTATTGTTAACATTTCCTCTGCAGTCTTTGTTTCTGTGTCAATCCCAAATGTTCTCTGTTTGCTTACTGTCTCATTTTTGTTGTTCTTTTGCCTGCCATCTTAGCCTTGCTCTGGCACTCCTTGATCTGTGTTCTGATGGCCTTGTGGAAACTTCTAAGGGTCATCTTTTAAATGTTTTCCATGCTACACAATCTGCTGAGCACACCCGCACGCGCGTACACACACACACACACACACACACACACACACACACACACACACACCATGCACATGCACACCACATAAACACACACACACACTTGCACACACACACACCCCTCAACAGCTGTTACTATTTCTGTCAAAAGCAGGTCTGACCATGCTGTTTCCCAGCTTTGACCTCAGTGTGACTCCTTACCCAGGCTCATATGTTTTGCCTTCTGTGACAGCCTGTGCCTCTTTGTCCCTTTCACCATTCATTTGCCTTCACACAGCTGTGCAGTGCTGCTCCAGAGCACAGCTGTGTGTGCTGTGTGTCTGCACCTGCTGCTCTCACCCAGGCTTGCTGCCTTCCTCTCTGCTCTGCTCTGCTCTGCTCTGCTCTGCTCTGCTCTGCTCTGCT
>OU015756.1:63510191-63526365 GCA_907169655.1 Acomys percivali
CTCTGCTCTGCTCTGCTCTGCTCTGCTCTGCTCTGCTCTGCTCTGCTCTGCATTGCTTCCTCCACAAGCCTTTCTCACTCACCCTGCACGAGCCTGGTGATACCTAGGTCTGTTCACATGGGCCTCCTTCCCTGTCAGACTTGGAGTTAGAGGCATTTTATTTGTGCTGTGCTCTCTTGCCAGGCACTGTTCTAAATTCTGTAAGGATGAGAGAAACAGAAACAGGGAAACCCAGCACCGATAGAGCCTCTCCTGCCAAGGGGAGACAAATAGCAAAGATATTAACAGTGACACACACAGGTTGGAGAAGTCACATTTACTGAGCAGAGGGGCTAGTGATGTGGGGACCTGGAAGGTGGGTATTTGAGGCAGCCCCACACAGTATGAGAACTGCTGTCCGTACGGGCTAAAGAGGGCTCAGAATATTACGTAGAAATGGGATGGATGAATCAAGTATAGGCAGATGCTGGTCCCAGCTCTCAGATAACTTTGGGGGCAATATCAAGAGCTTCTTCGGGGCTCGGTCATTTTTGTGAGCCTTTAATACAAACTGAGGAATACAATGTGTGCATGCTGAACATGGTGTTTATGCAGCTCCACCTATTCCATAGACCTTTAGATCAAGTCTTGTTCAGACTAACTAGGTGTTTACTCACTCCCGACTGTAGTGGAATACCTTTGTGGTGCTGGTACTACGGTTCTGAGGGACTGTTTAAACGTCACGTGTTTACATGCTGTTTGCAGTGACTCATGAAACTGCAGGGTCCTCCCTGCCCGGAAGAATATGTCTGGATAAGTAATTTGGTGAAAGTGAATGAATTTCACTTCTTGGCAGCTTTCCCTGTATGTGCTCTGCAGCACTCTGACAGATGCTGCTTAGACCCAGAGTTTACTCTTAGCTCATCTTACTGCAGTTAGAACAAAAGAGGTGAGGGGAATCTCTAAGAGCCACTCAGTCCCAGACTGTTCGGGTTAGCTCCTTTGAGACTATAGCTGTAACGAGGTTGTCCTAAAGCAGGACTGAAAAGGCCTGCAAAGCTTAAAGTTCTCACGTCTGTCTGTCTTGCGGTGAGAGCACAGCAAGAACTGAGTCATGCTTGAACATTTAGCAGTCTGGAACAGAAGCAGCTCACGTATTTATGATGGCGCCGCCCACTGCAAAGGGCCTAGACCTTTCACATGCCTGCGGGAGGGCCTTCTTACTTTGCCAGTGAAGTCACAGTTCTATACAGAAGGCTGCTTACTGAACCCTGGGTTAAGGCAAGAGGGCTTTGCTGGGAAAATCTCCAGGAGTAGATTTCTCATTCAGATAGTGAGTCTCATATGCGCCCATGTCAAGGACACAGTATCAGCAGCTCTGCCGGCTGGGTAGCCCTGTAGCCAAGATGCAGGCATGCTGGCTGCTATGGCCCTCTGCCTCTTGCTGTAGCTGGGCACCTTCTTCCTCTTGAAGTAGAATCCCTCCATCAGGGATGCAGTACCATCAGCTGGCTTGAGCAGAGAGACAGCACAGTAGTTACAAGAATGGACTCACTAGTAACCCATAGCTTTACCTTTCTGGCCCTCAATCCGTTGTCACGTAAAACGAATACAACTGCGGTACCTCCTTTATATAGTGAGGTATCAAAACGTATCAGCCATCAATTGCTCTTGTGTTCCATTTCTTCCTCCTGGGGCTATACTCTAGTCACTATTATGGGATTCTCAAAAGTCATTGTGCATGTTTGCATATAATTTAGGGGAATGGTATTAAGGTAATGACTATCATTTATTTAATGTATTTTGTGTACCTGACCAACAAAGGTCACTTTATTTCTAAGTCACTGCACCTGCAGTTTGGGCCTTGTTTTGTTTTGTTTTGTTTTGTTTTGTTTTGTTTTGTTTTGTTTTGAGACAAGGTCTCACTACATACCCAGACTGACCTTAACTTCATGTTTGTCCTGCCTCAGCTTACCTAGTACTGATATTATAGAGGCGAGCTATCATACCCCGCTGCAGCTCACAGTCTGTGTGAACTCATGTGGGCCATCTGTGATTAGCCTGGTGCCTTTTCAGTTGAATATTTCTTGGTTCCCCTTTTTTTCCTCCTTTCTTGGCTTTTTTAATTTACTGTTGTTGTTTTCTTTTCTTTCTTTCTTTCTTTTTTTTTTTTTTGCTCATTGGTAACATCTAGAGGTTGATTATGTATCCTTAACATAATCTGTAACATATAATATAGTATGAATAATTATGCTTTCTATGTTAGTTAATACAATAAATTATTATATGGCAGGAGTTTTCTTTAACCAGCTAGCTCTCCAATGACTGACACAGAGGCCATGATTTATATTTAATCTATAAGCACTATGCCGGGCAGATTCTAAGCCCAGTACCAATCCTAGTGCCTTTAAAGCCCACATAAAAGCCGATCACTTGTCAATCTGATGATTCCCAGGCAGCTCTGCTCCATCAGTCTGTCCTTACATCCACGTGCTCACACCATCATGCCCTGTGGGGGCTCCTATCTCTACAGCTTCCTGTCTTCCTGCTACATCATCCCCTCCTCCAAGCCTGGGCCCTAAAACTCCGCCTCCTTCTATTCTAGCCAGTCAGGGAGAATCGGGAAACATTCCTTACATCACATGGTTACAGGAGATAGTTTAACCAGTTCTCCAGGCACTGAAATCAGCATCTGAAAACACAGTTGGACCTTCCTCCAACAATATAACATTTTATCTTATAATATTTTAGATAAAATGTTAGAACTTAAGTCTATTCCCATTACCCACTTTTTTGACAGTTTTACTTCTATACATGATAAAAGCCCAGATTTTTAAGCAGCCAGTTTTATCTGGGAAAAAAAAGAAATAAAAATTACTTTTACATTTTGTGTCCGTGTTTCCAGTTCCAGCATACTTTGCTCATTTGTATAGATCCAAGTTTCCATCTGCTGTCATTTCTTGAGCTTGAAAAATGTCATTTATCATGTTCTATACTACCATTTTCCTGGTTATAACTTTCCTAGCTTTCCATTTGTCATTTATAAAGGATGCTTGTGCAGAGATATATAATCACAGCTTTACTTGCTATGGTCTCTATATTAGGGTTCTCTGCATAAACAGAACCAATAGAATATGTGAATTGATACATGAAAGGAGATGTGTTGGCGTTGTGGCCCATGTGACTGTGGCATCTCAGAAGACCCACAACCCGTTATTTGAAAGCTGAAGCCCCTAAGATGCTGATAACGTGACTCAGTCCAAGTGGGACCAGGAATGACAATGATATAACTTTTGTGTGCCAGATGCTGCTGAGGGGCCACTGGAATAGGTCCTAGAAGTCAGCATCTGGGGCCAGACGCTTGCACACCTGCTGAGGGGCCGCTGGAATAGGTCCTGGAAGTCAGCATCTGGGGCCAGACACTTGCACACCTGCTGAGGGGCCACTGGAATAGGTATTGGAAGCTAACATCTGGGGCCAGATGCTTGCACACCTGCTGAGGGCCACTGGAATAGGTCCTGGAAGCCAACATCTGGGGCCAGAAGCTTGCACACCTGCTGAGGGCCACTGGGATAGGTCCTGGAAGCCAGCAGCCTGAAGTTATACTGTCCAAAACAAGAAATGAATATGTTCCCGTTCATGGGAGTGGGTGCTGACTGCCAGTTTTAGTTGTCAGCTTGAGTGCATTTTATAACAAATATATAGGCTCGTTATGGCACATGCCTTGAGTATGTATCTGAGGTTTTTTCCAGAGATAATTAATTAAGGGAGAAAATCCATACTGATCATGGTGTCATTCTGTGGTCTTGGGCTGAATAAAAAAGGGAAAAGGATGATTGAAAAAAGAAAAGGAAAAGCCAGGCATGGTGGCATACACCTTTAATCATAGCACTTGGGAGGCAGAGGCAGGCAGATCTCTGTGAGTTCGAGGCCAGCCTGGTCTACAAAGCAAGTCCAGTTCAGCGAGGACTACAAGAGTAACCCTATCTTGAAAAAAAGAACAAAAAGAATGAGAGTTTTCCAATATTTCTGCTTTTCCAGCATTAATTTTAGCAGTAAAAGAAATTGCCTCTAATTTTTAAGTTGTTGCTATTCCAACTACTTTTTTGAGCTTATAAATTGCAAAACAAAATAAAATGTGTGTGTGTGTGTGTGTGTGTGTGTGTGTGTGTGTATGTGTGTACCATAAACTGTTTAGATGCTTCTTGCCTTTTGATAGGGTTGTATCATTATAAACCTACCTTAACATAAGTTAGAAGTCATATGTTGGAAGTGCACACAGTACACCTCATCTGCCGGACACTCTGATCAGACAGTACACTATGCTGTAGCATCACTTACTTCCCTGGCTCACTGGCTGGTCCTTGCACTGCCCAGCACTGACATGGTATTGTATCTTGGATTGCAAGCCCAGCATGAGGTGGGAATTTGAAGTACCATTTTCACCAAACACATAATACTTCTCCAATCTTTACAGTGTTAGAAAAATTATTGAGCCCATCTGTCTGATCACTTTCACAATTTTTCATACATATAGTTTCATGACATTGAGTACACTTAATATTTTTGTACAATGAATTGAAAATACTTTAAACATCAGCTCTCATCGACTATATATAATATTGAATTTGTCTCAATTCTTTCTTTTTTGGTTTCCTAGGAACTCACTGGGGAATATTCAGTGGCGCATTATGTGGGGTTAGAAGAGTGAGTGGGGTAGATTTCTCTCTTATGTTAGGAAGGCAGACATAAAGCTCTTGCTGGGAGAGCAGTGCATATGTGAATATGTGCCCCTGTAAGACTGTCCTGGGAGGCTAAACAGTTTGAGGGAGTATTGATGAGGTGGCCAGGAAGTAGATAGTTTGAAGGATATGTAAGGTCTATTTTTTTGTGTTTTTTAATGGTTTTTTCATTTATATATGCTGATTATGGTTCCTGTCCTATAACTAACCCCTCCACCCTGTTCCTCCCGACTCCTGTCCCACCCAGATCCACACCCTGCTTGTCTCTGTTAGAAAACAAGCAGACATCTAAGGAATTATAATAAAATAAATAAATAGCAAATCGGAATATGACAAAACAACCAAACAAGAAATGAGCCAAAGAAAACGCATATAGATGCAGAAACACACACATTCACACACTCAGGAATCCCATAAAAACCAAAGCTAGAAGCCATAATGTATCTACCAAGAAACTGTAAGGTAGAAGAGGAAAAACAAAAACAAAAAAAAACTGGTCTGACTTAAGGTTGTGGGCAAAGACGCTCCAGCAGTGCCATTGAGTTTGTTTTGTGCTGAGCATCTGCTGCAGAGCATGAACCTACCCTTCAGAGTGGTTTGTTCCCCACTGAGACACTATTGGAGAAAACTGAGTTTTCATATGCTCATGGCTATCAATTGGAGTTGGCTTCTGGGTTAGGGACTAGGGTCTGGATGGGGTGTTTCCACTTCTGCTATCAGCTCTAGGACCCCATCAAGTGCAGACCTGTGCAGGCTTTGTGCAGACTACTGCAGACTCTTTGAGTCTATACCTGTGCTAGCTGGCTGTGTCTAAAGGCCTTGATTCCTTGATGTCCTTTATGTTCTTTCTACTTCCTCTTCCACAGAGTTCCCTGTGCCCTGAGGCGAGGGATTTGAAGCCATCCCTTTCAGGACTGAATAATCCAAGGTGTCTCACTCTCTGCTTAGTGTGTGGCTGGGGATCTCTGTATTTTTTCCCATCTGCTACTGAAGGACATTCTCAGATGATGGCTGAGCAAGACACGGATCTATGGGTACAGCAGAATGGCCTCATGAGTCATTTTATTGCTGTGCTTCTAGAATAGTAGTATTTGCTTTTCCCCTAGAACCCTAGCCTAGCTAGTCTCAGGTTCTTCATCCACTCAGCGTGGGTAGGGGTTCCATTTCAGGAAGTGGGCCTTAACTCAAATCAAAGTTTGATTGCTTACTCCCATAAGCCTTGTGGCACTGTTGCACCAGGATATCTTACAGGCAGGTCACTCGTGTAGACTGAAGAGTTTGTAGCTGGGTTGGTGTTTACCTTTCTCCTTCCATAGCCTGCAGAGTCCCTAACAGTACCATGAATACTAGTCTGTGGGGACGAAGGCTCCAGGTAGGCACCAGCTCAACTTTTCTGTGTTCATTGGGCTATGTAAGTGTTGTTTTCAGCAAAAGGGCTTTACTGTCAGTTTGCTGAGAGCCATCAATAGCCTTGACAGTAGCCTGGGTTGTTTGCTGGTTCCCATGGGGCCCATTTGGCCAAGATGTAACCCATTCCCAGTACTGGAAGTTTTATTTGGTGACAAGAGATGGCCAGTTGTGGGTCTGTCCTCCCCATTTTAAACCTTCAGGAGTGTTTGGCTCTCCTGTGTTTTTTGTGTTTCCATATGAAGCTAAAAATTATCCTTTCAAGTTTTGTGAAAAATTTAGTTGGAAATTTGATGGAGATTGCATTGAATCTATAGATTGTTCCTGATGGGATGGCCATACTATCCTACCAATAGGAGATCTTATCATCTTTAATTTCCTTCTTCAAAGACTTGAAGGTTTTATGATACAAGTCTTTCACTTGCATGGTTAAAGTTACCCCAAAATTTTTATATTGTTTGAAGCTCTTGTGAAATATGTTATTTCCCTGATTTCTTTCTCGGTCTGTTTGTTATTTGTATATATTAGGACTAGTGGGTTTTTTTGTTTTGTTTTGTTTTTTGTTTTTTTGTGGATTTGCTGGTCTGAGATTATTTATTCCTTGTATTTTCCAAAATAAGAAAGCAAGGAATATTCCAGAGGAAAACAGCTTCTTGAGTATAAATGTGGACATGCAGCCTTATATGGTTTCTGAAACGCCGTAGACTCCCAAGTTAAAGAGAGCTTGTTATTTAATCCGGGCTACTCTCAAAGACCTGTAAACCAGTTCTTCTTGAGAAGAGTTTTAAAATGTCTTCATTCCTTTGCTGTGCCAGTGATCATTAAGGGATTCAATGATAATTTTGAGTGGACTTGTCAAGTGCTGTTCCGAGAAGCCGTTAGTCACCGTGAGTAATGCCTGGAGTCTTAAAAGCTGGCTGGGTGGAACTGCATTGAGACTCGGTAGTCTGTTAATTCTCAGTATACACTCTAGGCACTCCGAACATTTTAAAAATTAACAGTCCTGCTAGACGTTGTTTGAACCTTGAAAATAAAAGTCCTAACTTTCCCTCACGGAAGTCATGACAAAGAGAAGCCTGTCTTTTGGATGCTAACTTAATTTTCATGACTCTAATTAAAAATCAAAGAGAGAAGGAGATACAAAGCACGCCCACTTTCAACCTCTCAAAGGAGAGGCACATGCAGGGATTAAAGTGAAGGGAGGGGAAAGGCCTGACCTCCTGGGCTTCAGAGCTCCTCCTTCCCCCTTCCCCAACCCCCCCCCAAACACACACACACACACACACACACACACACACACACACACACACACACACACACACACACAGCCCCTTCCTATCTCTAGTACCAGGAAGTCATTCCTAGACTTGCTACTGAAGAGAACCTGCTTTTTCTTAGTAACATGTTTCTTTAAACTGCATTTCGCTCGCTCTTTCTGGTGATACACTATTTTGCTGTTCTTAAAAATATTCCTGATACCAGTCAGTATCTCCTGACATCAGCATGTATACCAACTGCGAAAGCTTCCTGGGAGAAATCTTGTATCTCACCTCAGCTACATCCCTGCCATCCAGGACCATGCTGGGCGCTGGCAGGCACTCTGTTAATCCCTGAGTGACTCTTCATGAATGACTGTGTTCCTCAAGAGACATCGCAAGAAAAGATGTCATGCTTGCTTTACTTAACACCTAATAACAACCCGTAGCAGCACGTGTAGTTTTCCTTTCTATTCATTTTTATCATTTGAGATTTCCCATATGCCTATGGTATGTTTTAGTCGAATCTAAATCTTATCCTCTCCCTTCCAATTCTGCCCCTAACCCTCAGCGTAGATAGTTGGTAAAAAGAGCACCTGCATTACAAGACCACTGCCTTGTCTTTTCCTTCCTTTGTAAAACGTTGCGGTGGGCCTGAAAGAGAGCTCAGTGTGGAAAGTACTTGATACACAAGTATGAGGGCCTGAGTTTGACCTCCTCACACCTGTGTAAAAGCCACCTGCATACTTGTAATCTCATCACTGGATAGGAGAAGCCAGAGGAGATCCCTGGAGCTCGTTAACCAGCCAGCTCTGTCTATAGATTAAAACACACCACTAGTCCACAGTTCCAGAATCTTTTAGTATTCCTCCAAACATGATACCCCACTGCTGGTACCAAGTTCTGTATTAGTTCCTTTTCTGTTGCTGTGATAAGGCACTGTGACAAGACTACTTACAAAAGAATGGGTTTACTTGGACTCACAGATGTCCATGATGGGAGGCCATGGCACTAGGCAGTAGATATGGCAGCTAGAGCAGCAGGCTGAAGCAGAGAGAGCTGATTGGAAAAAATGGCATGAGTCTTTTAACTCTCCAAGCCCACCTTCATTGGCACACTTCCTCCAAGAAGGCTATACTTATTAAACATCCCTAAACAGTACTACCACTTGAGGACTAAGTGAACAAATGAGGCTGTGTATTTGATTTTTGAAATTTGAAATGTGGAAATTCTCATTCAAGCCACCACACTCCTTTGTGTACCTCAGTTTACTCATCTGCCTCTGGAAACAAGCAGTAGTACCTGTGTTTTGGGATTGTTTTGAATATTGAATTCATTTCCACAGGTGAAGTATTAAAAACCATTCTATGGTATATGGCCTCAATAAATATGGGTAAGATAAATGTTGTGATGGTGGTGGTAGGTTTGATCACTAGTGTCATGAAGATATAGTTCAGTGGAAGTGTGCTTGCTTAGCACACACAAGGCCCAGGATATGATCCCCAGCACCACAATAATAACAATGACAACAGTAATAATACAGTGATTTATGATTAGATCATTCTAGTTGATTAAATGTCTTATCATTACTTCCTCAAAATGTTAGGAATAACTCCACCTCTTAAAAACATTTTTGTTACTTAAGATTTTTATATTAAGTAAAAAAAATCAGGCTTATTGAGAAACACAGTAGCTGGATATGGTGCACACCATTAATCCCAGCATTCCAGAGAGAGAAAGAGAGACAGGTGGATCTCTATAGTGAGATCTTGCCTCAGCAGCAGCAGCAATGCAAATTGCATTAGTTTGTATTTATTGTGAAAAGTTTATTTCCATGAAGATAATGAGTCAGTTTTTTCTCCCAAGTCCATGTCAGATAAGTGTTTTTTTTTTTTTAATTTAGGTTTATTTATATTATACTATTCCCCATAGTTGAGTATTTCTCATGTGTTTTCTGGAGGAAAATATTAGCAAGATATTACTTGTCTTTTTTTTCTTCTTTTTCTTTCTTTCTTTCTTTATTTTATTTTATTTTATTTTTTTATTATTATTATTATTTTTGGTTTTTTGAGACAGGGTTTCTCCATGTAGCCTTGGCTGTCCTGTACTCTCTTTGTAAACCAGGCTGGCCTTGAACTCACAGTGATGATTCTCCTGCCTCTACCTCCGGAGTGCTGGGATTAAAGGCATGCTCTACCACCGCCCGACTACCTGTCCTTTTAAAATCATAGAAAACTACTAAGAATGAAAGATTTTGAAGTATTTTCATGCATTTTAAGAGCTTATGTCACACAGAGCTTAATAACATTTCTGTTTTTCTTTTTTACATGATGAATTTAGAAGTGTAGGATTCAGGGTTTCAATCATGAAGAATCATTTCTAGGTCTCCCTTAAGAATAAGTTAGGGGGCTGGAGAGATGGCTCAGTGGTTAAGAGCACCGCCTGTTGTTCTAGAGGACCTGGGTTCAATTCCTAGCACCTACATGACTGCTCACACCTGTCTGTGACTCCAGTTCCAGGACTTCTTACACCCACACATAGACATACATGCAGGCAAAAATAAAAGGAAGTTAGGAGTGACGAGAAAAAATAAACCCTATAATTATATTCCACACCCAACTGAAAATTCAGCTGATATCTGCACTCTGGACAGTGTGCTCATAGTCACTGGTCTGTGGGCTAGTTTTGTACTTTCTAGGCTTTGCTCCTGCTAAAATATAACTGGTTAAAAAAAAAAAAAAGTTGTATGTGGTTTCTTAACTATCTAAACTTCATTTTCTGCTTGGCTCGTCATTTCTGTTTTCAGCTCTTCTGACTTTAAAAGGCAGTAACCATTACAAATGAAGAATAAAAATGGAAAAATAATGTATAAGCAGTAGACAGGGTATCTGCCCACCTGCCACCCCCCAGGAACCCCACCTCTGCATGGGGCACCCAGGTGATGCGGTGGCATGGTAGAGCCGCTGCTTTCAGTCTGAGCCAGGAAGCCTCCTGCCTTGGGAATCAGGTTGATATCACATATATTTTGATTCTCACCCACCAGTTCTTTTTTTTTTTTTTTTTTTTTTTTTTTTAACCAAAGCTCCTCTACTAGGCTGGTGGGATAAGTAGAAAAAAATATCTCTTGAATCATATAGATAATGGTAGAAAATAAAAATTGGGAAAAAAAAACTCTAAGTACTTTTAAAAATATGAGGTATTTGGCTTGGAAGGAGTGCAGAGTTGAGTCAAAACCTCCAGGAAAGCCACAGAACTAATTTAATTACTTACTATAAACAGAAACAGACAAAAGGAGCAGGGTTGGTTTATATGACATGTGTGGTCTTCCAAGGATCTCCAGTGTTTGCCATGGTGATATGTAGTTGCAGAGATATTGGTTGCACCTGGTGCGGTAGTGCACACCTTTAGTCCCAGCACTCAGGGAGACACAGGCAGAGGCTGGTAGATCTCTGTGAGTTCGAGACCATCCTGGTCTACAAAGGGAGTCCTTAGTAGCCAAGGCTACACAGAGAAACTCTGTCTCAAAAAAAGAAAGAAAAAAAGGTATTGGTTGCAAAATGTTAACTTTGCTATGTAATCCATGTAGTGTGGTGCCAGTGGCCTCTGGTACTTCACCTATTAAGCCTGACTCTGTCTGTGTGTGTGTGTGTGAGTGTGTGAGTGTGTGTGTGTGTGTGTGTGTGTGTGTGTGTGTGTGTGTTATGGAGGTGTGTGGTGGTGACTGTCCAGAACTGCTCACATACAGAATCTTCTGTTTCTAGATTCTCTCCTGATGGAAGATTAATTGTGTCATGCAGTGAGGATAAAACTGTTAAAATTTGGGATACTACAAGTAAGCAGTGCGTTAACAACTTCTCAGATTCTGTAGGGTAAGTCCATTCTCTCTGTACATTTATGTGGATCTGTTTGCTATGGAGATATTTTGTTATCAACAGTATCAATATCTTAATATCAACAACTCAAACTTTTAAATGAAGATAAAGGAACTGAGATGTCAAGAGGTCCTATTCTTTCTTCCTAGATTTGTAAACTTTGTGGACTTTAACCCTAATGGTACATGCATAGCTTCAGCAGGCTCTGACCACTCTGTGAAAATCTGGGACATAAGACTGAACAAATTACTCCAGCACTACCAAGGTAACAGTTCCCTCACCAGAAAGAAGTTTCCCGGTCCAATGGCTCCCATGGGAAAGGCCTGCAGTGTGGTTTAGAGCTCTACATGGGCCTCAGACTGCGCTTGAACTAGCTGGAGAGCAGAGCTGCTGACTTCTCCCACCAGTAGAAGAATCAAGATGAGAAAGAAAGGAGAAAGATTTTTATTTTAGTTTACATTTGAATGAAAAGCAGAGAGAGAAAGTGTATTGAGTATGGCTGGGTTGGGGAGTGAAACTAGTTACCCCTAGCCTGTCTTATAGTAGTGACAGGAGCTATCAAGCCTTACGCAGAGGAAAAGCTGAGGCAGCGTTCAAGGACGTGTGCATAGTCAGGCAGGCCCGGTCCGGGTTTCCTTGCGGTTGCCTTGGTTCTGATTCTGTACGGTAGACTGAGACCGTCCTTTGCCTTCCACTGCTGAGAGCTGGGTCTTCTTCCTTCCTTCAGGTCATTTCTGCCCAGGAAACTCACCTTCATGGATAATTACCCTCGTCTGGGGGCTTGGTCTGTCTTGGGAGGTTTTGCTTTTCCAGGGATCCAAAGTGGCTACAGGTTTAGGGCACGTGTTGTTTATATGTGTGTTCTTAGCCATAGTTAAGGAGACCGACAGACAGACAGACAGACACAGAGCGAGGGCAGAGATCCCAGGCTTTCATCCTGCTTTCTGTTGCTTGTGGCCCAAATAAAGAGTCGACAGTTCAGCAAAAGCAGCCTCTGAGTGCGCATTCAGTTTCTCCTTGTATTTAGGCATTGCTCAACCTTGTGGGAATTAGCATGTCTGGCCAGTCTGGCTTTGTAGGTTTTCTTGCCTCAATAATAAACCAGTGCTTGAGAAGAGAACAAGCTGTGATGACAGAGCATCTACGCAAAATGAGCCAGATGCTTAAGTCTAAAAATTGAGATCCTAACATGAAGAAAAATGCTAGGATCCAAAGCCAAGGTAAATCTAATTAAGTAAATTCTATAGGGAGTCATCTCCCTGGCTATTCACTCTGAGTATGTACTACTAAGAATGGACTCAAGCCAGGTGGCTGTGGCGCACGCCTTTAACACCAGCACTTGGGAGGCAGAGACAGGCAGATCTCTGAATTCAAGCCCAGCCTGGTCTACAAAGCAAGTACCAGCACAGCCCAGGCTACACAGAGATACCCCGTCCAGCAACCACGCCATCCCTTAGTTTTATTAGCTTTTGGAAGGGATCAAACAAATGACTAAATTTTGGTTGTTCACTTTGAAAGGTCTTCGTATACAGCCTAGACTGGCCCCAATCATGAGCCCCCTGCTTTGCTCTCCCAAGTGCTGGGACTATAAGCATGTACCACTGTGCCTATCGTGACCGTATTTTGGAAGACATCCCCCATTATCTATGAACAATTTTTCTCTGAAGGCATCACTAATTAGTCATCCAGTAATTTGATCTTAGCTGTCCCTTGTCACTGTAATGAGAGCTGTCCCCATTGATGTGATCCGATCCTGTGTCAGGGAGAGGAGGAAAGATGAAGTAGGACAAGGAGCCAGTGTCAAGAAGGCTCCCTAACTGCTATCCTTCCCCTTTGGGGTCAAAATCAAGTAAATAAGCATAGAGGGCCCTGAGACAGGAATCCATTCTTAACTTTAATTCTGTCTGTCCTGTGGGTGACATCCTGGTACCTTGGCAACACTTAAGTTACTTTGTTACAAGCTGTATTTGTGTGGAGTATTAGCAGAAAACAGTCAAAATTTACAAGGAAATACAATTCATTGCCAACAAGAGCAAATATTTAAAGAGATACAAGATTAAAAAATAAGCTCATATTGGGGTCTTTTGTTTTTGTTTTTGTTTGATTCTAAGTGCTTTGGACAAGGATCAGAACTGAGGGAACCAAAAGTCTTAGAAACAGTCATATTTAGAATTTTGCAAGAAGTTGAAAAACTTGAGGCTGGAGCCATAGCTCAGTGGCTAAGAGTGCTTGCTGATTCTGTAGTGGAGCTGTGGCACTCACAACTGGTCCCAAACTCCAGACCCAGGGGATCTGGTATCCTTTTTCTGGCCTCTACGGAAACCACACACATACTCAGTGCCCTTACATACATACAAGTATAACACTTTTTTAAACAAGTAAATCTTTTTATTAAAAAAGGGAGCATCCTTGATAGTTTTATTGCATCCAGTATTATGGCAGCATTATGGTCATTGAGACAACCGAATTCTCTCCTCAGAAATACATTTAACTCGGTTTCCATTAAAAGAATGGTATGATTTATCAATAGCAGACTACTTTTATATACAAGCTCCGTTTAATTTTGTCTCCTTTTTAAATAATTGTTTGAGATTGTAATTACATTATTTCCTTCTTCTCTTTCCTGACTTCAAACACAAACATTCCTGTGAAATCTACACCCTCATTCTCTTTCAGACTCAGGGGCCTGTGTGTCCATTCCTAAAATCATCACTACAACCCCTGCTTAATCTGTGTGATGTTGCTTGTACATGTACAGTACAGCTCCCCGGCCTAAGGCTCAGGGATCATTCCAGAAGGAGGCCTGGAAGGATTTTTGTAAGACTCAGAGGAACAGGGAGTCTGCTGTGAGAAATGTCAGAGAAGCTATTCACCAACATAGCATTCTAACCCTGACCCCGATCAAGGATGACCCGAATAGACAGGCTGATGTGAAGAGAGAGAAAACTCTAGAAGCCTCAACATTACTTAAACAACTACAGGCAACTAAGGAATGGGAAAGGAAGAGAAGCAGGCTTCCCCACAGAAGAGCACACCAATTGATTATCCAATACCAAACGGTCAGCCCTGAGAAACATGTACATTCGAGCAAGTTTGTTATTTAGGAATATGCAAAAGTTTTCCAACTAAAGGCGAAAGGACTTGTTTGGAGACATGCCCCTGAGGGGCCCATCATCCATGCCTTTAGTTACTAGGGGATTGCTGGGCATTCCCCTATTGCTTGAAGGATATAATGTGAAGTATTCTAGTTAACTTGGCACAGAAATGATAGGCAAGGTACAGTGGGGAGCTCGTGAATGCAAGCCTGGGAAAGATTAGTAGCACCAACAATTTTAGAGGGTGTAGCAGAAATGGCTCCATAGGTAAAGTGTTTGCTGTGCAAACTTGAGGACCTGAGTTCAAATCCGCAGAACTCATAAAAGCCACGTGCGGCAGCACACATACATAAACCCAGTCCTACGTGGGCAGAGATGGAAGACCCGGGCTCTTGCTGACTAGCCATTCTAAGCAAAACGATGAGCCACAGTTCAGGGGAAACTAACGTGGAGCGTGGTAAAGGAAGACTGGACATCTGACGCCAACCTCTGGCCTGCCACACTCACCTAGAGAGCACACACATACACAGTTCAAGTTTGGATGCCACCAACTTAGTAGAGTGTTCTCTTAAGGTGTATATTCTTTAAAAAAAAAAAAAAAAAAAAAAGATTTACATTCTAGGCCTGGTGATGGTGCACACCTTGAATCCCAGCACTTGGGAGACAGAGGCAGGTGGATCTCTGAGAGTTCGAGGCCAGCCTAGTCTATAGAGGAATTCCAGGACAGCCAGGGTTACACAGAAAAACCCTGTCTCGAAAAAACAAGACAAGAGTTACATTCTAGAAAGCTTATATCTTTGAGGAAAGTAAATACGTTCCTCATACCAAAGCGCCAGTAACCACTGACACTTCAGCCACACATTTCAGGATTATAAGGTTATCTTCTACTTTTGAAGCAAAAATTTGGAATTCTTAACTTAATTATCTAATCTTAAAAAGTAAGATTTTTAGATTGCTTACAGATTTAAGGCCCAGTGCTAATGACACACATAGACTTATTTCTGGTGTCAATGAGCATCTCATACATCAAAACCCAAAATGTTTACTTGCTTGAGCCAAACAGATTATTATTTAAAGGAGCACATATTGGCCACTTTGCATGTTTTTGGTTTGTTGTTGTTGTTGTTTGTGTGTGTGTGTGTATGTGTGTGTGTTTCCAGACAGGGTTTCTCTGTGTAGCCTTGACTTTCCTGGACTCTCTCTGTAGACCAGGCTGGTCTTGAACTCACAGCAATCTGCCTCCCCAGTGCTGGGATTAAAGGCATGCGCCACCACGCCTGGCCACTTTGCATGTTTTTAAGCCTGCGTTTTGCACATGTTGAAATTCTGACCTGCGTCCTATCCATTTCCAGACAGAGACATATAAGGTACTAATTGTAATAGAATTGCTTTTAGATAGTCGTTGTTTGTAAAGTGATGGCTTTGAGGGCTTTAACTGCAGCAGCTCCTTGTGTGAACCTTGACTTACTTAACACCATCAACAGAAAGAACAGTGATTGCAATGAAACACAGCTTTGTCCTGGGCCCAGTTCTTTCTTGTAAATGCTACTAAGAGCAGAACAATAGTTTTTGTTGTGTGTGTTTGTGGTTTTTTGTTTTTGTTTTTTCTTTTTAGCCTTGCTACTTTAGATACAGAGGATCAGAGGACTCAGTTCTGTTCTTACAACAGTGCATTAACTTTCTTTCTTTCTTTTTTTTTTTTTTAAGAGTACACAAGGTTTATTATATGAGCATAGAGAGAGAAGGAAGGGGGAGGGGTACCCCCAGACAGAGAGAGACAGAGACAGAGACAGGGGACAGAGACAGAGACAGAGACAGGGGAC
>OU015756.1:63533123-63545092 GCA_907169655.1 Acomys percivali
ACACACACACACACACACACACACACACACACACACACACACACACGCTTTCTTTCTAAATGAATTTTTAAAAATACTTTATCTTTCTAGGAGTAGTTTCTTGGATTCTCACTTTATATACTGCGTTGACCTTGAACTCAACAACAATCCTCCTGTGTCAGTTTCCCAAGTACCAGGATTACAGACAGGAGCCACTATTGGAGTCTTTTTATAATTATCTGTTGAATAGAAGGCATTTATTGGCATATTCCCTTATTTTACTCCATCAATTTAAGTTCTTTTCCTTCTGAGAAAAATTTCTTTTGCTGATTCCTTACCTCATGTTAGGCTCTTACATGATCCTTTTTTGTTTGTTCGTTTTATTTTAATTTATTATAATATATTCAGATTATACCCTGATTGTTATCCTCTCGCTTGTATCTTCCACCCTAGTCCCCTCCCCTAGACATCTGACAGAAAGTTTTAGAATTAAACTTAGTTGTTCAGGGGTTAAGATGTTTTTAGGTCTAGATAGATGTTTTAAGTTGATAATGACGAGATATGATAGATATTGATTTACATTCAGAATTTTAGACGCACCAAAATAGGAAAGATGTTTTCTTCAAGGTTGCTAAATACAAATAACCAAAACACTAAGAATGTAACATTTATATAATTCTTGATTGTTTCATGGTTCTTCTTGCTGTAGGTAGTTTATTGTATATATGTGTAATAATATAAATGTGTATGTAAAAAATTTAAAAAATATTTAATTTTTTAAAAAAAGAAGAGGACCTCCTCCCCCACCATATGACCACGGCCTATCAGGTCTCATCTGGATAGCCTGCTTCCCCTTCCTCTGTGTGCCTCCAGGCCTCCCACCAAGGGGGAGTGATCAAATTGGGGGCACCAGAGTTCATGTCAGAAGCAGTCCCCCACTTCCCCCACAACCATAGAGAACTGGGCAGAGCGCTGTGTGTGGAAGAATTGGAGAATGGAATGGTATGGGACGGAGAGGGTGCAGTTGCCCCACAAGGAGACCGTCAGGGCCAGCGGATCTGGACCCAGGGTCCCTGCACGTTCATGCCTGCATACACTGTTGCACGGTTCTTTGTAAGTCTATTTCTCTTCCGAGAGCTGATACCAGAAATCACTGTCTCCTTGCTCATGTGCGTTTGCTTTTCTGTCATTACAGAGCTTGGGTTTTAGAGTATTTATTTTGCTTTCTTACATTTTCTGGGTTTGGCTTTTGAGATGGGGTCTCATGTAGCTTAGACTAGCCTTGAGCCCACTGTGTCGTGGAGGCTGACCTTGAACTCCTAATCTGCCTGCTATTGCATCGCAAGTGCTCAGGTCAGAGGCCTCTACCACCAGCACATGCAGCTGAGTGCTGAGGCACAGTAGCCCAGGTCAGTCTGTCTTACCTTCTCTTCCCCACCTCAGTCACTATAGCTTTGCTTTCATCGCTCTTGGTCTTTCTTGGGCCTTCCTGTTACCCTCCCCTAAAACATGTACACCCTAAGTTGCAGGGGAGGGCAGCGGGTGCTTTGTTTGAGGTCTCAGCACAACCCCAGAGTGACCTCAAAGTCATTATCCCCAATTCTGGGACTCTACCATACCTAGGAGATTGTTTCTTATATTGTGTCTAATCCACCCTATTTGAGGATTTCTACTCTTGTTTCTTGTAGGAATGTTGATTTTCAGTTCTTTATTATACCTTTTATCCTTTCGGATAATCATCTGAGTATTAAACCACTATGCTTTATTTAATGTTCATACTATGCCATCATATATGAGTGCCTGTGTGTGTGCATGCCTGCCTGCGTGCGTGCGTGCGTGCGTGCGTGCGTGCATACAGATGTTTGATGCTGGAAAGCCAACCCAAGGACTCTTACATGCTACAAGTGATCCACCACAGAGCTACATTCCTAGCCCTTATTTTTCCTTTAATTCTTTGAACAAAAGAATATATATATATATATATTTTTTTTTTTTTAAATAATTATTCTTATTTTCATGTGTGTGGGTATTTTGCCTACCTGTGTGACTGGGAACCATGTGCATGCAGTGCCCTTTGAAGCCAGAAGAGGGTGTCAGATCCCCTGGAACTGGAGTCATAGATGGTTGTGAGCGTGCCATATGCGTGCTAGGTCCTCTGGAAGAGCAGCCAGTGCTCTTAACCACTGAGTCTCTAGCCCAAGAATGTAATTTTTTCCTCAGTTACTGCAGTTATTAAGTGTATTTGTTGGCCTCTTATGATCATATGTTCCATACAAAATAAGTATGTGTGTGCATGCATACATACATACATACAAGCATACATGAACTCACACACACATATATATATGTGTGTGTGTGTGTGTGTGTGTGTGTGTGTGTGTGTGTGTGTGTGTATGCATGTATGTATATAGTGTGTGAGTATGTTTTCTCTTGAGTGGCCTTTTCTTGTTACCAAAGCTAGTTTGTTGGTCCTTGGAGAGTTTTACTTTAGCATTTCTATGGCATGGCTGGGCATGACCAGGATGTAGAAATCCCTGGCCCTGTCATTTACATGGCTCTCACCCCAGTAGTGTGTACTAGAGCTACAGGTCACCAGTTGAGTGGTATTTCCTTGGTGTTGTGCTCTCAAGCCTTTTACTCTGTGATTCACTGTCAGCTCTGGTCCATTTGAGAGAGCTAGACCTTAAAATGTCAACAAGTTGACTGAGTAGCTGCTCTGACTCTTGAGTTGAGAGCCCTGAAACCAGCCAGGCTCCTTTGTGTGGTTCAGTCAGGATGACCCAGGCTGTGCAAAGATGCTCTTGACTGTGCCTTTCACATGAGCACTTACATTTCTATTAAAAGCTGCCTTTTCGCTATGAAACTAGTGGCCAGTCACATTGAGTGTAATGCAGAGAATGTGCCTTAACATTTTGCGTGGCCCCGAGGAAGTTGGCCTTGGTACCCTGTTTAAGTCACGGGTTTGAGCTAACTATCTAGTGTGGCTGACTTCTATAAAACACTTGCAGATGCTGTGCCAGAGAAGTAAAAGCATTCTGCGTGTAAAGTGCCAATCACCTCACTTTAAAAATAAGCTCACAGTAAAGCAAAATATAGCTTTTTTGTAGAAAGCATATATTTAGCATTATAAAAAAAATCATTGAGTATCAAGTTATTTTTAAAGTCTTCAAGTTAATGAATATATAGATCCCTTGCAGAAAGAAAAACTGGTTTAATTTAAAACTAAAACTTTCACATAGATGTGATGTAGACCAGGAGAGAAGCATTGTTCCACGCATGATAAACTATGCTTTATAATAATTCTGTAGGTTAAATGTTCTGTCAAAGCTTTAGGAAGGTGCATTTACATTACTTCAGAAGTTCTTCAAACTGAAAACATTCTGTGCTCAGAATTTAAAGAAAATACAAAATTATTGTTTTTTACAAATAATATTGAAGTAATCTCTCATGTCTCTCTCTCTCCCTCTCTCTCTCTCTCTCTCTCTCCCTCTCTCTGTCTCTCTCTCTTTCTCCATGAGTGTTTTAATTTTAGTTTAGAGCAGTATCAACTCCCTATGACTTATCGCTTGCTATATTTTTATTTATTTCACATCCCAATAACAGCTTTCCCTCCCTCCTCACCTCCCCACCATACTCCTGTCCTCCCTTTCTCCACAGAAAAAGCTCAAAACAGGGGAGGCCACCCTGGATGATATCCAAGTTGCAGCAGACCTAAGGGCATTTTCTCCTATTAAGGCTTGGCAAGGCAGCCCAGTTAGGGGAAAGGGATCCAAAGGCAGGCAACAGAATCAGATACTGCTTCCACTTCAGCTGTTAGGAGTCCCATGTGAAAACCAAGCTGCACAACTGTTACATATGTGCCAAGGGCCTAGGTCCATCCCATGCATGCTGTTTGGTGGTTCTGTCTCTGTGGGCCCCTATGTGCCCAGGTTAGTTGGATCTATATGTTTTCTTGTGGTGTCCTTCACCTCTCTGGCTCCTTCAGTTCTTTGTCCCCCTCTTCCATAGATGTCCCCAAGTTCTGCCTAATGTTTGGCTGTTGGTCTCTGCATCTGTTTCATCAGTTGCTGGAGGAAGCCTCTCTGATGACAGTTATGCCGGGCTCCTGTCTGCAAGCATAGCAGGGCATCATTACTAGTATCAGGGGTGGGCTCTCTCTCGTGACATGGGTCTCAAGCTGGGCCAGTCATTGGTTGGTCGTTCTGTCAATTTCTCCTCCATCTTTACCTTGTTGGCAGGATAAATTGTGGATCTAAGGTTTCGTGGCTGGGTTGGTGCCCCAGTCCCTCCGTTAGAAGTCTTTTCTGGTTACAGGAGATGGCTGGTTCAGGCTCCATATCCCCTATTGCCAGGAGTCTTAGCTAGGGTCAGCCTCATAGATTTTGGGGAGTTTCCATTGTCATAGGTTTACCAAGAGGCCCGCACCACCACCGATTCCAGTCCCCGCCCCTCTCTGTTCTCTCTTCCTTAGATCGTCTCCCTACTTGGTCCTTCCCGCTCCCCTTCTCACCCCCTCTCTAATCCTGTGTTTTCCCTCCGTCATACATTCTATTTCCCCTTCTCAGGGGGATTCCAAGTGCCCCCCTTGGGCCCATCTGTTACTTGAGTCTGTAGATTGTAGCATGGTTATCCTGTCCTCTCTGGCTACTATCCACTTATAAGTGAGTACATACCGTGTATGTCTTTCTGGGTCCAAAAAACAAGCATGGTATATACTTAGTATGTTTTCTTAACCTTCTGAGGAAATTGTTTGACCTTTGCGAAGCCCACTGGCTTGCCGGCCTTAGCTGCTTTATTTGTATGAAGGTCGGGACCCTGCAGCATCTCAGATCTCTGCTATCTCTGCTAGATGTGTAAATTACTAATTTTTACATAGATGGAGGGGTGACAGTCAAATTGCTCTGAGAATCCACCAGAGGGAGCCACATGAAGGAAGTCACGGTGCACAGAAGCCTAGCTGTGTGAACACCGTCCTGTGTCCTGTCCTCTGGTCCCCTGGAGACGTAGTGCTGAAGCCGTCCACCCTAATTAAAATCAAGCATGAGAACAGTGTCTTCCCATGTTGTTGGGGAAGCCTAGCTTTCATATGGGCGCCTTCACCTAGCCTGTACACATTAGTAGTAGTTCTGCCAACCTGCCACGAGAGAAAACTGCACTGTACTGCTCCAGAAAAGAAAAAAAAAAAAGCAACTTCCTCTCAAAAAGTGTTCATGATATTACATTTGCATGGCACTGTCCACTCCTCTTTTGTATATTCAGTGGGAAAACCAGACCACCTTCTAAGAGATGGTGATAGACCCTTGTGAGACAGGGGGATCAGACAGCCATTCTAGACTTACAGGATATTCAAAGGGATAGTACTTAAGTCAAACTTGTTAATAAAATAAATATCTTGATTGCTTTCAACTTCCAAATGGCCACTTGACTATACCATAATGTATAAACTGCATGTGAAATTCTATATGCTACTTAGCAGGACAGAGCAATCCTTTTATTTAGCTAAATATTTTATGATGGCCTGCCCATGATTCATTGTTGGAAATTCTGTTGTAATCGATACGAATCTTCAAATCATAGATCAGGTCTTTACCTTAATCTCCCGATAAGGTTAAAACCATAACCATTGAGAACAAAAATCTAATTGCCTGTCTGCCAATTCTGTATTTTATTTCTAGCTGAAGTCTATGTTTATACTGTTTTGTCCTCAGTAAATGTCCTGAGGCACTTACATGATAATTATAACAACAGTAATAAGAATACCTAACGCCCATACAACACTTTTCCATGTCTTTACATAAATTACTTAATAGTGCTACAAGCATTGAGAGTCAGTGATGGTTTCAGCCACATGAGGATTGAAGTGAGTAGGAGCTAAAGCTAGTAGCCAACAGTACTGGAGTTGTCCCCTGGTTTAGCTGATGAGAACCCAGCCTCTCAACCCCACTCCATTTCAAGGCCACTTGATTTACGTGGCAGCAATCGTGTTGCCGTGTAGTAAAAAACTATTAGTTACATAAATTCCAAACTTGTAGGGATTCAAAAATGTCTTACAGGAGGTGTTTATTCTTTCTAGTCTGTGGCTTAAACTCTGAGCAGTTTCTATTTTAGAAGAAAACCCAAGTTGGTGGCCATTTTTATATCTACACTAGGTGGCAGTAGAGAAAAGAGTAAAATGTCTCTTGGCCCGCTCACCTAAGACTAAAAAGTCAGCCCACCTCACAGACATGGATGAGGAGGTGTCTGTCCTGCACTCAAAAACAGCTGGAAGGCAGAAGAGGTGTTGGCCAACTGGGCCAGGTGTCCTCCACCCCCACTTCACGGTGTTTTCCAGCTGTGCGCCTTCACACTAACACAGCTGGCTGCAGCATTATAAGACATTTATCATTTCTAAATCTGCAGCTAGAGGACTGAGTGTGGTGTCGCACATGCTTGTAATCACAACACTTGGGAGGGAAGGGGAAGAGGAACAGGAGTTTGAGGCCAGTGTGTGGTCCATAGCCATGGTAAGATCGGTCCCCAAAACAAAACCGGGCCAGCGGCTGCCTCAGCAGGTAAAGGCATTTGCAGCCCACCCTGTCAACTGAGGCCAACCCCAGGGTCCACATGGTAGAAGGAAAACACCAAGTCTCACAAGTTGTCCTTAAGCCTCCACACATGTGCCCATGGCACACTCACATGTGTAAGCGTGCATGCGCTCTCACAAGCACATACAAATATATAAATAAAGTGTATTAATTATAACGATAGCTGTGGCCATCAAGCCTGAGCGCTTTAGAGGTCACTCTGTCCTTCTTTCCAGGGGCTTAGGCCACTAAGGCAGATGTTAGTAGTGTCTGATGTCTCCCAGGTGGACCTCTCTAAAGCACTGTAGACTCAAGCCTCATTGTTTTCTGAAGTTTCTTTGGGCCTCTGTCAAACTCCAGTCCGTCTGTCTGTTTTCCTGCCCCTGTGCTTTTGTTCATTTGTAGCACGCCTGTGCCCTGTTCATGTACGGGGAGGGTTCCTTATCCCACCCTGTCTCTCTGACTTGTCTTCTAAAGCTTATTTTGTTTTTATTTTTCGGTTGAGAAGCTGTATTAAGCTGTGTTTCCTTCATAAATATCCTTTGTCATTGAGCAATGAACTAGAGGTTTCTTCTGGGCCCTGCCCCCCCCCCATTGTCCTTGGCTCACTTCTCTGAGGGTGACCGGATTGTATTTGGTTTGTTTTGGGGCCTTTGAAATAACTTCCCTCAGAGGCAGTCACCAATACAGAAAACCATTCCCGCTTTTCTATAATTTTACTGCCTACATAATTTCAAATCTATAATTAAATATTGTTTTTTACTGAATGGTCTGAAACTTTTGAGTAAATAAGGTTGTTTTGAGTATGTTTTTCTGTAACTTGCCTTTTTATTTCATATCAGAAGCCTTGAGATGTACATATGACATGAGTTGACACATTTATATGTTGTACAGAGCTGGGTCCTGCTCGGTAGGAGCTGCTGTGTTGTATTTCAGTGACTTGACCTTTCATCTAGGCCCCGCGGTAGAGTTTGCCATTCATGCTGTTTCAAAGCACTGTGAGCAGCTGGGCGCACGCCTGTAATCCCAGCACTAAGGGTGGCAGAGGCAGGTGGATCTCTGTGAGTTCGAGGCTAGCTCGGCCTACATAGTAAGTCCAGGACACCCAAGGCTACCCAGAGAAACCCAGTCTTGAAAAATAAACAAACAATAAAATAAAACAAAAAGAAAAAAAAACAAATCAAAGCTGTGAGCACTGCTGATATAGTATGCAGCGCTCTGGTTTTTGCAATGATGTTTCTTTTAGTTTTCACTTTTCTCATGAGTAATTAATGCTGCTGGACACTTTTATAACAAGCACCTTCATAATGCGTTTATTAGCCTTTAGGTTTCCACTTCTTCAGATTGTTTTCCCATGGGATGTCTGTTTTCTACATTTCTGTGTACGAACTTTTGTGTGGCTTTTAGATATTTCCCCCTGTTCCATTATCTTAGTGTTCACTTTATGGTAGGCCTGGTTAAACACGTCTGCCACATCAGGTGTGCTCACAGACACGTTTCCCCCCGCCTTATAGTTTTGCTTTTTCAGTTTTTCAGATGCCATTCTCCACCTCTGGTTATATCAGGATCGTGTTTGTTCCTTCTTGCTGCTTTTACAGTTTGATCATCACATTTTGGGTTCAGCTTCCCTCCTGTCAGGGGTCTGTGGACCTGGACAGATTTTAAAACTGTCAGTCATCTTTGTGTATCAACTAATGTTGCCATTGACGCCTACTGTGTTTATTTCCCATCTATAGTGCACTCTGCTTCCAAACTATCTGTGTACAGATTTATTTATTTATTAAGTCTACGGTGTTCTGCCTGCATGTACACTTGCACTCCAGAAGGGAGCACCAGGTCTCATTATAGATGGCTGTGAGCTACCATGTGGTTGCTGGGAATTGAACTCAGGACCTTTGGAAGAACAGGCGGTGTTCTTAACCTCTGAGCCATCTCTCCATCCCACTTCTTGAGCCTTTTTATAAATGTCACTGAAGTCTTAGTCTTTCCCATTAATGTCTGGGGAATTGTCTTCAGCTTTATAGTATTACACATGCTTTTTTGATACTGCTCATATTTTAAGTTCATGTTGAAATCTGTTTGGATTTGTGTGGGGGGTGGGGCTAGCCATCCTCTTTGGTTTCCTTCGTGAAGCAGGGGACCCAGGTACATTCTGCTTAGTTCTCCATCGGCCATCACTGCAATTTTGAATGAGTTTATTACTTCCTTTCTAATTCTTATATCCTAACATTTTGTCTCTTTTTCCTGTTTTAATATACTGGCTAGGATTTTTTTCTGCATCCCTTCAGGTGGGTCTTTCTACTTAATGTTCCTCTGTAGATGAATTACATTGCTTTTAAAATGTTAAAATAACTATTTGTTGCTTAAGTTCAACATTGTCAATATTGTGTACCTTAGTAGGTTTAGTGAATTCACATTTTGCCAATATTTGTGTGTTAGTCAATAAGTATATGCTTTGTTTTTAGAATATAGTATGAATGGTCTACAAGTGTTTTGTTTGTTTGTTTGTGTTTTACAAATAGTATTTGGTTTCTTACAATAGAAGATATCACTTTAACTTATTTTATGTGTGCATACAGATTAATCCAAAACTTGAGGTGATGGATTTGCTGAGTTCTTCTCCCCCTGTTGTGGATGTCCTTTCTTTTGATTCAACCGCAGTAAGTTATTTTTCCTTTAATTTAGGCAGTGTTAAATTATTTATCACAGTATTTGAGGCAGTGATAAAACTTGGGCTGAATAACCCAGCATTTCATCACAGCAAGGCAGTATACAGAAGTCGGTTATACGTTTCTAAACAACCACAAGGGGGCGCAGCAACCATTTCCAGAACAGCTTTTCCTTTGAAAACCTCAAACTCAGTCTAATTAACCTTCCCTGCTCCCTGCCCCTGCTCCCTGCCCCCCTCCCTCCTGCCCCTACTCCCTCCCCCCTGCCCTCTTCCCCCTGCCCCCTACCACATGCCCCTAGTCCACTGCCCCTGCCCCTACACTGCTGTGACAGAACAGACTCCCTTTAGAAACTCTAACTAAAGACAATGGTTCCTTCCCTTCCTTTTTGTTAATCTCTTGATGGATTATCCAGAAATAAAGTATCACTGTTACTTGAAATTTGTTTATAAAAATTATCTGTATATTCTGCAGTTCTGAGTATCTGAAACAGAGCTTGAGCCTTTTTCCTACTGAGTCCGCTCGCTGTAGTACACAGATCACAGGTAACCCTGCTGGTTAGCACACGCCTTACTGTGCATTGGCTTTGACAGCACTGCCGCTGAACTGTCCAGTTAGTCAAACATTGTAGGTGAGGTTTTAAAGAGACACAGCCTGACATATAGACTCGAGTAGATGCCAAGAATAGCATCTACTGCAGAGGAGTTCCGCCTGTACCAGGAAGTACTCTAGTTATGAAGGGCCTTCTTAGCACGGATGCCGGGCAGAGGACACTCTGCTTATTAGAAGGTGCCCATAACAAGAGCCACGTGGTGGCAAGCAGGAGCTCCTTATCAAGGGCAAGGCTGGGGCTCACTGGTGGAGCGTGTCTGTGCCACTACCATGCGCACGGGCACAGCGTCATCAGCATTTCTGCGTGAATGAATGTCTGGTCAGATCAAACATTAACGAGCTTGCGTAAACTTGCTACATGCTAGTTCTCTAGTCTTCAATGCATTTGACGCAAGGTTTGCCATCCACCTTACACACTGCAGTGGGTTGACATTTTATCCCGTAGATAAGAAGTTTGTGGCATGAGCTTCTTCGTGACATACCACGTATCCAGCAGACTACACTTTACTATTCTTGACCTTGAAATGATCTCAGATCATTAAAGATTTTTTTGATCTACTTTTTGAGACACAGTCTCTGCCAGTAGTACCCTTTCAGCTTTGCAGAGGCTCTAAGAAGGCTCAAGAGTCTGCTGTGGCCTGGCGTGGTGGTAATCCTGGCAGGTGGATCTCTGAGCTGGAGACCAGCCTGCTCTACACAGTGAGTTCCAGGACAGCCAGGGCTACACAGAGAAACCCTGTCTTGAAAAATCAAAACCTGAAAGAGTTTGCTGTGGAGGTGGGTCTGTCACCACCTAGGGCAGAGAGTATTTACCCCTCAGAGATCATCCAGAGGAGCCAGAAGCAGCTAATGGACATGGTACTCATGGGACTTTGAAACGGAGTTCAGGGCACCATGCATGACAAGTATGACAGTTGGTATAAAACCTGGGAAGACTGAATAGAGTGGTTGCCTATGAGGAGAGGGCACTAGCTGAGCAATGGAGCTGTCTTTATGTCACAAAGCCAGGCTGACGTCAGTGACTGCACTTACAAGAAAGATTCCAGGTGTAAAAGGAGTGGTGCCAAACACATTGGCATGTATCTCTCATCTTAAAATTTGGAAGTCAGAGGAAAGATGGTATGAGTTTGATGCCACCATGAGTTATACAGTAAGACTTTATGCCAAAAGACAAAGGACTAGGAATATGTGTCCATAGTAATTTGCCTAGCACATGAAAGGCACATGAAAGGGAGACTTAGCTGCCTTCTAGTGTCTTGCTATTGAGAGGAAATTAAGGCATGCGGTGTAATTGTTGGTATTTATAGACTGCACTTCTTTCTCTAATGCCTGCCAGAAATTTTGATATGTTGGGGCATCAAAACCAGTTCTTAGCAATCTGTGTATTTAAGGCTTGGTTGTACCCCTCTCCAAATGGTTCTCTGCAAAAGGTTGGTATTGGCTATCATATAGACGTGGTTTTAAAATGCTTATCTTCTCAAATGCCTTAATCTTTATCTTGATTATATCAAGTCACTTATATAGTTTTCTGGCTTTTGAAAGAGTCTTTTCTTCAGGATTCTAGCTTGAGTCTTAATATTTTCATAGAATAGACCAAAGTTCTGTATTACATCTTGAATTAGGGATGTCTGGGATGTAGCTCAGCAATTGGGGTTCAGCTAGCATGTTCGAACCCCTGGGGGAGTCCCCCTAACATGGGGGAAGATAGTACATTGTATTTAGCATTTACTGTCTATGATGTGGCTACACTGGGTAGGGTGTCCCATATTCTCTTTGCTACTCTCCTGAAATAGAAATGAAATAGAAGTTTTGGGAGGACTAAAGAGATGCACTGTCTATAAAGTGCATGCCATGTGAACAGGAGAATCTGAGTTCCCTAAATCTATGTATGAAGCTAGGCCTGGCGGTAAGAGGCAGTTATCCTGGGGCTGAGGAGAGCCTGACCACATGGTCTAGTCAACTTAGCAAACTCTAGGCCACTTAGATACTAGTCTCAGAAGACAAAGTGGATGGTTTCCAGCAATGACACCTGAATTTGACCTCTGGTTCCCACATTGACCTGCACACTTCAACCTACAGCCTGGCAGCCACGCTCTCTGTCTGTCTGTCTGTCTGTCTGTCTGTCTGTCTGTCTGTCTGTCTGTCT
>OU015756.1:63545731-63583818 GCA_907169655.1 Acomys percivali
ACCCACCCTCAGCAGCACCCACCCTCAGCAGCACCCACCCTCAGCAGGCAAAATAAGATACTAGTGGAGGGAACAAATGTCAGCCTCAGCGTTTCTGGTCTCAAGTGTTGGGAATTGTGAAGGAAATGTTGGTAAGGGCAGTGTTCCAGAAGAGATTACTAGTCACCTGGAGAGGACATGAGAATCCTTCTCCAGGAGAACGCAGCCCTCAGCCGGCCAGCGCAGAGATAGGTAGGTTTCCTGAAACTGTCATGTTTCAGGAAAGCAAAGCAAGGTTTAGTATATTCCTTTTAAATGTTTGAAAATGTGTGCTGTGATAATAAAATGGATAGTAATCTACTTCTGCATATCTTCCTCTCCTCCCTGCAACCTTCCCCCTCCCCCACACCCACACCCACACCCCCACCACACACACACACACACACACATACACACATACACACACCCACCACACACACACACACACACACACACACACACCCCTCCGCTCTGTTCCTCCCTCCCTATGCTGTGGCTTTATATGACCTTGAACCTGTGATCTGTTGCCTCAGCCTTTTCCCTGCGCACCTGACAAGTTCTGGTCCTTTATATTGATTGCCCTGCCCAGCAGGTGGCACATGTGACCGAATCCTAGAAGGATACAAACTCAGATCCAGCCATGTCCTTCAGTAAATGTCTATTGAGGATGCCTGCTCAAATATATCCATGTCCTTCAATAAATATCATTGTTTCGCTCCCCATTCTCAGCTTTAAAGAAACGAGAAAGAAGCAATAAATTAAAATCTGTTCAGAAAAGCTCCATCTTACATCCCAGTCAGGGAAACAGGCAAGTCTCAGATTAAAAACATAAACTTATTAGGATAGTGGATCAAAAAAAAAACAAAAAAAACCAAAAACGTTAAGAGTGAAGAAAAGCACTGGAGGCTTTGGACTCCAGCAAGAGGCTGCAGGGGTGCACTCAGGACACCTACCACTTGTCAGGGGCCATCTGAGGGGGGAGCAGCTCGGTGGGGGGGAGCAGCTCGGTGGCAGTGGGGCCAAGGACAGTAACTAGGAAACCGAGGGATGATCAGCCCAGGCAGCGGTGACCCAAGGCAGGAGCAGGGGAGGAGGTCATGGACGGCAGTGTCCTCAAGGTATTCTGCAGGCAGCGCCAGGAGGATTTCCTGACAAACTGGACGTCGGCCGTGGGGGTCTCTTGCCTCCTCTCCCAGGGGCCAGGAAGGTGTAGCTCTGAGTAATCTCATGCAGCTGGGACGATCTGGTGGCTCAGCCTCATTTGGACAAAGAGCCACGGAGAGAGAAATAACTGTGGTTTTCTTGTCTTGGGTTCCAGAACGGGGGCGGGAGATTGTGCCTTTCCTGTGACTCTGGCAAGTGCGCGGCTAAATGCCGTTTACATTCACGTGCCTCAGCAAAGCACAGCGGTTTTCCCTTCTGCAAAGCTTTTTACATCAGCCTATTTGAGGGAGGAGAAAGGTTGCCCACTCTCATGGGCCATAGGGTACACACTACCTACAAAATAATGTTGAATTGACACATATGTGGAGGCAAGGAGACTAGACTCGCGGACAGAATATTTCTACGAGTGTTGTGGCAACAGTACATCCTGGTTACCAGACAACATTGTGTAACTAGTTCAGAGTTATTTCAGTTCCTAACTGCTTATGTAAGCAAAGATTTGGAAGGACGTATTTGAAAGAACACAGTGTCTGCTGCACATTCAAATGTCTCTAAATAAAATGTGTAACTTTGACAGATTAAAAATGCACGTGTGGGCGAAGAGCATGTTAAAAGCACCGGCTCCTCTTCCGAGTACCCGGGTTCAATTCCCAGCACCCACATGGCTGCTAACAATTATCTGTAACTCCAGTTTCAGGGCATCCAACACTCTCTTCTCTACAGACATACATGCAGACTAAGCATCCACAAGGATGAAAAGATAAATAAATCTTTTTTTACGATGCAGGTGCACCTGTAAGTCACAGTGCTCTAGCCCGCCACCTTCGTCCCCTTGCCAGATGCTAACCCCCCGCGGGTTTACTCACAGGCGTCTTCTCAATTTGGAGTAGGTCGGGGTCTTTTTAAGGTTTTTAAACTTTGCAACAGCTTAGAAGGCCAAGTTGAATTTGTAAGTTTAGCACATAGGATTTCTAAAACCAGATATGTTAGTAAGCGGTGGGTTTGTGTGTTTCGGGGCACTGTGCAGTGGCCCTGCAGTGTCTGCGTCCTGCTCATGCACTGAAGGTTTAGAAGGAAATGCTAGGGTGACGGTGGGAGCCAGGCCACTGGGCTGCTGTCCTGTGCCTCCCTCAAGGTCACTTTCCTCCACTAAAGGCCGCGTGTTTTTACTCCAGCCAGTAATAACCGCGCTGTTACATAGTGATGCTGAAAGTTAGGTTCTCACGTGTGTAGCAGGAATAAAAGGATTTTAAAAAAAGATTGAAGAACCATCTTAAAACTAGTCCTCTTTATAAAATTGAAATATGTGAAATAATTAAATTGTAAAAGGCATTGAAGAGATAGAAAGTGCATACTTCACAAAAGTAAATGAGGAGAGAGTGAGTCCTCACAAGTCTCCCGTCAGAAGTAGAAAACGCATTTTCTTCTTTTCAGCTACATCTTTAAAAGTAGAAGAAACAGAGAAGGGGGAAACGTGTCAGGTCAGTCAAGTCCTTGCTGTTAAAGCGCATCATGTGGCCAAGTGCTGTGAAAACTGAAGTTTTAAATGCAAAACCACCCTTGTGTACTTTGAGATTGAGTTTAACGCAGCGACAACAGACATGTCTGGTGTGTTTCAGGAACATGGCATCCTTTCTCTCATTATCTTAGTCTTCAATTCATCTTGCTGGGCAGGAAAATGGTACCGGCCAGGGTTGTCATTTTCCACCTACATTAATCTGTTCCTCAGTAAAAATCATGACAGTAAGTCCAAGTTACTTAATTGAGGTATTTCGCCCCCCTCCAAAAAAAAAAAAAAAAAAAAAAACCCTAATTTGAGCTTCTGTTACTTTCAAAGACATAAGGAAAGAACATTCAGTGAATTCACCCAAAATTGTATATAAATGAAATTTATATAAATTGTTCTAGTTAACCAATGCTTTGCTTTGTTTCTTTATTCCTGATGACAAAAGAGGTTCCCTTTTCTATGTTAAGTGTATTTTTTAAAATAGGAAACTGTACAGAAGGATTCTTTATAATGTGCTGTCAGCTGCCTGACAAAGTAAAGAAATGTTACAAATCTTTGTAGAAAAGTAGTCCATTTCTGGGCACTGGAGGTGTTGAGGTTGCAGATCTTATTTCTGTCTGTAACTTCCTGCAGAACTGTGTTTCTAAACCGTGACTCTGCCCCAATGACACTGCCAGCTCCTCTCTGGCAGGGAATCCAAGCTGCATCCCCAGTTCCCACAGCTGAGGCCAAGGCATGCGGAAAATGCCCGCAGCTCTCAGCCCACACAGCCAGCGACAACTGGTTCCTTCCTCTTCCTGTGGAAAAGCAACATCCTCTGAGATGAGCGGACATGCTCCCCAAGGAATGCAAGAGCAGCAGTGAGCTTTCACACAGGAAATTAATTGCTTGTGGGCAGTGCTCTGAATATGCTTGTCTCCTGGCTAGATGTCAGCGTGAAGAGCTTCCAGCCCGCCCAGAGGAGCGCAGGGCCACCTGTAGGGCTGTGGGGTAAAGTGACCTTTTCTGTTGCCCTTCTGTGCATTGTGCCCATGAGAGTTTGAGCTGTTGGGTGCTGCTGAGATAGTGAAGCGAGTTGGTCATGACCCTCCCTTGACAGTGGGGCTGCTAAAGCGCACGCCTCCGTCTGCACTTAGTGCTCTATGAAGTCACAGTCTAAGAAACGGGGCCTTCTGGGAGATTTGCAACCTCGTAACCGTGGCTGTTAAGGCCAGCACTTGTGTACTTCTTAGTTCCATCTCTTGCAAGTTCCCTTCTTTTACTTTTGAGCCAGCCAGACGTCAGAAGATAGGACACCCTCACCCCTCCCAAATAAAGAACCATACTGCTAAATCAACCAGCCAATCCCAGTCCTTAACCTTCAGACTCATTGGATTTGACTTAACATTTAACAAATATTTCGGAGTAATTTGATTCCACTTTCTTCTAATTCCTACAGCATCTTGTTTTCCTTCCCTTGAGAAAGTAAGACTCAGGTTCTCTTTGCACTTATAAACTTTTTTTTTTCCCCAAACCACTGCAAATTCCTGGTGAGTTTCTGTGTTTATGGTGGCAAAATTCTTTCCTTGTTTGTTTTAAGTTGAAGAGGAGATGGAGAAGGAATGCCAGGCATTTCCTCTTCCTCTCCAAAATGTCTTTTTAATGAACATTCCTCTTTCCTGCTTAGGAACAAAGTGTTTCGGAAGGTTCACAGCGGCCCTCTGAGTGTCTAGGGTCTGATAATCCAATCTCTGTCTTTGTTCTCCAGCCTTAAAAAGGTCACTGATCAGTGCGTTTTCCTATCTCATCTTATTGCCAGGCTCTCAATCATCTTTACAAACGTTCCAGGCCTCTGTAGGAAGTTCCCTGTGTGAAATTTTTGCTGTTAAAATAAGTATCCCAACTACTGCTGCTCAGCTCATCCTGAACGATGCAGGCAGGCTAAGTCATCCTAAAGAATGAATAACACAGAAATACAAAGATTTCTATAAAGGAATGCTTATCCCCGCATTATTTATAACAACCACAACCACAAGAAAAGAGCATAACACAAGTAGCCTTTTAAAGGTGTTTGTTAGAAGACTAACATGTCAACAGGTGGAATATTCTGTGGCAATTCCATGTTTAATCCCAGCATCAACTAAACGCAATGTAACACAGTGCATTTCTCTATCTGACCCTGGTCATGTAGAAAACCTTGTCTCTGGCACACTGCCACGGCATCTGATTGACAGTGGCCTGTCCCACTTGAGGACTGGGTTCCTTGCCACCAAGGGGTGAAAATCAACAAAACTCCATTGTAGACTGAACTTTAGATGAGAGTACCAATGTTAAGTTTGCTGTTCTTCATATTAGTGCCATAGTTAGGTCAGGGAACACAGCAGTGTCATACTCCAGGTCAGAGGGCACCACGCCAGCACCTTGTCAGAACAGTTGGGGTAGGAGGAGGTACCAGTGTAGTAGATATATAGCTAGATGACCGTTGTAACAAATCAGAGACTCGACACTGTTATTAGTGTCATTATTGTTACTCTGTTGCAACTTTTCTCTAATTTGATACTGGTTCAAAATAAAGTTTAAGGAAAAAAATATTTTTCTATGCCACAGCAAAAATCCTCTAGACATCATGTGAGAAGAGTCTGTTTAATTTTCCTTTTGTATCAGGGAATATGTGTTTAACTATTCAACGAAATTCCTTCTCCCTGTTTCTCTACATCATAGTCTAACCTCATCAGTGCAATTTGCCCAAGTCCATCTATCTGGTCAACCAATAATGAGGCTGGCTTTTGACCTCTACTTGACCTTAGAATAGGTACTTTTAATCACTGTGTGTCATACGCTTCTATGACAGCATCTTTTCTTTGTTTGTTTGCTTGCTTGTTCGTTTTTTGTTTCTGATTTTCAAGACAGCGTTTCTCTGTGTAGTCTTGGCTGTCCTGGACTCGCTTTGTAGTCCAGGCTGGCCTTGAACTTACAGAGATGCTCTTGCCTCTGCCTCCCTGAGTACTGGGATTGCCACATCCACCAATGGCAACAAATTTTGTATTCTTTTTTTTTTTTTTCAGATTTTGTATTCTATAAGGAATAAATGATGGTGGAAAAAATTAGAAGGCACATGTGCACCCTCATACAACATACAGATACAGACATTATTCACTCACTGAAGTAGAATTTTCCAGGAAGAGGCTGGGGTTATTAGAATCCAGAAGCTTGAAGAAGAGGCCTAGTCCTCCAGCCTCAGAGGCTGGGGGACAGACGCCGTGGAGGTGTGCGGACCTCCAGTGATGCCGGCTAGCTGGCACTGAAATACCAGGATCATTAAGAACTGGAGCCAGGAAGAGGTTGACAGGAACATCAGGCAAGGAAGAGCAAGTCTCCACTGACCTGGGTCTCCAGCTCATGATTTTCCATCCGAAAAGCCTAAGGGTCATCTGCTGTCACCAGTTCCTGTGATTTGCAGAAGTGCCAGTCTGCTTCCCAGCACAGTTCCAAAGATGGGCGTGGTATCAAGAAACACACTCCAGCTGGGTGCTGGTGGCGCACACCTTTAATCCCAGCACTTGAGAGGCACAGGCAGGAGGATCTCTGTGAGTCTGAGGCCAGCCTGGCCTACGAAGTGAGTTCCAGGACAATCAGGGCTACAAAGAGAAGTCCTGTCTAAAAAAAAAAAAAAAAAAAAGCGGAGGTGGGGGGCGGGGAGGAAGGAAAGAAAAGAAAGAAAGATACTATACTATATGAGAAACTATTGAACCAGAGGATAAGAACTTTCAAAAAGAGCTTCAGAGCATTGTACAAATATTTACTCTCAGTAGTGATATATAGGATTCCCTGGAGGCTGGGGAGATGGCTCAACAGTTAAGAGAAAATCAGAATTCAGTTCCCAACACCCTCATCCTCCCTTCAAACTCTCATAATCCCCTTCCCACCTTCTTTCAAGTCCATGTCCTCTTCCTTACTAACTGTTATCACGTGCATATATGTAATATATGTATATACATATACATCCCTAAATAGTACCTACTCAGTCCATGCAGTTTTCCTTGTGCATATGTATGTGTTGGCGCAGGATCCCTAATTGCTGTGCTCTTCTCCGCAGCAAACCACCTCTCCCACTCTCAGCATCCCTCACTTGCCAGTAGTGCTTTGTGTAAGATTGAGGCCTCGTGGACTTTTCCCTGTCCACTTTGGTGCGTCCATTGGTGTCATCCGTGCTCAGCTCCCATTTGAGCAGTCAAACTTCAGACATTAAGAGGAAACACAGCCTCACAGCAAACCCCCTTGCGTTTATCAGAGGGCAGAACACGCACCTGTGCTTATGGAAGTCAGAGTGTAACAAGTTGGAAACAGGTCTCTTTTTCCACCCTGTGCCTTTTATGCTCAGATAAATTCAGGTTGTCAGGCTTGGTGACAAATGTCCTCACCTACTGGGCCATCTTGCTGGCCTTATTTTATTTCTGATCATCAGATAATTTTAAAGCATTAACAAGTTTGATAAACGGGAAATATTAACAAGTTAATTTCAGTTTTAGGGATGTGTGTGACTGTGACTTGCTGCTCATCTGTGCTTTCAGCTCGTCTTTTGTGTTCATTTCTCATTTTCCAATTGTTTGGTTCATTTAAAATTGATCTCTAAGTCATTTTAATTCAAAATATTGACCTTTTGCTGGAGGCTATAAATATGTTTTCCTCATTTATCATTTTTGTCTTGACCCTTGATAACTGTGTTGACATTTGGGAAATGATTCTCTTATCTTTGTCATTTGTTTCAATTCTTTGCAAAAATCCCTCTAGGACTCCAAAATATATCTCTAGCTCTTCTTTTTTTAAAGTTTTTCGGTTTTTTGTTTTTGTTTTTGTTTTTTTTAGCTGCGTGTGGTGGTGCACACTATTAATCCCAGCACTCGCAAGGCAGAGGCAGGCGGATTGCTCTTAGTTCGAGGCCAGCCTTGTCTACAAAGTGACTCGAGGACAGCCAAAGCTAACACAGAGAAACCCTGTCTGGAAAAACCTAAGAAAAAAAAAAAAAGAGTGTGCACCTCCTTCCATGGTGTTGTCACTGTTCACCTTCCATGTTCCGACTCTTTCCAATTTTCATTTTTGTTTGTTGACGAAGGGTATTGTTTGTGGTTGAAGCTGTGGGCAAAAGGTGTTTGGGGTTTTGCTGTTCTTGTTTTAGTGTTCTTACTGTCATACGGGTACAGATGTTATTTCTTTTCTTGAACAGATGTGAATATGATATTTCAGAGTGTTTTCCTTTATATAAAGCAAATTCTGTTTTCTGTTGACTTTTATTTTTAAACAGAGCTCCGTTTTCTTGATAAATATCCTCAGCTTGTTGGGAGGAAAACCGTGTCAGCAAGCCCGTGACGACATTTGGTGGTCGCTGTCATTCCTACCAACATGAGGCACTTTTACAAAGATGCAGCTAGTTGCCGAGTGCTGGCCACCTCTTCTGTTGTTGTTCCTCAGAAGCCATAGTTCTTCTTAGACTCAGTTTCTTTCCTGCACTGGCTGCAGCAGTGCTGTGTGTGTTGCAGTGGTCTTTCTTTGTCCCTGTGGTGGAACAGTCCCAGTCTATAGTTCACTTTAGTTCTGTTGTGAGGTTTCTGGTTCAGTAAAATGCACCCTAGTTCATTCAATCTCTCAGATCGACCATGTCAAACACATTCACCCTAAATGTCATCCAGCATCACACATTTGCTAATTTGTCTAAATGATACTCTAAATTTGGAAATATGCACTGGGGGATAATAATTTATAAAATGTTGAAATCAGGGGGCTGGAAAGATGGCTCAGAGGTTAAGAGCACTGACTGTTCTTCCAGAGGTCCTGAGTTCAATTCCCAGCAACCACATGGTGGCTCACAACCATCTATGATGTGATCTAATGCCCTCTTCTGGCATGCAGGCAGAATATTATATACTTAGTAAATAAATAAATCTTTTTTTTAAATGTTGAGATCATACATAATTAAAATGATTATTTTTAGTAGAACTGCAAAAGAAGAATTTGTCTAAGATAGATAGATAGATAGATAGATAGGTATCCTTCCAGCAAATTCCTTTACTGAACCATCTTGCTGGTTAACAGTGTTTTAAATTTTACTTTGTTCTTTACTTTCCTAGTAATCATTCACATCTGGTCTTACACTCTGGGCACTAATGTGTCAGGATCATGTCCCCCATTTCTAAGACATTTTGTGTGTGTGTGTGTGTGTGTGTGTGCGCGCGCGCGCGCTCGCGCACGCGTGTGTGTTTTGTCTGCATTTATGTTTGTGCTTGGTACCTGTGGTGCCCAGAAGAGAGCATCAGAGTCTCTGCATGTAGTGTTGTAGAGGACAGTTATAAGCTACCAAGAGTGCTAGGAACCGAACCTGGGTCCTTTGGAAGAGCAGCCAGTGCTCTTAACCGCTGAGGCATCTCTCCAACCCCAGTCCAAATGGATTTTTAATCAAATTGTTAGATTGTAAGAGGTTGTTTTAATTTTAATTTCAAAGTAAACCACTACCCAGTACAGTGTATTTAAAACTTCTGATTTAGAGACCCGTCGTGTTTTCTCAGAAAATGCATTGTTAAATTTAATTAAGTACTAAGAGCCGCTCCTTTCTGGTACTGAGCGTGACAATTATTTTTACTCATTTATTAGTCAAAGGAAGTGACAGTTCTAGGCTTCACATCCAAACTCTGCACATGTTTGTGAATGTGCTTGTTTGCTTTTAGCTCACGCTTTAGCACTCTTTTCAGGCAGTTCTCTTAGCAACAGTGGCATTGCTTCTTCCCGTCCATCCTAAGTTTTGTCACTTAGACTCTTCTGTTATATCCCCTGTTACAACTTACTTTACTCAGAAGCACTAGTCTTTCCATTCAGCTATTAACATAATTTTCCTATAGGAAAAAATGAATTTTCTTAAGTGTTTAAGAAATGATTTGTCAGAGGCAGGTGGATCGCTGTGAGTTCGAGGCCAGCCTGGTCTACAAAGCAAGTCCAGGACAGGCAAAGCTACACAAAGAAACCCTGTCCTGAAAAACCAAAAAAGAAAAAGAAAAAAGAAAGGAAAAAGAAAGAAATGATTTGTATTTAAATCAGAGTTTTTTTGTTTTTGTTTTTGTTTTTGTTGTTGTTGTTTTTTCAAGACAGGGTTTCTCTATGTAATAGCCCTGGCTGTCCTGGAACTCTCTTTGTAGACCAGGCAGGCCTCGAACTCACAGAAACCCCCCTGCCTCTGCTTCCTGAGTGCTAGAATTAAAAGTGTGTGCCAACAACAACCAGATTAAATTAGGGTTTTTTATTTGTATATTTGTTGCTGTTGTTATTGGAGCCAAAGTCTCAGTGTGTAGATTTGGCTGCCTGGAGCTTGCTATGGTAAAATAGGCTGGCCTTGAACTCGCAGAGATCACCTGCTTCTGCCTTTTCAGTGCTGGGATTAAATGCACGCACCACCACACCTGGATGAAGCAATAGTGAAAATGCCTGCTCTACCTCCTGTCTATGCCCTCCTTTGAGCCCATCTTCCCACTAAGTTGGAGATTTGGATCTGACAGTAGTGACTGGCTTTTGTTTGTGTTTGCTTGGTTGTTTTGGTTTGGTTTTGGTTTGTTTTTCTGCTTTTCCTATGCCTGGCACAGGAGGATCTGGGGTACTGGTACACTGTACTAGTGCCAACTAGCCTGTGAAAATAAAAAAGTCAGTATATACCAAATCAAATGTCAGTACACAGCCAATGAAATGGCCCTCTGGCCATTGCTCCGCAAACCTCAAGTGAGTGAATTGCAATATAATTAGAAAATACCTCAGTGCTAACCAAAGATGGGCTGGATTTGTGTGCTTGTCAGGGTTAGGGAGATGAACCCTGTGGTGTCCGTCAGCATCATGAAGGAAGGTGACTCAGCCTAAGGCAGGACTGACTCATTAGATCGTACTCCTCTCAAAAGAAACAAATGTGCCAGACACTGGGTCACTGCGGGGTAGGAGACTGTGTGGGCTTCAGCAAAAGCTACCGTGGGATGTTTCATGAGCCAACAGGAAGATGAGTCTGGAGCCGCAACCAAAGCACTAGTGTCTGAGGTGAGAACCGGGACAGTTCTTCTGAGAGGCACTAGAGCGGAGACCTAAAACCTCGTTCCTGGGCAGTTTGCTTGATCATCACGTGGGACCTTAGCAAAATGGCAGTCTCCTGTCTCATCCCAGATATTACCAAATCAGCAATAAGCTCCCCAAAGGTTGTCAGTATTAGAGTTTGAGAAGTGCTGGTCCAAGCTTCAGTGGGAGTTAGAGTGAGAGAGTTGGGATATGGAAGCCAATGTAAACATTGCCCTGCTTGGTCTGGTCTAGGAACTGAAAAAAGACAGGAATCTGGAGATTGGGCAGCTTAAGATGTCATTATGAACCCTGTCTGGAGAAGATTGTAGGGACCAAACATGCATTTTGTCTTTTGCAACAGGAAAATAATCTTTCTAGTGGATGAACAGATACATTAAAGCCAGTTAGGAGCATAAATCAGCAGTCCAGACGAAAATAGAAGATAGCTGGAATTAGTCGTTTAGTGGCGATCAAGAGAATGGTATTCATTTGAGGGCTATCCGGACAATTGATAAGGTTTGGAATGGGTTAAAAGATCCTAGTGTTGAGGATCATTTCTGGATTTCTAGTTTATAGAATGATTAAATGGTCTGTGGAATCAAGGGATTTTCCAAGTTTTGATTTGGAAACCTTAAGTTTGATGTATCTGAGTCATTCTGCAATAACAACACATCGCAAGTGTGCAAGATTATACATATACATGCAGCTCAAAGAGAGGTAAGTTGTAGAACCAAGATTGTGCAAGTGTTCTGCCTGTGTATAGTAATGAGCAACAAGCTTAGAGAAGATTGTTAAAGAAATTAGAGTTAGCCGGGCGTGGTGGCGCACGCCTTTAATCCCAGCACTCGGGAGGCAGAGGCAGGCGGATCGCTGTGAGTTCGAGGCCAGCCTGGACTACAAAGTGAGTCCAGGACAGTCAAGGCTACACAGAGAAACCCTGTCTCGAAAAACCAAAAAAAAAAAAAAAAAAAAAAAAAGAAATTAGAGTTAAAAAAAGGGGGGGTTAGTAGCAGAAATGTCATATGCCCCATGGTGACAGATATGCCACCCAGATCTGATACATCGTATACAAGTATGATAGTGCCAGACTGTGACCTCAAAATATGGACAAGTACTGTGTTAACTAAAATAAGTACAGTACTTTATTGCTTGAAATTTAGAGCTGGGCCTTGAGACATTTCAATAAAATAACTTGATGAAAATCAGTAACCTGCCAGAGAAACAGGAAAAGGCCAGAGAGAAGCATTGAAACCAGAGAATGGTGTCATGGCAGCCTAGCAGGTGAGAACATTCCAAAAGAGTGCTGTCAGTCAACACATATGAAAACCCAGCAGGGAGTCTCTGACAAATCCCACAGAGATTATTGGTGACCTCTTGGAGCCTTGTTCGGATGAAGTACCACAGAAAGAAGCCAGTGCGAATGAAGTGAGTTGGAGAGTGAATAGAGGGAGGTGTGAGTAGAAGAATCAGCGCCATTGTTGAATGCCTGTTACACATCACCTAGTAGAAATGAACAAAGGAGAGCCCAGTTCTAGTGGAGGATGGCTGCATTGCTGTGGGGCCACGGAAGAGAATGGTGGTGTGTGTGAGTGTGAGGTAAGCGGGCAAGTGTGCCCATGCACAAACTCTGAAAGGTTACAACAGATGACAGAAGAGTTCACCAGAGACAGTGTCTCAGAATTGAAGCTGTAAGAAAGTCAATGATAAGAACAAAAGGAACAAAGTCTGTGCATACTGAGCAACCATAAAAAGCAGGAAGGCACTCGGGAGGCAGAGGCAGGAGGATCGCTGTGAGTTCAAGGCCAACCTGGTCTACAAAGCCAGTCCAGGATAATCAAGGCTACACAGAGAAACCCTATCTCGAAAAACAAGACAAAACAAAAGCAGGAAGGCTTGGGGACGGAATGGATTCAGAAAACTGAACAACACTGGTTAGCCACGGCATTTGGATTGAGCCATTGTATATGAGGCCAAAGAGAAGATGAATCATGGGTGCCTGCAGGGTCCTTCCCTGTGTTTATATTCACCCTAAGAACTTTGGGGGAGCCTGCGGAAGGCTCTCAGCCAGGACATCAGTGAGCACACTTGAGTTTCAGAATAACCACTGTGGTAAGAAAAGAAGGCTCGAGAGAAGTGAGGCTGTAGATAGGGAGAGTTAGGAGGCAACTGCAGCCGCAATCCCAGCACGGTGCGGAGTGTCGGATGGACAGGACACCGCGTCATCAAATGACGAAGGAAACGTGCCAGGGGATGGGAGGAAAGGTTTTCGAAATTAGGTCTGCTAGTTCTTAATGGCACTGTGCACTAAGACAAGAAGAAGAAGATTCTCGTCTGGAAATACAGTTAGGAGAGTCTGGCTGGTCAGTCAAGAGACAAGGCCCCAAAGGGAGACCCCTCCACTGCGGTTCATAATGACCGTGATGTGACTCTGAGATCATTTGCTCAACCATACCTGCTTCACCAGGGGATCAGCAGGCGGCTTCTATGGATAACACTGTTATGTAATACATTGTGGAGGGGCAGTGTGACCATCGAGCATAAAGAACCTGGGTTGTGGCATCAGACTTCCTCCCTAGCACCTCCTGCTCAACCATCTGTGTGTGTTCGTGTGTGCACGTGACTGCAAGAGGGAAGGTGCGTCATGATTCTTCTAAGTGGTTGCCTTTAACACACGGTGTCTGTGAAAAGACCTGAGTTCTATGTTTATTCAAATCTTATATATTCCTGGGCTTTTTCCTAATGGTTATGTTGAAAAAAAAATTGTATCAAAACCATTATTTTAAAATTTTTCCTTGTGTTTCTGAGTTTCTTTCACTAGCAAAATTGGAAAGGAAGAAAACATACCTTTTACATACAAAAATATGTTACAATACACTGCCTTTACACCTTATGAGAATCTTGCTCTTTCTGGAGACTTATATACTATGATTTGTCAACTATTTCTAGTTATATAAGTTTTGCTCTGGTTTGTTTGTTTTGTTTTTGTTTTTGTTTTTTTGGATGGGGTATTTGTTTGTTTGTTGAGATATATTTTCTCTGTCTAGTCCTGGCTGTCCTGGAACTTGTTCTGTAGAGCAGGCTGGCCTTGAAATCACAGGGATCTGCTTGCCTCTGCAACTGGAATGCTGGAATTAAAGGTGTGTGCTATCACCATTTTTTGTTCCTTAAGACAGTATTTTACTAAGTACTTAAGGCTGGCCTTCAACTAACTCTGTAGCCCAGGCTGTATTGAATTAGGATTGCAGGCCTGTACCAGGAGGCCTGGCTCAATTATATAAACGTGAGTATCAACAAAGTGTTAGGCATCTGCAGTGAATTAATAGATCTAATTACCTAATGTTTAATTGGTTCCCTTGCCAGTGTTAGAAAAGTATTTTGCTGGGCGGTAGTAGCACACACCTATAATCCCAGCACTCAGGGAGGCAGATGCAGGTGGATCGCTGTGAGTTCAAGGCCAGCCTGGTCTACAAAGCAAGCAGGACAGCCAAGGTTACACAGAGAAACCCTGTCTTGAAAAAAAAAAGAAAGAAAAGAAAATTAAATTATTATTTGTCTGTTAAAATAACGGGACTAGGATTTTTAAGGCATTTTAAACATACTATATATACTCTTTGATAATTATTTATACATTTTTATCACCTGACTGAAATTGGAAGCTTTCCCTAATACTACCTCTCACAATCTTTTTTTAAATCATTGTTTCTTACAGTCTCATACATACATGTAGCACATTACAGTCACTCTCCCATACTCCCTTTTTCTTCCCTTGCTATCAACCTCATGCTCTTCCTCTCCTACTCCAGTTCCCAGAGTCATGACTTTTGGTTTTGTCGTATGAGCCATTTGATTTAATCAGATGTGTGCCATCTGTGTGCATTGATACTATCCACTGGAGCTTGGTGGGATCATCCTGGGTACACAGCCAAAGCTAATGACTCTCAACCTTCCCTAAACCTATCCATTGGAGATGGTGCATCCCTGAGCGGTAAGGCTCCCCGGGTCCCCTCCATCCTTGTCTGTGTGTGATGGGCTCAGTCTTGTGCAGGCCCAGTGCAGCCATCTGTCGTTGTTGACTGTTGGTTACAGTGGCTGTGTATTGTCTATCTCCTTGTCTTCCAGTGCTTACACCGTCTGCTCCATCTCATGCAGAATTCCCTAAGTCTTGGACAGATGCTATAAAATGCCTTGTTAGAAGAGAGCATTCATCTGTCCCTGAATTCTCAGAATTTCGTACAGCCAGAAGACTCTGATTTGGTCTCAATTCACTAGGAATAGATGCTTTAATTAAGGCTAAGAGTGGTAATTGTCGCTAGATATTAATAAGTATATGTGTATATGGTGATTTGAATTTATATCAATTTAGCTATACAACATTATTCAGTTCCCATCCCCTAGGTCATATATCGTTCCGTTTTGAGTACCAGATAAGGATTATTTCCTGTGAAGTGGGCTTCAAATCTAATGAGACAACAGTTGGTTACCCTGTACCAATCATGTCACTGTTACACAAATGGGCACATCTTACTGGGAAGGTTGATGCGTGGAGACTCTTCTCCTTTAGCAACCTGTGCAGCACCTTCTGAAAGCAAGTCATCAGGGAGGAGGTTTCTGGCTCTATTTCAGCTTGATTTTTTTTTCTATGTCACATAACCAAGGTGTGTGATATATTCAGTCATGGGATCTTACCATTGGCAGGCACCGGAAGCAATGGCAAAAGCCTGTATTCTTCTGTGGGCTTCTAGGACTTTCTTGAACAACTCTTCCTAAGGCATTATCCCATCCCTAGCATTGTGGTTTTGTTTAACTACCCATAGCTCCCAGGGGGAAATATTTGCCATGTATTATTTTCATTATTTTCAAGACTGTGGGTTTCCATATTCCTCTTTCCTACTACTTTCATTTTAGTTGGCTCTCCCTCTTACCTCCCCACCCCCAGCCCCACTCAAGCCTTTTCACTCCTAGTTTTTACACTCTTTTTTCTTATTACCTGTGAGTTACTATCCACCCTCCTTTAATATATCCCTCTCCCAATGGCCTCTTTTGAGATGGGTGGACTTACAGGAACTCTGAATTGAACACCCAAAACTAGTGAATTTGAGCTAAGCTCCATATGTGAGCAAGAACACACAAGTGTTTGTGACTGACAAACTGGTAATTAAAATGTCTTCATTTTTACTTGAAGGATTTTCATCTTAAATATATGTACTTAGCATCTACCTCATTTATGATTCAGATAATGTTTATTTAATTTGGTCCATTAGTTTAGTATTGAACTCCCACATGCCCTTTAATAGCTTGTGACTTGAGAAGCTGGGCATAACAGGTAGAAAAGAAAGAGGAGGAAATAGAGCATAATAAATAAGGAAATACTTAATTCATCATTCAAGTAATCATTTAACCAAGAACTCTTAATTACTTTGTGTGCCTTCCACAGTAGTGTTTACTATGCTGTCAACTGTCTGAAAGAGGTAAGGGTACAAGAGCCACTTTCAGTAAAGATGGAGTTTAGAATGGGCATGCACATGACTATACTGGTGCTTATACAATTTAATACAAACTGCAGAACAAGCCTAAATTCCCACAACAGCTGTATACTGTATCCCAAATTTATCATTTCCATTTCAGTTATGAGGACATTGAGACTTAAGAGGTCAAGTGATTTGTCCTAGGTCATTCAGCAAATACACAGAAGATAAAGGAATAAAATCAGGCTTGTGACTTGATTTCCGAATAGATAACCACATTATATAATGTAACACACAATTAGGTGATACCACCTTTAGCAGAAATGCAAGCAAAAGCTGTGGATTGTCTTAAGAAAAATGGAGTCACTATACTGACTGAGCAAGGCCAGAGTGTATCTGTTTTGGAAAATGGGTAAAGACTTCATTGTTTTATAAATGCAAATTAAGTTGATTAATATAATGTACACTGTGCATACTGAGGCTGCACAGAATGCTTTCACTCCCTGGGTGACTTAATGACAATAAATAGACTGAAGGAAGGGTTTCAGTACCACACTCTAAATACACGTTACTGTTGCCAGTCAGCACAGAGTTGTTAATCCTGCTCGAATGTTCATGTTGTGCCTACTGGGGACTAGAACAATAAATAAAATGTGTGACCTGTAAGTGATGAGCCACACAGTTTTGCCAGGTGTGGTTGTGGCCTTGTTAAGTGGCTGGATGACTTCCTGCCTTAAAACCGCCTCTTCTAGCACTGACACAGGTACAGTCTAGAAGATAAAGTCTCTTCACATGTGCAGACCTTGGTTTAGTTGCTCCATGTGGCTTATACGAATTACTTCTAACACACAACTCATTTCTGCTAATTTTGGCACAAGAAGTTTTGAGAAACAGTAAATAGTGGCTTCCAAAGATAACCAATGAATAATATTACTTTTCTTAGAGAATAAGCAAGCTTGGAAAGTAATTTTCTACAAATACATTTTACCTAAACTGTATAATTTGTAACATGAGGTTCCTGCCTCCCCTCCCCCCCTCAGTACTGGTCTGCTCTGTTCTTCATACGCACGGTGCACTTATTCCTCTGGTTGTTTTCATTTTTATTCTATAAGTGTTTGTAATTTTTGTTTGTTTGGGCTGGTGCTGATATGAATGAGAATGTCCCCTTAGGCTCATATGTTTGAAAACTTGGTCCCTAGTTGGTAGAACTGTTTAGGAAGACTCTGGAGGTATGTCTTTGTTGGAGGAGGTATATCAGTGGGGCAGGCTTCGAAATTTCAAGATTCACCCCTTTCCCAGTATGCTCTGTCTCTGCTTGTGGATCCTATTTGTGGATTGAGATGTGAGCTCTCAGCTGCTACTCCAACACCATGCCTACCTGCCTGCCTCCTGCATCCTGCCTGCCTCCTGCTTCCTGCCTGCCTCCTGCTTCCTGCCTGCTGCCTGTTTCCTGCCAAGAGTGATGGAAACCCTTGCTTCTGTCCGTTGCCTTGATCATTTTGTGACAGCAATAAAAAGTAACTAAGACAGACAGTGACAGAGTTTTATTCATTGCTGTGGATGGCAACTAATAAAAAGCACCAAAACCAACAGCAATCCCTGTGTCATGGAGCACTATGGGAAGTTCTAACAGGGATGTCTTCATGAGTGACAAAAGTAAAGGGGCTGATTAGGACAATGTAGTAATTTCAGAGGAAAGGACACAGATCAAGGAAGGTACACGTAGTTTTCTGACTAGAAGAGGGTGTTGCTTTGTTACTCCATATGATTTTCTTTCTTTCTTTCTTTCTTTCTTTCTTTCTTTCTTTCTTTCTTTCTTTCTTTCTTTCTTTCTTTCTTTCTTTCTTGTTTGTTTTCAAAACATGGTTTAGCTGTGTAGTCCTGGCTGTCCTGGAACTTACTCAGTAGATCAGGCAGGCCTCGAACTCAGAGAGCTGCCGTTTTAGCCTCCTGGGTCCTAGGATTAAAGGTATGTGCCACCGCAGCCAGCTTCCGTATGGTTTTCACTGGGTTTTTTAAAGCATAGGTGGGACTTGAAAAGGAAATCAAGTATTACCTGATAGGAAGCAGCAAGGCTCTGTGCTATCTTTGAGCATGCTGGTGCCACAATAGGGCCACTGCTCCATCTCTTGAGTTATTACTCTTGCTTGATTGCTGTTTGCACTAATTCTCAAGGATGGACAGAGAAGATCCCTGAGATGTGATAGGAATGGAACTAAATCGCCTGTGGCTTTGCAACCCTCCCACCGCCACCCCACCCCTGCCCCGCTGCCGCCTTCACCACCTTCTATTCTAGTATATAAGTACTTGAATATAAAATATCTTTGTAAAAATATATTGTTTTAATACTTTTAATTATGTATATATTTGTGCACAAGCCAGCAAAAGACAAAAAAAGAGCATAAAATCCCCTGGAGCTGACATTACAGGTGGTTTTGAGCTTTGACTTGAGTGGTGGGACCTGACCTCAGATCTTTTGGAAGAACCTTTTTATCTGATTACTTGCAGTGGTAGGGATCAAATTTAGAACCTCAGTAGTTCTAGGCAAGCACTCCACCGTTGTGCATGTATACATATCTTTTAAAAACAGTTAATGATAACTCTAGATTTTTGCCCTATACATTAGCATGGCACATACATGGTTCCTGTGGAATTTCACGTAAAAGAGATTAACTATGACTTCTGTACTCTGAATCCCTTGAGGTTTAACAACAGGACCTGCTAAGTTGGCAAGAAGCTTTCTTGGTGTTGTGTTTGCACAGAATGTTTAGAAAGCATCATCTGCAGCCCTTGAAGCTCAGAGTCCGTTCAGAAGAGAGAGCACCACTGATTCTGTCTCACTCTGCCTCTTTCCCAATCTCAGATGGCTGTAGTCAGTGCTTAAATTATTAATTAAGATAACTCTACTGTGGCATAGGTTTCTAGATCAGGTGGCCATTAGGATCTTCCATTGAGTAATTGACAATAGAGTCTGTTTTCTTAATCATATAGTGATAAGTGAAAGTACAAGAACAGTTTTGTATAAATCTTATTTATCCTAGTATCCTACCCACTCATACCTGTAAAACAGATCAGTTCCTATAGAAACAAAAATAGCAATTAGAAACAATGGTAATGCTGGATTTGTGTTCTCAGCTGTTGTTTCCAAAGGAACAAATCATTTGGATATCCTAGTTGACATCCCTATGGGATGTGTTTTTCAAGACATCTGTGAAACTTTATACCTAAAGTTTTTTGCATTTTTGTATTATGTGCTTTGTTTTGCTTTTGTATATGTGTTTGTTGGTTTGTTGGTTGGTTGGTTTTGTTGGGTGGTTGATTGGTTAGTTAGGTGGTTTGGTTGGTTGATTGGTTGGTTGGTTGGTTGGTTTGGTTGGTTGGTTGGATGGTTGTTGGTTGGTTTGGTTAGTTGATTGGTTGGTTGGTTGGTTTGGTTGTTTGATTCGATGGTTGGTTGGTTGGTTGGTTGATTAGTTGGTTGGTAGGTTGTTGGTCTGGTTGGTTGGTTGGTTTGGTTGGTTGATTGGTTGGTTAGTTGGTTTGGTTGGTTGGTTGATTGTTGATTAGTTGATTGGTTGGTTGGTTTGGCTGGTTAGTTGGTTTGGTTTAGTTGGTTGGTTGGTTTGTTGGTTAGTTGGTTTGGCTGGTTGGTTGGTTTTATTGGTATATTTTCTTAGATAACTTGTTTTGTTGTTGCAACAAAATACCCGACAAAACAACTTAAGGATAGAGTTCATTTTGGCTTTGACTTTGAGCATAGCCTATCTGTTGCTGTAGGGCAGTCATGATAGGAGGAGTATGAGGGGCCTGCTCACATTGCATAGGATACTGAGAAATCATACATCTGCAGCCCCTCTAGCTCAGTATAGATTCAGGAGAGAGAGCCCTGGAGTAGAAACCCTGAGTACTTATGATCAGCTCACTCTCTCCCTTTATTTCAGTCTGGGACTCCAGCCCATTGAGTGCTTCCCCTACAGTGGGTGAGTCTTGTCACCTTAACTAACATTATCTAGATAATCCCTCACAGGTTTGCCCAGAGCCCATCTCTAGGTGATTCTAGACCCTATGAAGTTGTCATTCAAAATTAACCATCATGGTTGGGTTTGGTTGTTTGGGCTTTTGGTTAGATAATTTATTAACTTGTTAATTTGTGGGGAAAGGGGGCAAAGAGAGCCAGGTATGGTGGTGCACCTTTAACCCCGGCACTCAGGAGTCAGAGGCAGGCAGATCTCTGAGTTCAAGACCAGCCTAGTCTACAGAGTTACTTCTAGGACAACCAGGGCTACACAAAACTCTGAAGACCTGGAGTTGAGGGGGAGACTTTCTAAACTTCGTAAACTTAATTTTGGAGAGGAAAAAATTTGCATAACGTTTTCTAATTTTTATTCTAGAAATGCATTGAAGTCAATCAAACTTGATCAGATGGGTCTGTATAGATATAAAGCATATAAATCATGTGATTTTTCATTCAAAGTAAATAGTCTAGGGGGTCTAAGAGTTTTAGAAATTGACCATGAATTTTTTGTGCAGCCCTGTACAGATTCATCAAGGGAAGCTATTGCTCTTTTCCGTGTTTCCCATCCACTCCTGTCAACATGGCCCTGATCTTGGGAAAAAAGCAGCACATAGAACCATACTCATTCACCTTTGAAGGATAGTCATCCTTCCTTTGTCAGGGTTCTCAGAGGGACTCAGTGACAGGCCGAACCCTTTGTGCTGATGATAAACTCTGCATAGTGCCTCGCACTCTGGCCACTACCTCTGTCCCTCCCAGCTGATGATTCATAAACCCCAGAAGAGACCCTGGCCACCAGGCCTTTCCATTGCTGGTCCCCCACGTCTGTGTCTCTCTTTGGGTAGCTTAGATGTCTCGGTCCCTCACATCCATGCTCTTTACCCCTTGTCCCTCGGTTGTGCTTACCCACAAAAACTCCAGCTAGGCTCTAGTCCCTCTGCCTACTCTTCCAACACCAGAGTCCCTGACTTTGTTTGACTAGATAGGTGGTTGGCTGGTCTCACTTAACAGGAAGGTCTGCTAGTGCCTACCCTGCCTGTTTGATGGGTCGGTACATCCTTATCATCCTGTGGTACCTGTGCTTTCCTTCTGCTTAATGGTTCCCATCAAGGCAGTGACATGGCTCCAGGGTTACAGCGCTTGCTATGTAAGCAAGCATAAAGACCAGAGTCTGGAGTCCCCAGAACCCACATAAATGCCAGGTGGTTGTGACGGCCCCTCTCTATAATTCAGGTACTTAGAACAGAGACTAATGATCCCCTAGAACAAGCTGGTTAGGCAGAATTGCCATACCAGCAGACTCGGGGTTCAAGTGGGAATCCCCACGTAATGTGTAAGGTAAAGAGTGATAAGGATGGCTCCTGATGCCAACTTCAGGCCAACTAAAATTCAAATATATTTTCGGGCTGGAAAGATGGCTCAGCAGTTGACACAGATTCTAAAACATCTGTAATTTCAGTTCTGAGAAATCTGAAGTCTTCTTCTGGCCTCCGTTAGGCTTCTGTACACATCACACACATAAATCTATATATTGCAAACACACATACACATAAATATTTAAAAATTAAATATTTAGCTTGTATCCTCTAATGTAAATGATAATACCTTATCCATGAAAATTAATGTGGCATTTGAAGAATTGGTTGGGTCACTTGTCTGTAGAGTGTGACTTTCAGACATTTACATCAAGCAGCTTTGTCCTTTTACTCTATTTTTTGTTAAGTGAAATATGGGACTTTTGTTGTTGTTGTTGTTGTTGTTGTTGTTTTTCGAGACAGGGTTTCTCTGTGTAGCCTTTACTGTACTGGACTTGCTTTGTAGACCAGGCTGGCCTCAAACTCACAGAGATCCACCTGCCTCTGCCTCCCGAGTGCTGGGATTAAAGGCGTGCGCCACCATCGCCCAGCAAAAATGGGATTTTTTAACCTATAGAAAAGGATCTTTGAGCAACTCCAGTTCATTCTGGCCTTGTCTGGACTGCATTGGTTTTCCACTTGTTTTTGACAGCAGTGGTAGATATATTATTTGACAGCAAAGGAGAAGTTAGGTGGAGGTTGCCCTGATGTTTTCTTAGTAACGGTTCCCAGGAGAATTGCAGACGTCACAAGGAAGTACCATGTATGACATGTTCCTAGCTGCAACACTCATGATGCCCACTGTGGGAAGACCTTATTTACTGAATCAACGAATGCATCACTGTTCCCTGCTGCTCAAATGTCAGCAACACAAGGGATGCAGTGTGGCACCTTCCTTTTTGAACCTACCACAGCTGTGTTGCTTGTTTTGTTTTGTTTTGTTTCAGTTCTAGAGTCCTCTGTCTGCAGGCTCTCCTGCTGACTTAGTACCAGCCATGTCTGTAGTGCTCCCACCAGAGCAAGCATCATATCGTGTCCACGTTTGTCCCTGGCGGATGCTTGGCATGATGTGGAGCCCTGTAAGCATCTGCTCCCAACATTAACATCCATGTTTGGGAAGAGGTGGTGCTGTACACCCGTTTGGTGAACTTTGCCAGGACAGAATCTTAAACATGGTTTCTTTTCAATTTTATTATAGCATGGTTTCTTTTTAATCCTGTAGTGTGTATGTCTCATTTTTATTCTCTACAGACAAAAAGCAAAGGTAGAATTTGTTGGTAGAGACGAATCAGACAATATGTAGGTTGCAGTCCCTTTGACACAAAGGCTGACATCGGCTGGCTGACCTTTGTTTGCGGTACGGATTGGTTGTTCTTTCTCTCCACCTGCATGCTTCCTTTTCTTATCATAACCATGTATCCTGTGGTGGTAATCTGTTAGTATTTTGTCCCCAAACAAAGAAATTACTATTAAGACTCTATTGGAATTCCTTTATTACTTTGCCTTCCTATGACCTTTTACCCTCTGTTTGCCTCTTTTTTTTTTTTTGGTTTTGGTTTTGGTTTTTCAAGACAAGGTTTCTCTGTGTAGCCTTGGCTGTCCTGGACTCTCTTTGTAGACCAGGCTGGCCTCGAACTCACAGCAATCCGCCTGCCTGTGCCTCCCGAGTGCTGGGATTAAAGGTATGCACCACCACGCCCAGTGCTTGTTTTCCTTTTAATAACCACTGCGATATAGCCCAAGCTCATTGATCGAACCCTAAGTTGGGACCTTTTGCCATAAAGGGCTAGACTTGGTATTATCATGATTATTTGTGGCTGTGTAAACACTTCAATATGTTATGATCCCTGGTGTGTTGGTTTGTTTGTTTGTTTTAAAGTAGCTGCCTTGGTTGTAGAGAGCTTGCTTTCCACTTGTGATGACAGCACTGAAAACTGCTTGTAACAGGTTAACATAGTCAGAGGTCGCCAAGAACTGCTAGTGTTAGAAATGATGCTCGGTCCAGAAGATACAGCAGTTAGTAGAGATCGCCTGGGGAAGAAAGGAAATAGACAAATAGCAGTCATACATACAAATGCTTACGGCCATGGAGGAAAAGAAGACTCCATGCCGGTGAATGGAAGGCCTGGCCTTCACAGGGCTCCAAGGCATTTCTGAGTACAAGTGAGCGAGGCAGAAAGCTGGAGGCTGAAAAAGACAGGATAGCAGAGCCGGTTGTAGATGAGGAGACGCATGGGAAGGGAACAAGAGAGGCCGTCTGTGAGGAGGAGTTGTTTTCAGGTGAGGGCCGCTGCAGAAACACCTGCTCAGTAAACGAGGACTCTGGGCCGCCAGGTCCACTGAGCCAAGTGAGGTTACAAAGCTGTGTTTTCTACATACTTTCAAAACTAGCTTGAATTAAGAGTAGTGAGCTGGAGCTGAGACAAAGCTTAGTGTACACAAGGCCCTTGGCCTCACCCTAGCTGGTAATAATAATAACAGTGCGTTTTCAGTTTGTTTTCATTATTTTTGACAAACAGTGAATAGTTGCATCTTTGTATCAAGGAAATTTGAAACTTTCACCTTCCTACAAAATGGTAGAGAGTATCACAAAAAGTGGCGGCCTTGCCCCTCAGTTTTGCACGGAGAGGACTTCAGCAGCTTATCTACTAGACGTTGGTTCTTTCCTACACGTATCATGTCTGCCCTTGGACAGGCTGTTTTCTGCTCAGTGTCTGTTTCCTTGTTTGAGAACTCAGACATACTTTGGAGGTCAAATGGGACTCAGCCTCGCTAGGACAGACACTAGAGGAGGCCATGAGCCCAGCAGGGTCTCCACATAGAGTCACTGAGAGGGTGAAATCAGCGAGCCCCACAAGTCACTTTGTCAGCAGAAATACCTGCAGAAACAAACCTCCAGACCTCTAGCAATAACCAGGAATTTTGTGAGTAGGGGAAAAAAAAACCTCTGACGCATGCGGGTTCTATTTTCATACTAACTTCAATGAGGAAATATATGTGCTATTAAATTGACTTTTTAACATGTGCACTTTGCTACTATTTAATAAATTCACAAAGTTATGCTATGTGATTAATTTTTAATTGTTTATTTTCATGTGTATGGGCATTGTGTAAGAATGTGCACCACACGCATGTAGTGTCCTCAGAGGCCAGAAGAGGACATTGTTAGAAATGTTTGTGAGCCCCCATGTGGATGCTGGGAAACGAACTCCCAGTCCTCTAACAGCTGGGCCATCTCTTGAGCCCCTCCTGTGACAGGTTTTAGAATACTTGTTACTCCTGAGGGGCTTTTAGGATGCTTTCCCCACCCTCATGTGTGTTGCCAGGGTCTCCTGATTCTCCTTGGCATTCAGCCTCTGGCACCTACTGCTTTTAGTATGTTATCACATTTCCCCGTTTTGATTGTTGTTTTTAGAAATGGTTAAATACTATCTAGCCTTGCTCTCTAGCTTCTTAACTGTGGCTTAAGCTTAGGAGGCTCAACTGAGTCAGAAACTAGTCAGCGGCCCGTTCTTATGAACAAATAATCACAGAGAACATAATGCTGTATTTTGTTACATTCCGTTGGGGCATTAATAGTCATCTTAATAGGTGCAGAAGGAAAATAAAGTCCATTTAGCAATCTTTTTAAATGGTAAAAGTCCTAATCGGACAAGCATTTAGGAAGTATTTCACAGAAAATGAAGAAACTTTATAAATTTTCTTTACTGTTAGCCTTGTTTCTTTATTGTAAATGTAAGTTATGTATTTTGTTATATAAAAAAGATAAATGATTCGGTGTAAATCTAGAACTGTTAGATATATATTTATGTATGCATATAAGTGTATATGTTTACATTTTAAAACTTGAACTGTTGCTGGACATGGTGGCGCACACCTTTAATCCTAGCACTCAGGAGGCAGAGGCAAGTGGATCTCTGTGAGTTTGAGGCCAGCCTGGTCTACAAAGCAAGTCTGGGACAGCCAAGGCGACGTAGAGAAACCCTATCTCGAATAACCAAATAAATAAATAAGTAAATCTCGAACTCTTTCTGTTCTTTTCTATGACATTAAAGACAACGGATTACACCAGCCGAGCCATGCCAGACAGGGGTGAAGACATCTGTGAGTCTTTCCTGAACCCTTCCTTAATGCTAGACTGTTCATCAGCCACTGTGAAAAAGAACACAGAAGACGTCAGTGACCTGCCCTCAGAAACCCAAAGGAGCGTGCCCCTCGCCGTGACTGATGCTCTGGAGCACATCATGGAACAGCTCAACGTCTTAACACAGGTGGGTTGACCTTCTGCCTCAAGGCTCAGATACAGCGAGCAGTCCTGGGGACAGTGGGATGTGAAACTAGCCCAGTGGGGGAATTTTACTGGCAAGGCATACTCAAACAATGAGTCATTAGCAAGACACTAAGGGCTAAGCTACCTGAGCAAATTTGTACACAGTATCTTTTTTTTTTTCATTTAACAAAGTTTTATTTTCCCAAATGTACAGCTGATCAAACCGGCTCCTTCATCTTCACCAGCAGCTGGGGCATCTCCACCCTTTGTGTTTCTGGTGTAAATTACTTGGGCTTGTGTGCTTTGAAGCCAGCTTGATAAGCCCTTTACTAAAGTAGCTCCTGAATGGCTGCCCTGGCAAGGAACCATAAATCTCCAGTCTCTCAGAGACCACAGCTGGGGTAATAAACTTACAGTTGGCAACTTCCTCACAGAGTTTGTCATATGAGGCTCTGTCAAATAAGACAAGATGGTTGAGCTTGTCCCGAACTTTGCCTTTGGACCACTTCTTTTTGGCCTTGCCTCCAGACTTATTGACTGGGCCTTTGTCTTGTTTGGCGGACTGTGTGGACCTCTCCTCCTCTTCCTCCTTCCTTCCTCTAATGTCACAGAGGAGACAGCAGCCTACACCGTAATGAATACACTATTCCAGGACGTCAGTAAAGGTTTTAGTGTGGCTACTGCCACTAGGTTGTTTCCAATCTTGCTCACAGAGGAGATATTTATTGATTTTTGGTTTTGGTTTTGGTTTTGGTTTTTGATTTTTTGAGGTAGGGTTTCTGTTATAGTTCTAGCTGTCAGCAGTCGCTTTGTAGACCAGGCTGGCCTCAAACTCACAGAGATCTGCCTGCCTCTACCTCCAGAGTGCTGGGCAGAGGAGATATTTCTCCTTCCCCTCCTCTTCTTCTTCTTCCTCCTCCTCCTCCTCCTCCCCCTCCTCCTCCTCCCCCTCCTCCTCTTCCCCTTCCTCCCTCCTCCCCCTCCTCCTCCTCCCCCTCCTTTCCTCCCCCCCCTCCTCCTATAGAAACGCGCAGAGAGTAGCAAAAACCAAAGCATCATCACTAAGATGTCCTGTACAGAGTATCTTAGAAGCCCTCTCTTTCCCTGCCCCCCCCATGTGTGTGTGTGTGTGTGTGTGTGTGTATGTATGTTCATGTGTCCTCTCTGGCCTTCTGTGTCATCTGTGCAAACAACAGTGGTACTCAGTGCTAAAATGCCATTGGTTCTAAGTGAATCCTTTGAATTTGTGATGTAGTTTGGTTTGGTTGGTTGGTTGGTTTTTGGTTTTTCAAGACAGAGTTTCTCTGTGTAGCTTTGGCTGTCCTGGACTCCCTTTGTAGACCAGGCTGACTCAAACTCACAGTGATCCACCTGCCTCTGCCTCCCGAGTGCTGGGATTAAAGATGTGCACCACTATGATGTAGTATTTTTATATTAGGTCACTTATAAAGAAATATTTAATAGCATAAGAATAGTTTATTATAAGTAAAAACTCCGTTGTAGTACAAAATATTGCGGAAGTTCATAGTTTTCACTGAAAATACTCTGCCTTCCAGTGTGTGGTGTCTCTCTCCAGAGTTTCTTGCAGAGCAGGTGGCTTGTCTTCCTATTTTAAAATCTTAGCCAGTCTCTTGAGGCCATTTTACCACAGCAAAAAAGAAGTATAATGGATCTTAAGTATAGTACTAAAAATCTTCCAGCTTTTGGGTATGAGATAGAGCAAGGTCAGCCTCTTGCCCAGAGTGAATATTTCAGTGTCAAATAACTCCTGCATAGACATCACCTCCGTTCTCACTGCTGGCTGTGCCTGTCACTGGGCTGCTCAGGGCTGTGCAGAGCCTAGTTCCACTGCCTGTCACCAGGCTGCTCGGGACTGTACAGTGCCTAGGTCCCACTGCCACAGGGCCCATTTCCCTCTGGCACCAGTGTTTAGGACTGGTAATTAAGCACACATATTGTCCTGCACACACCATCTCGGGGCCCTTGAAGTTAAGTGGCATGTCTGTGGTTTGGGAGTTCTGACATACACCATGAGAAAGAACTACAGGAGACTTGAGTCATAATTGTTCACTAAAACTTATACTAAACTCATGCATTTTTACTTTGAAATTGTGTGCTACAGGTGACCTCCCTGTGTTTACCAGATATTTCTTTCCTTTAGACACTACTGACCTTCAGGTGCCAGATCAGTTTTAGTTGGCAGGACTTTCTTCCCTGTCACCTGTCAGTCAGGTCCTCCTTAGGTCTCTCCAAGTGAATCTGTTCCCTCACCATTCCTCACCTCTGTGGCTCCTTCCTCCTCTTTACCTGGTTCACAGCTAATGCAACACTTTATGTCTCATTAAATTCCTCTATGGTTGTGTTACTGTTAACTTGAAGGGGGTCGTTTCCTTTTATATATTAAAGAAGTGAAGGCAAGGCAGAGCATGCTTCCAGAAGAGCGGCGAGTCTGTGCCAGTCTGAGTGAGCACCTGAGCTGCAGGGCTTATAGCTATTACAGCGAGAGAAGAGAGAGGCAAGATCAAGTGGACTTGGTAGCAGATAAAGGAATTAGTCTTAAAGATATTGATAATGTGTATACCAGCAACTTTAGAATGTATAACTCCCTGTGTGCATACCTGCATGTACGGATGTGTGGTATCTGGAAGGTTACTTGGCACATAACAGATATTTAAGAAAACATTGTCAGCATCATGATTACTTTTATTTAATGATAAACTGCTTTTATGGAATATGAAAGGCTTTTAAATGATGACAGTTACCTTCAAAGGCACTTCTTTGCCGTGACAGTTAAGCTTGTTTGCCTTCCGTCTATGAACTTACTGGACAACCAAGTAGTCAGTCAATAAGGGAATGTGCTCCCCCCCCTCCTTCTTTTAACAACTCTTATTTACGCCACAATGGTGGCACAGGCCTTCAATCCCCGGACTAGGGAGGGAGAGGCAGGCGAATGTGATTTTGAGGCCAGCCCACTACAGATTGAGTTCCAGGATAGACAGGGCTACACAAAGAAACCCTGTCTAGAAAAACAAAAACCAGCCTGGAGAGATGGCTCAGTGGTTAAGAGTGCCACCTGCTCTTCCAGAGGTCCTGAGTTCAATTCCCAGCAACTACATGGTAGCTCACAACCATCTATAATGTGATCTGATGCCCTCTTCAGCAGGTAAAGCACTCATATACAATAAATAAAATAAATAAATCTTTAAAAAGGGGCTGGAGAGATGGCTCAGAGGTTAAGAGCACTGTCTGTTCTCCCGAAGGTCCTGAGTTCAATTCCCAGCAACCACATGGTGGCTCACAACCATCTATAGTGAGATCTAGCCTCTTCTGGCTTGCAAGCATACATGCAGTCAAAATGCTGTATACATGATAAATAAATAAATCTTTTTAAAAAATCTTTTAATAAAAGAAAAACAAAAAAACCAACAAACAAAAACATTTTCTTATTTTAAAAGTGTACCAATTAAGAAAAGAATTTTAGTGATTATCATTGAACATCACTGAAGGGGAGGCACCCAGCATTGCCATTGTGCCCTCTCATGAGGAAATATATCACCAGTGGCCCCGGGTTAGGACCCTGCGGCCACTTCACAGGACCGATGGAGGAAAGTGTAGGCTGAGCTGTGTGCTAACTGGGTCATAGACAGGCCTGACCCTGCTAATGGTTGACTGTCAGGAAAAGAAAGGGAAAGGTGTGACGTGTGTGAATTAAAGTCATAAGGTAACATAAGAAAGTGATTTCAGGCCGGTATGAGTCAGGGCTGTATAGAAGGGTAAGAGACGAAACCCTGGAAGCCACTGGAAGAGTTCTAGATAGTGGCTGTAGTGACAGCTGGGCTCATGGGAACTTACTAAGCAACATGTGAGGTTTGTGTGGCTTCCTGGTCTGCATTTTAGTTTATAATAAAAAAGGGGGTTGTTTTTTTGTTTTATTATATACAAAGTTATAAAAGACGGACAGTATCACAATTGTTTTTCCCAGATTTAACATCTGCATATGACTATATTGTGAGGGCATGTATTATACGCTGAAGGTGTTAGGAGGGCTAGACTCCAGCAGGTCCTGTGGTGTGCCCAGCAGCTGCAGCAGCAGCAGAGCTTAGACAGTCTTTACCCTTCAGTCCTCCCACCAAGCTGCCAAGTCCTTACCTGGATGTGGCAACTGATGCAGTCATGGCGTCAGCCACCTGTCCATAGTGCTGTAGGGATGGCACACTACGGAATGTGTGACAAAATGGCCAGTGGGGACATGTCTGCAGTGCCTGGGCTGGGAATGTGTAGGCTCACCTATCGCTTAGAGTACTGTAGATGACCTCGTCCCTAACCCTATGTCTTTAGGAAGATCTTAAAGAAGAATATTCTCCAGAGGCCTGACCTTAGGTCCCCTTTTCTTCATACGCATCAGTTGTTTTGTTTTGTTTGGGTTAGGCGTTCTCTTTTTTTTTTAATCCCTCAATATTTGATAACGCTCTGCTCTCTCGATGGTGTCAGCAGCACACTAAGTTGGGGCCCATTTTTTTAAACATCTGGGGACAGATGATGCCTCTCCAAGTCCTAAAAAGGATCTCCCATGGAGCCGCCCCCTCACCTGGCCAATGGCAAGCTTCCAGGGCGCTGATGCGCGTCTCTTTCCCTGCAGACGGTCTCCATCCTGGAGCAGCGCCTGACTTTAACAGAAGATAAGCTGAGGGACTGCCTTGAGAACCAGCAGAAGCTCTTCAGTGTCATCCAGCAGAGGAGCTGACCAGGAGAGCGTGCGTTTGAGTGCCGGCCAGTGGAGGAGGACGTGTTCACACTCAGGAAGGTAGCAGAGGCGGTCCGCATACCCACACCACATACTAATTACTGTACTTCCTAAAGAGGGTGAGCAACAGCACCAAAGGGTCAAGTCATTTCTGAGGACTGACTGAAACACATAAATCAAATCAATGTCAAGGATCAATTTACGCTCCTCCCAGGTATAATTGCAGTAATAAAGTTATGAACGTTTAAATCACCCCATCCCCCCCCAAATTATTTGAAATGTCACTTTTTATTTGACATGTAAATCCCCACGAGGAAAGTAAGCAGACCTCTAGATTTTATTGTTAAATCCTTTCAGATTGACCGTGTTCAGGCAATTCCTGAAGGTAATTAGTGTATTTCTTAGGTGAACACACCCTGGAGATGAAATCATTCACTTGCTTTCAAAGAGCACCTGAAATACAGAAAACACATTATTGAGCTGGCTCATGTTTCTTTCAGGTAAAAAAAAAAAAAAAAAAAAAAAAAAAAAACCATTACACTCTTACTGCCTTAAAAAGATGCTCCCACAGAATTTCCGCAGCAAGAATACACTTATTTTAATGAGCACCTGTGCTCACATGAGAGAGCAGGGTTTTCCTTGTCTAGTGGGAGTGGGAACCACAAGAGGCATGTGTGTGTCTCCTCCGTTACAGGTGAACGCACTGAGTGGTCTGGCTCCACAGAGATTATGTTTGTGACTTCAGTGCGCTACAAAGCCAAATGATGAGAAGTAGACACACATGTAGCTACATATGAGTAGTCACTTATGTTATTGCGTAGGGTGATGCTGGTGGCTGAATAAGTACATTATTATTAGCTAGAAGAAATTTGCAACACCTATTTTATTTTGATGAATTGTGGTCTGAAATGAAAATAAGCCAGGCGTTCTGAAAGATCTTACAAGAATGTTTCTTTATCTTCAACAAAATGGAAATCAAAGTAGAAAAGAGGCACTTTAAGGCAGCAGGCCGTGAGCCTCAAGAACAGAGGCCGGGCACATCTGTCTAACAGGGGCAAATGCTATCTGCGGACTGAAAAAGAAGAAAAAATAATGAAGTGGGCATGGAGAAGTTTTTCTCCAGTTGGTTTCGGTTGTGTGCCTACGAGCTTGTTTTATTTTCTAGAAGATGAGATAAAACAGTATGTTGTAAGTGACTTTTCTGTAAGTGTGATCCTCTAGACATTTTTACAAGCTTACAAAACTAAGTGGCCATCCATTTTTATACTTGAGAAGACTACATAAAAGATGAAATGTAATACTGACATTTGGTTACTCTTTTTTATGCTTCAAACAATAAAGACACTTTTCTTTAAAAAAAAAACAAAAAACAAAAAAACAGTGTATTCACAAAACTAAGCGGCCATGTATTTTTATACCTTCATTAAGAAGACTACATAAAAAAAAAATGAAATGTAATACCAATTTTTGTTTACTCCTTTTTATATTTCAAACAATAAAGACCCTTCTCTTTTTTAAAAAATATAACTAATGTCTTCTCTTTTAAATATTTAGAAGTTAGAAATGCTGACCTGCACTCTTCCTGGGCTGCAGTGTGCAGTGGTGATCTCCTGGAGAGCTCGCAGCTTCAGGGCCTTATCTCTAGGGCATGTGGCTCTTACCCTCTCCACAAGGGGCCTTGTGCCCTGTGTCTGTAACAACCTTGAGGGGATCTGGTTGCCCCTGGCCTTCGGGCCACCAGTTAGAGATCACTGAGCCAGCTCCGGCTGCTCTTGACAGGCTGAGGTGGCCATACACAACCCTTATCATCACAGAAGCTTGATAAAAGGTAAAGATAGGGACAGAAATACTAGCCTCCAAGTGCTGGTGCCCTGGCTTTTAATCCTAGCACTGAAGAGGCAGAGGCAGGCAGATCTCTGAGTTTGAAGTCAGCCAGGTCTACAGAGTGAGTTCCAGGACAGCCAGGACTACATAGAGAAACCTTGTCTTGAAAAACCAAACAAGAACCCCCCCCCAAAAAAATTTAATACCCTGAAACTTTTTCAAGAGGGTCATTTTACAGTTTCCCCACCCTTTTTTTCCCAGCTCTTGGTCCTTCCCTCATCAGCACCTCAGCTTCCTGACTTGAATACCCTCTCTGGATGCTATAATAAGATCCGGGCTGTCTCATGTATAATCCCAGCCCTGGCAATGGGGAGACAGGAGGCATAGCACATCAAGTCCAGCCTGGGCTACCTGAGACCCTATCACAAGCCAATCCTTTTTGTAGGAACAGCATCTCAGTTATGGAGCCCTGGCTGGCCTGGAACTTGCTATGTAGACCTGGCTCACCTCAAACTTAGATTTGTGCCTCCCAAGGGCTGATGTTAAAGGCATGAGTCGGGCTGGAGAGATGGCTCAGAGTTTAAGAGTACCACCTGCTCTTGGAGAGGTCCTGAGTTCAATTCCCAGCAACCACACGATGGCTCACAGCCATCTATAATGAAATTTGGCGCCCTCTTCTGGCCTCCAGGTATAAAGCACTCATACGTTAAATAAATCAGTCTTAAGGAGGGAAAAAAAGGGCATGAGTCACCACATCCAGAAAAACAACCTCATCATAAGCATGACCAAATGTCACCTTGGGTCACCATGTTGCTAGGAGATCCAGCCTATCCTTCACCACCTCAAAAGTGACCACCTTTCCCTCACTGCTCAGATCTAACACTGGGAATCATCCTAAGCCCTTTATCTCACACACAGTTCATCCCCTCAGCACACACACCCAGTCACTTCTCACCACCTCCGTCACCCAGATAATCCAAGCCATTGTCATCTCTTGCATAGATGGCCTCAGGTGACCCATAACTTGTCTCCTGTCACCGTTTCTCACCCTCACACAGCTGACTAGCATGGCTCTAGAAAAGCCCGAGTCGACAAAGCATCTAGGCATGGTAGCTGGAGTGTTCACCAGGCTGAGGCAGGAGGGCCTACTGGGTTAGCAAGAAAGACTATCTAAAAAACAATCGCAACAAAACATGGTCCCATCTCACGAACAGTTAAAAAACCCAAGTCTTGCTCTGCACGGTAGTGCACGCCTTTAATCCCAGCACTCAGGAGGCAGAAGCAGGCGGGATCTCTGTGAGTTTGAGGCCATCCTGGTCTACAAAGTGGATCCAGGATAGCCAAAGCTACGCAGAGAAACCCTGTCTAGGCAGGGCGGGGCGGGGGGAGGCGGGGCAAAAACCCACTGCACACCATCTATCTGCCCACCCTCACCCTACCGGTCCTTCTCTCTGGGTCATCTGCGTATGTCCCTCACCCCAGTCTGTCCACAGGGCCTCCTTGCCTCCTTTCATTGGAATCTTCTGCCTTGAGAGAGTTCTCCTAACAACTTCCTGTCCAGACTCCCAGACTGAAATAGGAGCCCTCCCTACACTTGACATACCACACACCCAGACCAGGCTTCCTCCAAAGCACCTCCTATCTGATCTACCTGTCTCTCCTGCAGGCCTGTCTTCCAGGCAGGAATTCGGCCTGCCTTTCCCTGATAGAACTCTGGAGCTGAGAACAATGCCCGGATTGTAGTGAGCCTGCCCAGCACAGGCGTTCTGTGACACAGGAAAACAGCTACTCGCTTTTGGGTTTCCTTCCGCTCTGCTTGTGCAGTAGCTGCTGAGGAGAACGCCTGAGCAGTCCATTGCAAGAGTCTAAAATTTTATGTGAGTAGGTGAGAGGCCCCGAGTCCTTGGGATATCCGGGATCCAGGAAAAAACACCAAAGGGACCAACTTGTCATGTCGTTTGAGACCATTGCTTTCTCCTTAATAAAGTGTTCAACCAAATACATCATAAGTCACTCTAGCAGTGCTCAGACCTTCCTGCCCAGATGCTGCAGAAGATTTTCTTTCTGCTGCATATAAATTCTTCTTGTGGACTCATTCGAGTTGTATTAAGAGATGTTGAAGGTTTCAAGGTTGGTTGGTTTTTTTTTTTTTTTTTTAAGTTCTTGTTAGCTTGATGTTCCCATTAAATGATTATGGTGGAACATAGTAAAAATTTTTATTGGTCTTTTTTTTTAATTACTTTTAAATTTTTATTTGTTTTGAAACAGAGTCTTGCTAGGTAGCCTTAGCTGGACTGGAATTCGTGCTCCCCTCTGTCTTGTCCTCCTGAGGGCAGGAGGTGTGAGATATACAATAGTGTACGTGTATAATATAGAATATTCAAATCAAGCCAATTAGCTTTTCCATCACCTTAAACATCTATTGGTTTGGTTTCCTTTGCATTCTACATACTCATTGTCAGTGGTACTATGTTGTATAAGGACATTTTTATACAAGTATATATTGTACATATTCTCCATCCTTCCATCCTTCCATCCTCCCATTCTCCTGCTATTATTTATTTGAGTGGACAGGAACTCAAGAATCAAGCCTCACCAAACTATAAAATGTTTGCGTTTCACCCTGCAGCACCAGAGAAAACATTTACAAAGTATTAGAGGAAGCAAGAAAGAAAATAGCAATGTGCAATTGCCACTAAAGGTGGCTTTTGATTGGCTAAACTTGTGGAGTATGATTTCAGAGATGCTTGAGTACCAGCATTGCCTCAGGCTAATGGCTTCTCACCTATTTCAGCATGCCAAAGATTAATTTGCATCTCATTCCCAGATGGATTGTTCCTAATTTTAATTTTTAGAGCTAGTGGTGTTTGTTTTGTTTTTGTTTTCAAACTGTACAGACGAAAATTGTTTAGTGAGCCATTCCAGGAGTTCTAGCATCCAGGAGGCTGAGATAGAAAAGTTGCAGGTTTGAGACCAGCGTGGACTTCATAGGGAAGCTCTATGTTAACACACCGAACAAAGCAAGGATAGATGACTTAAACACACCTTTAATCCCAGCACTGAGGAGGCAAAGGCAGGTGGATCTCTGTGAGTTTGAGGCCAGCCTGGTCTACAAAGTGAGTCTAGGACAGCCAAGGCTACACAGAGAAACCCTGTCTCAAAAAACCAAAAAAAAAAAAAAAAGTTGGGTTAATGAACTTGGTGGAATACATGAAAAACAATTCTGGGTAAAATTTGACTTTTGTGCTAATTAGTAGGGAAAGCACATAATGACTGCGGAGAAAGAGAAACATGGTACAATCCAACCTTCAGGATTAACTGTTTGGCTTCACAAAGATCTTCACAAAGATCTGCAGTGCAGGGACAGTTTAGAGCTGTTGCTTGCCTGCAGAGATAGGCCACTCACCCTGGGGAGAGCCCAGGGCCAGCTGCTGCTCAGTCCTTTCCCATGGTTCACAGAAGTTTTTTTCCCTAGTTCTTGAGTTGTCTAGTGATTCATAAAAGTTAGAGCTGTCATATGATACAGCAGCTTAGATCCTAGCTTATCTTGCTGTATTAGAAGACCTGCCCATAGAGGACCTGTTTCCTCCTCTAACTGGGGAGAAGGGATTCCTTTTATGGGAGAAGACACCTCCTCCTGTTGCCTACACACACACACACACACACACACACACACACACACACACACACACATACACACTCACACTCGTACACACATACTTCACACACATACACACATACACAAACTCACATTCATACACACACACACACTACTTAATACTATCATCTGACTCTCCATATTCAGGTTTTTGCATAGTATTCCAAGGCACTCAGCATCTATACCCATCCTTTATCTTTCTGCAATTACACTTCGCCTCTCTCTCCATATCCTCTACCTCCCACTTCAAGCTATGCATCTTAGCCTCAGCCTCAGCCTCAGCCTCAGCCTTGCCTAACTTTTCATCATTTGTTCTTACCCTCACCTATACTGACCCAACTTTCTTGGCTGGGAAACACACACTCGCATTTTAAAAAGCAGCTCACCGGGGCGTCAGAAGACTTTTCAGTTAATAGCACTCTCTGCTCTTCCAACCATGCCTTGTGGCTCCCAACCATCTGCAACCGTAGCTCCAGAGAATGGGCCAGCCTCTGCAGACACCCATATAACACACAGAAGCCCTGAAGTGCCTTGCATTCTGTGGGCTTCCCCTTGGGTTGCGCCTCCCCGGCATTCTCTCCGCGCCTTGCCTCTGACATAGGTTGCAATGTGGTCCACAGTTCTGCTCTGTGGTTTGACTTTCTCAAAAGGCAGACTTTGCCACTTGGTTCATAGGAGCAGCCCAGCAGTGGGTTGGTGAATAAAGAAATGTCGCCCTTTCAGGTAGTTTCAAAACATAGCTCTTCTCTTCGGGTTGAAGCAGTTAAAAGTAGAGAACCTGGATTTGAACAAACAGCTGATGTTAAAAAAAAAAATTGTTATGTGTATTTGTGAAGGAGTGGGCGTTTTTGTACCCTGCTATCTGTTCCATAGCTCAGTAGGCACCTGCAGTCTGGGAAGCCGATTCAGCCTGGGCCTTTCTCTACTAGTGTGACCTGCAGAGAAATATCCACAGAGCTTAGTTTCTTTACTCCTGAAAGGTGAGCGCTGTCATATGCATTGTTTGTGACATGGTCTACACAGTAGCTGCCACACAGCAAGTGTTCAGTAATTGTGAACTGTCTCTGCTGTTTGTCCCTCCTGTCACGGTGGTCTCCATTTACAAGTAATAGGATTTCCTTGTCCTGGAAGGAACAGAGACCAAGATTAAAGAGGCAAGGGAATGGGAGTGTGATAGTTGATACTATATTAATGTTTCTCTCTCTCTTTTTTTTTAATTCAACAAAAATAAGTACATAAAGGAAATTAGCATTTCATACAAAGAAAACCTTAGGGTGCTGGCCAAATGCTAGCCATTGAGGAACTCCAGAAGAACTCCTGAGAATACTAATGCCGTGTAGTCTCCCAACTGAAAGCTTGGCAGGCACAGGAAGTGGAGGAGGGGAGCTGGAATGTGAATCCAGGAAGTGCCATTAAGAAAAAGATTTGCTTGGAACTCTTCTTCCCAGCCCTTTGGCTATTTGATAAAACAAATAGTATTTGCTCCTGCTTTTTTTCTCTAAAGATAAGCCAGGCCAGATTCTTGCCACACATTTCTTTCCCGGGGTGGGAGGTATTTCACACATACAAGGGGACTGGAAGATAAACCATCTGTCTCTACACAGAAGTATCTAACTACCAGAAAGCAAAGGTGAGTCAAGTGTTCGGACAAGTTAATTATAATTAACTCGTGAGCCAATTTAATAATAAAGCAAAAACTAGCTGGATCTACAGTAGATTTTGTGATCGTATGCCACCAGCACAGGGTGTGCTTTGTTTTCCCAAATGGCTTATGCTTGGTTAGCAAGTCACAGGTCTTTGACTTCAAACACCAGAGGGTTTATGATTGTACACTGAACATCGAACTCTAGGAACGTAGCATGATTGCCGGGTTGTCTCCAACTATGGCTCAACCAGGTAACAGTTGCAGCCTTGGCTTCCTAGGAAAATAGGTCAATGGCTTGCAGAGAAAGAGAGGGGAACTGTGTGTGTGTGTGTGTGTGTGTGTGTGTGTGTGTGTGTGTGTGTGT
>OU015756.1:63591747-63618676 GCA_907169655.1 Acomys percivali
TGTGTGTGTGTGTGTGTGTGTGTGTGTGTGTGTGTGTGTGTGTGTGTAAGTAAAGCATCAAGAGGGCTAGGGAGATGGCTCAGAGGTTAAGAGCACTGGCTACTCTTCTAAAGGTCCTGAGTTCAATTCCCAACAACCACGTGGTGGCCCATGACCATCTGTAATGTGATCTGATGCCCTCTTCTGGCCTGTAGCTGTATGTGCAGGCAGAGCACTGTATACAAAATAATAAATAAATAAATCTTTAAAAAAAAAAAAAAAGAAAGAAAGAAAGAAGAAAAACAGCAAGAGATCCTGGGATTAGAATTTGAAAAGAAAACAAGAACAGGAATTCGAATTTCCTTTCTCCCAGATCCACTCCTGGGCTCTGGAACATGGAAGACTGGCTTGGAGGGTGGCTTACCGTCTTGGCACACATGCCACCATGCCTCCGGAGCCACAGTCCAGCTCAGCAAGATCTGCAGTTGGGTATGATATGTACACGCGTCTGAGACGGAAGTGTTACCCTAAAGTCTACTCGGCTACACTTCTGGGCGTGTCTGTCTCCTTGGAGACAAATATTTGCCGCGGGTTTTATGAGCCCAACACAGTGAGTACCTTCTTAGCAGCAATGTTTAACTCACCTCATTTCTTGTATTTAAGATATATTTAATAGGCTCCGCAGGGTGAACGGTTAGCGGAAGTGGGAAGTGTCTGCTTTTCCTGTTTGCTGGGTACCAGCTGCTTGCTGTGGAAACCTGGGAAAGTAGTGCTGGTCCTGGTTGGATGCTACTCCAGAGTCAGAGCCGTCATCGTGAAGAATATTGATGATGGCACCTCAGACCACCCTTACAGCCATGCTCTGGTGGCTGGAATTGACCGCTATCCCTGAAAAGTGGCAGCTGCTATGGGCGAGAAGAAGACCGCCAAGAGGTCAAAGATCAAGTCCTTTGTGAAAGTTTATAACTACAGTCACCTCGCGCCCAGCAGGTGCTGTGTGGCTAGCCCCTTGGAGAAGACTTGTTAACAAGGATGTCTTTAGAGACCCAGCCCTGAAATGCAAGCCAGGCTGGAGGCCAGGGTCAAGTTTGAGGAATTGACACAAGACAGAGAAGAACAAATGGTTTTTCTAGAAGCTTCGTTTTTAGGTATATTTTTGTTTCAATCACTGAAAATTAAAAAAAAAAAAAAAGCAGCAATATTTAATAGCTGGCTGTGGTGGCACATGCCTTTAATCTCAGTGCTCAGGAGGCTGAGGCAGGTGAATCTCTGAGTTCAAGGCCAGCCTGGTCTACAGAGAAACCCTCTCTTGAAAAACAAAACAAAACAAATACACTTTGTGCTTCTACTTCCTTTACTTTCTTTTTTTAAACTCCAAACTTAAAGAAAAGATGGAAAATAATAAAAAGAATTGCAATATACCTTTTACCCAAACTCCCCGATGCTAAGGTTTTGTCAGCTTTGGTTGACCAGTATGGAAGAATCATTATCTTTGTGAGGAAATTGAAAAATTGAGACATGGTGCTTCTGGCCACTGGAGCTGTCGATGTGCATTTCTCTTAGACGAAAACACTCTACATAACCACAGCTCAGTTATAAAAGCAAGAAGTTAGGCCTGGATGTGCCTCAGTTGGCAGAAAGCCAGCAGCACATGACCAGGTGTGGTGACACACACCTATAATCCCAGCAATTGGGAGGCAGAGGCAGGAGCTAGATTGGGTAGAGGCCAAAAGGAAATCAATGAAAGCAGGAAGTTGAAACTCCTGTAGTAGAGTCCTCTAATCTCACCATTTAACCCAACCATTTCATTCACATTCACCTACTGGTCTGATATACACAGGGAAAAATAAATAAATATATACATATATATGTATATATACATATATATATATATATACTTTTTTTTCCTTCTGTTTCTAGAATGCAATCTGAGACTATGTGTTACACTTGCTTGTGGTGTCTCTCCCATCTGCAGTAATTCTACAGTCAAGTTTTACTTTCACGACCTCTGTAGGTTCGACCCATTATTTTGTAGAATTTGGGTTTCAGTGATACATCCCTTTGATTGATGTATGTATTTGGCCAGGTACGTGGCAAAAGTCATATGTCTCTTCAGAATGTCATCTCATGGACCATGCAAGGTCAATCTGTGCCCGTATTGATGGTATTCACTTTGCTCTCTCATCAAAACCAAGCAGTTATGTCTAACCCAATAAAGTCGAGGCTAAATGTCACCACTTCGGTGTGATAATTGTCCTTGCTCCAGCCCTGAACAGAAACAAGAAAAAAATAATACTTCCGAGAAAGTACAGTACTGAAGTGACCAGATTTCCTCAGCTTAATAATTTCCTTGATTAGGAGTAGGAAGAAAAATAAGAATTTTTTTTTTCCCTCTCCTATTAGAAAAGGGTGTGTTGCGGCTGACACATTCAGGAAGTACCAAGTTTGCTGTTAAACAAATTATACAGTGTGATTGCGTGATATCCAACCCTGAGTTTACCCAGGGCCGCGTGTCTATGGCCTATTCATGTATCCGTTGGTGCGCACTGCTTCTTGCAGCCAACCCTAACCCTAGAGGAGTTTAAACTTTAGATGTGCCCAGTGTAATCCAATCATTAACAGCAGTTGGGAGGGGCTCAGAGAGATACAAGTGCCGTAACTGTGAATTCTGGGGGAGCTGTTTCCAGGGCAAGTGGCTCACTGGAAACATGCTCATGGTTTTCAGCAGACCCCTGAGACCCCAGTGGAAGAGGCTGCACCAAAAGGCATGGATTCAAACTTCAGGAACCAATTCATTTAAAAGAGATATGGCAGGGCTAGAGAGATGGCTCAGTGGTTAAGAGCACTGCCTGATCTTCCAAAGTACCCGGGTTCAATTCCCAGCACCCTCATGGCAGCTCACAACTGTCTGTAACTCCAAGATATGACACCCTCAGACCAACGTACATAAGTTAAGAAATTAATAGAAATATCTAATAAATAAATAAAAGAGATATGGCCAAGGGCTGTGTAAAGCCATGTCAGAGGTGACACACCATGTAAATTTAGATTATGAAACAACTGATCAATAAAAGCAAAATTCTTTGTGATTTTTATATCCACTTCACTTATTATTCGTTTGTTAGTTTGGACAATCTGTTTTTTGTTTGTTTGTTTGGTTGGTTGGGTTTTTTGTTTGGTTGGTTGGTTGGTTTTGTTTTGTTTTGTTTTTTGTTTTTTGAGACAGGGTCTCTTTGTGTAGCCTTAGCTGTCCTGGACTCGCTTTGTAGACCAGGCTGGCCTCGAACTCACAGCAATCTGCCTACCTCTGCCTCCCAAGTGCTAGGATAAAGACATGCACCACTACGCCTGGCTGAAACAAAATATTTTTTAATATTGTCTCTTTACACATTTTCATTCTGTTTATCAGGGAAAAATATAGTCACACACACACAAAAAAAAGGAGAAAAGGGCATACTACTATCATCCACGCTAAGAAAGATGAACAAATTTAAACATGGAGACACTTAACAGATAGATGTGAAGGTTTCTTTCTTTCTTTCTTTCTTTCTTTCTTTCTTTCTTTCTTTCTTTTTTTCTAAATACAGGGTCAATTTTCCATCCTTTTTCTTTTACACTGAAACTTGAGCCCAGGTGGCCTGTGTGCCAGCCCTGTGGGACCAGTGAGCTTCACCCCTCATCTCCTTTTTAATTTTTGAGACAGTCCCTTACTAGGGTGTCCTGGCTGGCCTTAAACTCACTCTGCAGCTCAGATAAGTCTTGACTGTGCCATCCTCCTACCTCAGCCTCCTCAGTGGCTGGGATTATAGGCCCACAACATTATAGGCCTTTTTACGTTAATATGTGCACCGCCTATGCAGAGAGCCCGTGCTGATTAATCAATCAATTGCCAGAGCCAATTAGTTGAAACCTATTCTCCTCTGGAAAATCCTGCTGGTGAGCAGTTTGGCAAAGATTCTTGATTATTTCCTTAAGGAAAATTCCCAGGCGCAGCAATGCCAAGTGAATGTTCACACTGTTTTTCTTTCCCCGCCCCGCCCCCTTGTCTTGAATAATGTCTGTTCCCCCCTTTCACACTTCCCAGGAATCATATCGCATTTCCTTGGGCAACTCCTCCTGCCGCTTTTCCAGTCTCCCCACTCTCAACTGATAGCAGTGCTTCCTATTTCTGTGAGAAAATAGATCTTACTGGAAGTTTCCACAACCCACTTTCCACTCTATGTGGCCAGGTCCCTAACTCAGTCTTTCTGGAGGCTTCAGGAAAGCTGGCTTTTCTATGGCCGTTGCCCTGGCCTGTCCAATCACACTGCTTTGTGAAAATACTTATGTCTCCTTCGTTATCACTTTTCTCTTGTCTTTGCTGTGGATCATTTTCATTAGCCTTCCAATAACTCTTATTTTTCCATTGCTTAAAAAAAAAAAAAAAAAAATGGCCAGACACTTGCTGGGTCGGGTGGCACACGCCTGTGATCCCAGCACTCAGAGAGGCAGAGGCACATAGATCATTGTGAGTTTGAGGCTAGCCTGGTCTACAAATCACAGCCAGGGCCACACATAGAAACCCTGTCTTAAAAAACAAAACAAAACAAAAACAAAAGCAAAACCTAAAAAAAAAAGTAAATTAAATTAATATTTTAAAAAATGAGGTAGACAGTTTCCTTCTGTTGGTCCCATTTTCATAGCTCTGGGAGCAAGTTGTCTCATTCACTGTCTGCTGTATCTTCCATGTATTGTTAAACTGAGTCCAGCAGTCTTGAACACCAAGGAATGGCCTTTACCAATTACCATAGATCCCCAGCCCAGGACCTTGGCTTTAGTATCATACTTACAATTCTAAACTCCACAGCCCAAAGCTCATCTGCTGCTGTTCTTTTCCCTCTATTTACATGTGACCTTGTAGAAGTCCATCTATATATAATTTTTGAAAGCCGATTTCATGTGTTATCTTTTAGACTTTGCACACTCGTCTGCACACACACATTACCGTGTCACTTCTCGCTGACACTTTGCCCCTTTCGATAGCAGTCTTGACTTCCATTACTCTCCTGAACGTCCCAGTTTCATATACACACATCTTCTTCCTTGACAAGGGTAAGAATTCAGCCAGGTGTGGTGGCACACATTTTTAATCCCAGCACTCTGAGGCAGAGGCGTAGATCCATGTGAGTTTGAAGCCAGCCTGGTCTACAAAGCAAGTACAGGATAGCTCAGGCTACACAGAGAGACCAAGTCTCGAAAAACAAAACAGAACAAAACTCTCCTGGCCGATAGATAACTGGACACCCATACTAGATAAAACTTCCTGAACGTGAAAAGGCAGGTTGCTAAAACTAGCAAGCCTAGTGCTTTGAATTTGGATTTGTGAATTAGCCAACTGTGGACACAGCCTACCATTTGCTGGGCCATAGATACCTCATCAATTGGCTCTGCAGTGCACCACTCACCGGCTGGATGAAGTGAAATTTAGCAATCCTTTGTAAAATATTCTCTTCCTCTGCCTCTATGCTTCTTCCCCAGAGCTAGGCATTTGTCCAAAGACAACAAATTCATGATAATCAGATTTTAGAATGTGTGTATCTTTCTCTGATGGACAAAAGGGGCCGGCACCGAAGGGGGTGAGATGTAGAGAGGGCATGGGGAGAGTGGAGGGTGTTGGGGAGGGGGAGTGTGATACGAACCATTTGTCAAGTAAAACGACCAAACATGTCAAACGAGTTTGCCAACAGCTCTGGAGCGGATCTTTGGGAAGAGAATTAGTTAGATCACTTGTGAAACTAAAGCATCCGTCACAGTGTCACAGCTCTTCCAGGACGGGCCTGAGCTGTTCCATCTAGTGGCGTTTGACACAGGCTTTATGTAGTTTAATTTCATGTTTCTTCTTGATTGTAATATTTTAAACATTTCTTAAACTGACCACAAAGTCCTACACCCATAGGATCAAAGATCAAGGCCGAGCTGCCCTGTAGGCCTTTTGCAAACAAAGCATGGAGGCCTTGCTGGGCAACCATGAGTGACTCCCCTTCCCTCACCCCCTTCTTCCCCTCCCTCCTCCTCCCCCCTCCCCTTCCCTTCTCTGAGAAAGGGAGCCACACACACACAAGGGTACCAAGCCACCCTGGCACATCAAGTCACAGCAGTACTAAGCACATCCTCTCCCACTGAGGCCAGGCAAGGCAGTCCAGCTAGTGGAAAGGGATCCAAAGGTTAGTTTTGATGGACTTCATCTATACAGTTTTAAAATCTGCTTTGATTTATTTATTTATTTGCCACAACTGTCTGCATAGCTATAGCTGAAGTCATATAGCTAATTATTTTGCTATACATATAATTTAGATTTTGAGGAACTTCCAGTAGATAAAGGATATTCTAGGCAACAAAATTAATGGGAAGAATCAACGATGGACAAAGCCATTGGGGAAACTGAGTCAAAAGAAAACAATTCAGAAAGACTGGTACTATTTCTATTGGGGAAATATTATTTGGTTCTTGAGTTATCAGTGTTCAAATTTTGCACTCAAAGGGGACATCTCACTCTCTACCAGGGTCTTGGCGCTGGGTCTACCAGTCTATATTGTTACACACATAGACTAATTCCTGTTTCCTATTGCTTCTTTGAATGACTGCTCCTAGGCGAGGAATCACATAATGCTTGTCTTTGTGTCTCACACACACTAAGGGTGTAGCAGGCATTTAATTATACTCTTTTAAAAATCAGATTCAGTTAGGCAATAGTGGCACAAGCCTTTAATCCCAGCACTCAGGAGGCGGAGGCAGTCAGTTTGCTGTGAGTTTGAGGCCAGCCTGCTCTATACAGTGAGTCCTGGATAGCGAAAGCTAAACAGAAAAACCAAAACAAAACAAAACAAAACAAAAAACCCTACATTCATTATACCATAGACCAGTAGATGCAGGTTCACTCGAGCTACTTAACCTCTAACTGTCGTTGTGACCTTGGGCTGATCACAGTTGCATGGCTTTTAGTGTGTTTACTTGTGAAACGGAACAGTGGGTAATTTTAAATACCCTGTATCTGTCTGCAGGATTCATCTACCCAAAGAATGTCAGGAGTTCACAAACTTTCTCTGTTTGGTGTTTGGTGATATCAATAAAGCCCCTGCAAGAGTATTGGTATTTTTGTAATAGATTAAGGAAGTATTTCAACAACACTTTAAAGTTATCTGTAAAATACAACCTTGGCTGGATAATTGCTTTGGACTTGGATTTAGCCACAGCTGGGTTTCAAAGGGCATTTAGAAGGTACTCTCCCCAGTGATGTTCATCTGGTTGAGAAATGCAGGCATTGTCCTCTAATTATCTCAAGGTGTGTTAAGAAATAACGCTCCTGCTTCTGGTTCCATCCCTGTTGTCTTCAAAGGTGGGAAAGGCCACTGAAGTCTGCAAAAGCATTTCAGGTGCTCCCGCCATCCTGGGCATGTGACTGAGAGGGAGGCAAGGCTGGGAACGAATGAAGCAGCTCACCTAGGAAACAGAAACAAGCACGATTTGAGCACTTCCTGGAAGCAGTCCTTAGTGGGAAACCGTCATGGCTGCCAAGGTGTCTGTCTTTGAAGAGTTCTCCAGAACCTTCCAGAAAGGAAAACATGAACAAGGAAATGCCTTGTGTGAGTTATATATTAACTGTCAAGACAGTAAGGACAGATTACTTTCTCAAAGTATTCACATGCTTTTTTATTTTTATTTTTTATATTTTTGAGACAGAAGTTTTTTGTGTAGCCTTGGTTGTCCTGGACTTCCTTTGTAGATCAGGCTGGCCTCGAACTCACAGAGATCTGCCTGTCTCTGCCTTCCTGAGTGCTGGGATTACAGACATATGCCTGGCTCATGTACATCTTCTAAAATGCTTGAAATTGATTGATTGGTTACTAAGGATCCTGATTACTAAGGATAAAAAATCAGTGTCCTCTCAGTCTTCAGTGATGCTGCTTTGGTGCGGTGTTTGCTCATTAAGATACCATCAAGGCTTGGAACAGATTTGGATTTGGGGCATTTAAAGCAGGTCAATTGTTTGTTTGTTTGTTTTGCCTTATAGTACAGTATTATTTAGGTCTTTCCCTGACTTATAAGAAACGAAGTTCCTACGTTTGCTGTTTTGAGAGTTCTAAAAGCACTGGTCTCAATGACAAAAATTCCCTGCTTGTCTCTCAGCTCCAGGATTTTCCTGTCTTCTTTCCAAAGACAGGTTCTAACCCCCTTTCCCAGCTACCCTTCCCCCCACAACCAACTCCCCCCTCAACTCCAGTCTCCACAGACAGATGAGGCAGAAAATGACTCTTTTATTTCTTTCTCCCTCCCTCCTTCCATCCCTCCCTCCTCCCCTCTCTCCCTCCCTTCCTCTCTTTCTCTCTCTCCCTTCCGTGTGTATGTGTGTGTGTGTGTGTGTGTGTGTGTGTGTGATTTTTTTTTAAAGATTTATTATTTATACAGTGCTCTGCCTGCATGTACACCTTCACACCAGAAGAGGGCATTAGATGACATAGATGGTTGTGAGCCACCATGTGGTTTCTGGGAATTGAACTCAGGACCTCTGGAAGAGCAGTCTGTGTGCCCCCCCCTTTTTTTTTTAAACTTTTAAAATGTTTATTAGTGTTTCACTTGCATGTATATCTGTGTGAGGATGTCGGATCCTGGAACAGAAGTTACAGACAGTTGTGAGCCGCCATGTGGGTGCTGGGAATTGAACCTGGGTCCTTTGGAAGAGCAGTCAGTGCTCTTAACCTCTGAGCCATCTCTCGTGTGTGTGTGTGTGTGTGTGTGTGTGTGTGTGTGTGTGTGTGTGTGATTTTAAAGCCATCACCTTGCAACAGCTGAGCCCACAACATTTGCCCAGTGCTAGCCTCCGTCTTTTGTTTTTTCTGAATCTGTTTTTCTACCTCTCCTCCCTCACTCCATTTCTGAGCCCAGGCATTTGGGACTTAACTGAGCATGAATAAGGAAAATTTGGCAGCACCGGGATATATGGAGTCTGTTTACTTAGGTGGCAGGAAATATGAGGTCAGGGAAGGTGCACACATGTCTAAACCTTCATTTCAGGAGCCCAGCCTTCTCTTTGTGAAGCAGAGGGAATCAGCAGGCTCTCAAAGGCTCAGACCACGGTGTCTGTTGCCCACAAGGTCTCCATCTTTAAAGCCAGCAAGACAGTGACTCACCCAGTGTTGGTTAGCAGTGTTGGAGTTAAGAACCATATCAAGGAAAAAAGAACAACATCAAACCCTATCAAGCTAAGCGGTGGTGGCACATGCCTTTAATCCCAGCATTCAGGAGGCAGAAGAAGGTGAATCTCTGTGAGTTCGAGGCCAGCGTGGTCTACAGAGTGAGCTCAAGGACAACCAGGGCTACACAGAGAAACCCTGTCTTGAAGAACAAACAAAAACAAAACAAAACAAAAAATCAATAAAATATATCCACCACACCAATTTTTAAATCTTAGTTTAAAAAAAAGTGTTTGTTTCCTGTCTGCAGGATGACTTAGAACTCCTACTCAACCCTTGCTTGGTATATTATTGCCCAAGGAAATATTAATAGGAATATCATATCGGTAAGTGGGGTTTTAAAACTCAAAATGTAATATATCAAAGCAAAGGCTAAAGTCAAGAATAGCAGGAAGACTGTGGGGACTTGTGGAGCCTCTATGTGAGGTTTGGATGATTTTCCCACTCGGCCACACAAGCCTGTGCTTAGTTAGAACAAGGTCTCAGGTCCATCTGACAGCGACAGGAGGCTTGCAGCTGACCATGTAGGATCCTGAGGGTAATGGAGGGCAATGTGGCAAGAGGTGGTCAGTGAGATGGCAAAGCACTCTCAGAAGGGTAGGACATACTCCTTGAAAACTCGCTGGGGACTAGAACAGGTCCACAGAGGAAAAAGACAGGAAAAAAAAAAAAGTAAATGGAAAACAAAGGCCCTGGGAGAGCTCATTTAATTCAACTGTAGGGAAAGACAGCCATATTCAGAGACATTCTCATAAAGTGAAGGTTCCATACTCCAGCAGGACACTGCACTACAGCTCATCTTACCTGTTGCCAACCAACATTGCTGGGGACACATGCCATTTGGATATGTCCCATCTTCCCTCATCTGCTCAGTGTTTCCTCTTCCCAGAAAGCTCAGCTCTGGCATCAGTCTTTGCAGGAAGCCTTCTGACACCCCAGCGGATGACTGTCTCCCCACACGCCTGCCTTGACCTATGCCCTTGCCACTGTTTGTTGGGATCTTTTTCCATGTGAACTGTGACCTCCTCCATGAGGGCAATGACTGGGATTTACCTGCGTAGCCTCGGAACCAAACCCAATGCCAAGCACAAGTAAACACACAGTCATCATGAGCAGTTAATTGACAGATCACTGCCGAAGGTCTACGGTGACAGGGGATGGCTGGTAAGGTCACAGGAAAGGATGAGTTTGGAGTTATAAAGACAGAAAGCAGAACTATTAGAATTGGTGGGAAAATGACCAAGTATGCGTTTATAGGAAATGTTAGGGTCTGCAGTGGCTGGCCCTCACAGAACGTGGTATGGGGGGATTGGTGAGAAATGGCCTTAATAGCAGAAAGATAGACAACTGAAGGACTGAACACAGTGAATTCTGGATCGGACATCCAGCCCATGTAATTCTTTTCACAGACGAGAGGGAAAGCTGGTGGCCAGCAGTACTCAGACCAGATTTTACCCAGAGTCGCTCTATTGGCTCTGTTTATTAACAATTAAACTTTATCATACAACTCAACTCTCTTATACAAGAGGGAAAAAAGGTTAAAGGGAAACAAGAAAATAACCTTGCATCTCAAGACCCGCCCAAACTGCCTTCACCTGGGATAATGTCTATAATCCTTCCACAGCTCTCTTTTTTAAAATCCCACTGTTTCCGCTTGATGCAGTATTTCCTTCGTTTCCTGTCTGCAACCCATACAAACAGCTCAGTGGTGGCCGTGGGTTATTTCCACTAACTACAGAAAACCCACACCCACAGAGGTCCCACACGAACTCAGTTCAAGCGTTTCCTTAAAGATACAGCCCCCTTATCTTCAAGCAAATTCCCTGTGACCTGAACATCACTTCTTGTGTATTTTGATATCATATGAAGAGCTCTTTCTTGAAGCCTGCACCGGCAGGAAAGGGAAATGCACAGGTCATTAAGCAGAACACACTGTACCTTTTTAAACATTAACCATTGTTCAGGTCTGAGGTCCCGGCTGCTGAAGGCAGTGAAGGAAGTCAAAAATTCTACACCAGAACTCTTACTTATGGAAAATTTTAGAGTCCCCTTTTCTGTTGTGGCTCCTAGAGTTATATCAAATCAGATCAAAATGTATATACAGCTGTTTGGGTTGTTTTAGAAGTAGACATACAGCAAGCTTGACTACCTCTTACCTCAAAATGGTTCTGTCTGACCCAAGCCATACAGAAGAGCAAAGTCATTCTAACTGACAGTGTTTTAGATGGGATGGCCCTGTGTCATTAGAACTGATCTGTTCTTATGGACTAGGAGGAATATGACAGTCTTTGCTAAATGTTGGCAAAGCAACTTTAATTAATTTTCAATTTATGACTTTTTAAATTTAATTTATGTTGCTCTCTTGATTTTATTTTCCTGTGAATGTGAATCATAGAAAAACACATTCAGATGATCCTACCAGAAATTAGCTGGCTGCAATCTTCATCATTTTGTTATTGGGCATTTATGAGGTACCAAGCACAGGGAAAATGATTTCATACATTAGCTCACAGGGCCTGGAACTTCCTTCTAGAAGGTCAATCCAACTGACCTGTATGTGCACCAGTCTCACTGCATTGCCATGTTCTCGTAGGTTCAGGGCCTGTGTATAATTCATTGGTCTCTGTACCCTACATATATGAAACACTCAATGAATGTCTATTATGTACATAGAAACAATTTAATATTATGTACATAGAAACAATTTAATATAAACAAAATAATGCTGTTTCCAGGACTGTTATCAGTGACTGGGGCCTGAGCTTGGTGCTTCCAGTTGCTTGGCCTTTTACTCAAAAAAATGAAAGAAAGGCTTATGTAGATTTGTAAGAGTAGCAGGAAAACTTCATTCATAAAACAACAAGGCAAGTCAGACCCACTATCAAGAGGGGCAGCCTCCCACATCACGGAAGTGAGAATATTCAAGGGGCCCAATTATTGTTTGGGTCTTCCTTTTGTGGTGTTCAACAACAGAAACAAGTTTGATTACTAGGGGCTTAGTTCGGATGGTTCTCTATTTTGTGGTGTTGTTGTTGCTTTTTACTTTTATTTTTAAAATTTGTCTTGGTTCTCTTTTGATTGACAGATTGTTATATAACCATTTCCTCCAGTGCACATATCCTTTCCCATGATGCATCTCACTCCCATCATATTATACACTTGATTATGCATAGGGAGGTAAGACAGCAAATAGGAGATTCTGCCTAAAAGTTCACTGAGGGACACCATTTTGTCTTGTTGTGCATGCACTGAAAACCAATTCATGCTGCCTTGGCCTCCTGTTCTCAGGCCTTTACCCACCCAGGATATAAATGAATAGAATCTAAGTTTGGTGATCACAAAAAGGAAGAGAAACGTATTCTATTGTTCAGAGGAGGGTGTGGATGAAGCTCACTGAAGGTAGTGGCCCGGGGCTGCAAAGAAGTGTACTGTGCAGAGAGAGGTATCAGGATAAGGATCCCAGATTGCCAAGTGCAGCATTAGAAGAGGGCTGTGTGCATAGCCCAAACCAAGTGGAGTTCCAGGTTGCTAAATGCTTTCCCACGCTGCCTCAAAATAATTTTTGCAGTAGCACTATGGAAACACTGTTATTTCAAGTAACAAAGTCTGAAAATAAACTAAATCTCAATCTCAGAGGAATACGGGAATGCTATAACTGTTTTTTGTGATATCAGCTTCAGACACAAAATGAACAATTGTTGAAGAGAAAACTTGTTTTTGTTTATTTGGTTGTTTCAAGACAGGGTTTCTCTGTGTAGCCTGGACTTGATTTGTAGACCAGTCTGGCCTTGAACTCACAGAGATCTTCCTGCCTCTGCCTCCCTGAGTGCTGGGATTACAGGCCTGTGCCACCACGCCTGGCTAAAGAGAAAATTTGTAGCCTTGAAATATTTAATGACAATGTCAGGTGATGATCTAATATTAAATTGCATATACAGTGTTTATAGCCTTGCCATGGAAAGGATATTATTTATAGAGACAGAGAAATAAACCAAGGGGAAATATACCAAAATTCTGATAGTAATGAAGAGAGAATAATTCTAAATACTATTTCCTATTTTTCATATTTTCTATTATGCTTCTTTTCAGTTCTGGGGTTTGAACATGAGCCTTGCACAGGCAAGGCAAGTGCTCTGCCAATGAGTCATATTCCCAGGCTACCCAGTACCCCTTAATTTCTTGAGGTAGAGTCTCATATAGCTAAGGCTGGCTTTGAACTTGTTATGTAGCTAAAGCTGGCCTTGAACTCATAGTCCTCCTGGCTTTAGCTCCCAAGTGCTGGAATTAAAGATGTAAGGCACTATTATGAGCTCTATATAATTGTGTGTTGAAAATAAAAACATAGCTGGGCATGGTGGTGCAGGCCTGTAATCCCAGCACTTGGGAGGCAGAGGCAGGTGGATCTCTGTGAGTTCCAGGCCAGCCTGGTCTACAAAGTGAGTCCAGGACAGCCAAGGCTACACAGAGAGACCCTGTCTGAAAAACAAAACAAAATAGCAACAACAAAAAGAAAGAAAGAAAGAAAGAAAAGGAAAGAAAAAAAAAGAAAATGAAAATGTAATGAAAAAAAGTAAAAATAGCAGCGTTAATGGTATTATTCTTCATCACTAAGGTTATGGTGACATTTGTTATTTAGGTGACCTTTGGATTCAAATTTGGCTCTGTGGTAGAACCCATGCTTAGCACTCATGACACACTAGATTCAATGGCCAGCATCCAAGGGGGGGAAATTCAACCAAATAAGGGCCTGGAAAGATGTTAGGCAGTTGAGAGCACTTGTAATCTGATACCTTCTTCTGGCTTTTATGGGGAGATAGCTGCAAGTTTGTGCATGTACACAGGTGCGCTCTCTCTCTCTCTCTCTCTCTCTCTCTCTCTCTCTCTCTCTTTCTCTCTCTTTCTCTTTCTCTCTCTCCCCCTCCCTCCCTCCTTCCCTCTCTCTCTTCCTCCCTCCAATAAAACTTTTAAAGATGACATAAAAGTTCTCCAAAATCTCACAGTGAAGACCACTTTTAGTCACACACACACACACACACACACACACACACACACACGGTTGAGAAGATCCTTCTGTGTCCATTCTGTGTCCAACACTGAAAGATCCCTAAGAGTCTGTCTTCTCCCATCAGCTGGGTGTAAATGGTAGAACTGGGCAGGCTACACTATAAGGCCTGGCTGAAGAAGCACTTAGTCTGCTTGGCAGGATGAAAGCACCCTTCCAAGAGAAGCCACTGTCTTTCACAAATGCAAAGGGCCGGGGTTGGGAACGCTTCCTCCTGGAAGCCACTGTCAGAGTTTCATATTGGAACTGCCCAGGCCTTTTCACCTCCAGGCCCTCTCTGTGGTGCCGGGCTCTTCTCTTCCTGTTCTTTCTTTGGCTTCTTCCTGTCCTGCCTTTGTCTGTCTGTCTGCATGTTTATGCTGCTGCCCCTCAGTCACTCTCAGTAGCGTCATGCTTCTTGTTTGGTGTGGTTGTTCCCACAGGGGTACTGAGACATGCTGGCACCTATAAGGAACTATTTCCTTTCTTGTTTTTTTTTTTGTTGTTGTTGTTGTTTTTTTGTTTGGTTGGTTTGGTTTTTCGAGACAGGGTTTCTCTGTGTAGCCTTGGCTGTCCTGGACTTGCATTGTAGACCAGGCTGGCCTGGAACTCACAGAGATCCACCTGCCTCTGCCTCCTGAGTGCTGGGATTAAAGGCATGTGCCACAGCCACCACCACCTGGCTCCTTTCTTGTTTTAAGCCATCTTCTTTTACTGTCTACTCTGCCTAGCTCCTAGGCTCAATAAACATTAGTTATAGCAAGAGAGCTACCTAGACAATTCCAAGGAGGGAAAACGTAAGAGACAGTCCCACTGAAAACAACAAAATACATCCTACAAGAGTGTTACCGGTAAGTTCTTGGTTTTTACACATATAAGAGAAGGTTATTTGCAAACCTCAGGATTAATAATCAGTGAACCAAAAGAATTCCTGATCCTACTAGAAATGATAGCCTCATAAGGACACTGGTGAAAGGGATTGAGCCTGACCCCACTGCCCAGGCTGTATGAGAAAGAAGGGAGGGGGGGAATAGAAGAGTAGTGTCCAGTATTCCAGATATTTTCAGTGGTTAATTCTCTTGATGACTTTGAGGCAAGCCCGTGATCAGCTTTACTGTCCATACCGGAAAATCTGAAGATCAGAAAAATTAATTAGTCTTACCCAGGTCATTCAGCCAAGAAATAACAGACTGGGAAGTGAGAACTTGAACTGAGGACTGTATGAGTCCTACCGTTTTTTACGATCACTCATGGCAACAACCGAAGAGCTTGCTGAGACATCTGGCAGCCCTGTCTCAGGTTATTAAAGACCAAAGGTGAGGTCCAAGTCATCTCTCAGAGCCTGGCTCCTGCTGTCACAAGCTCCTTGGGCCACTCCTACACTGACTATAACTCATACCTTTGAAAAGAAAAGCTACACTCTTCCCCAGCTCACTTTGGGAAGTCGTGTAATCATAAGAAGCAGAGTTTACGGCCACGGCCCTAATATTATCTGGCCTTGTGTCACATACATGGGAAGCTACCAGCCTGAGGAGTGCAGTAGGCTTGGGTACAAACAGAGTGATTATCTATCCTAGCGGCCTCTTTCCTGGAAATCCCATTAAGCACCCCATTAAAAGGCAAAAACCCCTGAACAAAAATCATACCTGAAATTCCTTTATTACCCTGTGGGGAAAGTTGGACAGCAGCACACAGGGCCCAGGCTGTAGAATATATAGCCAGATGGCAGATGAACTCCAAGAGAAGCCTTCTTGTCCTGTTGCCCCTCTTTTCCTTAGACCAAATCTATCTTTGTGTTCTGATTTTCCACTTGGAAAATCCCAACAGTTAGCAGCCCCTGGGAATTAGAAGTTATCCTGACCTAAATTGAAACTGAAATGGGGCTCGCATGATTGGTTTCACAGAAGCAAGAGACAAAATAATGTTGCTCAAAATTTGCTGTTGGATAAACACTTTTAAAAATAGCTTTGATTTATAGAAAAAAAAATTGTGAAGCTGGTCAGGATCATATAGGAGGCGAGCTACTCTCATCTGTCATGAATATTTCATACCGTTGCTACCACTTAAGGAAGCAAAATTGAGAGCACTCTCTTGACCCAGACTTCCACGGTTTGTTTTCCTAATGTCCTTTCCAGAATCCCGACCAGGGTCCAGGGTCCTTGCTGCCCTGACTTGTCAGTCCCCATCAGGCTTCTCTAGATTGTGACAGTTTTTCTGACTCTCCCATAATCTGGGTGACATGGGTACTGTTTGTGCGATGGTTTCCTGTGAGGGCTCATTGGCTATTTTTCTCAGGGTTAAACAAGGATCATAGGCTTTTGGAAGGAAACTTCAAAGGTGAAGTGCTCTTCTCACCACTCCATACCAAGCATTCATGACTGTTTGCTGTTGATTTGACTTTCTTTCTTTCTTTTGTTTTTTGTTTTTTGTTTTTTTGTTTTTAGAGACAGGGTTTCTCTTTGTAGCCTTGGCTGTCCTGGACTCACTTTGTAGACCAGACTGGCTTCGAACTCACAGCGAGCCGCCTGCCTCTGTCTCCTGAGTGCTGGGATTAAGGGCGTGCGCCACAGCGCCGGACTTTTGACATTTATTTTTAAAGAATATAAATCACGTGGGAAGCCAGCCCAAGTTAGAAGCAGACAAGCATAATCTGAGCTGTTTGCCCTGGTGCAGAGGAGATTGCCAAACTGCACTGAAGCAAACAGAGTTTGAGGTGGTGTTTAGTCCACATCCCCAATTGTGAGATTTATGCAGGCTCTCTTATAGGAAAACATTTGGAGTTCCTTAGCAGAAGTGATGGCCTTTAATACAGAACTCAGCGAAGATGCTGTAGGGGCCTGCGCATGCTCAGTTATTATGCAACGCCAGCTGTGGAACCCTGCTGTTCAACCTACAGGTCTACAATCCCCGGAAGACAACACTAGCAATGATCTAGACTTCCACATTTCCTGCCTCCCTTGAATTCCTAACATTTCCAAATGGCTGGAGCGCTCCTAAGAGCCTGCACCATTCATTATTACCTTGTAGGGAAAGAAAACCCCGGCAGAGCGGCTGTTCATTTCTTGCATAAGAACACCGTCTTCGTTTTAGAGATTTAGCGCTGATTAAATTTAGCTGTCAGGCTTTCGGAGTTCTCAGAGACGCCTTCCAATCTAGGTAGGGAAGAGGCATGCTGACACCCCCTTTCCTCCTACCTTCGTGCAAATTCCTTTTCAAACAGCTGGCCAGACATCTTTTTTGGAGAGCAGACCTTTGCTAGACTCCAGGTGCCTGCTTTGAATGGCTCTTCCCACCCTGGCAGCCCTGCTGGGGAAGAAGGCGTGTGGTACTCCCTGAGTGCAGTCTGCACTTGGCATCTTTCAGTTGAAACTGCTTCTTTGCTTTCTTGGGGGTGTCTGTTTGGTATTTTATTTTCGGGCTTAAATTTGGCAAGTGGAGCTCTTTTTATGTTTTGCTTTTCTCCCGAACCACCCGACTCTTCCTGTTTTGGGGTCCTACCCCTCCCTCCAGCTCCAGGATTTTAACTGAACAATCGAGGTTAGACAGTAGGGCAGGAAAAGCTGTTTCCCTTAACGAGTGTCTTTTAAAATGCACTTCCCGCTGCTTTCCTGTGGCGACAGAAGACAGTCACCCTGCATCCTTTCCGAGAGATGGCTGAGCGGGCTGAGTGGGGGAGGGAGGAGCAGCAAGCAGAGTTTCCCCAGACACATTAATTTGGATGTATTCTCCCGATAAACCCAGGACCCTCACAGATGCCTCTTTTGATACCGGCATTCTCATCCCACGCTTTCTCGGAGCGTTCACTACCAAAAAATGAAGTGAAAAGAGCGAATGTTCTATATATCGGTCGTCCGAATGCTTGCAGTGCGTGACAGCTGTTATGGCGCTCTGGCCTCCACAAAACATCCCGACAGAGGCATGAGATGTTTTGTAATCAGGTCCATATGCTCTAGGCTTGATTGATTATCAGGGTCCGCCTCAGATGTTATGCAATCACCAACCACTTTGATCTTCTCTTTCCTAGTCAGCATACCCAGCTGTATAAATAATATTAGTCCAAGCACAACTTCCTGAACAAATGGTAAAAAGAAAAAAGAAGTTAATAATGTCCTGTTTCTAGAAGCACAGGTGCTTCGGATCAATGGGGCTAATCTTGTGGAAACAGCCACACTAAGCCTTTTCCTAAAACAGAGAGCTTTTGTGCTTGCAGGTTCAGATTCGGGAAGAAACAGGAATTTTCTTGGAGCAATAAATTTTTTCTTTAGCGCTAATAGATTGCTAACATTCTGTGTGTGGTTTTTCCCCCCACTAAAACAAATAAAAGTAAAAGAATAAAAATAAAAGTACTAAAATCTGAACCATTTTGAGTAGCATATTATAACAATTAACTTCCTGCTTATGAGTTTTTCAAAGAGGACTCCCTTGAACACTTGAGACAAATACACAATTATAAAGCAGTCCTTCTCAGTGGCTACTGTCACTGAGTGACCCACAGGAGATAGAGATTTCTAGAAAACGGCCCATTTTGGGTCCCTTAAAAACACCTTTTGTGGCAAGGCATGGTCGAGCATGCCTTTAATAGCAGCACTCAGGAGGCAGAGGCAGGAGGGAGGCAGAGGCAGGCGGATCACTGTGAGTTCGTGGCCAGCCTGGTCTACAAAGTGAGTCCAGGATAGCCCAGGCTAACACAGAGAAACCCTGTCTCGAAAAACAAAACAAAACAAAACAAAACAAAAATGCCTCTTGTGATTGAGTAGATAATCTCCATAGCTGAAATTTTAGCCCTCTCTACATGACATGCATATTCCTATTCAAACCCTCAAAAGATAATCCCTTTGTACCTTTCTAGGCAAATACCAGAAGATCTATTCTAGCCTCTTTCCAGTTGAGAGGTGATGTGCTAGCATGTCTGATTCCAGTGGTGGGGATTTAACCTGGTGCTTTAACAATCATCCCTAACCTGCTGGGACCTGCTGATCTTTCTTATTAAGTTGGGGGCTGAACGAGGATCTAGCTCTATCTGTGCCTCCAATAAAATAACAACAGTATACAACAACAACAAGAACAACCAGAAAAGAGAATTGTAGTTTTATGGCCCTAGCTCTACCACTGTCTTGGCTTAGCTGGGTTGGTACAAACCTTTTAACCATTTGGACCCTTGGTTTTACTCATCTATAAAATGGTTGTAGCAGTAGAACTATATAGATGTATATATATATATATATATATATATATATATATATATATAAGACAGGGTAAATGACTAGATGGATTACTTCATGAAACTTTGATCATACTGCCTGGCCTTATAATGTGTATTTTAAAAAAAACACATTAGCTTCTGTGTGCAAAGGCAACATTTTTGTAATAATTTATGTAATTTCTATCCTGGTTTTACTAAGTTGACCAACTTTATAAAGCCAGATAAATCAAGAATGGGTATGGGAGGTGCAGAATCTTTAAAATGCCATAGGTTATGTAATCAGTATGTCATCAATATCCCTGCTTCTAATGTTTTAATGTTAAACGGTAGCTAGACATATGTGTTTTCTTTGACTTAGAAAACAGGCTTTCATTGCTCCTGTGACAAATGAAAAAAAAAAATGCATTGAAAATTTCAATCTTCCCAGAATCCTCTCTGAGCCACGCTTCCCTCAAAATATATTTGGCCAACAAATAATCATTGTTGACAAGCCATAGTGGCAAAGTACAAGTTTGTGTATTCAATAGAGACGTGCGACACTGGGGCAGGATATTCTGTGCCCTACTCAGAATAGTAGCCAGTCCCACATGAACAGAACCCACAGCATCAAAGCACTTTGTGAAGGGGGCCGCGGGGGGGGGGGGGGGGGGGGGGGGGGGGGGAGACAAGGTGGGGGCAGCCATGAGGGCCATGGTGTTGACAAGGACAAGGGAAGGCCCAGCTTCTAGTCACTTCTGAAGTAACTGACTGCACTTGAAGAAGTTATTTGAGTCTCAGTTCCCTGTTCTGTAACATCAGGAAAATTCCTGGTCATTACTTCTCACAGACCAAAGAACCATTACTACAGGAAAGGGCTCCATATTATCGGAGATCATTCCATAAATACAGGTTGCTATTGACAAGGTGGTCAACTAGAAGGACACAGAAACACTGAAATAAGCCCATGGAAATAAAGGCTCCCCTGAACAATTTTTACCTTTTTCCATTCCTTTGAAATCAGCAATTTCAATTTTATTTTTTTAAACTTTCCTTGGTTTAAGATTATGTCATGAACTAACTGCTAATTTACACAAATGTTCATTTCCACTTGGAAAAACACCCAACCACTCTAGACTTACTTTCTAGCTATGGGCCCAGCAGATCTGTGAGGCCATCCTGATTGTTTTTGCCTCTCTTCACTGGAATAGAAACTCAAATAGGCAACCTGCCTGATTCACCAGTGCCTCAAACAGGATACAGCGCCTGGCCTTAGTGGGAACCCAGTAAATGTTTGTTGAACCAAAGAACATGCAGATGTCATTTCCTCCGGCAGGTTGCCAACTGGCACCCAGAGCAAAGATGACTTAGGAAGTGAGAGAGAAGGAAGAAAAAGGGAGAGGGAGGGAAAGGGTGTGAGAGAGAGGGGGGGGTGAGAAAAGGAAGAGGAAGAAGAAGGAGGAGGAGAAAGAAGAAGAAGACATTGTGGATACATTGGAAAAAAAACTTTGGCAAATGTTTCAGTCATCTCTCTCTCTTTTTTGTTGTTGTTTGTTTGTTTTTTCAAGACAGGGTTTCTTTTGTAGTCCTAGCTGTCCTGGACTTGCTTTGTAGACCAGGCTGGCCTCAAACTCTCAGAGATCTGCCTTCGGAGTGCTAGGATTAAAGGTGGGTGCCACCACGCTCCAGACTGGCAACTGTTTCAGATAAGCACTCTCTAAGTGCTTCCTTTTCTCCTTGCTCTTATTCCCTAACCTCCAGAGAGGGCTGACTAGTATTGATCATGGGTTCTTTTCTCATAACAAAGCTTAAAGTAACCCCCCCCCCAAAAAAAACAAAACACACAGGCACAGCTATAGGAATACAAAGGACTACGACCTTGAAATGCTGCCTAAGCTTGTGACCTGCACAGAGAAGCAGTGAGCTTGCTGTGCGAACGGAGGGACAGAGATCCGTGAAGTCTAGGCTCCTCAGAGAGGGCTGAGTTGGAAGGCATTCCCACGCGGTGAGTCTTCAAAATGCATGGTGGCCTCACTTCAGTGGCTGCTCTTCCATCACAAGCTCTTGTGTAATTACCGTGTGACTTTGTATTTGCTGTGTAACACGGAATGAAACTCGCACCTTAGACCAACACCAATGCCCTTTCCACAGAACCCCTAAGAGCTCACGATTGGGAGAACTAGGGAACCTGGAGGCTGTGATGAAGTTGGCTCCAGGAAATGTGGCCTCAGGGACTCTTTTCCTCCCCAGGCTTGTGTAGCTCTCTCTCATTCTCTAAGGGACACTGTGAAGCCAACATTTGGGAGATGAATGGCATGGGGGTGGGGGTGGAGAGGTGGGAGAGGGTGGGGAGGGTGGGGGAATTGACCTTGGTGGCTTGGTAAATATTTGACCCAGTGACTCCACCTCCCACCCCCAGAGCTTAACCTTTAGCCTTGCTTGTTAGAGCCTGAAGCATGTGAAGAGCTATTTTGGTCAGAATCCTGGGATGTGGGTAACTGTAGCTGACACAGGATATGTTAAGCAAACAAACGAGTGTATTGGAAGAATGTAGAATAGCTAACAGTAAAGAAAAAAAAGTTGAAGAATCTGGTTTCTTTTAAAAAAAAATCTAAAATAAGCTGGGAATTCAGCTTTGGGGACTCATGTAATTTCCTGTGTTCTGAGACTACCAGGGTGAAATGATTTGAGGCATTCTGTTTCTGTGTCTCTTCCCTGGACATTGGAATTCCAGGCCAAGAGCACTGACAGGCCCAGCTTCAGCTGAGCATCCAGCTTTGCTTTGTTCAGGGTAGGGGAACTGCTGTGCTCTTTTCATTAGAAGAAATGTGGACCCCTTGGAGAAAGTCCAATCTCTTTACACACCATGTTGAGATACAGCAGCTTCTATAGCAAGAAGAGACGCGGTGCTGTGCCAGGGAGCTACGCAGAAGCAGACCTGACCGTGGTCAGCTCAGCATCTCCAGTTCAGCCTCACTTCTTCTCTTTCTTCCAAAGGCCGAATTACCATGCTAGACATCTCCACACTGGCCTAGTATATGCTCCTTCTCCTCAGAAGCAAGCGGGGGTGGGATGGGGTGGGGTGGGTGGGGGGTGTGTATAGCTTAAAATGTTGGAAGGGGAGATGAGTAAAGGGAGTGATGAAGGCTGTAAGTATGATGGATAGCGTGACTTCTTGAGGAGATAAGCTCTTTGCAGTTTTCCTCAAAGCAGCAGCAGAGTTTTGACTTAATTCCAAAGAACCTGATGTCCATTTATTCGTGGGGCAGCACCTTGCATTTAGCTTGTGCTGTTGTGACTGACTAAAGAGAAAGGCACGCACGCAATGCCAACGACGTTTTCCCTCTCGGTCTTTTTTCTAGAACTGGCTGCATCAAGCATTTTTTATCGCATCATATGGTACATAACTGATGCAGTAGATTCTTTTGTTGATTGGACAAACAAAACACTATGGGGCGGGGCAGAGTTTCAGAAGGAGCAGGGAAAAGCTGCTGGGTCAGCCTTGCCCAAGGAGGCAGCTGCCCAACTCTAGGAGTCAAGACTGACTGTGTCCCTTTGCTTCCATGCAGGGAAACTCTTACCTAATAAATGATCAGGCCACAGCGCATCCCAGGTTCTGCCCAAGTGCATCCCATTTGGAAGAAAGCAACCCTACCGGGAAAGAAATCTTTTCAATGAAATATCATGCTTGCCCGGAACGACGCCTTAGGTCTGTGACCCCTATACTGAGGAAGCTGAGGCAAGGAGGCTGAAAGGGTCAGCCTGGACTATTTCATGAACTCCAGGCTAGCCAAGGGTATATATGGAAGACCCGTTCAAAGAAAACAAAATAGACCCAATGAGCTAGCACAACAAAGAAAGGCAGTTGCCACCACATGATGACCTGACTTTGATCCCTGGGACTCATGTGATAAAAAGAGAAAACCCAGTCCTGCAAGTAGATCTTTGGCCTCCACAAGCATGCTATGGTGCGTGTGTGTGTGTGTGTGTGTGTGTGTGTGTGTGTGTGTGTGTGTGTATGTGTACATAGATGTACAGATGGGGAGAGTCAAGAACAACAAAATGATATGTTGAAGCATGTTTTAGCTTGAGGAAGAGCTGTCTGTTGTTCTTTAGGCAATATGTGGACTAATTTTTTTCCCCTTAATCCCATCCTTTATATTCTTTAAAATTTTCGTTTCTCAACTTTGTCTTGTGTAATGCGTAAAGAGCTAAGAATTGACTTTGATTCCTCTTGGAGCAACTCATTATATTCACTTGGATTTCTTTCTTACTCCCTCTATCACTTTCATTGCCTACTGTAGCAGATGATTTCCCACTAAGTCTCCATCCTACAGCCATGAGGCACTAAAGCAGGATGGAGCCGATGCTCACTGGACACCCATCACATGCCAGGCATTATAACAAGTGTCTTTGCTTAAGCTATTTCACTCACACTTGTAGGACTCTACATGGACGCCATCCAAGACTGGAGAGATTTTTAAAAGTTCCCAAGGTCAAAATACTAGTAATTGGAGGCTGGAGAGATGATGGCTCAGTGGTTAAGAGCACTAGTTGCTCTTCCAGAGGACCTGGGTTCAATTCCCAGCACCCACATGACAACTCACACCTGTCTGTAACTCCACTTTCGGGGGACCTGACAAAACACCAGTGCACATAAAATAAAAATAAATAATTATTTTAAAATACTTTTTACATATATACTAATAATTAGTAATTTTACATTCGACCCCACACCTACTAGATTTCAAAGCATGATGTGTTCAATGTGTCAGATATGACTTTGGATATTAGATCTACTAAGTGGGGCTGGAGAGATGGCTCAGCAGTTAAGAGTACTGGCTGCTCTTCCAGAGGTTCTGAGTTCAATTCCCAGCAACACATGGTGGCTCACAACCATCTATAATGAGAACTGGTGCCCTCTTCTGATCTGCAGGCACACATGTAGGCATAATACTCTACATGTAATAAATAAATCTTTTTTTAAAAAGAGCTACTAAGCATTAACTTTACATGTGCAAAGAGCCCATGAAGGCTAAAAATGATGTGAAAAGAGAGAGATATATGGAAGTAAAAAAAAAAAAAGGCTTTGCCTCATGGTACCCCACTCCCTCAAGGGACACCTGGGAGGTAGCAGAGTGACAGCTCTTGAAGTAAGTGATGAGCAGAAGGGTCCAAAGAAAGGACCACTAAGATGGGACCATGGGTTCAGGAGGCCATTCTGAAAGCATAGAGACTAGCCAAATGAAGCGTTCTCCTCCACTGACATTGGTTCACTCTTTCATATAACGAACACTTAGTACATGCCTATCAGTGTCTGGTCATACAACGATGAATAAGATATCATCTTATGAACCCTTAGTACTTTCCTCAAGCTTCCATATCTGTTGAAGCAGAGAGATTTCAAAGCTATTAGAACAAGTTAAAAATCCATTGTGCACTACCCTTAAATGTCTCTTCTATGATCAGTGTGTTGTGAGTATATGCTGATCGACAACGCAGTATCCATCTCACCCTCGTTTCCTGTGGAAAGCCTGGTGAGACTGTCAAATACAGGCGCTCTAACTACTCCATTATCAGCAAAGAGTTGCCTGACCCATGTTGGACCAATTCTTACTTTTTAATGGGAAGAGAGATGATAGAAAGATGGAGAAGTAATGGGCGAGCTGGGCGTGGTGGTGCACGCCTTTACTCCCAGCACTCGGGAGGCAGAGGCAGGCGGATTGCTGTGAGTTCGAAGCCAGCCTGGTCTACAAAGGGAGTCCAGGACAGCTAAGGCTACACAGAGAAACCCTGTCTCAAAAAAAAAAAAAAAAAAAAAAAAAAAAAAAAAAAAAAAAAAAAAAAAAAAAAACAAAAAAAAAAAAAAAAGAAAAAAAAGAAAAGTAATGGGCGAGTACTGTTTGGTACAGTGTACAGACCACAGAATTAGATGGATGCTGGAGTATCCCGTCCTACCAAGGCAGTTTTGTCCACTTATGGGTTTTCTGCTCCATTCTGAGAAGGCGTAGAACCACTGCCAGTAAATGTCTATTGTTTTGTTGTTGTTGTTTGTTGTTTTGTTTGTTTTTGTTTTGTTTTTCAAGACAGGGTTTCTCTTGTAACCCTGGCTGTCCCGGAGTAGCTTTGTAGACTGGGCTGGCCTCGAACTCACAGCAATCTGCCTGCCTCTGCCTCCGGGTGCTAGGATTAAAGGCATGAGCCACCATGCCCAATGTAAATGTCTATTGTTAAACAGTGGAAAGATATACAAAATCTCCCTGTTGAGGTATGGTTATGGAAATAAGGTGGAAATTTAATTAGGCTAGTGGAAGAAGAAACCCAGGCAAATGCTGGCAAGACACCAAATGCATTGGCTGGAAAGATGGAGCAGTTAGGCCAGGGCCAGACTCAGAAAGGATAGGCATGAGGATGCTCCTCATGATTACTAGACACAGTCTGTGAGATGTAAGATGAAAAACTTCTCAGGGAAACAAAATAAGGCGTCTCCCCTGATTTCCTTCCTGTTCATCTAGACAGTGTGATCTGATTTAGCATTGGTTTGGGCAGCGCTTTCTAATTTTTAAAAATTATGATTATTTGTTTTTTAGCATTTCATACATGAGTACTCTATGTATATCATTAGCAACCCCTACCTTCTCCTTTCATGTCCGCACCACTCAGCCTCAAGCTCATGACCACTTTTTAATTATTGTTACATATGAATACTTACATATGTTTTGATATGTGTGTATGTGTGTGTATCCTGCTGTGTCCTTACCATTGCTTGTATGTATACATGTTTAAGGTTATGCACATGGAATTAGATAACATATGAACAGGCTTATCCCTACAGAGCCCTGGCTCTCCTTTTCTCAGCAGGAATTAATTGTCTGTAGCTCTTTATCTAGAGGTGTGACCCTGTAAGATTTCCCTAATCCACTCTGGGGTGACAACTTGTGTTGTCATCATGCAGATCCTGTGTAGGCGACCTTATTGTTAAGATCTCATGCATGTGTAACTTCCTGGTCATATATATTCTCACAGCTGACCTCTGACACTACAATCTTTGCTTTCCCTCTGCCTTGAGCTTTCCACATAGGAGCTGTGTTGTGGATGTATCTACTGAGCTTGGCCACAGTGGTCAGTTTTTCCTCTTAACTTCTACCAGCTGTGGCTTATCTGTAATCTCTGTCTGCTCTGGTGCAAAACCGAGCTTCTTTGATGAGGGGTGAGAACTAAATGTATCTGTAAGCATATAGAATGCAGTTAGAAGTTACATTGGTTTCCAAAGTGATGGTAGTATGTTTCCTTTCAGGGTATACGACTTCACTAGTACTTGAGTAGTTTTACAGTACTAAGGATGAATTTCCTCCAATTAAGTGGACCATAAACCCAATTAAACAGCTGTTGGTTACCAATTAGAGAGCTGTTGGCTACAGCATGGGATTGATAGAATTAATATTGGGAAAATGACAATTCTACAAAAAAGCAATTTATAGATTCAGTGCAATTTCAATC
>OU015756.1:63618686-63632383 GCA_907169655.1 Acomys percivali
AAAAAAAAAAAGCATCCTAAAGTTCATATGAAACCACAAAGTACACCCAAATTGCCTTTCTAATCTGAAGCAAAAAGAACAACACTGGAGGGATTGCCATAACAGATTTCAAGTTATGTTCTAGAACCACAGTAATAGAAACAGCATGAACTGCAAGTTCTTATTTGCTAAAAAACGTCTTCTTCCATCACCATCCTCCGAGCCTTGTGACATATACATCATCTCCTCCTAAAATATTATCTAGGAAACTTGGCAGGGAAATGAAGTGACTCTTTCCATCTTCTCTTCAAAGGCCCAAGGATATGTGTTCAAGTAGGTTCTTGGAAACGGTCCTGGAGAGTGAGCTGCATTCCAACATCAACAAGCAACACTCGAAGAAATAACTGTGTGTCACAAGGGTACTTACTAAGACAACATTCCTACTTCCATGCTCGCCTCCGTGGCCACAGCCCACACGGTTCACACACACAGCCTTGCCACATCTCTATGGGGTGCTGTGTGCTATCAGTTCTGCTGCTTAAGGAAAGGTGTTTGAATGCCTGGCGTCATGGGGAAAGAATTCAACAACGCTTGGGCATGCAGAGATGTACTTGATGGACTGTGCTGTCCCCTCAGCAGAAGCTCATAGAACACGAGCAGGAACAAGCCTCTATGAGTCAGAGCCCACAGCCTGCTTGTCCTTTGTACTTTGTCTTTTGAATCAATAAATACAATAACACCCAGACCTATAATACCTTATCTGCTGAGAAATGAGCCAGTAGCAAAGCTATGCACTCAATCTCTGAACCAGCCTATACAAGAGCTTCCTAGTATTGGAGGGATCCATTTTTGGAGATGAAGAAAAGAAGTTGATAATCTTCTTGGGTTTTGCATTAGTTTCTTATTTTGTGTATCTTGGACACTGGCTACCTAAAAGGAAAAAAAAAAAAAAACCTGATATTTTTAATAAGCATTTTACTCGTACTTAAGAATAGCTCATAATTTCTTCAGTGATTTAATTACATTTTAAAAATTATATTTGAGACAGGATCTTTTGTACCCCACACTGGCTTAAATTCACTCTATGGCTAAGAATGAGCTTGAACTTGTGGTCTCCTTCCTCTGTGTCCCAAGTGCTGAGATTTTAGATAGTTGATGCCATGATGAGTTTATGTGGTTCCAGGCATCAAATCTAGAGCTTTGTTTGTGGTGGGCAAGCATACTACCAACCGAACTACATGCCCAGGCCCTTAAGTGATATTTTGAAAGGTAACTGTGAAGCCAGGCATGGTGGCACACGCCTTTAATCTCAGCACTTGGGAGGCAGAGGCAGGTGGGTCACTGTGAGTTTGAAGCCAGCCTGGTCTACAAAGCAAGTCCAGGACAGCCAAGGCTACACAAAGAAACCCTGTCTAAAAAAAAAAAAAAGATAGCCGTGATAACTTCTGGGGCCCAGAATTCTCAAAGCCATGCAGGTAGATTGCCCAAGGAAACCATGTCCATGGGCACCCGAGTTTCAAGGGAGATTTTCATGGGTGGTAGCAGGAGAAGAGCCAAAACATCTCATCACGCTTTATGCCCTCACATAACTTTTACTTGAGAATTTGACTTAGATCATTGTGTTTGCTGCAGCTTGCTCAGCCAGGTTTTGTTTCAAACAAATTTCCTCCAGTTTCTTTGCCAGCAAAGCACACTTCACAGAAAAGCCTCAATGTCAATTCAGGCTGCTCCGCCAGTTTTATGCATTTTCAATGTAAAGAAACAACAATTAGGATATTTTCAATGATGAGAAGAACTCTATTAAGCTGCCACAAATGTCAAAAGTTCCTGGCTCTGTTAACACTTATGTAATTGTTCTGGAAACCCCACGCACCGGAATAGACCTACAACACCAGGCATGACTCACCGTATAGTTCTATGCACATACTCCAAAGCACCCTCCAGTTGGGCTTTATTTTTGCTTAGAAAAAAATTAATAAATGACAAAATATGGTGCCTCAAATGGAAAACATTTCCCCTGTAAATCTTTCTTTTCTTTTCTTTTTTCAAAATTCCATTTTTTGTTTTTGTCCATTCCTTCCAACCTCCCTCCCCCCATGAAGAGCATCAGAAGATTACGCTGTTTTCATTGATAAAGCAGCCAAATGGGCAGGTATTAAAACAGGTTGAAACTTGGAAATTCTTCTGGAAAAAAGAAAAAGAAAAGAACACGTGTATTCTCAAATTTCCAAATGGTCTTTATTTCCTCTTGTGACTTTATACCCAAGGTTTTTGTTTGGTTGGGCTTTTTTTGGGGGGGGTGGGCAAAAAGGGTTGTTTTATTTATTTATTTATTTATTTATTTATTTATTTATTTATTTATTTTCTTTTTTTAGTTGTGGCTGGTAGCAATATGATTGGTATTTAAGCTTCTGTTCCGTGCTAAAGAAAATGACGTCTGGGATGACCAGCTGATCAGCCTATGCGCAGCTGGACCTACCTCAATCTCGAAGCCTCAATGGGAACCTTCCTTGCTAATAGCTTTTTTTATAAGGTTGGATGTTGTGGGGGGAGGGAAATGGAGGAAAGCATATGGCATCCTGGCATCTTGAATCCCCAGGGGGCATGCTAGAGGCAACTTCTAGTGCTAAGGCAGCCTGTGTTTCATTAGTAATACACACTTTCCAGACTAAGAATCCTATCCGTTCTAAGGCAAACCAGACCCAACAGACAGCCTGAAACAGGTTATGGGTTGGAATTGATGTCTGGGCAGTAATGGAGGCTCAGCTATTTGGTTGTCATCAAGGCCTCGCAAGAAGTCATCAGTCTGTTCCCCACCTGCAAAGGGCAAAAGGGGACTTGAGCAGTAATCATCAGCGTGCCCTGACTTGGGCCTGGGAGACAAGAACAGGGTTTCTGGGGCACTAGAACAGGGTTCCAGAAAGGACCTATACTCCAGGAAAGCCTGATAGGGAAAGAAGCAAGGGGAAAACCTAACTATGGAATGGAACGTGAGCTGGAGAGATAGCTCAGTGGGTATCAAGTCCCGGCTTTACAAGTGTGGAGACTGAAATTTAATCCCTAGAACCAACATAGTCACGCTGGGTGTGGCAGTAGGAAGCGCTAGTCTTAAACGTTCCTGGCCTGTGAGACTGTCACAAAGGAGTTGGATGGTGCTTCTGAGGATGACCCTTTGCTGTTATTTGGCCTCCACACACATACGCAACAACCCCAAACTCCCAGTCATACACATTAAAAAGGAGAATTAGGACACAAGTGAAGATAGGAAGTAGAAGGCGTCTTGCCACTGGCAACAGAGCTGGAGCTGCCGACAGTACCCGGACTCTGGAGGAGCCAATACTGAACAACACACTGGGCATCACCAACGTGTCATCACGTAGTAGCCCAAGATGAAAGGGCTTTCCTAACACCCATCATACAGATGAGAAGATGGAGCTACTGCAGCAGAGTCTTGAAGAATTTGGTCTGAGATGGAACCTACATCTTCTAAGTGAGAGAGATTCATTCTTACTTGGGCACTTCACCTTCCAGAAGGGACAGAGCTGCTGTCTGTGGTGGGGGAAGGGGTTACAAGAGCCATGTGTCTCTCCCTTTCTTCCCCTATCTTGAATGAATAAGGACAGCATGATCTGTGTGGTCCTAGTGAAACAACCCGCACTTTTACCTTTCCCCTGCGACCCCAGAAGGCACTAGATCTGCACTTCTCAACATGTGGTCTGTAACCCCTTTGGAGTCACATGTCAGATATCCCCCTCATCAAAAATGTACATTATGATTATTGGCAGGAGCAAGTTACGGTTCTGAAGTAGCAAGGAAAAGAATTTTATGATGGGGGGTGGTCAGCACAACATGAGGAACTGTATTAAAGGGTCACAGCATTAGGAAGGTTGAGGACCCCTGGACATATTCTCCTTTAAGTCATTTACCTTGGTAGCCTTAGGATATAGAACCCAGGAGAAACTGAATGAAATGACAAGAAATGAGAGAGCGAGAGCGAGAGAGAGAGAGAGCGAGAGAGACAGAGAGAGACAGAGAGAGAGAGACAGACAGACAGAGAGACAGAGAGAGAGAGAGACAGAGACAGAGACATAGAGAAGGGGGCAGGAAGACATTTGTTTCTAGCACAGCAGACGGAGGGATTTCATATTCACCCACTCACTGCGTCTCGGGGCCGCATAAGTATGTTATAGAGATTAACTCCTTTTGTCATCACTATACTAAAAGGTTAGCATTCTTTTTTCTTTCTTTCTTTTTCTTTTCCTTTTTGGTTTTTTGAGACAGGGTTTCTCTGTGTAGCCTTGGCTGTCCTGGACAAGATTAGCTTTCTTAGTTTGCAGTCTCCTCATGAGTCTCCTGAGGTCCTCAGAGATTTAGCAAGTTGATGTGTTAGAGGCCCACTTGGCTCCAACTTGATGTAGCTCAGTGCTTCCCAAGTACCGGGTCACAGGCACATTTGTGCTCCTCCTACACTACGTATCACCCTCAATACCCTCTGGGGTCAGGGGTACAGTCACAGTCACCTTCTCTGGCTGAACAAAAGTCCAGCACTTCCTTTCAAAGCGAGCCATAAAGATCCCACAGCCTGGTATGGAGCAGGCAGAGGCTCTCAATCAGTTGCCGTCAGCATCGCAGTTGAAGTGTACAGCAGTTCTAGTTGGACTACTCAGAAGCCCTGTGTTGACCTCTGTTGTTTATTTCTCTTTGGCTCTTTAGCAGAGTGTGTGCCATCTTGTGTGACCTGTTCGAGACGGCTGCGAACCTGTCGAAATGATGCACCCACAAAGCGAGACAACAATCCTGTCTGCGCCCCACACTGTTTGCTTTGTGAGATTCCAGACTGTTTAATCTGCCCTACCTCATCCTAATAACTCCAGATTCCACTCTTCTTAATGACTTTCCCCTCCTTAAATGCCTACACAGTTATCTTTGAAGAAGGCAAAAAAGCAGAGATGAATCATTTGCAGGAAACGAGGAGGGGGGGGAAGAGTGTGGTTGGAACAGCAGATGGCTGAGCGTGTGGGCACATAGCTGTCTCTGTTGTTCCTCCCGCCACGCTCTGGAAACAAGTCTCTTGGAAGCATATATTCATTCCAGGGTGGGGGCTGCATCCGCTTTCAGGTACTGACATGTAAATCCATATCCGCTGGGATTCATTGTAGACATCTAAACTCTAGGCTCAAACCCAGGTTGGACTATTACTTGACATTTAGACCTTCTAGACTAGACAGAAAGTGATAAATTATTTCAATTAATGGAAACAGAATTTCTCATGCCATCTTTTTTCCCCCCTCCTGCAGGATGTGAAGTAAGTGTGTGGGTATTCCTCGTGTGTTGCGATGCCAGCTCTCTGGCCTTATAAAGGGCTGGTAAATGCTTCTAAAGAAGTTGGACTGTGCTTTCAGAGAAAAATATAGGTTAAGCAGAAAGTCTCAGATTGTTCTATAGCTTGTGGATGTTGGTGTGTGAAAAGGACATACAGACAATGTTCTGCATGCTTGGGGACAAGTACTGACGGGAAAGCTCACTGGAGTTAGCTGGCTGATGGATGCATCCAGGCGACTGTGGTCCTTTTGTTTGAACGAGTAGACTAGATTTCTAGAATTCAAAGCAACATAGAGATGAAAAGAGTCTTTCTCAGAAGGCTTCATTTTGCCCCCTTTTGCCCTTTATTTAAATTGTCAGATGCTGGGCGGTGGTGACGCACACCTTTAATCCCAGCACTCAGGAGAAGTAGAGGCAGGCAGATGGATGTGAGTTCGAGGCCAGCCTGGTCTACAACGTGAGTCTAGGACAGCCAAGGCTACACAGAGAAACCCTGTGTGGAAAAACCAAATAAATAAATAAATAAATAAATAGTCAGATGTCCTCCATGTACATGCCAGGGGAAAACTATTTGTTGTTTTATTTCTACACGTATATGCTCACTTAACTGACAGACTGTCTTCACCTGCCTTTTCTATTTCCGTCATCACCATCTGCCCTCTGGACCCGTACCACAGCACAGCTAAGCAGAACATTATCTGTCCTGTTTCCCTTAAGGTGAGAGGTGTTTTGGTAGAGTCTGGATAGGTCTTAGCACAAAGTACCTAGCACACATGACTTGGAAACAAAGTGCTGTGGTTTAGAACACAGTTGACGAATGAACACATTAAAAGACACTTTTAACGGGCAGAAGAGATGGCTTATTTGGTAACTGCTTGCTGCAGGTGCGTGAGCTAAGCACCCACTTAAAAGGCCAGGCACAGCAGAAGCGTCTGTGTGCCAGAGCCAGGAAAGCAGAGACAGGGATTCCCTGGGGTTTGCTGGCTGCCTGGTCTTGCCAGATAGGTAAGCTTCAGGTAGATCGAGAAACCCAGTCTCAGAAACAAGGTGCCGAGTAATAGAGAAGAAATGTGACCTCTACCATTGGCCTCCTCATACACATTCACGCGCGCACACACACACACATACACAGTCGCCTTTAATAATTAATAGTAAACATCATCTGATTACACACGAGTAAACTCAGTACGGAACTCAATATGTGGGATCACAGAACATATTTCATAAACCATAACTCAAGATCATAAACTCTGTTAACAGCAGAGTTCCCACTTCTAAACTCATGACAATTTAGTGACTTTTTATCTGAAAATCTTTCAGATCAAACCCACAAAGACACTAGTTCTTAGATCTTAGTTACTTTTCATAATTTTAAGACGTGACTGAAATAGACCAGTTTTTGTGTTGCTCGAGATTTCTTAGCTTCCCCTAACACACCCCTCCCCCCGACTCCCCCACCCCGTGTCTTAGCTCTTTCCAAGTGATCTAGGGAGAGAGTGGAATTTGGCCTCCAGCGGTAGGAACCTCCAGGGCTTCAGGACACAGGTGTGGCGGGAGTGAGCTCACAGACCTCACACATTACGGCTGCCTCCCTCCCTCCCTCCCTCCTTTTCCGGGCACTTCAGTTTGAGCTCTGTAATCTAGCTTCCCCACCCTCTTCCATTAAGTGGCTTACTAACAACCCAAAAGTATAAGGAAGTTAGGATTTCAATCAAGGGATTAAAGTTCAGGGAGAAAATTCCCTCTGTCTTTCTTCAGTTACCCCCTTCCCACCACTCCAAGGTGACTTGCAGGACACAGCTACTGGCTACGGGCTGTTGTTTGTGTAGAGAATATCAATCCGGTCCTTTGGACACCACAGCATTTGTATTTCTTCCTTCCCTGCCTCACCCGCCCTCCTTCACTTTACAGCCTTGGGATTCTTACCTCCCAGCATAGCCTGACGTTTTATTTTCCAGAATATTTGCTAAGAATTATATGCAACTCTATCTAGCGCCTGCACCCTTCCCCTCAACTTGGCTTCTTGCCAACAGTCTGTTGTAAAAGTAACTTTTATCCTCTCGGCTCAGCCGTTGTCTGGGAGGCTCACTGCCTCCTTCTGCTAACCTAGGCCTAGTCCTGGAAGCTTCTAGCCTCCGTACAATCTAACCTAGGCCTAGAATGTTTTCGGCCTCTGAGACTTACTGCTTGAGTAGCTCACCCTCCCTTGTTCATTCTGAGCTCTGGGCTGGCTGGTTTAACTCAACTGTTCTAGCTCAAACTCTTCTCCCAGCTGACGTATTTAAATCTGGTTTCTCTTGGGCCCCAAATTGCTCTGTTTGACCTCAGACTAACTCAGCAATCTGCTCTAATCTTCTGGCTGCTTCTCATTTTTCTAGCCTGTTCCTTATTCAGCCCATCCCCTCCTGATGAGGTAGCTGTGGATCTATAATTCTTAATTAAGGTTGGCTAGACTTTTTTTTTTTTTCCCAGTAAATTGTCTCTGTGTCCAGGGTATATAACTCTTTGTCTAACTTAACCTGGGGCTTTAATCTCATCCATCTGTGCTTAGATGTTGGCCAGAGGTTCAGCCCAATGTGGATACATGTTCAGCGTGTGTGAAGCCAGGGGTTACTCTCCATCATCAAAAGAAGAAAAATCAGATGTGTTTGTACGCTGGTCGTTATTGCCTTGGGTCAGTCATCTCTGGCTAGTCTAGCCTAGTGGAGCTCCTTATGGAAGCCCAACCCTTAGCATTGGCAAACCCACTTCCCTGTCTCTACATACACAACTAGGGACCTAGGTGGCTGTCCCCCTTTTTTTTTTTTTTATAAGCAGTAACTCCCACCTCTGTACCTAAGAGAGAGCCGGTCAGAGTAGTATTTACCATCTTTCTCATTCAGGAATTTTTTTTTCCTCATTCTAGTTTTGTAGATTTCAGCTGCCAAATGAACTGTGATATTTAGGGATTGTAAACAGACACTTAAAACCTTCCCAGATGGAAAGCGGAGCTAAGGGACTTCCCCTACTTCCTTCTGACTGGTTGAGATGGTGTCTTTTGCTTGAGGGCTGAGGGGAAGAGTTAAGGCCTTCAGATAACCGGGAAGCATCACTTTCTCTTTTCTGCTCCCACTGAGGCAGGAACTGTGATGCCGGCTGGTACGTTAAAGCTCTTAACGTGGTTGCTTAAATCTCTTCTTAATAAAGTTTGCACAGATAATCTATGGCCAAGACAGAGTTTATGGCAAATGCTGAAATAACACAAATACACCCCACAAGGAACCTAAAGAGCGGGACAGTTTCCCATTGCAGTTTGGGATTAGAAAGGAAAAGTCAGACAATTGAATTATGTCTCAAAGTGTGCTTGAAGGTGGCTGAGTAACTATGTTTATTTTTCCCTCTGTGAAACTAATGGTTGACTCATAGTATTTAAATCTACTGGCTATCATGAGAATATCATTGTGGTTGGATAATAAGGCATAAATATAATATTGAAAATCCACTTACTTGGAAATGGATAAAGAATAGGAGTATGCAGTTCAGAAGAAAGAAACATTTTTGGTTTATTTTCTGGTTGCTGATTGAACCCAGACAAGGCTAGATAATTACTCTGCCAGTGAGCTACATTCCCAGTGGAGGAAAGGCCATTCAAACAGCCTGTGAGTGTCTGAAAAATGCTCGACTTCGATACTTTTTATAGTAACTTAAAAAGTTAAAATAATCTAATAATTTGACCTTTAACGGACAAAGTATAGATTAAAAGTTCCTATGTGATTGTCTATATCAGCTCAGCAGAGGGCTTTGGAGGCATTTTGAGAGGGGTGTCTTCCACTGGTAATGTAAACTAGCATCTGAATACCCTCTATCCATTTGTGAGTGCCTAGACTCTGACCAAATGACTCCACACCTAAGATTTGTAGATATATGCTCACATAACAAAAGGATGTGTAACAATGTTATAGCTTGTGCCAGCAAAACTGATCCTGATTAACTAAATAAATTATGCGATGGGCACCTAACACAATGCCGTGTGTCACTAAAAAGATTGAGGGGCAGCTGGGCGTGGTGGCACATGCCTTTAATCCCAGCATTCAGGAGGCAGAGGCAGGCAGATTGATGTGAGTTCGAGGCCAGCCTGGTCAAAAAGGTAGTCCAGGACAGCCAAGAATACACAGAAACCCTGTCTCAAAAAAAAAAAAAAAAAAAAGGGGGGGGGGCGGCCAAGAGAGATGTCCTAGTGGGAAAAGGCACTTGCTGCCAAGCTTGACAACCTGAGTTTGACTCCCAGAATCCTCATGGTGGAAGGAGAGAACTGACTCCTGCTCACTGTCCTCTCACTCCGCACATACACATGACAGCACCACCCCATGTAGAGACAAGTTAATAAATGAGAAAAAGAGAATAAAGGCTCAAGGAAGCTGGGCCTGGTGACAAAAACCTATATATAGTACCAGCTGCTTAGAAGCTGAGGCAGAAGGATTGCCATCATGGGCTGGCTATACAGTGTGAATTCTCAGCCACGCTGGGTAAATTAGTGAAACCCTGTCTCAAAAATCTAAAAGTAAAAAGAGGGCTAGAGACACAGTTCGGTGTAGTGCCTGACTCACGGGGGAAGGAATGAGGAAGCTCTCTATTTTTCTGGAATGAAGCCGTCTCCAAAATGTGTGAAGAGAAGACGCAAACTGTATTCCAATATGTGTATGGATGCATATTCTTGTCCACAGACTGTCTGAGTAGACATACTGGAAGGCAGAGAATGGTGGTTGTCTTGGGATGGGGAACGGGTGACTGGAAGGCAGAGAATGGTGGTTGTCTTGGGATGGGGAACGGGTAGCCAGGAGAGACACGCTTTCCCTCCTTTCCCTTCCCTTTGTATTCCGTTCCATGCACAAGTGTCATGTCCTCTCCCACACCCCCCCCCCCCCCCCCCGATAAATCAATCATGCTTTACCTTTTCCTTCTTTGGTTTTGTTTTCGCTTGATTAAAAAAAAAAAAAAACTGTGCACATTTATTTAAAAGTTATAATATATATATACACAGACATTTGAAAGGAGCTTTTGTTGGCTTTGTGGGTAAATTAATTATACTTTGTAGTTCCAAATCCCATGGCAACCGCATACATTTTTTTTTTTTTAAAGCAAAGGAAACATTTTGAAAGATTACACTAGAACGAGATAATGTAACTGCCCGCTGTACGGTGTTCGCGAGTAAATGAACCTTCCCTGCTTCCCCTGGCCCTGTGGTTCCCGCGGGCCCGCCCCCCCCCCCTCCGGCCGGCCCGGCCGCCCCCCCCCCCCCCCCCCCCCCCCCCCCCCCCCCCCCCCCAGTTCTCTGCAGTGCAGGAAGGATGCGCACAAGAGCAGTCACCGAGGCCTGTGAGACTCAAACTGCCCTTAAAATAAGAACAAGGCTGTGGTAAGAATTGACGAGGGCTTATTCTTCTGTTCTTTGTATTCTTCCGATTGCTTCGCGACAAATTTCACCAGCTGAGTTTTCCAGGAAACAAATAATCGGAATAACGCAGTACACTAGTGCAAATATTTCCACCCCGAAGGACTGACCATTTATGCTTGTGCGGATGCACACTGGAAAGGAGTGTATCTTATCTTATCTTCTCTTCCTTGCATGCTCATATGTCTCCTCGTAGGGTCATGCTGTACCTATATATTTTTTTTAATTAATTATTTATGCTAGCACACACAGGGGTGGCATTTTTATACATGCGCCTTATTGTACTTGGTTCTTACTCTTCCGCCAAACCTGCTGCTCTCAACTCTTCCCTTTTTCCCTTTGCCTGGCTCCAGAGAGTCCTTTTTTTTTTCCTGCATCATGTCACATGTACTCCATTATTGGAAACAACCCTGAGATCTCTTCCTTTCTTAAAAAGTATTTTAGCAGGTCATGGCTTTTTAAAGTGAAATCTACTTTATCAAGTAACAGACTCGTTACATCGACTTGCTTTTGGCTTCTCTCTGCTTGATAAAATTATTTTCCTTTTTTTTTTTTTCTTTTTTTCAAGACAGGGTTTCTCTGTGTAGCCTTGGCTATCCTACACTCACTTTGTAGACCAGGTTGGCCTTGAACTCACAGCGATCCGTCTGCCTCCGCCTCCGGAGGAGGGCTGGGGTTAAAGGTCAGCGCCACCATGCCCTGCCCCGTTTCCCATTCTTTGACTCAGTCTACAGTTGCCTGTACTGGTGGGATACGTTTCTCACAGGCAAAGTTGTGTCTCATGTTTTTGTTTTGTGACAATGTCAGTGTGCACCTGTGCCTGCTTTGGAACGAGCTATGTAGACCAAAGTTGAGCTGGCCTCACACTCCTAGAAACCCACCTGCCTCTGCTTCCCGATTGGTGAAGTAAAAGAATTAAAGGCACGTGCTACCACGCCCAGCTTGGATCTGTATTTTCAATCTTATCAGCTAGCCTCGTCTCTTTATTGGTAAGCAGTGGCCATTTACTTGGTAGGTTGTTGCCAGGAAGTGATTACTAAGTCCTATGATGGTGCTTTCCTGGCTGCCTTGAGGATTTCTTACTGACCTCTTCCCCTATCTGGCCTAACCATTTGCCTGTTTACTGTGTCACTCCCAATGGGCTCCGTTCTAGCTGTGATCTGTTTTTCTCGTAAAATTTATTCTCTCCTATGACTGAGACTCCCTTCCCTGTGAGTCAGTACACAGTGGCTCTCAACCCTCCGAATGCTGCCACCCCTTAATACAGCTGCTCATGTTATGGTGATCAACCTCTGCTACTGTTATGAGTTGTAGTGTAAACATTTGTATTTCCCAATGATCTTAGTCAACCTCTGTGAAAGGGTCATTTGAACCCCTCCCCCCCCAAGAGGTCTCAACTCACAAGCTGAGAACTGCTGGTACCTCATGTTCCCTTAAGTTTCTTCTTTGGTGCCAGCTTAATGATCAGGAATAGCTACAGCTCATGCTTATCTTGCAATGTCCTTATTTCTGCAGTAAATTTAAAAGGTGGCTTTGATTGATAGAGTAATTTTGGTTGGCAGTCATTTACTTGTAGGGCTTGAAAGATATCATCCCATGCTTTCCCAGAGTTTGTTCTGATGTCTCTGCCTTTGTCAGTAGATTGGCATTTTCCCCTTCGAGTTTTCAATATTGCTTCTTTGCTTTATGTTTTTGACATCTTGACTGTGATCTGTCATGGAAACGTTCTTCCCCACATCACGTCTGTTTGGGAGTATAAATGCCTATTGTGTTTGAGTGTCTATAGCTTTCTCTAGGTTTGGCGAATTTTCTTCTATAGTTTCACTGAGTGTATTATTTGCGCCTTTATTGTTTTTCTCAGCTTGTTCTGTTCTGTGTATTCTCATGTGTCCCTTGACTGTATTCCAGAGTCTGGCACATTATGATCATGCTTTATGACTTCATTTTACTTATTGATGTTTGAATATGGTGCTTTCTCCGCCTTGTCCTGCATCTCTGATAGCTCATCTTCTGCTTATCTATTATCTATTGGTAATGCTTTTCTTCTTTTCGTCCTTTGTTTTCATTTATTGAGTTTTTTCATTATTAATATTTCTACATAGATTTTATTTTCCTCCAAAAAAAAAATAAATCTCAGTTTCCTCGACTGGCTTTTCTTTTCTATGTTATTGATTTTTCAGCCATGTTGCTAATTTTCTTGTCTACATTCCTGTATTTTTCTTGTATAATGCTCTCTTTCCTCTCCAGGTCCTGAGTTGAATTCACTTGCTTATTTATACCATCTTTCTGTAAATCATCTAGCATTTTACTTACTTCAATATCTTTCGATTCTGTTGTTAAGGAGTCACATCACCTTACTTTTTCATATTTCTTATGCTTCTGAGTTGCAATGTGTATATCTGTTGATTTGTTTATCAATCGCAGTTTTATTTAGGGATTTTTTTTTTTTTTTTGAGACAGGGTCTCTGGGTAGCCTTGACTGTCCCAGATTCAATTTGTAAACCAGGCTGGCCTTGAACTCACAATGATCCTCCTGCCTACTCAACTTGAAGTATTACTTAGAAGAAAACAAACTGCTGTGGAATCCCCCTTCTGTTGCCCCTACCAGAAGCTGCATGGCTGAAGCCATGCTCAGCTCACCTTCTGGTATATCTCCAATCTTTGTTTGCTTGGTTGTTTTTGGTTTCTGATACAGTGTTTCTCTGTGTAGCCTTGGCTGTCCTGGACTTGCTTTGTAGACCAGGCTGGCCTTGAACTCACAGTGATCCTCCTCCCTCTTCCTCCCTGAGTGCTGGGATTAAAGAAAAGCATGTGCCAATATGTCTGGTTTACCACCAATCTTTTTTCTCCGTACTTTTTGGAGAATCTTTTACCTCCAATGTGCTTTCTCTCCTTCTCTTTTGGAATAGAGTCTTTTTTTATTATTATTATTATTATTATTATTATTATTATTATTATTATTATT
>OU015756.1:63632393-63687408 GCA_907169655.1 Acomys percivali
TTATTATTATTATTATTATTATTATTATTATTATTATTATTATTATTATTATTACAACTCTCTTCTTCACTGGCACACAGAGGTAGAGGTAGCTGCTAGCCCAACATCTTACCCAGAAATCCTACTTCAATTTTATATGTAAAATGAAGTACTTTGGAGGTCCCCACTGTGAGTAGGCTCAGATAATCCATCCTTGGCCCTAGGACCCTATCAGTCATAAAACATTGTCATCCTTTTGTGTTTTCATTGCAGACACTGTTCTAACAGCACTGAGTGCTACCGTTGTAACTTCTGTCTTGTGTCCTTCCTTCCTTCCTTCCTTTTTTTTTTTTTTTTAAGTACTGGGAAAATAAATACAGGGCCTCAAATATTCTGTCCAACTGATCTACCATTGAATGACAACCCCAGCCCTCTTTTTCTCTTTTTTTCCCCTCTTTGTTTGTTTGTTTGAGACAGAGTTTCTCTGTGTAGTCTTTTTTTCTCTTTGAGACATGGTCTCTCTGTGTGTATTGGCTGTCCTGGACTCACTTTGTAGACCAAGCTGGCATCGAACTCACAGTGATCTGCCTGCCTTTGCCTCTGGAGTGTTGGGCTTAGAGGCATGTGCCACCACACCTGCCCTGATTCTTAACTTAGATGTTTTATAATCTCCTGCCAGTATGCCTGGCCCACAATTCTGCAAGAGGAGTAATAGGAACAGTATTCATTACAGCTTTGTTCATAATGGGAAAACTAGGCCTTTCTTTACAAAACTTCCTCTCTGCAGAACAAGGTCTGTAACCAAGCAGGTTGCAAGGGCACTTTCATCTGGAAAGCAACAGGCTTTTCTATTGAAGATGCCACTTCCCGGTAGGGACTACTCAAAAGAACCCTTCAAAGAGGCTCTGCTGATGCCATGGCTCAACCTTCCATATCTCAGTACGTTTGAAAAAATTACATAATAAACCATTAAGGGGTGATGGCAGCTTCCTCTCCCCAAGAAAAACGATTGCAAGTCACATTTAAAAGAACGTTTTTTTCCCTTTTCCTGGCTACAATTGCAAGCATCTCTCGCTACCACTGTGCACGAGGAGGTAGGATAAGTATTTTGTCATATTCTATTATTAGGGAGGGATTCTGAGTCACAGAGAGGCTAAGTGATTTTTTCTAGCCTCAGAAATAAAAGGATGAAAACGAAGCTAAATGATGACTGCATTATTTTAGGAAGAGGACAAGTGTGTTGGTGTAGCCTCATTTTCCTGGACAACGGCAACAGCTTCCCAGTTGGTTTTCCTGCCCCCAGCTTCTCTCTGCTTTGCAGCACACTCACCCCATTAGCAGAATTAGATTCTGAATTCATGCCACAACACCTTATAAATAGCTCTGATGAGGTCTCATGCCCCCCTCCACCCTCATCCTCCCCTCCAAGGGGGGAAATCTCAAGTTCAAACTCTTTTTGTTTGTTTGTTTGTTTTGTTTTTTTTGTTTTTCAAGACAGGGTTTCTCTGTGTAGCCTTGGCTGTCCTGGACTCTCTCTGTAGACTAGGCTGGCCTCGAACTCACAGTGATCCGCCTGCCTCTGCCTCCTGAGTGCTGGGATTTAAAGCTTGCCACCACTGAGAGATCCAACCTAACTCTGTGTTTTGAAGCAGGGTCAGAAAAAGGACAGGCCCTGAGAAATTCCACCCTGCAGAGCTGACAGTTTTAGCCTGCACAAACAGGAACTTACCCCACTGGCCCCACCCCAAGACAGTTCCCTATAGTTTTAGAACCACCCAATCGAATTAAAGGTCATGTTAAATAGCCAATAGGATTGTTACAAATCTGCCTTCAAAAAAGTATAAAAACTCAGTGCTTCTGTTACTGGGAGGGGGGGAGGGTCCTCCAATCCCTTGGGTGCAGGTAGGTCCTGTCACATTGGACCAATAAAATTCCTCTTGTATTTGCATCAAACCGGCCTCCGCCTCTGCCTCTGCCTCTGCCATCGCTTCCAGATAGAATCTCCCTATCAGAGTCTTACACCACCGCTCAGCTCAAACTCTTTTCGTTCTTTTTTTTGTTTTTGTTTTTTGTTTTGTTTTGTTTTGTTTTTTTGAAGACAGGGTTTCTCTACGTAATAGATTTGGCTGTCTTGGGACTTCCTTTGTAGACCGGGCTGGCCTTGAACTCAAAGATTCCCCTGCCTCTGTCTCCCGAGTGCTGGGCCTAAAGGCCACCATGCCCGGCTCAGCTTCCTTTTTTTATCCCTTGTGGTCACGGTTTGGATCTTGAATGCCTCACAAAGGCTGTGTGTTGAAGGCATCATTTCTTGGGGGCTGAGATAAAGGGAGGTGGTGGAAATTTAGGAAGTGGGGCTGAGTTAAGAGAGACCAGCTGGGCATGGTGGGACACCACAAGCCTGTGATCCCCGCACTTGCGAGGCAGAGGCAGGCGGATCTTTGTGAGTTCAAGGCCAGCCTGGTCTACAAAGTGAGCCTAGGAAAGCCAAGGCTACATAGAGACATCTTGTCTCTAAACAAAATTCAAAAAACAAAAACAAACAACAACAACAAAAGAAAGTTAGATCACTGGACCTGAACATTTGAAGGAGATACTGGGACACCAACCCATTCCTTTCTTTCTTTCTTGGTCACCGAGAAGTGGCGTTCTCTTCTGCTTGTGTTTCCTCCCAGTGCTCGGCATCATTACAGGCCCCAGAACAACAAAGCCAGCCGACCACCACCTAAAATATCCTAAAGAATATCCACCTGCTACCTTTTTAAATGAGCGTTGAGTGTCTTCCCTGCATATATGTCTGTGTGAGGGTGTCAGATCCCTTGGTACAGGAGTTACAGACAGTTGTGAGCTGCCATGTGGGTGCTGGGAATTGAACCCTGGTCCTCTGGAAGGGTTCAGTGCTCTTAATAGCTGAGCCATCTCTCGAGCCCCACACCTAAATAAATCTCTTTAACTGTAACTCCAAATACATTTCTCTTCCTTTGAGTTGATTGGCCTCAGGTGTTTTGTCACAGCCACAAAAAGCTAATGCACTTGGGAATGGGGGAAGGGAGAATTCTGCTCTTCCTCGGGGATCCAGCTCACAGAGAGGTTTCTGTGGGCCACTTGTCACTTCCGCACTTACTTCCTCCTTCCACACTTACTTCCTCCTTACTTCAAGAGTAGATGAAACATTTCCTCTTCTTGTCCCTGCACTACTTCCTTTCTTTTGTACTTATGTTTTTCTTAAATATTAAATTACAGCTAATGAGGCATGTATTTAGCATCCCCAGTCAGGTTTCTGTGTTGTGATAACTTAGCTTGAATCATTTCCTAGGCTATGGTAGTCATTTCAAGCCTGGAGATGTACCTCGTTCTCCAGAAACACCAGCCATTGTTATCAAGGGCTATGTTCTTTCAGGCAAACCAACAGATAGATCTGAGGCGCATGTTCCAGTCACCTGAATGACCTCAGACAGGTCTGTCTACCAAGGCAAGTGTATAAGTTAATGTCTAATGTTATGTCTTTTTGAATAAAGATTGACATGTAAGGGTAAAGGGTGAGAGGCCCTCTGGGGATCCACGTGTGGCAGCACATGCCTTTAATTCAAACACTCAGGAGGCCGAGGCAAGCACATTTCCATAGGTTTGAAGATAGCTTGGTCTAATATTGTATTCCTGGCCAGCTAAAGTGACATGGAAAGACCTTGTCTGAAACACACACACACACACACACACACACACACACACACACCAAGAAAAGAAAGAAAGAAAGAAAGAAAGAAAGAAAGAAAGAAAGAAAAGAAGGAAGGAGTTTAAAAAGTAAACAAACAGCCAGGCATTGTAGTACACAACTTTAATCCCAGCACTCGGGAGGCAGAGGCGGGCAGATCACTGTGAGTTCAAGGCCAGCCTGGTCTATGAAGTGAGTCCAGGACAGGTAAGGCTATACAGAGAAACCCTGTCTCGAAAAAAAACCCCAAAACTAAAAAAACACCCCAAACAACAACAACAAAAACAAAAACAAAAAAATTCCAACAAAACAAAACAAACAAGCCAAAAACCAAACCAACCAAACAAAAAAGCCAGAGCACCTCTGGGGAAGACCAAGGCACGGAATGAGGATGAATACTTTTGTCCCCAGACATTTAATTGTGTTATTTACTAATCTCATGCCCATGGGAAGCCTCTGTCTAGGCAAGGAGCCAATGGGTGCAGGTGTCATGAATCCTGATTACAAGTTCTCAGCCCAGGTCACATATGCTAGAATTTTCTCAGGCTCTTTGAAATAGTGCTGAGGGCCTGAAACCTACTTCAGATCAGCTAACTCACAGTGCTTTCAAAAGTTCTGCTTCCGAGCTGGCCCTGCCATAGAGGGATAATCTCATGTGTGTGTGTGAGGCAGGAGTTGCAAGTTCAGCACCTGCCACGGTAAAAGAGTGAGTTAGTGGTGGTGCATGCCTTTCATCCCAGCACTCAGGAGACAGGTAGGCGGAGCTCTGAGTTCGAGGCCAGCCTGGTTTACAGAGTGAGTTCCAGGACAGACAGAGAAACCCTGTCTGGAAAAACAAAGAAACAAACAAACAAACAACAACAACAACAAAAGAGAGTTCAAGGCTAATCTAGTCTAGTCTAGGCAATTTAGTGAGACCTTGTCTGAAAACACAAAAGTAAAGAAAAAAGAGTTCTAAGGACATAGCTCCGTGGAAGAACACTTGCCTACCATGCCCAAAGCCTTCAGTATAAACTGCACTACAGACAAAGAGGAAGAGAGAGAGAGGAAGACAAGACGGGGAGGGAAAAGAGAAAGGAAGGAAGTGAAGCAAGCAAGAAGGAAGTAGCTACTTCTGGATTGGTAGAGCTGTAAGGCAAAAATCAGATTTTTCAGGTCAAACCTGGAGTCTTTTTCTCCCCATACCTACCCTAGACAGGGATTCCTTGTGTGCTACTGCCGTCCTGGAACTCGCTCTGAAGATGAGGCTGGCCTTGAACTCATGGAGATGCTCCTTCCTTTTTTCTGTTCTTGTCTTTTTCTTTTTTGACAGGGTTTCTCTGTGTGACAGCGCTGGCTGTCCTGGAAATCACTCTGTAGACCAGGCTGGCCTCGAACTCACAAACATCTGCCTAACTCTGCTTCCCACATGCTGGGATTAAAGGCGTGTGCCAGCATACGGGAAGATCCTGCTGCCTTTGCCTCCAGCCTCACTGTGTAGCCTCCAGTCCTAGAGTCTAGGATCCAGCTCCATGAGATCAAAGCCGCTGCTGCTTTTGCTTGAGGAAGAGACCTTTGTGCCCCTGGTTTTCAGAGTACTCAGGACCAAGACAAGGCCTGTTTTTTTGGCCTTGCTCATGGCCAAGGCTTATGGGTAAAGCCCAGTTAAATGTGGCACGAGTTTCAGTTTCATCATGAAAAATGCTGCAAGGAAGGTATAACCCAGATGTGGGACCTATGGCCTCTAGAGTTTAAAATTCCAGAATTGACCAGGCAGTGGTGGCGCATACCTTTAAGCCCAGCACTCAGGAGGCAGAAGCAGGTGGATTTTGGTAAGTTCGAGGCCACCCTAGTCTACAAAATGAGTCCCGGACAGTCAAGGGGACACAGAGAAACCCTGTTTTAAACAAAACAACACAAAACAAAATAAAAACCAAACCAAACCAAACAAAAACAGAGGGCTGGGCCAGCACTTGCCGTGGCACATGTAAGGATAGGTTTAATGGGCAGGAACACACAGAGAAGGAGAGTTCATCTGATATCTTTTATGCTACATTAAACAACAAAAAAAGGGCTGGAGACATGGCTCAGCGGTTGAGAGCACTGACTGCTCTTCCAGAAGTCCTGAGTTCGATTCCCAGCAACCACATGGTGGCTCACAACCATCTGTAATGTCATCTAATGCTCACTGTATATATAATAAATAAATAAATCTTTTTAAAAAAATCTCTGGTCACTAAAATGATTCATGTTAAAAAAAAAAAAAAGTCACAGCCATCTATACTACTAAAGGCGTTTGGTACATACTCCTTTCATCTCAGCCCACTGAAGGTAGAATCAGGTGGATCTTCAGGCTCAGGCCAACCTGTTATACATAGTGAGTTCCAGGCCAACCACGGCTACCGACTGAGATTTGGTCTCATAAGAAAAGTCAAAGATTTACTATACTATACTATATATAGTGGGTATATTGATTTATATAAAATCAATTCCCTTACAGGCATCAGAACAGAGAAATGCCATCATAAAGCACTTTTTTGGGGGGACACTGGGTAGGTAGGGACGCAATCCAGCAAGCACTTCAGGCTTTGGATTTTGGGGTGAATTGATGCTTGCCAGACATTTAGTGAAAAATAATCTTGTAGTCACACATATGTAAACGTTGCTATAGAAACCGTGTAAGCTGGTGGTGTGTTCACTCAGAGCTGACTGTGAACTTAACGCCCCAGGTCTTAGCACAGTCTTCCTCGCCCAGGAATGGAAGATTCCTTCCAGTCACACAAGAGTGGCTTTCACACCCATCTCTGAGCATCCCCCCATTTCGCCTGACAAGCTCTCACAGGGCATTAAGTCAAAGGGAGAGTGGAAATTCCCAGAGCGTGAGATTCCTTCTATGCCCAACTCAATATCAGTGTGTGCTTCTATCAGGGATACAAACTGAGAACTTGAGGAGGTATTGGGTCTATGGCTTATCCAGTAGCTTTCCAACCCTGCTCTGGCAGAATGCCTGTGCAGTCCGCAGAAACAGGAGCACTGAACCAGCAGTGACGGGGGACAGAAAGTGCCTGCTACTTCTGCAGGTGTGTTCTGAACACCTCTGGCATGCGATCTGCACTTGAGTCATCCTGGTTTGCTTGGATATCTTCACAGTTTGAAAACCTTTGCCAGGCATGGTGGTGCACACCTTTCATCTGAGCACTCTGAAGGCAAAGGTGGTGGATCTTAGTGAGTTCAGGCCAACCAGGGCTACCTACTGAGATTAGGTCTCTTAAGAAAAGAAGAGCCGCATGCCTTTAATCCCAGCACTTGGGAGGCAGAGGCAGGTGGATTGCTGTGAGTTCGGAGGCCAGCCTGGTCTACAAAGTGAGTCCAGGACAGTCAAGGCTACACAGAGAGACTCTGTCTTGAAAACCAAAACCAAACAAACAAATAGAAAAGAAAGAAAAGAAAAGAAAACCCAAAGATTTGATTTGGGATTGTTCTTCAGCAATGAAAAGGAATGGTAAAAAGGAATCCTGTCGTCATCATTACTATTATTACTATTATTGGTGTGTGTGCATTGGTAAGGAGATGCATAGCATGGTCCAGGTGTATGTCAGAGGACAACCTTGTGGAATTGGTTCTCTCCTTTCACCTTTACCTTGTAAAGAAGAATATTAATTCAGAACATGGCTGTTCTGGCAAGAGATCACATCCAAAGACCTTCTAGGTCTGTGTGATCCAGCTGGAATACAAACATGCCTTTAATCCAGGAGACAGAAGCAAACAGATCTGAGTTCAAGAACAGCCTGGTATAGAGCGAGTATCAGGTAAAGAAAAGCTTAGGTCCAGGTGTGGTGGTACCTGCCTTTAATCCCAGACGAAGGTAAAGTTAGTTTGTAGAAGGAAGCACCCATGTTTGAAAGTGTTGTCTAATTGAGTGTCAGGAGAAGTGACAAATCAGAGGAGATTAGACAGAAGAGAGAGGAAAGGGAAACTACTTAAGAGGCGCTAGAGAGAGCAGGCAGTTTTTACCAGGACCGTAATAGAGAGATGGGTCGCAGAGAGAGAACTCAGGTGAAGAGGGAACGAGCCAGAAAATGAGAAGAAGCCAGAAGATTAGAGCAGATTGCTGAGTTAATTTGAGGCCAAATAGAGCAATTCCAGGCTGAGAGAGAAACCAGAAGTCAGCTGGGAGAAGAGTTTGAGCCAGAACAGCTAAGCTGAGCCACCCAGCTGAGAGCTCAGAAAGAACAAAAAAGGGTAAGCTCATAAAGCAGTAACTCTCAGAGGCTGAAAGCATTCTAGGTCTAGGTTAGATTGTATGGAGGCTAGAAGCTTCTAGGACTAGGTTAGCAGAAGGAGGCAGTTACCTTCCCGGATAACAATTGAGCCAGGAGAATAAAATTACTTTTACAGCCTGGAGATTCAACTCTGGCCACCCGGCTTGTATGGCGAGTATAAGAAGCTGAGGGGAGGTTAGAGGTGAGCAGCAGATGTTATAGGTGAACGGCGGAGCTGTACGGAGGGATGGAATCACACCACGTACCACGCAACAGATCCACTTAAGAGGTTTAATAAGGGAATACAGAGACCGTCTGTGGAGACACACGTGTGGGGGGGGGGGGGGAGAGATAAAGTGAGGAAGTAATCCTAACAGGAGTAACTTTTTTTTTTTTTTAACCCGCTGAACCATTTTGCCTTCCTTCCTTCTTAATTTTTATTTTTCCTCTTAAATTTTATATGATTGGGTTTTTCTCTATTTGTGAGAGGTAAGTTGATGCTGCTGTGTTTTACATTATATAATCCTTTTAGGCAGGGCTAATAAGCACTTATGGAGAGGGGTGTGTGTGTGTGTGTGTATGTGTGTGTGTGTGTGTGTATGTGTGTGTGTGTGTGTGTGTGTGTGTGTGTGTGAGATCAGTGAAAACAGAAATATAAATCATTCCCATTTTAGGATTCCCAACCCCTTATAAATATAACTATAGGCTACAGTAGTCCAGGAGAATAGTATTATCATTTTACAGGTGGACAACATGAGCTATAAGGAGATGAAGTGATGTCCCTCAACACTTACTACAAAGTCGCTGAGCCAGGACTAGAAGCTAGCTTGATCTGACTCCAAAACACCCAGTCTTGGCCAGTAAGATAATAGTTAACTAATGACGTGGACACTGCCATTGTACAACAGGCTGAATTCACAGCAGGCTGCACAGTGTCTTGGCTCAGTGCCACCCTTACAGGGTAGAGTTCAAAGGGACTGGGAAGCGAACTGGGTCCCTAACATTTCCCAGCGGTAAAACTTAAGTCATGGTATACCCACTCTTCAAGGTTATCATGACAGATTGTTTTATGTTTATTTATTTACTGAGGAGGTGCGGCATGTGTGCCTTGGCCCGAATATAGAGGTCAGAGGACAACTTGTAGGAATCACTTCTTTCTAACACAGGGGATCAAGCTTCCTCCGTTGTCAAGTTTTGGAAGAGGGGCAGGCAAGTGCCCTTAGCTGTTGAATTAGCTCATCCCCTCCAGTCACGATAGATTTACTATGTACAAACCTGGGTACGAGTACACTGTAACTGTGACATTATGTCATGTTGTATCAGGACTTGACTCTGCAATGAATCCCTCAGCTGGCTTAGGATGAATCCAGGCCTCTCGCCAGTATGTTTGGGGGTGGGGGGTGGGGGGGGAGGAGGAGAGGTTCTGAGATAAATCTGAGAAGCCAAGCTAAAGCATGAACGCAGTCACGCCCACTGATGGCTGAGGGAGAGACAGGGTGGTGGCAAGTAGATCAAAATAGATGCTCTTACAGCATCTTACAGCTCTTACGGCAGTGTGCCGCTCACACCCATGTAAATAAAGAAAAACCAGGCGAAAGGACATGATAAGGCCATTATAAAGAAGCAGAGGCAAACATTTGGCCTACTCCCCAGGAATCTACACCCGGGGTGCATGCTGGGAAAGACTGCGGAAAGAGGAGTACACCCAGAGATGGCAGGGGGCCCGTCGGAAACAATTAGAGGGGGCTGCCACTTCTTCTAGAAAAGAAAGCAAATGAGCTGGTAGAGATGTCAACTTCCTGGTGACTGCTTACCTATATATACTTTTATATTCCATACCTAATGAAGAATTGTGAAAGGAAAGAAGGGTTGGGTGTTCTCCTAACGGAAGGGAAGGAATGGAACAAAACTCATCGAAAGAAATTAACATTGTATTTAAATGAACTCCCTCACTGAAGACAGTCAGCTTCGAAAGCACACTCTAGACAACCAGTTGCCGTTGTGTCAGGTGATGGGAAACAGGAATGCAGAAAAGGAGACAGTTGCTATTATTAAGAGCTTGGCCGGGTTGCCCAAGACCTGAAGGTCATCACACGGTAGTTTCCTTGAGTAGCATCCTTCTGGCAAGGAGCTAAGGCACCGTCCCCTTTATAGGTGACCTCTGGCAACCATGTTCCCTTTATATGCTATGGGCAGCAACTGGAAAGTCATTAACTGCACTTGGGCTCGGGAGCTCCTCCACAGAGACTGGTTCCCTGGAGAGCCTTACGACAAGTGGACTGATTGCAACCCAAGGCCTGCAGTTAGGCAGCCCTACTGGTAGTGGATGTGGGGACTAACTGAAGCTCTACCTTTGTGCCCAGCCAGTGGTGCATATGATCAGTGGGTCCATCCTTTAGGCCTCTTGGGTCTGTTTTTGCTATTTAAAGAGCGCAGCTTGCTATCTTCTCAGATCCCTGTCAGGAGAGACCTTGGGATGAATCTCATGCACTCTTTACTTTAAATCAGATAATTTCAAACCGTACTCTTCAAATCGGGTTAGATCGTTATTTTGAGGTTCAGCGTCTCTAAAAAGCTGTTTGTAATTTTGAAGGCGGCCTAGGACATCGAGCAGTAAACTGTGAATAGATTACATGCCTGTATTTGAAGTCAGTGCTTCCAAAACACGATCTTCCTGTTTGTGGAAAATCTGTTTAGCTATTTTCACATGATGTGTTAATAAATGCCGTTGTATCCAGAGAGATTACTCCAAGAAGATTAAAGGTCACGCCAATTTATCTGGGTCCTAGACGTCTCAAGGATCCTTAAACCCAGGAAAATTCCTGCAAAGCCACACCGCTTCTCCAAGGCCCAAAAGAAAAATTATAACTAAAAGACTTACTAACAGCTTTTGTTTGTTTGTTTTTTGAGACGGCCTCTCTGTGTAGCCTTGACTGTCCTGGACTTGCTTTGTAGACCAGACTGGACTCAAACTCACAGAGATCCGACTACCTCTGCCTCTTGAGTGCTGGGATTAAAGGCCTGTGCCACCGCAGCCCTGGCTACTAACAGCTTTAAAAATGCTTTCCAGGGTAAATGAAACACCTAGAGACATCAGTGCTTAGTGTGTCCCCCCTGCGCCCCCCCTCCAATGCCCCACAGAAACAAGGAATGTGGAAAGTGCATGCCCTAGCTTTATTTCTGTTGCTGTGATGAAAGACCTGACAAAAAGCAAATTAGGAGACAGAGGGATTTATTTCAGTTTGCAATTCCAGGTACAGACAGACCATCATTCTGGGCTAAGCCAAGGTGGACATTTCAAACGGCTAGCCACATGCCATCTGCAGTCAAGAGAGGAGAGAAACAAACACATACATGTTTGCTTATGTTCACCTGGATTTCTCCACTCATATGCTTTAGGACCCTTCGCCTAGAGGATGCTGCTGCCCACAAGGGGCTAGATGCTCCTACATCGATTAAACTTCATTAATCCAGTCCCCTCACAGATCAGGTCAATCTGCAGGCTCTCTTCCCAGATCATTCTAGGCTGTTAACCATTAATGGTAACTATCATAGTGCATCTCTATGAGTCGGAGAGTGGCTCCAGGACAACTTTTCTGTGTTCTGATTTTTGAGACGGAGTCCTGTGGTTGGAGGATGTGGTTTAGTGGTAGAACACTTACGGAGTGCATTTGAAGCCCTTGTTTCACTTCCCAGCACTATAGTGAATAAATAAAAAGCCTCTTCCACCTGACTGATATTTTAGAAAGGAACGGAAGATGTCAATATCCAGAAGTCTGGGGGACTGGAGAGATGGCTTAGAGGTTAAGAGCACCGTCTGCTCTTCCAAAGGTCCCACATTCAGTTCCCAGCAACCATATGGTGGCTTACAACCACCTGTAATGAGATCTGGTGCCTTCTTGTGGTGGGCAGGCACACATGTGGGCAGAATACTGTGTAAATAATAAATAAATCTTAAAAAAAAAAAAAAAAAAAAAAAAAGAAGTCTGTGGTCCTTCTCATGGCTAGAACCCTTAGCTTGGGAGACAGCATTTCCCAGGAGCCTGAGCAGTCAAAAGGCCAGAGGTAGACCAAGGGTCACCTGTAGCAAGCAGCAAGTTAGCTTTATTCAGGAAGCGAATAAAGCTTTTTTTCAAGTAGTGACTGAAAAGAATATCGTGTTTGCCAGGCCTGGGGCAGCAAGTCTGCAATTCCAAACTCCCAGGGCTGAGGAAGAAGAGACTTGCAAATTCAAGCAAGGCCAGCATGGGTAAATTAGCAAGACTCAAAATTTAAAAAGGATCAGGGAACACTTTGCAAGTAATCTCCAGTAACACAAGGGGAAAAGAAAAAAAAAAAAAAAAGAAAAGAAAAGAAAGAAAAAGAAAAGTCCTACACTTTTGAGATGTCTCTGATCTCCATAGTCCTTTGAGTAAATACTCACATCCGTAAAGGGCCTTTAAGAAAACAGACATATTCCCAACTTTACACATTTCAAGGAGGGGATTCCCCTCTTTGCTTAGTTTTCTGCACAGCACTTCTACTCTCTAACATAGTACACAACCATTTTATTTCTGTACTTATGGGATGGTAAACTCAAGGATGGTAAGCTATTATTAATTTTTAAAATATACTTATTTTTGTGTATGTCAGTGTAAAGTCCCTGTGTGTTTCACAGTCAGGTGACACCTCAGGTGTTGTCCCTTGGGACTGCTGCTTACCTTGCCTTTTGAGGCAGGGTCTCTCACTGGGCTAGAACTCACTAACCAGCCTGGACTAGCTGGTCATTGAGCTCCAGCAGTCTGCTTATCTCTACCTCCCTAGTGTTAGTATTATAAATGTCAGTTTATTTTATTTTTTAAAATTTTTAATTAAAAAACAAAACAAAACATGGGTTATAGGGAATTAAACTCAGGTCATCATACTGGCAAGAAAAGCAAGCACTTACCTAGTCTTTTTTTTTTTTTTTTTTTAAATTTTATTTATTTGCATTGGTGTTTTGCTAGCATGTATGTCTGTGAGAGAGTATCACATCCTCTGGAACCGGAGTTACAGACAGTTGTTGAGCTGCCATGTGGGTGCCGGGAATTGAACTCAGGACCCTTGGAAGAGTAGCGAGTGCTCTTAACCACTGAGCCATCTCTCCAGGCTCTACCTAGTCATTCTTATCCATTTCATTCACACTGCTTTCCCAGAATCTGCAGTGAGTGAAGAAATGAAGTGAGGCCCAGAAGAGTCCAGTAGGGACTGAATAGGGGCTTCCTCAATATTGGTGCGTGATAGAGGTGAGATCTGAACCCAAGCCCCTGATATGAGGGTTGGAATATATAAAATATCCCCTAAGGAAGAAAGAGTGTAGTTCATCTTGCTAATGGTTGACTAATGAAGAAAACGACTGGTATAGAAGGGCCAAAGAACCTTAATCTCCCTGGACACGTGTGTACTGTGTGCAACAGGACATGTGGTCAAAACCCAAAACGTACAACTTAGCAACTTAGAATCTTGTGTGTCTGGGCTGGAGAGATGGCTCTGCAGTTAAGAGCACTGGATGGTCTTCCAGAGGTCCTGAGTTCAATTCCCAGCAACCACATGGTGGCTCACGACCATCTGTAACGAAACCTGATTTCCTCTTCTGGTGTGCATGAAAACAGAGCACTCAAACCTGTGTGCCTTAGCAAGAAATAGAAGTTTAGCAGTCTCTGGACCTGGTCATCCTAGGTCCGGCCTTAAGTCCTGAGCACAGGCTTTGCTACTGTCTAACTTCAGGCAAATTCCTTAACCTCTGTTACCTAATTTAAGTTTTCTGCCTCTGCTTCCTGAGTGCTGGGACTAAAGGCTTGCGCTACCACTCCCGGCTCTGAAGACTGTCCAAAATTACTCAGGTAGTCACAGAAACAAGGCTGTGCCTGCCCTATATAGCATTGTTCCATACACATCCATTTCATCTGTCTTGGCTTGGTGTAATGAAGCAAAAAAAAAAAAAGCAACCTTAAGAAGTTGGACACTATTTGGCTCCACCCAGTTAACCTGGGTAAGGTGTCATTTGAGCCGGGACTAGGGACTAGGCCGTCTCCTGTTTCGCCCTATAATAAAACTGGAGTGAATTAAACTGGTTTGAGCAGTCCTCTGTGGGGTTGGCCGCAAGAACGAGGAATCTGGTAGACTCTCAGGAGGGCTTCAAAGGGAGTGGACCCCCCCCCCCCAAACGCCTCCCAAAGAGCTCAAGCCATTTTGCAGGCTAGTTGAGAACATACAACCTCACCACCTAACGGCACACCATCACCACGCATGTCACTGTGCCCATTTAATATTACAGAGACCCTACAAATTACAAGGATGACAAGGAGAAAGAGTGTAACTGAGTACAGTCAGATCGAAAAGGTCGGATTTCTTGGAGAAAGTGGGAGATAACTCAAACTTAGAAACACGTGTACAAGAGCGACGCGCTCTATTCGTGCCAGGACAATCATCCCCCCAAATCTCGGATGGCTTCACTTTAACGTTTGGTAAAGAGAAACCCAATCTGTTTTCCTCTTCTGTTTAAAGGTTGAGACTTCCCCTTCACGTTTCCGCGGCAGAGCACCCCACTCTTCTTCCTAGCCTCACAGGCTAGGGGTGGGAAAGCCTGTAACAGATGGGGGAAAGATCCGGGGGCGTCAGCTGCAGCGCAGGCCTACCCCAGCGGGAATTGGAAGCTATCCAGTGAAATATGGGCGTTTTGTTCCCAGCGCTACCCAAAAAAGGCGCGGAGAGGAGGCAACCCCCATTTTCATCAAAACACTTCTCCTGGGGCGCCTGCCTGCGGGAGAGCTCTAAAATTGGGAACTTGGACCTCGAAGTCGCCCTGGTTAGCCCACATTTCACAAACCCCGGAAGAGGCAGGTGGTTAAAAAATGCAAATTGCATTGCGTGCGACAGCAGGTAGGACCCGAGTGTGCGGCACTGGGCTGGGGGGAGGGGGGGATCCCGTGACCTTAGGTGCCCTCCGCGCCCCGGATTTGGGAAGGGCGGTAGCTTGCGCTTCCTCCTCCCGGCAGCGGCCGGACAAAGCCCTGTTCCTTTCCTGCCTGGAGAGCAGACAGGATCGGGACCCGCGCCTTCCGCAGGGACTGCCGCCGCGGTCGCACACAGGTGGTTTTCCGTCCCTGAGAGGCGGCCTCGGCACTTTTATGTAACAATAGAGCGGTGCGCGCAGGGGAAGAGCTCTTGCCGCCGTCGCGGCCCCCGCCGGCCACGCCTCCATCCGGCTCCGGAGCTCTGCAGCCTTAGTCCTAACTTGCCTGCGGGTGGTGCGGGCCGCCGGAGGCTGTCCCTGAGACTCCCCACCCTAACTTGGGAACCCAGAGCTTTGACTCGGACTCTTCTGGCTCTTCCTGTTCCAGGTCTCTTCTGAGGCGACAGTTCCGCTGGGACCTTACAGGCTATCACAGGGCCGTCTCATATCTCCCCCTTCCTGCCCCTAAGCCGCGGGGCTGTGGCCAGAAGAGCTGCACGCAAGCGCGTTTGCAGCTTCTAGCTTACTCTGTGCTAGGCTTGGGCACCGCTGGAGCCGAGGAGGGACAGGGGACCGGCCTCGCTGTCCACAGTAGCCAGTCGCCGTTTATGCTTGATTTTTCGCAAAACCTTGCAGGTCTTGCGAGAGGACTTCCGCAGGTCTCCCGGGTTGCAGGGGTTGTTGGTGAGGCCAGAGTCCTAGGCACCTAGCCTAAGCTGTCTTGCCAGACCGGTTCCTTTCAAAAGCCAAACTCCAGCTCCCGGCCCCAAATCATTAAAGGAGCTTGACTTCCCAGGCTCGGTGGGTGGTGGGGAGCAAGATCTCCGTAACAATGGCTTAGAAGGCCCCACGCCACCAGAGCAGATACAGACTGTAGGGGCTAGCCGAAGAGGTTTTTCTTGCCGCCGCCCCACCCCCGTCCCCGCCGCCCCACCCCCGTCCCCCTTGAGAAAACCCGGGGTTGGGGCGCTTCTAGTTTTCTGGACAACCAAACGCTTGTTTACTTAGTTGCTTTAAACTGTTTCAACAAAACCCTAGTTTGTTTCGAAAGATGTTGGATTAGTATTTAACACTTCGTCGGGTCGCTAAAGCCCAGGCAGTTCACCAGCCCCAACACAGACTCGGCTAAAAGAACATCAGAGCAAACAGAACTAGACTTTTAAAAGAGTAAAGGAAGGCGGGGGTGGGGTGGGGGCGGCGCTATGGCGGGCTTGGGTCTAGAGTTTGAAGAGAATAAAAAAGAAAAAAAAAACCCTCAAGTTTTATTAAAAGCTAGTTTGAGAGCGCAAGTGTCGCAAATAAGGGCTTTTGTGCTTGCTAATTGCACCGCTGGTACGCAAGAGTTCGACGCGAAGTGTGAACTCTCAACAGAAGGAAACACGAGACAACTGAAGTGCCCTGGTTTATGTGCCCTGCTCCTCCTCCACTGCCGCCTCCTCCTCTTTCTCCTTCCTCCCGCCGAGCCCGCAGTTGCAGCTTGTTTGCACTGGGGCTTATCCGGAGCGGAAATTCCTTTCCGTTTTTGTGAATGACAAACTCATTAACAATTCATCAACACAACCTGTTCCAGCCGGCCCGTCCCCACGGCAACAGCCCCTTCCGCAGCTCGCTCATTGGCTGGCCGAGAGAATGTATCCATTGAGACGCTGGCTGTTTGTATCCATTGAGGAGCTGCCTCGCACTGGGGGTGTGCTCTCGCCGAGTCCTAGGGACTGTGAGCAAACCCAGTCTTGAATAATCCGGCGAGAAACACTGGGTGCAGCTTCAGAGGAAAGAATTAGGAGCTGCTAGAGCTAGACTTTTTTTTTTTTCTTTTTCCTTTTCCTCCTCTCAGTGGCACGGAGTCCGAATTAATTGGATTTCATTCACTGGGGAGGAACAAAACTGGGCACCTTCATTCAGAGAGATTCATTGACTCCGAGGGTGATCCGCTGCAGCCTGGTGCAGAGGGACCGCCGGCTTGGCTTTCTGTGTCGCCTTCCCTAACCGCTAGCCTCGGCTTGGGAAAGGCGAGGCAGAATCCAATCCCGCTCCGAGAGCGGGAGCTTCGCGCAGCGTTCTCTGCCTATGCCTGCCTTGAGGGGCGTCTGCTAGGCACCCCGCCATCTCCTGCAGCTCGACCCCCATGATAGATACGCTCAGACCCGTGCCCTTCGCGTCGGAAATGGCGATCAGCAAGACGGTGGCATGGCTCAACGAGCAGCTGGAGCTGGGCAACGAACGGCTGCTGCTGATGGACTGCCGACCGCAGGAGCTGTACGAGTCGTCGCACATCGAATCGGCCATCAACGTGGCCATTCCGGGCATCATGCTGCGGCGTCTGCAGAAGGGCAACCTGCCGGTGCGCGCGCTCTTCACGCGCTGCGAGGACCGGGACCGCTTTACCAGGCGCTGCGGCACAGACACCGTGGTGCTCTACGACGAGAACAGCAGCGACTGGAATGAGAACACAGGTGGAGAGTCGGTCCTCGGGCTGCTGCTCAAGAAACTCAAAGACGAGGGCTGCCGGGCGTTCTACCTGGAAGGTATGACGTGCGCCCCGGGTGCACCGTTCGGGGCTAGGGTTGCGGGCTGGGGAAGCCGCCGGCGAGGTAGCGATTACCACGCGTGTTCCGCTTAAGTGAGCTGGGTAAACCGCTTGGTTGACTCTCTTCTCGCTCTTCCCTGACTACCGACTCCCAAGGGTTCTTTAGAACCAGGCACTTTGACCTTCTTTTAGCTTTCTTTGGGTCGATTTCAAATTAAGATTCGGAAGACTATAGAGAGGTGGTTTAGGGTGCAGCTTGGCACCTCCTGGGTCCTCGTAATAGTAACAAAAGTTGTCATTTGGTGCACTTCCGGCTTCAGAACAAATGTTCCCAGGAGAGGCAGCTGGTTATGTTTCTAAAGGTGCACGTTGAAGTGTGTTTCTCTTAGCACTGCTGGGGGTTCATAGGGTGCGGGCCCATAGTGTTTTTCCAGCATCTAGCTGCGGTTCTCACAAGCTGAAAATTACTACGGCATCTCTGGTTACAAGATTGCTTTTCTTGTTCTGCCAGGTGGCTTCAGTAAGTTCCAGGCCGAGTTCGCCCTGCACTGCGAGACCAATCTAGATGGTTCCTGCAGCAGCAGCAGTTCCCCGTCCTTGCCAGTGCTGGGGCTCGGGGGCCTGCGGATCAGCTCCGACTCTTCCTCGGACATTGAGTCTGACCTTGACCGAGACCCCAATAGTGCGACGGACTCGGATGGCAGCCCGCTGTCCAACAGCCAGCCTTCCTTCCCGGTGGAGATTTTGCCCTTCCTGTACTTGGGCTGTGCCAAGGACTCTACCAACTTGGACGTGTTGGAGGAGTTTGGCATCAAGTACATCTTGAATGTCACCCCCAATCTGCCCAATCTGTTTGAGAATGCAGGGGAGTTCAAATACAAGCAAATTCCTATCTCGGATCACTGGAGCCAAAACCTTTCCCAGTTTTTCCCTGAGGCCATTTCTTTCATAGGTGAGACTACTGTACAGTCATTCGTAGAGTGGAAGATGTTAATCTGTTTTCCTGCAAGCTATTTTGCTGGATTGCAGGTCTCTGCTGTACCTAGAGCATTCTTTCTTCTGGTTTTCCTTGCTAAAGGGAAAATAGGACCCGTTGACATAGCGGGTTGGGAGGGGGGCGCTGTTGGGACATTTTCTTGTTCTTTTAAAAGGGGGTCTGGTTGCCAATCAGCTGATTTCCCCTCAATGTGTATGAAGAGAGAGAGACCCTCTAAGTAAAAGCCTACTGTTGTTTTATTTAAAAAAAAAAAAAAAGACCTAGGAGTTATTTTAGGACACCCAAGTTAGTTGTTGGAAAGCAGTTTGAATAGTAAGTGTTACCTAGTTGAGTGATACTGCGGTGTGCTGGTAACAGTGAGCCTCTAAGTAATCTGATCCCAGCAGGAAGAACTGTGGTCTAGGAGCCTAGGAGAAGCCAATCTCCAGGCATTGTAGTGCATTTCCTATTACAAAGGAACTCATTTTCAGGCCGTGTAGACATCCTGTTCCTCCTAATGGGCTGTCCCCTGTGACTTCCCTCTCGCTTTTAAAATGGCTGAATACCCCCATTGTTAGCTGCACAACAGTTGGGGAATAATTTAATAGACCCTTGCAGTCTGCTTGTCTGTGAGAGAGAGGCATTCAGGACCATATTGCAGGGTTTCTGGTATTCGCATGCCAGTGGCAAAGAATGCACACATCAAGGAGGGTTTTTGTTGTTGTTCCCTTTACAGGAAATATCTGAAATATGTGATTGTGTTGAGTGTACATGTTTTAGCTCAAGTTATACATTTTCTGCTGCCTTCAGGGCTTAACTGCCACACAGGATTGTTTCGAATGTTTCTTCTTGACTCAGACTATTAGGCAGACCCTTCTTCAGTCTAGTGAAATCTTGCTTTTCTTTGTGTGTTTGCAGATGAAGCCCGAGGCAAAAACTGTGGGGTCCTGGTCCATTGCTTGGCAGGCATCAGCCGCTCAGTCACCGTGACCGTGGCTTACCTTATGCAGAAGCTGAACCTCTCCATGAACGATGCTTACGACATTGTCAAGATGAAGAAGTCCAACATCTCCCCCAACTTCAACTTCATGGGCCAGTTGCTTGACTTTGAAAGGACACTGGGACTCAGCAGCCCCTGTGACAACCGGGTGCCAGCCCAGCAGCTGTACTTCACCACACCCTCCAACCAGAACGTCTACCAGGTGGACTCTCTGCAGTCTACGTGAAAGTCGGCTCCTACCTTTCCTAGCTGGCTGGGTGTATGCCGTCCATTCCTTCAGCAGTTTCTCTTGGGGCAGCGTCCTCCAGGCTGCTCTCTTTTGTGTGTGGCCCCAGGTGTCACAAATGTCACCAAGCTGTCTGTATTAGACAAGGTTGCCAAGTGCAAAATTGGTTATTACAGAGGGGAGAGATGATGTGCTCCATTCCTCCTTTTTGGAAGGACAGGACATGCTATCTAGATCCAGGCAAATAGGTTTGCTTCCGTACCCCAGCCTGCCCAAGCAGGGACTGGACATCCATCCAGATACAAAGGGTAGGACCAAGAAGGTATGATAGGGCATGTGTTCTTTAGGGTCTTCTATGGCTGTTTTCCTGTTGGCATCTGGAACTAACTATATATTGTCTTCAGTGAAGACTGACTCAACTTTGGGTATAGTGGAGCCAAAGAGATTTTAGCTCTGTATTTGTGGTATCGGTTTGGAAAACAAATCAAAAACTGATACTTTTCATTTGATTATTGTAAATAGTTGATCTTAAGTCACTTGACAGTGTTTGTTTGGCTTGTGTTTGTTTTTAATCTTGGATGGGTTTAAAAGAAATCCAAAGGGAGAAAGAGCAGTATGCCACTTCTTAAGACAGAAAAAAAAAAAGAAAAAGAAAAAAATTTTTTGTTCTTTTTGAATCCAAAGGGTATATTTGCAGCATGCTTGGCCTTATTATACCAATTCTGATGACATTTTCATGGATATTATCACTAAGACTTTGTTATGGTGCAGTCTTCAGTCTCATATAGCTTCCTTGTGATTTTTTTTTTTTTTTTTTTTTTTTAATCTTATCCCAATGTAGCTTTGACTCTGCCTTACCTTTGTAAATACCTGGCCTACGTTGTCTCAAAGGGGGTTTATCTTGGAAAGACACCAAAATTGTGGGTTCACTTTTTTCTTCTTTTTTATAACTTCAGCTGTGCTAAACAGCATATTATACCTCTGTACAAAATTCTTCAGGGAGTGTAACCTCAAACGCAATACTTTGGGTTGGTTTCTTTCCTTTAAAAAAATTATGAAACTGGAAGTGTGTGTATGTGTGTGTGTGTGAGCATGGGTACCCATTTGACAGGTGGGATGTATCAGCTTATGAAGAAGGGAGAGTTAACGTTGCTCCATGATGTTCGTGGTGTAAAAGTTTTGAGCTGGAATTTATTATAAGAATGTAAAACCTTAAATTATTAATAAATAACTATTTTGGCTATTGAATGTTTTTATTTTTAAATGTCTCCTTGGTAACTTTACATGAGCTTACACAGTTTTTAAAAAGTGGGGCTGACACAGCTTGTGTGGTTAGCCAAGGCAAGGTTATGTTTTTCAGGTGAAGTTTGTGAAATTAATTTTGCTTCAAGTCAAGAAGGCCTTGTAGGGCACACTTGACTGCGTCCAGCACACAGGAATGGTTCAGGCTTAATTAAAATGTGTCATACACATACCTTTGATTCCAGCACTCCTGAGGCAGAGGCAGGTGGATCTCTTTGAGTTTGAGGCCTGCCAACTGGTTTATAGAGTGAGTTCCAGGACAGCCAGGGCTACACAGAAGAAACCCTGTCTCAAAAAACAAAACAACAAGACATTTTTTTTTTTCTTTTCCCTTCCCTAGGAAAATGAAGCTCCAAAGGATATCCCATGTTAAAAGCATAAGGTTTGGATGTTCATAAGTTGCCACAGGAGGCTGTTCCAGGATAAGGACAGGCACATACTAACCTCTGTCTGCCAATATCCCTCTGCTCCATAGTCCTTGGACACGCCAGGAAGTAGAGATAATGATTTTTTTCCCCCAGACTGTCTGGTTTTAGCACAAGCTAGAATGGATCCCTTTATTTCATGCACGTGATATGCCAGTGGTATGTTTGCTTTCTCACGGACTTGCATGTAATATTAAATGCATGCTCACTTAGGATGACATCCTGCTCTCTCAGTTCAGGTCTGCTTTTGTGCTTAGCTATTTTAGGGTGTAGGCCAGAACCCCCATTGTATCTTAGTTATAGACTTGTTTGGAAATTTCCTTCTGAGCAAAGGCTAGGTAGGCAGCCTGCCTTTTTTCTGAGGCACAGAAGTGTGTAATCCGCAGGTCAAAGGAGGTGTGCGTGTTAGAAGTGCTAGGACATACATTTTGGGATGCCATACCTGAGCTCTTAGCATTCTGAAATTCGAAAATGGAGCTCTTCACCCCAAGGAACATGGGAGACCGCTGTTGACATGCTCTGTGACAGTCTACATGTAGCTGGCCAGTGGCTTTTCATTCTGTAAGCAACTGTGTCAACCTGTCTGGGAGTGACTTTTAAGCAGCTCTAAGTGCAAAACAGACAAACAACCCCACAAAAACAAACTGCAGAAAAATAACTTAAGTCAGGATCCTATTTGGGTGTTCCAAGTCAGCAGAAACCCAGGGGGAGGTGGGAAATAAAAAGCAGAAACGGGATTATTGCAGTTCAGTTTGGCTCTGGCTAATCCGGTTCTGAAGCGTTTCCGCTCCTGGCATTCCCTGAACTGCCTGTTCAAAGTAGCTGCCTTTGCTGTCCTCCTACAGCTCAAGTAGCAGAGCCCATTCCTTCTTTTTCTCTAGTTTCTTTCTTCTTCCATTAAAGGCGGCGGGGTGGGGGTGGGGCGACGGGGGCGGGGGCTAGGGGTAGGGGGTTGCATTGTGGCTAATTTTAGTTCCTGTCCCCTTTGTGGATCATCTCTTTTTCCTCCCAGAACTTGCAAACACTTGAGTTCCTACTGCTGGGCTCGAGCCGACAGCTGGCCTCCCCACCACTTCCTCTTGTTTCGCTGTGGGTTTGTTATTTTGTCAGTCCCCTTCTGAAATTAATAATGTTTTTTGGCCAAGTGCCACAGGCCATTACCACAAAGGGGGAAGTAACACGTATGAATAGCAGGAAGCCATGCAGGGTCACAGCGTGAGCTGAGCTGAACCTGTCTGTGCGGGGAGCGGAATGGGGCCTGGCCCATTCAGCAAGTGTCTTGAGAGACTTTCAGGAGAGGGTCCGCCTGCCTCATTTAAGCAGCTCAAGCTGTGAGGAAAAAAAAAAAAGTTTACGATAAATTGGGAGCAAATGGTCTTTGTCAACCAGTCTGGGCGAGGGAAAAGGAGGAAGAGACAGAGCAAGGAGAGTTTTAGGGTCTCCATAAAGTTGCAGTGTTTGGTGGTTTCTCCCCTCCTGGCATATTGTTTCGTAAGTCTGGTGAACCCAGGGGTTCCTGTTTGCCCTGTTCTCACAAAAGGTTTCATGTTAAAAAGGTGTGTGTGTGTTTTACAGTTCACATAAGCCAGAAGATTGGAAGAGCTATATATGCTTTTCTTCTCTTTCTCCTCTGAAAGGTGGGGGGTTGTATCTGACTGCATGGGCCCTCACCTCACCCTGCCTGTGCCTCTTTTTTTCTTCCATGCTACCCTACCGGCTGCTTTGTGCTTGTAAGGAGCCAAGAGAAGGCTATCATTTTCCTTCTTGAAGTTGGGCTGGTTTCCTGAATGGAGCCCTCACTGTTACTAAGGCAACCTTTGCCTGCAGCTGCGGCTCCGCAGCCTCCTTCTTCACCTGCTGTCCCCATTAGTGCCATTCTAGAAGAAAGGGCTACCTTCCCGGTCTTGTGTTGGGAGGAGTGGGGGGTGGGGGGCTCTCCAAGGAGAGTTGGTTGTCTGCAGGTTTTGTGGGTGCTGCAAAACAAAAACCCAAACCAGACAAACAGCTCAGGACAGGCAGCAGTTAATGGTATAAACAGATTTTTTTAGAGCTAATATCAGAAGGAGAAAGGGTTGTCTGGTGATAAAAAATACCGACAGTTTTTTGTTTGTTTGTTTGTTTTGTTTTGAGATGCATTTTTTTTTCTTTCTTTTTCTGTGTAGCCTTGGCTGTCCTGGACTCCCTTTGTAGGCCAGGCTGGCCTGGAACTCACAGAGTTGCTTCTGCTTCCCCCTGAGTGCTGGGATGAAAAGTCAGCACAACCGATACCGACAGTTTTTAGAGGAGTGAAAATGGAGATGTGCACCGACCTTAAAATTGGATGGGTTGAATTGTGGCTATTGTTCTCTCACTAAGGAAAAGAGTAGCCTGTAGCCTTTTGGCCCTACTAAGGTGTCTGTGTGTCATCATCGTTGTCATCTGTAGTCCAAGTCGGCACCGCAGTGCCCTGTTTACTAAAGAAGTGAATGCTTAGCTGTTATTCTAGGGTCCTGTCATGAATTCAGCCTTCTCATCATGGATTGGTGATACTTGCTGAAGGATGAAATGAGAAGGGTGGGTGGAAACAACCTCCCCCAACCCTCCCTCCCCCATCTGTGATAGCTCTCAACATACTGTACACTGTGGGTGATACCACATTGGTTTCTCAGAATGGGTCTGTGAGTGGCTGTGTTATTGTTATCTTCCAAAGAGGAAATTGAATTAGTTTGTTCTCAGTAACACTTAAATCCATCCCTCTTACCCGTGTGGTGGTGGCACATGCCTTTAATCCCAGCATGTGGGAGGCAGAAGCAGGTAGATCTCTGTGAGTTCCAGGCCAGCCTGGTCTACAAAGCAAGTCCGGGACAGCCAGGACTACACAAAGAAACCCTGCTTCAAAAAACTAAATAAAACAAAACAAAAACCAATCCATCCATCTTGGATATCTCGTATGGATTCTCTTGTATGGATTATGGATTCTCTCTGTCTCTGTCTCTGTCTCTGTCTCTGTCTCTAGCTATTGCTACCTTTTGAAGCTCTGTCTGTTGCAGACTGCATGTCTGTCACTATTTGCTCATCTATAATGCTGGGTAGGAAGTGGCACCTCCATTTTACAGCGGAGGAAGTGGAGGAATCAGAGGTTACAGCGGTCTGGCTGCACAGAGCCAAATTATGGAACAACCAAGCTGCTGTGCTGCCTGAGATGTGTCGGTTCATCTAGAACTTTCTTTCTTTCCTCTCCAGAGAGAAGTTGCCCAACCCTGGGCCGCTTAGCACACAAATTACAAAACTGATGTTCCTAAGGATGTCTAGGTAGCACTAGGGCCATGGCCCTGACCTTTCCTCACACTCCTGTGAGCGGAGAGGGTTGAAGCCGCTCACCTTCTCTCTCTGATTCTTTTGGAAGAAACTTGTGAGAGGGAGTCAGGGTGAGGGAAGGGAAAAAGAAAGAGTGGAGAGTGGGGCACCATGGCGCACGCCTGTAATCCTAGCACTCGGGGAAGGCAGAGGCAGGCAGATCTTTGTGAGTTTAAGGCTAGCCTGGTCTACAGAGCTAGCCCAGCACAGCGAAGACTACACAGAGAAGCCCTGTCCTGAAAAATAAAAAACAAACAAACAAAGTGAAGGCTTGCAGAACAGCATAAAATCAGCCAGAGAATTAATAAGTACTGGGCATGGAGTGGAGTAGAGTAGAAAGATCCAGAAAGAAAGGATCCTGTGGCAACTGGCTGTAGGACAAAAATCCTTGAAAAGCCCTTAGAAATGCCAGTGCACAGACCTTAAACTGCTTTACAAGGACCACGTTGGTTGTAAATTTATATGCAGTTCCTTGCATGCAGTTTCCCAAATATCCTGCAAGACGTTCAAAGATCCTTACTCAATCCTTGTGTCCTTAACCCACGTGCTCGCTTGGCAGTTGGCGCTGAACGGGTCCAGTGTGGGGGAAGGGGTGAAGGTGACTCTTTAAAAAACGTCTTTAAAGTCCAAAGGGAATTGAAGGGCACAGAGCAAAGTTCGAACGATTCACAAATATTTATTCAGCCCTTGATGTGAGTCGGTTTGACGAAACAAGGTGAAAATAAAGGGCAACCAAAGACCTTTGCTGGAGTCCCCAAAGGCCCAAGCTTCCAGGTGCCACTGTAGTTTTCTCTGAATGCCCCACATCATAGGGCCTTAGGGACAAGTCGACTCCTTGTCCGTCCGGTTCGTTTCAATCATGCGAACCACGTTCTACACCCTGTATCTTAGTGTTTACCAAGGAAGTGATGACTAGCCTACACCTATGCAGTTTGACACAGCAGCTTTCCCGGGCAAAGCGGAGAAGACGCGTGCCAGGAAAGGTGCAAACTGCTGTTTTCAAAGCTGAAATCCCAAAGGCACAGGGGAAACAAAGACGATACGTTCTTTGATAATGGCACCCCAAAACATACCAAGAAAACCAACAACAATAGAATCTATTGTCCCATCTCTGTTAGAGTTGACCTTTTCTATTTTTTTTTTGAGAAAACTCTAAATTTTTAATAATTTTTAAATGTTAAAAATACATTCTTAAAAATTTGTAGTCGTACTGGGGGCTGAAGCCAGAGTCTTTGGCGTTTTGGGCAAAAGCTCTACATCTTAGCTCCAGGCCTAGTCCACATCGACTGCTTTGTGTGTGTATACATATTTGAGTATGTATGTGTCTGTTCCCAGAGGACAGACAACAACCCTGGGTGTCATGCCTTTGGTCCCATTCACTTTTTTATTTTTAACAAGGTCTCTCAATGGCCTAGAGCTTGTGAATTTCACTATGGAGGTTGACTAGCAAGTGTTCAGAACCTTCTGGTCTCCACCTCCCCAGCACTAGGATTACAAATACATACAAAAAGCTGGTTTTTGATGTCTAGGGATCCAGCCCACGCCTTCATACTTGTCAGGCAAGAGCTTTCCCAACAGAGCTCTTCACCAGCCCCACACTGATGATGATGATTTTTTTTTTATTAGTTTTAGTTTCATTTCCATCACAAACACTGAAAGAAGAAAAAGAGGGCTGGAGAGCTAGCATAGAGGTTAAGAGCATCGACTGCTCCTCCGGAGGTCCTGAGTTCAATTCCTAGCAACCACATGGTGGCTCACAACCATCTATTATGTGATCTAATGCCCCGTTCTGGTGGGCAGGCATACATGCAGGCAGAGCACTGTATATACAATAAATAAATAAGTCTTAAAAAAAAAAGAAAAGAAAAGAAAAAGAAAGATCGTATGGAGGTGGGTGGGAAGTCTTTGAAAATACATAGCACCCTAGGGTAGTTGTGGCAAGAATGATACTTATGTTTCTGCTCTTGGTACACGACAAAGCACCCCAAAGTTAGTGGCTTCCAACAACGATAATTTACTTTGTTTATAAGTCTGCACTTGGGCGGGGCTCAGGGAGGAAGGGTGGCCTCTGCTCCTGCCCGGCCTTATTGGTTGGGATGGTTCACCTTCAGTCCAGAGAACCCAGTTCTAAGACATCTTCGCTCAGTTACCTGGCAGGTCATGCTGGCAGCTCATCAGGGACTGAAGCCTGAAACTTTGCTTCTTTTCCGTGTGACCTAGATTTCCTCACAGTGGGGTGGCTGGCTTCCAAGGGCAGAATCCCAGTAAGAGCACAAGCTGGGAGTTGTGTTGACTCTTAGGTCTTAGGTCCAGGGGTCACTTCTGAATACAGTTTCAGAAGGAGACACTAGAGCCCACCTTTTGATGGGGGAGGGAGGAGCACGTCTGGTCTGTGAGGGAGCACAGGTGCAGTGGAACTGTGTGGCTCTCTCCTTCCGTCTTCGTAAACACGATCTGCCAAGTCTTACATGAGCACGGTTTGAGTACGAGAAGGGATGGTGAGCTCCCACTGAGAGAAAGCACAATTAGTTAGCTGTAGTCATCTCATTGTCCCTACCCTGGAGACACAAGTTTCCACAGCTACTGACAGAGATCTTGTCATTTTACTTTCACCTGCTTTCTAAAGTAACAATGGAGTAGTGATGCCATTCAATTATCTTTTAGATTGTGTCTAAAAGTTAAAAAAAACAAAACAAACAAAAAGGTTGTTGCATGTATGTATATATGTGTGTCTCATGTGTCATGGTGTATGTGTGTGTGTGTGTGTGTGTATGTGTAGGTCAGGGGACAACTCGAAGGAGTTGGTTCTCTCTTACCATGTAGGTGATGGGTGGGAATTGAACTTAGGTCTTTAAACTTAGCGGCAAGTGTGTTCATCCACTAAGCTAATCTGTTAGCCTGGTAAAACAGCCTCTGAATGCTGGGTTGTAGGCATTGCAACTTAAACACAGGTTTCTGTTGATGTCACTTGTTTGCTTTGGGTTAAATAAAAGGATGTTAATTTTGATGGAGGAAGCATCATGTCTGAGATTGATTCACCCAAGTTATTGATTCAAGTCCTGGAGTAAACTTACCTTAGAAAAGGTACATGACGTAATCTAGGCCTAAAAAACAAAACAAAACAAAACTCATTTCTGGTTTCAGTGGTGGATTTCAGAATGGGACATGAGTAAAGTTCAAATAATCATATCACAAGCTCAGTTATCTGTAGAAGAGTTTCTCTAAGAGTTGCCAGGACCCTGAACTACAGTATCAAAAATCACTGGAAACAAAGTCCAGGCCCTTTTTCTTCTAAAAGGTCCCTGAGTGACTTTTTTTTTTTTTTTTTTTTTTTTTTTTGAGAGTCAAGCTTGGATATGTCATGGATCAAACAAATGTGCTCAGAGAACCATATGAAAAGGAATTTGTTAGCCAGGTGCTGTGGCACTCTCTTGTAATCTCTGAGAGGCAGAGGCAGGTGGATTTCTTGAGTTTGAGGCTAGCTTGGTCTACAAAGTGAGTCCAAGACAGCTAAGGCTACACAGACAAACCCTTTCTCAAAAAAACCAAAAACTAACTGACCAAACAAACAAAAACAAAGAAAGAAAAAAACAAACAAACAAAAAAGGAAAGAAAGAAGGAAGGAAGGAAGGAAGGAAGAAAGAAAGAAAGAAAGAAAGAAAGAAAGAAAGAAAGAAAGAAAGAAAGAAAAGGAACTTGAACTTGTTAAATCTGACTTGGAACATGGCCTTCCAAAAGCTAAGAACATAGAACTCAGCTGTGAATTCACATAGTTACAGGTCACAGGTGTGGATTCTCTTAGAGATTGACTTTTTCCTAATTCATTTCTTGACCTCCAGAATGAAAACATAAATTGTTCCATAAGCACTTGATTTCAGTTTTTATCAGATCTGGTGCCTCAGTCTGTGTACTGAACTCTGATACCTTGTGACTTTATAGTCTCCGGCCTGCCGGCTCTCACACTTTATCTTTCTATACTTACCTGTTCTGAAGTCTCCTTGCTTTCTTTTCATTCCCTATTCATTTCAGGTGACCTTCCCTGGACAACCTCCAGTTTTATTGTGCCATTTTTTTTTTGAAGTTTGGTGCCTAGGACTACATGTGGTATTTCTGGAACATATGCATGCTGGCGTCTGTGTGCGTGTGTATGAGTACTCATAAGTCTGTGCTTTCTGTTTTGTTTTTTACATCCTTCCTGGTGATGCTTGCCTTTGTGACTTCCACAATACATCGGACGGACCTCTTCAGGGAATGGTCTGCAATGATGCCATCTTCCTCTTCCTGGATCACGTCTCCACCCGGAGGCCTTGGTCTCTGGAGAATGAGGTGGGTCCTTTGCTACACAGGCCAGCCACTATTGTGAAGCTGACGCCACTCTTGGGTGACTGTCAACACCCTTCTGTTGACAGTCTTCTGTGAAGGCCTCCTTCACTTTTAGTCTCAGCAGACTGGTGTTCCAGTGGCCAGAGACTCTGAATGACCTTATGGATTTGAAATTTTACCTTATTGACAGTCCAGTCACTTGGGGAGAATGTTCAGCAAGACTGGTGCGTGAATACATCCACACAATACACACGTTTCATATATCCTCAAGCACAGGCCTGACCATTGTTCTTTTTTATTTTCTCTCATAAAGTCCATCGGCAACCTGCAGTAGCACTAGGTCTTGCTTTCAAAATGCGTGCACTTCCTATGAAAATACAACCTTGTGATCAGTTAAAAACTCATCTTTTCCCAGCACTCGGGAGGCAGAGGCAGGCGGATCTCTGTGAGTTCGAGGCCAGCCTGGTCTACCAAGTGAGTTCAGGACAGTCAAGGCTACACAGAGAAACCTTGTCTCAAACAAACAAACAAACAAACAAACAAACAAGCAAAACAAATAAGAAAACCCCAACAATAATGACAAAAACTTCATCCTTTTCTTCCAGTTCCAATGAGATTGTTATTTCCAAGACCTTTCTATAAGAAGATTTGGAATTGTCTGGTCTTTATACATTTTTAACATATACTAAATTTATTTGAATTATATTTAAGTATATTTAAAATTAAATAGACTTAATTTATTTTAGATAGTGTCTTGCTATGTAGTCCAGGCTGGCTGTAGACCGATGAGGACATAACAACAGTTCAGAATGTATTCTTAGCTGTGGGATTGATTTTTTTTTCTCTCTTCTAGACAGGGTTTCTCGGTGTGGCCTTGACTGTCCTGGACTTGCTTTGTAGACCAGGCTGGCCTTGAACTCACAGAGATTCACCTGCCTCTGCCTCCTTACTGCTGGGATTTCAGGCGGGCACCACGGGGTTCTCCTTGTGGGCTAGATTTTCATCTGGGGGCCACGTGACCTGGGACAAGTAGCTTAGTCTTCTTGAACTTTGGTTTTCTCACCTGTGCTGTGGGGGTGAAACCAGTAACCATAGTCCTGAAAGTCAACCAGACAATTGATGTTAATCGTTTAGAACAGTGAGTAGAAGTGATGAATGATGAGGCTCCAAGGAACGGCATTGCCACTAACTCAATGACATGCAGACAACCCATTGCACTTAGGGAAGCCATACGTTCTAGAAACCATAGAAAACCAAGTTTATATAAATATTGACCTTTAGCCTTGATAGACAAATAATAAATATACATAATTAAAAGATGTAAAATAATTAGTGTTATTATGATGAAGAACACAGGCTCCTGGATTCTTGCAGGTTCAAATACTAATGACATCGTTAGCTACCCAGATAACCTGTATTAGCCCCATTCAGTTTATGTGCTTAAAAGAATGATGAGCTGGGCAATGCTGACACACGCCTTTAATCCCAGCACTTGGCAGACAGAGGCAGGTGGATCTCTGTGAGTTCTAGGCCCCCTGGTCTAAAATGTGAGTTCCAGGACAGCCAGAGCTACATAGAAGAAACCTTGTTGGGGGAGGAGGGAGCAGGAAGAGTAGGGGAGGGGTAGCAGGAAGAGTGGGGGAGGAGAGAAGAATGGAGGTAATAATACGGTTGATTTACAGTGTTGTTATGGCTTTAATTGAAAAAAAAATCCATATAAAGGGCTTAGTGCTTTGACTACCTCATTGGGAACAACATTAACTCTCTCTACAGAAACAGATCTGGGAAATACATTGTGAAATTCAGAGGAGCCTGAGATCTCCGTCTACCGTGTGGAGAAATGCAAAATCATGGGAAAAGATGATAAATCACAAAGCTAGTACCCATCACCACAGCTCCTGCTATTTGGGACCTCATCATGGCCCTGTGAGTGCCACACAAGTGCCCTGCTGCAGTGCTACATTCAATGCCTTGGTTTACTGAACAATACACATTGTGCTATTACTACTAAGATGGCTTAACTCTTCCCTGGGGTAGTTTGTTGTTGGTTTTTCCAGATAGGGTTTCTTTGTGTAGCTCTGGCTGTCCTGGAACTCACTGTGTAGACCAGGCTGTCCTCAGAACTCAGAAATCTCTTGCCTCTTCCTCCCAAGTGCTGGGATTAAAGGCATGAGCCATGGACACTACCACCAGATAAGGACTTTTTATTTTTCCAAAGAACTTATTTTTAAAATCATGTGTATGTGTGTGTAGGGATAGCATGTGCTGTGTGAGTACAGTGTCCCAAAAGTCCATAGGGAGGTGTCAGATCTTCTTCAGTTACAGGAGACTATGAACCACTTGTCATGGGTGCTAGGGACTGACAGTGCAAGCTCGTAACCAAGAGGCGTCCCTGCAGCCTGAGGTAGGTTTTATAGCAATGTCACCCCTTCATCTCAAAGACAAGGAAACAGAAACCCACTAACTTTAAATGAAGTAACTAAGCCAGGCACAGTGACGCATACGCCATTAATCCTAGCACTAGGGAAGCAGAGGCAGGTGGATCTCTGTAAGTTTGAGGCCAGCCTGGTCAACAAAGTGAATCCAGGGTAGTCAAGGCTTACAGGAGAAACCCTGTCTCAAAAAAAAAAAAAAAAAAAAAAAAAAAAAAAAAAAAAAAAAAAAAAAACAAAAAAAAAAAAAAAAAAAAAAAAAAAAAAAAAAAAAAAAAAAAAAAGAACATAAATAAATAAGTTAATTAATTAATTAAATCACTTGGCAAAGCTCACCCCCCCACCCCCACCCCCATGTACCCTGCCCAGGAAACTTAGGAGAAGCTGAGGGTCTCCTGAAGCTTGGATTCTCAACTTCTGCTTCATCCCCAGTACAGAGAACTGGCTATTGCTTAACTTTGTAGGATGAGAATTGGTGGGAAGGAAGGTGTACCTGGAAGGATTCTAAAACAAACCATGGAATCTGCGCCACAGAGTTTGTGGCATATGGCATCCAGGTTATATTATGGTCAAGAGATAAAAGCACATGTTCCTCGCTGGGATGGCCACTGCGTGGTACTGGGCGATGCCCACACATTTTTATTCCCTGGTTCTATTGTCTTTTCCCCCTAATTTCCTAGTACTTTCTACACTGACTCTTAAGCTACTAGTTCACTAAAACACAAAATGGACTTACTGTTCGGCAGCTGGATTTCTTGTTTGTCTTTAAACCCTAGTTGAGAGAGGAAGAGCATCATCCATAGCCACCGACAGATGATGCCCCAATAATAACTATACACTTGCCAGTCGCTGAGTTCCTCCTTTGTGGCCAGGCCAGACACTTGTCAACAGATCATCTTGTTTAGTTCTTTCTGTTCCTTTTGCTTACCAAATTACTCCAGAGTTAAGCGCGAGGACTATGCAGTCGTATTTCTTGGTTTACCTCCTGGGTCTATCACTAGCTCCCTGACTTCAAACAACTTGGTTAACCTTCCCTGTGCATTGTTTCCTTGTCATAATATAGAGGTAGTAGAAGGACAGGGAATTGTATGAATTTCTATGTTCTGGGTGCTTAGAGCAAATGCCTTGGTGACTATGCTAGCTCTGTGTGCAAGGAAAGCCTTCTAAACTCTTCGTTTCAGTTGGGAAGAATGGCAACAAATGAAACTGACAAAAGGCACATTATCAAGCTCTTTAAAAAAAATTTTTTTTTAAAGACAGGATCTTGTTTTGTAGCCATTGATGCCTTGGGCATTGGAACTCCCTATAGAGACCAAGCTAGCCTTGAACTCATGAAGCTCCACTTGCCTCTGCCTCCCGAGTGCTGAGGTTAAAGACAGATTTTGTTCACATTTGTGTGTTATCATAGGAACGTGACTCGAGGGGTAAAAGGGGTGGAGTAGAAGGGAATCCAGTTTGGGGAAAACAATTGACTTCTAGGAAAGACAAACAGGCCCTTAGAGAATAGGTGGGAGATAAGATAGTTTGTGCAAAAGTCTGTTTAGGCGATTTCTTTTCCTTCTATTCTTGGTGATAAGAAACTTCTATTTTCTGCAGGCAACACTCCTGGCGAGGGGTTTATGGCCCTTGAAGACTTCTGTGAAGCTCCACACCCAAGTCCACCAGAGGAATTCAGAAACAAACAAACCCGTTCAATTCCTGTGTCTTCATTTTACAGGTGGCACAATGGAAGCCAAGGAGATGACTTCACCTAGGGTCACCAAAGTGGTCAAGGCTGGATCTGAGATCGAAACCTAGACATGACTAACCTAACAGCCTGTTTGCCTTTTCTACTTTAAGGAGAAATACGCACCTATCTCAAATTTCTGAGGAATATATTTTCTTCTTTCCTCTCTTTTCTCTTTCCTCCTTCTCCATATCTCTCTCTGCTTTGTTTGTTTGTTTGTTTTTTGTTTTTTTAATGACAGGATCTCATGTCGAGAAGGCTGGTCTCTCTACATAGATGAAAACGACCTTGAACTTCTGATCACAGAAGTTCAAAGGATGCTAAGAGCACAGGCATCAAGGCATGCTGGGCAAGCACACTACTTACTAAGCTACATCCTCAGCGTTTGGGCCAATATAAATGCTTTGGCATGAATTCATAGCAACTTTCAGTTTCGTCATCTGGAAAATGATAATGTTGAACAATAAATATGGCTTTGACTGGTCCTCCTGCTTCCATTAAGGAAACTATATGGTTTTTTTTGTTTTGTTTGTTGTTTTTTTTAAAGACAGGGTTTCTTTTGTAGTCCTGGCTATCCTGAACTCAGTTTATAGACCAGGCTGGCCTTGAACTAATAGAGATCTGCTTACCTCTCCCTCCTGGGTACTAGGATTACAGGCCTGTGCCACCACGCCTGGCTTATAGTCATATTATATAGCATGGACTAGACAAGATATTATAGACTCTGTGTGTGTGTGTGTGTGTGTGTATGTGTGTACATACTCATACTCACGGATGCACACCTGCGTAGGGTCTTGAGTTGCTCTACAACAGTGGTTCTCAATTTGTGGATCACAATCCTTTTGTGGGGAGGGGTGGAAGGAGTTTTTCCATAGGGGTCACATACCTGATACTCACATTATGGTTCACGACAGTAGCAAATTACAGTTATGAAGCAGCCAAGAAAATAATTTTATGGTTGGGGGGAGGGGTCTTCACAACATGAGGAACTGTATTAAAGAGCCGCAGCCTTAGGGAAGTTGAGAATCACTGCTCTAGAAGGAGGGGGCTGATATAAAGATGCGGATAACTGGTGTTTGTTTCTGTGTACAAGCTGCTGACCCAGGCTCCTGCACGTCCTCAGGGAGTGTCTCCTGCAGGCCGTTCCTAAGAAGTGACTGGCAAGGGAAGCAGTCCTTTTTACAAGAGATAAGTGTCTTCTTAAAGTAAACTCAGAATCAATGGAGGACAAGTTCTGTTTACTCAACACTTCCTGCTTGACAGCCCTCAACGTGCTGCTCTGTGTGTCCCTAAGGCATGGAAGAAACGAGGCGAAGCCTCGGTTCTGTTCCCCCATCACGGGAAAGGCATCCAGGAACTACTACCACCCCCATCTCCCCTTCCCCCCCCCCCCGCCCTCCCCCCCGGCAGAAAATTTCCCCAACCTCCCACCCGCCATCCCCGACAGAAGATTGCGTCACTTCTGAGCAGAACACGCGCCCATAAGAAATAGACACTACCCCGTGGGAGATGTGTTTAATCTGGAGACCCCGAGAGACATTAGAGGATTTTGAAAGCTCTTCACTGACTTCGTTAAGTACATTCCTTTTGGTTTATTAAATCTGAAGAATCCGTCCTTAGCCATGCGTTGCTTCCTTTCTCTTACTCGTCCTTTAGGGCAAGCATCTTACCTACAGAGACATCTCCCTGGCCTGAAATAACCTTTGCCTTTGCACTGCAGGGGTTTCAGGATTTTGAGTTTTTATTGCAGGTTATTCCTACCCGCCAGTTTTCCCTTGCCCTTGCAAGGGCACATGGGGAAAGGAAGCCTGCTGCCCCAGTCGTTGCTTTTTGTTCCTCTTTATTTGTTCTTTCTTTCTTTTTTCCTTTGAAACATCTCATCCGATGAGGTTAGTGATGCTGATGATTTTGTATTGATTCTAACTTTTTCTTCAGCCTATGGACGGGCCAGGTGAAAAGTGGCTTGTCTGGTGAGTGGAGACCTATAATAACCCAGAAGCAATGGCTAATACAGGAAGCAAAGCTGAAGGGTCCCTCATAATGCCCAAGTTATAGCGATAAGGCAGCCTGGCTTTTTATCCCTCCAGGGAATGTAAACCAAACCCACAAATAAATAAAAGCGAACAGAACCCAAGAAGCACAGTAAATCAGTCAATCACCTTTGACCTCATCCCCCCTCCCCCAATAGCCTCACTGACAGGACCGGAGGGTGGGCTTTTAACCACCAGGCTAGAGAAACAAGTGTGGGACGTAAAAAGAGAGAGGAGGGGGGTACTAAAGAGCCCTGGAGCAAAAGGAAAAGTAAATCCTACTGATTCCCTAACCCAAGTGGGTGGAGAGGATGTCATCTGAAGGTCAGGAGCCCTTAAATCAAGTCTTCCAAGGGAAACTAGGTTTAGGCTAGTAATTAGATAGAGTTTAGTAAACTCTGAGAGAGGGAGGTGATGGGGAGAAGTGGGACTCAAGGAGAAAAAAAAATTCTTTTGAGTCTTTGAAGTCTGTTCCTTGATGTAAAGAAATAATCAACTAACACACCAGTGATCTTAGGACTCTGGAGGCTGAGGCAGGAGGAACTCTGTGAGTTTGAGGCCAGCCTGGTCTCCAAAGCAAATTCCAGCTGGAACTTCATAATGAGATCTTGTCTCAGAACAACCAACCAGCCATAAGAACAAACAACTACAGAGCAAAACAAAAAACAACCTGAGCTCTCGGATGGGTTGAAAAATCTGCGTTTAGCTGGTACTCTCTGACGCGCAACTTAAGTTCTCTAGACCTCAGCATTTCCAACTGTAAAGTAGAACATGATAACAGATATATTATAAATACTGTAATTAATCCATCTTTAGAATGGTGCCTGGAGCTCAGCAGATGCTTAATAAATATTTATAGCATGTGAAGGCAACTAGGGACATAGTGCATATTAATAAGATGCATACATAAAGCAGCATCGTGTACGTTGCCTGCTCGGTACATATTTGTACAGTGGATTCTTGAAGAAGGCCTTTTGTAAGTCCTTAGGTAGCTGATGGATGGGTGCTCAAGTTCTGGAGAGGCAGGTTAAATCTTAGGTAAGCCTTGGCCTGGGAGAGACATGCACAAGAACGAATGTCTTAATAGAGTGGGTAGTCAGCCAGGGACTCCCGAGAGAGTTTTTGGGAATCTGCCTTCCTATGTGCACTTGCAGTTGCAGAGCACTTGGAGAAGAGAGAGCTTAAGTGTCTTTCCCCACTCCTTCTCTCTTGTTACTATTCCCTTCAGTCCAGCTGCTTAGTGAGTCTTTGGTATCTGCTCTTCTTTAAAACATTTCTTTCTTTCTATTATTTTAAGGTTTTGTTAATTTGTTTGCCTGTTTTTGTTTGTTTGTTTGTTTTGAGACAGGGTTTCTCTGTGTAACAACAACCCTGGCTGTCTCGGAACTCATTTATGGAACAGGCTGGCCCTGAGCTCACAGAGATCTGCCTGCTTCTGCTTCCTAATACTGGAATTTAAGGTGTGTTCCACCATGCCTGGTGAAATATATATATATATCAGATGTAGAAACCCTGGATCTTTAATTTTTAATAGAATCATTTTATGCTTTAGCCATATCTTGATGGCCAGATCTTTGGGTTTTGGAGGAAAGTATGTTTTGTAGTAGAAGGGTATTGTGGTCTATAAATAAATACCGATGAGTTCCAGGTGGTTGTTAGAGTTTCCATCATCTATTTATTGCTTGAGAATTTTATACATGAATATGTGTTTTGATCAAATCCATCCTCCACTCCATTTCCTTCAGTTCATCCCCATACCACCTCTACCATCACCTTTCCTTCCTAACTTCATGCTTTTAAACCCACCCGGTCCACTTAGCACTGTCATTATGTGTGCTGGTTTAGGACCGTCCATTGGAAATTGGGTGGCTTACCAAGGGGCTGCATATGAAGAAAACTGTCTATCTTCTGGCAGCCATTAATTGTTAGGGGCACCAGGTGCTGGCATTTTGTCATAAAAGCTGTCCTGCTTTTATGAAGGAAGGTCTTATACATGTCACCGTGAGTTCATGTGTTATGTGCGGAAAGCACTGTTTCACAGCAGCTAATCCCTACCTCTGGCTCTTGGAAACTTCAAGTGTCTCTTCCACAATGATCCCTGAGCCTTGGAGGGAATACATTGTCTATTTTATTTTATTTATTTTTTACTACATTTTGCAAGTCTGCCTAATTAAACTGCCGAGAAGGGATATTTTACACTTATGAGTTTAATATCAAATTGTCTATTTTTTCCACTTAATTTTTATAGAGTTTTTCTTTCGTTTTTTTTTTTTTTTTTTCTCCTTTTCCTGAGACTACTTTTTATTCTGTAGCCCAGGCTGGCTTGGAACTCATCGTGCCATTCAGGGTGATCTCAGATTCACGGCAATCCTCCTGCTTCGGTTCCCTGATGGCTAAGATGATGATAGAGGTGAGCAGCTACCCCCAATTCTATCCTCACCCACAAAACTAACATGCCTATATTTTTATACAAATGTGATCATATTCAGAAATCCCTCTGGGTACATTCCTTTAGACTGACCTCCCACTGTACCTCCTTGCTCACCCCTCAGTCAGGAAAGTAGCATCCACTGAAACCCCTAAGGTTCTCTCCACTACGCAAACCCTCACACAATGCCAGCTCAAACTCACCAGCAATACTGACGCTATATTAAGTGCTGGAAAGACTAGCACACAATGAGCTTTTCCTCCTGTAGCCCTCCCACCTTACTCTCTCATGATATAGGTGCCAAAGACAGAATGCAGAAGAGAAAAGATCAAAAACTGTATTTATATATGTGTGAGATACATACATTTGATAGACAGTATTATAACCTCAGAGCTCTGTTTCCCTCAATCTTTGACCATAAGAAAGCGGCGCCTCGCCTTGCTCATGACACCCTGGGTACAGTGGCCTAAACTGAGGAGAAATTTTACAGACGATAATATCCCAGTGCAGGGTATCCAGGCAGGGTGATGGTAGGAGACAAAGTAACTGTCCTTAGAAGTTCTGCCCTCTGCATTTTAGGGGCTTCACATACGTTATCTCATTTGCTCCCCCACATCAGCCCTGAAAGTATGACAATAGTGTTATTGTCCTTCTGTCTTCATGGGGAGAGGCACAAGGTCTCAGGGGACGAGACCCCCAGGTCCAAGTGGCAGGTCTCCACCACAGAGCATGCTTTCCAGCCCTGGGCAGTGGGTGCAGGACAGGCAGGAGGAGGAGGAGGAGTTAGAAGAAGAGACAGTTCTCTGTCCTCCACAGGACAAATACCTCTGTGAGCTTTGAGGAACCTGTTATGGTGTTGGCCAATCAGGCCTCAAGGCTGTCCTAAACTGGCCTTGCTTTTGGCAACAGTAGGGCCTATGTCTGTTTCCAGAAGTCACAGTGCTGATCACAAAGAGGCTGTGTTCACATGTGACCTGGTTTGACAGAAATTAATTTTTAAGAAGAGGCTCTATTCAGTCAAATAATTGCCCTTTGGGGCCTGTGTCAGGATCAGTCATCTGGAGCTGGCCGCTGGTAGTACTTGTGCTGTTGGCTATAGCCTGGGGCATGTGTGTGTGTGCTTGAGTGAGCATGTGCATGCCAGTGGAGGGTGTTGGCGATGGGGAGTGCAGACCGGTCATACTCAGGTTACAAGTCAAGACTAGGTATTAGTCTAGTCAAAAGGGGGAGGAGGCAGGGAACCCATTTATTTCTTTGCCCCACCCCCCCAAGACACTGGGTTTAGTGACTCCTTTGGTGGCTTATGCTAAGTACCCTTTCCATAGACTCAAGGTCTCATGGACCCCAGGACAAGCTTTTCACCATGGTGATGCTAAGGAATGCTTATATCGCACTGTTATTTAATCCTAACGGCAACCCTCAAGGTACAGCATCATCAACCCTATTTTCATCCAGCTGGGAGGTGAGAGGCTCCCACATCTTCATCCCAAATCATTTTTGTCTTCTTACTGGCTTGTCCATCCTCAGTGTTCCGCCGAGAAGCATCTCTCCCGTTTGTTCCACCTCTCTTGAAATAATAGGGCTTCCTTATGCCAGTCACCTAAGCCATGTGTCCCCCTCATCTTCTGACTGTTAGCAATGATGGGTAGGGTGGGGGTACTGACCCACTTGCTCATCTGGGGCCTTCTGTGCTTTTTTTCTTTCAGTAGTTGCTTTCATTCTCCTGTGCATTTTTCCCCCCGCCTCAGGAAATGCACACTTTTTCTTCTTGGTTCTTCTAAAAGACAGAATCTTGCAGCTCTGCTTTCTCAGTGTGGGCGGCACTGCCATTTTCAGCACCGCAAACTTATCCTCCAGCCGCCTCCAAAGGCTTTATCAGGAGACATGGTGACTTCTCTCCTAAATTACACAGATTGGTTTAAAAATAGAGTGCAGGGGTTCCCTTGTCAGGGGAGCTGTCAGCCTGCCCACTTTTTGACAGCCTTTTCTACCTCCCTTTGTTGTTACACGTCAAGGCACTTTTTTTATTTTTATTTTAAAAGTCTTCAGCTTAAGTTTTCTGGAACCTTGAAATTACCAGAAACGTCTCAAGGGCGGGGGTGGGTGGGTGGGTGGGGGGGTGAGGCTTAAAAATGATTCTGTTTCCTGACTTAAAAATCACGAGCAATTTGATTTTCTATGCCTTACTGTCTTTGCGGGCACATCGTTAGTATGAAAATGAATTGTAAAAATATATCCTGGGGTAGGCAAGAGCCTGAGATGCAGAGTTCTGTTCTGTGTCAAGGCAGGATACATTTTGGAGCATAAAGTGAATTTGGGTTTATATAACTATATGGAGCGAGGACACGGAAGATTAAACAAGCAAGCAGAAGGCAGAAACACATAAAAAAGTACACTCTGTAAGTTAAAAAAAAAATCAATAATTAACAACAACAACAACAACAATAATAAGGATGATAATCCACCACACATACATATGGGGACAGAGAATGGCATGCCTCCTGGCAAAAATTCTTTTGTTAATTCTTTCCCCAAATCACAGAATTTGCGGCAACATCTTATCCTTTGTGTGGGGGAATGCAAAACCCTCCATTTCCCCGTGACCTTCGGCCTTTCCATTCCTTTCCTCTTATCTGTGCTTTCTGTTCTTCCCTTATATGGCCACGGCTGCCCCCGGAAGTGCAAGAATTTGAATGTCATGTGAAAAGCTAAATGTTAATTGGGCTCAGTGACATTCAGGTCCACAGGAGATGTATGGGGGTCACCAAGTGAGAGGCGAGTACCAGCATCTGCTGCAGTGCCTTTCATTGCTTTTTCTCTACACACCACTCTTAGCTCATGGCCCTACAGCCCTACTGCTCCCCCTACACCAGCCAACCGTTTCCTTAATTGGCAGGGCAAAGCTTTCCTTAACAGTTCAGCACTGCAAAAAGATGTTTACATTTATAATCCCATCTATTGTGCACAGAAGACACACGTGAGATAGAAGGGCAGGTATTTTTACATCATGCCCACTCTGCAACCAAAGCACTGGAGATTTTAGCTGTTCCTGGTTATTGCTCATGATGGCTTGCTCATTAAAGGTAGACTCCACTTCCCCTCTCCCAGCCGCAGGCTCCTTGGCGCCCTGTTTGGGTGGATTTCCTTAAACAAAATACTTCCTGACTTCGGACATCAGGCCCCATTTGTGGATCCCAGTTAGAGATAATTTTGTCATATGAAAGCTCATTCAGATTTATGTCTCTTATTAAAAAAGGCTTTCCTTATCTCAATCTAAATGACTTCATACTTTATAAAGTACATTGGCTTCATTAGTGAGTGTCTGTACTGACCTAGTTTGAGTGCAGAGAAGTGAGCAAACTAGAACAAAACTTTCAGGGAGATTTCCTTCTAGTGGGGGAGACCTACAATAAGCAGTGAGGCAAAGCACGTATGATGGATGTGGCAGTGAAGGGGGCTACGGGGGTGGGGGTGGGCCTGACATTACTCTAGATTAGGAGGTCAGGCGAAGCAGTGCCCCTTGGTGAGATGCCTGAGGATTTAAAGAAGTGAATGGTGTGGGGTAGGTTGGGTCACAGCAGCTCTCTGGAAGGGTGCCCCAGGTAGGAGAATGCCTAGCCTGGCCGGATCCAGGAAGGAGGGAAGACAGGGGAGGTAGGGAGATGCCAGAGAGACAGAATCATAGTGAGACTTCTGGCTTTAACCCAGCGTGAGATAAGATTCCCTTGGAGGGGTGTTGAGTGTGGGCTATTGGTGTCAAAAAGAACAGTTAGACTGATGTCTGGATCCTGCTGAGCTATGTCCCAGTTCTGACCTCTTTCATTTCTCACCGGGGATGGATACATAACTTGCATGCCCCACTTTGAAAATAGAATGTAGCGTCTCCTGTTTAAATGGCAGGGGGAAAAAAAAGGCATAGTTAAAAGATACGGAAACATACAGCTTTTCCTTTCTCCCTCAGGCTCACCTTCAACCTGCTATGGAGGGTTCAATTTGTTATTTCGCATAGATCTGAGTAAAGAAACCATTTAACTATTCATCTTTGCATCGCCCAATGCCAGCTTTCAATGCAAATATAAGTGAGAACATTTTAGTAGATACATTTCCTGTGTGTGTTTCGTTTGTACCAGGACAGTAGAAATGCCATGAAGAAGAAGAGCACACCCCACCCCATGCCCCGCCCCCGGAAATGCAACCTTCTGCTCCGCCCCCAGAAACGTAACCTTTTACCAACACTGTACCCTTTATGTATCAATAAGTGAGGAAGGCCTAAAAGTCAGAGAGGCATTATTGGTTGTGCTCTCTTACTCTACTTTTCCCTCCAGGCCATTATTTTTTGGGTCAACTGTTGATTATAACAAGGAAGCATTTGTAGGAATGAAGGATGTGATAGGGCGAATGGGCAAGCATGCTACTGGCTTTGTTCTGGAGCTGCTGAAAGATTTCTTTGGAATGGAAGATGTTGTCCCTAGGTGGAGTCCCTAGGTGGAGTCACCACTCCCTTTTAGTCACAGATGTAATGTAAGGTGTCTGCCTTGTCCGAGATGACTCCAGACCATCATAGATGAACAGAAATTCTGTGCTTCCAGAACATGGCAGTGCCTGTGGGAAGGCAGCGGTTAGATAAGGCGGGCATGCAGGGTGTGAGGACTTCCCTTGTTCCTGCATATGGCTCTTTGTCCCAGCGGACTTTACATACAAAACAGGAGCCGGGCATGGTGGCGCATGCCTTTAATCCCAGCACTCAGGAGGCAGAGGCAGAGGCAGAGGCAGGCGGATCAATGTGAGTTTGAGGCAACATTGGATATTAGCTTTAAAAATACTGATTTCTTACGCTGGGCATAGTGCCACATGCCTTTAATCCCATCAACCCAGAGTGGCAAAGACAGTTTGATTGCTGTGAGTTCAAGGCCAGCCTGGTTTACAAATTGAGTTCAGGACAGCTAAGTTTGCACAGAGAAAACTGGTCCAACCAAAACCAAAACCAAAACCAAAACCAAACAAACAATCAAAACAAACAAAAAGAAAACAAACAGAAAAATCTATCCAAACAAAAAAACATCTCTCAAACCAAACAAAAAAAAAAATTCTTATGGAAAGCTTAAAGATGATGTTCACATATGACGCGTGTGTGCATACACGTGCGTGTATGTGTGTGTGCACCCTGACTCATACTCTCCCTCCCAGAAAGAAGAAAGAGTAGGATTACTTTAGGGTGGGATAAAATGTCAAGAAAAGACAAACTTTCTGAATTTGGAGAAAATGAGAAATTTGAGCTGCTTTTTCAGACCGAGGAATAATGTCAGGCACGAGACATTAGAAAGAAGCTCGTTGCTTGACATTTGTTTGTGATTTATGGCCAAGGCTATGGGACCGGAGGTGTCAGCTAGAAGTAAGGCACAGAGAATTTCCAGGGATGCTGAAAGGAAGGGATGCAGAAGAAGGACCTCTCTGGTCCCTGCAGTGGACCCGAGATGTCCAGAAGAGAAGACTGTGCTTATTCAGTGGGCTGAGACTAGATGCATTCCTGCCTTGAGCCCGCTTGCTTGAGAGGTCTTGTCTTGACTTCTCTCGGGCTGGATGGGCAGGGGGCCTGCAAGGCCACCCCCTCTCCTCCATAGGAAGTCTATAATGTCTTTTGAGACCATGATCTGGATACCCAGAGCCTAAACTCAGTAGGCCTGATTCTAGCCCCCGCCTCCTTCCTCCAAGCAGAAGATTATAGCGCTAGGCTGGTGGGATTGCCAAGGGCCAACTGTTAAGACTTGTACTAATAGGGTGATCAGGTTGGGATGTGTCCAGTCCTCGAGGCTGCCTGTTGTATGGGATGGGCCTGGGCCATGAAGGGGAAAGGGAGGGAGAAGGAAGGGTTATCCCCAGGTCCTCATGATTCAGTGCAAAACTTGGCTGGCCTTATTACTAAGAAGGTGTAGTTGTTAGGGCATTCACTTCTTATACGATTTTTTTCCTTTGTATGCTATGTGCGCTTGCTTTTATTCTCCTGCTATGAACCTGCCCCCAAGCGAATTCCTTCTTGACTTGGAAGGCTTAGGCAATGGGTGATGAGATTCACACATTGCTGTTAGTATCTTTAGCAGTTGCAGAGGAGACCCTTAAGGATGGAATAGAATAATGTTTTTGCCTAAATGTGATCTCAGCTACTTACCAGTTTGTGAATGGGCCCGGTTGTGTTTAGCACAAGAATAAAAATACCTTGATGTTTTTGGTATTATTTGTCCCTTGGCACGTGAAGATGGGAAGAGCAGAAAGACTGGTTAAGCCGAGGGTCTTGTTTCCTTCAGATGTCTGACAGGCATTCTTTTTCTAGGGAGCCGGGACTAGAGTTTCTCTGAGAGTTGGGAAGGATGCCAACGCTGGTCTAAAAATCCTGTTTTTTTTTTCCAATTTAGCTTTAAGCCTGGACTTGAACCTTTTATTTTCCTTTAGGCTTAACATTGGGAATTTTAAAAACAGGGAAGCAAAACAACTTGAGCAGAGCTGAGATTGTTGAACATTCTGGAATGTTCAGTTGAGTGGAGTTCAAGTTCTTCTTTGTCCCCTAAGTGTGCAAAGGGGAGACGGGCCCCGAGGGAATTACGAGGGAGGCAACTTTATGATTCTTTTCATCATAAGCATGACTCAAAGGATGTGTGGACAGGATTAAGGGTCACCACTGATGGTCTAGTCAAACATATGGACACTTTTCCTGAGGAGCTGCTCAGGTGCAATTATGTGCTGTTCATTATCTTATCATCAGTCGATCTTAACGTAGCTATCATTTTTATTTGAAAGGCTTTGCACATCTAAGACATCTCCCTGGGATTGCATGGCTAGTCAGCTACTGAGATGGGCCTAAAAATAGTCAGTGTCCTTTGATGATAAAGTTTATGTTTTTGACCACAGTGCTGTAGTGACCAGCTTTCCAATATTCCTTGGTATGATATTGGGAGAGCTGTTATTTATTTATTTGTTTGTTTGTTTGTTTGTTTGTTTACTCATGTATTTGGTACTAGGGTTGGAAAAATAGAGCCTTGAGCTTGCTAGGCATGTACTGTACCATCAAGCTTTATCCTTAACAGATCTGAAGAAGCTATATCATTTAGTTTCTAAAAGACCAGCCTTTAGGGAAGTTACTTGGTCTGACCACTTCAATTAATTAGTTATGAGTGCACATAACTATAGGAGTCATGTGATTCATCTCAAGTCACGAAGCTTGGCAAAACTAGAATCTAGGCATGAGAGTGCTACATGGTCACTTCCACTGCTCTGTTCTGAAGGAACAGAAATGCAGTTCATGTAATGCTTAACGGAGAGGTGGAAAGGTCTTCTTTAGGCTTCAAACTTAGAGTCGAGTTGCTGGGCCCTCATTGCCCTGCAACCCATTTTGTGGATTCTGAAGGCATTCATAAGGAAACACATTGCTTGTACTCTGGCCTCACTACGTCATACTAAGAAAAAGCGCCTGATGGTTTGCTTTGAGACACTTTTACTCCAAATATGTGCATTGTCTTTGTGTTGTGTGTGTGTGTGTGTGTGTGTGTGTTGTGCATACAAATGTGCCTGCTGTACAGGTGTACAGAGGCCAGAGCAAGACATTGAGTGTCTTCCTTTGTCGCTCTGCAGATTAACATCTTCAGTCTCTTATGGAACTGTAGGCTTTCACTCTTTGTTAGGCTGGCTGGCCAGCAAGCTCTGGGGGATCCACCAGTCTCTGCCCTGTCAGAGCTGGAATTTCTCATAGCATACACTCACAGACACACTCTGCTCTTTGCTTAAGTGCTGGGGATTTGAACCCAGGCCTTTAGGCTTGCTCTTGTTGACTGAGCCACCTGCCCAGCTCCTTTGAGTTCTGTCTTTGTTATTGTCCCATCAAAAGCGTCTTCCTTCTCTAAGGGCAGCTGGGGCTGGAGGAAACACCCTGTATTCAAGCTGCTAGTTTATAATCGGCTTTCATGTTGTCACACTTAGTTCCTTATTCTGGCTAGTTGAAGCTACAGGGAGTCAGTGGCTCATGTGTGTAATCCCAACGATGTGGAGACTGAGGCAGAAAGGGGCAGGGTTCAAGGCCAATGTTAGTTACCCAGTGAGAACTCATTGCGAAAAGAACAAATCAAAAGCAATAAAACACAAAACTAGATTTAGTTAATTTAGAAGAAAAATCACATTATTTAGTTTACTTTAAAAGACTTCAATTGGAAGATAAAAGGATTTAAAACGGAATTGAACAAAAAAGGGGCAGGGAGGATATTTATCTCGCTTGTGGGTTCAGATGTTGTTTCTCTTAGTTTGGGCAGATTATCTCACAAATTTAGTTGCCCGAATGGTAATTGTTTATTTGTCCATTATCACACAAGTCAATGGTCCAATCTGGCTCAACTGACTCTGTCATTATCTTAGTTCTCGCATTTGCCAGAGTGGTGATATTGTAAATAATCTGCAGTTAGCGACAGCCATTCATTCCATCTTAGACAAAAGCCCTCTTGCATTGTGAGGTTTCCATTCCTAGGCTGGCCTTGAACTCCCGTCCTTTTGTGTCTCTGTAGGTTTCCATTTCTGTGTAAAGCCGAAGAGCTTATTTTTCATTATTATTTTGCTGTTGTTCCTTGTGTGAGACAGAGTCCTACTCTCTTGCCTAGGCTGGCCTTGAACTCCCATCCTTTTGTGTCTCTGTGTCAGCCTTTTGAGTAGCTAGGATGAGACCATGTTGGACTTTTGTCATTTCTTGACCCGGTGTGCTTGGATTTGACTACGTGACATTTTCCCCAGTGGGATGTTAGCAAAAAGGACATCGTAGCCATTTGTTGAGTAACTGCACAACGGGGCTTGCTCTTTTGCTGCTATGAAGCCAGGGGTCACCTGTGGAAGGAACTTCACCTGGTCTTTCAGAGAATGGGAACCCTATTTCTGTGCTGGCTGAGACAGCAGGTGTGAACGAGGCTATCTTAGCTCTACAGGTGTGTCAACTTGATCCAGATCCAAAAAAACGAAGCACCATTGGTGCCACAAGCTACTTCATATTCATTTTTGCTGGCTTGTTTAAATTATTGCATCTATGGCCTGCTTGTTAAGTCACATAGTAAAAGCATTTCAACAATTATTTTTGCTTTTGTGCGTTTTACGAATTTGAACGATCTGATTTTTTAAATTTTTTTTTTCTAGACAGGGTTTCTCTGTGTAGCCCCAGCTTTCCTGGACCTTGCTCTGTAGGTCAGGTTGCTCTTGAACTCACAAAGATTTGCCTGCCTCTGCCTCCCAAGTGCTGGGGTTAAAGGCACAAAATGGTGTTCTTGATGTATGTCATGTAACAGTTGTGGTTCATAGTTTATGAAACTGTTCTTGCTCATGAGGAAGCCCCACTGGCGAGGAAATTTAATCAACGGAAGGGAAGTCAGGAAGATATGCTGGATCCACAGACCCACAGCGGAGTGCTCCGTGAGCGCTCTAGTCCCTCTAACTGTAAGAGGACCTTCAAAAGTCCACAGTACCTGCAATGGTCCAATGGTGAAGGCTAACCTGATGAGTAAAAGTAATAGGGCTCAGGATAAGACAATTTAAAATAAAAATGTGACCGGGTGAAAGCTTTCTCCCCACCCCAACCCCCAAGACAGGGTTTCTCTGTGTAGCCTTGGCTGTCCTCGATTCTCTTTGTAGACCAGGCTGGCTTTGACTCACAGAGATCCTTCTGCCTCTGCCTCCTTGAGTGCTGACTTGAGGATTTGTAAAGACAAATTGCCAGTACTGTTGACATTGCCTTCCTCCTTCCCGACTCCTTTCTGTGGTCTGTTTCTCAAATCCCACCAAGTTGGAGTTTGGAGAATAGTTTAGGGGTATTCTGTCATACCTAAATATTTTCCAAAGGAAGTCCTAACATTGGTTTCTTAAAATGCTCTGTATGAAAGAGATAACTGTTGGCTCCAATTCGTTAACGATTCTACTTTATTAATAATTTATTAAAGGCATGTACCCTCCCTTACAACCTGACTACCCTAAACAAGAGGGAAAGGAGATTAAGGAGACCAAGAATGGAACCTTCTGGGTATCAGTTCCGAGGGGCAAATCCCCTGGCATAAGTCTCAGGAGTCTAGCAGAGCCTCTGTACGACAGAAGAAGCTGCACTGTCCATGTACGGGACCTGGAGGAATCCACCTGCCACCAAATCCTCCAACTCCGTGCACTGTGGGCAGGAACCTCTGATCTCTCTCACTCAATTTTTTTGTTTTGATTCCCCAATGTCCTCCTCCTAATCAATGGTCCTTTATGCACTACAATACCTGGGCGGAGTCACCGGAGCCTGTCTTTTGTCTTGGGCTGAGCCTTCTGAGTCTATCTAAGATCTGTATCAGTTTGTAAAGAAAAGGTATCAGTGGGGTCAAGCCACCCAATATTGATTCCACCTTGGGCCCAGCCTAAGGCAAGGTTACATTCCCTTCACAGATAACTAATCAAATCAGTTTCAGAAATATTTATACATTAAACATCTCTTCTTATTACAATGGACATTGAAATTGTATCTTGAAGACTTTAAGAGCTATTACAGTGGAGAAATACTTCTCTTTTAAGAATATAATGCTTGTCAGCCTGGGGGTGGTGGCCAATGCCTTTAATCCCAGCACTCAGGGAGGCAGAGGCAGTCAGATCTCTCTGAGTTCAAGGCAACCCTGGTCTACAAAGTGAGTCTAGGACAGCCACCTCTACACAGAGAAACCTTGTCTTGGAAAAGCAAAGGGAGGAAATAATATAATGCTTGCAAAAACCTATTTAGATATAGCAATATATAAGTGACTTCACTTGAGAATTACTGGGTTGGCTGGCTCAATTCAACCATTATCTATCTATCTATCTATCTATCTATCTATCTATCTATCTACCTACCTACCTATCTATCTATGTTAGGTATCTTGGGTAGATACAACACACTAGATATGGTAGAATAGGAAATATAACATTTATACATAAAAGCATTATATAAAATAGAAAAAATAAAGAGCAAATCAATAAGATGCTTTCATTGAAGGTTAAAAAAACCCAAACAATCAAAATAGCAGCTCAGACTGCAGAGATAGCTCAGTGGTTACGAGCACTGGCTCATCTTTCAGAAGTCCTGAGTTCAATTCCCAGTGTTTACATGGCAGGTCACAGCTATCTATAATTGTATTCCCATGAAACCTAATTTCTTCTAGTAAATGTGCATGCAGATAAAACACCCATACACATAAAACAAAGCAAAACAAAAGAATCAACTCTAAGTGGCTTAAGTGGAGAGGAGATGGCTGAATTAGAAAGTTCAAGGTTAGGTAAGGCTTAGTGACTTGTTCTAGATGGGCTCTGGTTCCATGTCCATATCAGCCTGCTGCTTGTGCCATCTCTGGATGTCAACATCACCCTGGAGTTGGTTTCCTGTGGCAACATGAGCCATACAGTTCCTAGTTTTCAAATGCAGCAGGAGAATGCACCTTTGTACAATCATAGTTCTAAGGTTTGAGATGATTAGAACTTGCTTGAACTGGCCTATGGGGGCAAGAAAATGTCAAATGTCTATTGGTTAAGATTGACTTACATGGACTCAGTCAAAACAGATGAAATTATCCTTAGGGTATAGACCATGCTCCAGGTCAGTAGCGTTGGAGTCTTTGGTTGCTACCACATGTTAGAGAGCGTGAAACAATGGCGTAGGGAACGAACTAAAAAAGGCTCATAAAGGATATGTTGAAGCTCAGCCAGGCATGAGGGCGCATACCTCTAATCCAAGCACTCAGGAGGTGGAGGCAGTCGGATTGCTGTGAGTTCGAGGCCAGCCCGGTCTACAAAGCAAGGCCAGGACAGCCAAGGCTACACAGAGAAACCCTATCTCAAAAACAAACAAACAAATAAACAAACAACAAAAACAAAACAACAACAGCAAAAAGAATATGTTGAAGCTCAATGGATCCAGCTAATTGGCTCCATTTGTTAGAAATTTTAGGGGAATAGCTTTCAAGTTGGTCATAAAGAACATGCATTATCCTTGGCTATGAGGGAGAGGAAAGGAAAAAGGCATTCCAGGGGGGAGGAAACTGTATGAGTCAAGAACCCTCACTGAGGGTAAGTGAAGAACTGCTAACCAAATGGACCCATTTGGATGGGGTAGTTAAAACAAGGTTTCTATGGTAAAATGCATTCCTCATTGCAAATACTTAAAAAATGAGGTTGTGAAATACGACCAGCCAGTAAATTTGCAACTCCCTGTTCTCTTAGTGATAGTGGGAGCCCCAGAACCATTTATAATGTCTGTGTCCCAAGAGGAGCACAACTGGTATGTCCATGAAAAATCATTAGAGAAAAATAAAAGGCTTGATTGAAAAACAAATACCATATTAGTGACACATTTTAGACCAGTGACATATTTTAGAACAAAAACAAAATATTTGTTGATGAGAATAAAAACAAAACAGGCCCCCACCCACCCCAAACCCCCCATGACAGGGTTCCTTTCCTTTCTCTGAGGATTTACTGCAGATTATATATTATTAATTCACAGAGTAATTTAGATTGGAGATAAAACACGATTTTTACAAAGTTGAGTCTTCCTATATGGCTTATCGCTTTATTGAGTAACCAAGAAAGAGGATCATGTTCTTAGTTTAATGCAAACCTCCTGGATAAGGTTTCGTCACTATGCTGGGCATGGTGGCGCACGCCTTTAACCCAACACTTGGGAGGCAGAGGCAGGAGGATCTCTGTGAGTTTGAGGCTAGTCTGGTCTACAAAGAGAGTTCCAGGACAGCCAAAGATACACACAAAGGTTTCGTCACTAGAAAGAAAGTCCATTAATAGTGTGATTTAAAAGGAAGAGGAAGGTGGGCAGAGGAAGAGAAGAAGGGGAGGAGGAGGAAGAGGAGGAGGAGGAGGAGGAGGAGGAGGAGGAGGAGGAACAGGTACATATGACAGAACCATGCCAGTGGTGGCCAGTTGATAGTAGTTACCAACTAGTAAAAGAATGTATTTTGAATCTTATAAAAAAAAAAAAAAATGGTTCCCTTGCTGGGTGTGATGGTGCATGTCTTTAATCCCAGCCCTAGGGAGGCAGAAACTTGAGTGCAAGGTCAGTCTAGCCTGGTCTAGAGTGAGTTCCAGGACAGCCGCAGTTATGCAAAGGTGGGGGGGGGGGCAAAAAAAAAAAAAAAAAAAAAAAGAGGAGTCTTCACATTGTGTTTTTATCTTTAATTTCTTCTTTTCACTTAAAGACCCTGTGTTGGTTCTGGTCTGTGCCTGTCCTTGGAGTTTTCCCTGAAAAGCTCCAGGCTCCAAGCTTTGGTGGTGTTCTCTCTGCTTCTGCCATTGGCTGGTTCTGAATATGTAATTACTCGTAGTTGGAAGGAAGAGGATTTACAGACCTTGCCCTAATTGCTTGTTTTTGTAGAGTTGTTAAGAAGGATTTGGGCTCCAGAAACACAGGGTGTAGCCAGACAGAAGGCAGCCCAAGGAGTTCAAAAAGTCTTGTAATCTTTGGCTCCACAGACCCATAAAATGAAAGTGTTGACTGAACGCAAACAGCCTGCAGCCTGAGAGGCCCAGGTCCCAGGAAGGAGTGAGGTCCCTTGGTCATTTGAAAAGGCAGAGGGTTTCATAACAACCATGACTAACCTGTTAATGGAAGGTGCCATTTGATTTCCCCTTCTTCATGAACGCCAGACCTGGTACACAGCAAAGCTTTTCTTAGCTCCCGGCTTCCTGGAATTCAAGAATAAACGAAGCTTCTTACAAAGACCCCCCCGCGTGAGAGAAGCAAATTAGGAATTGGAAGGGGATGATGGTGCAATAGCAATACACTCTTGTTTCCTGGGGTCCCTCTTGAGATCATGGTGAGAGGCTCGTAAACCGTGAGCAAGACGGAGCTCAAAATTAAAACATTATTACAGGCAAGTGAGAGCAGGGGGCTGGCTCTTCTGGGAAAGCGCCAGTGAACGTTCACTCTCTCACCTGGAAGGCGGAAGGGTTACTGGAGGTTATAAGGTTTAATGAGTATGAAAAGTGCTGCTGGGTGAGAGGGCATTTTTAAAATGAAGCTGGAAGCGCTTTCAAGTGACTGACTTCGGGACAAATCGCATTTCCTGGCACTCCGAGGGGTTCTTATGCGTTTACTGGGTATCTTCAAGAAATAGATTAGTTGAAAACTATGTACTCGATGTTCCCCGTGATTGATCAGTGGAATAAATCACCGACATTTCACGCGAATGCCTTTTAGGCTATGATGCTGTTGGAAGAATAATAGTTACAGACACAAAGATATTTTTTACCTGGGCAGAAACAGGTGGGGATTAATGCAAGTTCCCCTGTTTTCTTTTCCTTCTAAGATGTATTTGTATACGTGTGTGTACGTCAGCAAGCAAAATTTCAATTATTTTAGGAGAGACTTATTTTAACCATCTATGAAGTAGTTGTAGGTAGAAATAATTCAAGGTTGTTTTCAGAAAAAACTGATTAAGGGGCTGGAGAGATGGCTCAGCGGTTAAGAGTACTGACTGCTCTTCTGGAGGTCCTGAGTTCAATTCCCACAACCACATGGTGGCTCACAACCATCTATAATGTGATCTGATGCATACTTTATACATAATAAATAAATCTTAAAAAAAATAAAAACTGATTAAAATGTTCATTTTAGTATTTAGCCTATGAAATCAAGTGGTTTTCTGCAATCTCATTTATGTTACTAACTCTTATTCTTGATTGCATTAAAATTTCTCTCTCAAATCAGGGTTTAATATTTCAGAAAACATTTTATTTTATTTTTTTAACTTTTTAAAAATTATTTTTGGTTTTTTGAGACAGGATCTCTCTATATAGTCCTGACTATCCTGAAACTTCTTCTGTTGACCAGACTAGCTTTGAACTTAGAGATCTGCCTGCTTCCACCTCCTTCTGCCTCCCAAATGCTGGGATTAAAGGTGTGTGCTACCCCCGAGTGGCTTCTAATTTAATTTAATTTTTAAAATGTCTTGCTCTTAAGCTTATCTGTGCTCTTTTAGAACCAAGAAACTAGGACTGTGAATTGTGTTGTGCGCCTTTAATCCTAGCACTCACAAGGCAGAAGCAGACTGATCTCTGTGAGTTAGAGGCCAGCCTGGTCTACCAGTAAGAACCCTTTAAAAACAAACAAAACAACAACAAAACTAAGAAACTAAAATAATTTTAGGTCTAAATGTATATAAAAAATACACACTTGTTGTGGTAGTTTTAATTACTTCTATTTTTTCCTTCAGGAACAAACATTTTGAGTACGTTGTATTTTCCAGAAGGTGATTGCCTGTTCAATGATAAGACTTATAGTAACAATTCTTTGACTTTTTTATTTTTTTATTTTTTTAATCTCTGGGGGTAGAAATTCAAGACCGGTCAAACAACTTGGTCCTCCAAAGTAGTTACTACTTTATCTGACAGGGACTTCATAATTTAATTCTGACTACAATGACTGACTACCCTGCAAAAAATTATGTAGGCTTTCCATATATTGAGCTGCAGTTTAGGGGCTGCTCTTTCTCCAGCTCCAGAGCGTCAATCAGCCTTTCACAGAATCGGGGTAAGAACTTGAGTGAACCTTGTGGCCTAAGTCACAAGACCATTAGACACACAAGGAAGTGTCACATCCAGCCTGTCGCCTGTTTCCTCCAAGAGCTTCTGCTTGCTCGTTTGTTGGAAAATGTAAAAACAATTCTACTGTGTCTTAAAACCATTCCAGTTTGGCAAATCTCACAGTCTTTTAGGTGATACCCAATTTCTCATCAACAGAAACAGCTAAAGTCTTAGGTAGTTTCCACTGTCGCTCAGTCCCCAAGCCTTAACACCAGTTAGTGAGCTCAGAGCAAAGTGTTGGTAACCCTTGTCTAGCCCTGGGGCAGAGGGGACGATTTGAGAGTCTTTAGATGAGAGGTCATCTTGGCTCCAAGGTTATGGCCATGAGTTTTCTCATCACTGTCTTTTTCCTGGCCTTCAAAGACTATGACTCTACAGCTGTTCTACAGTTTAGGCAATGCTACCAGTGTGGTTGTGCTGATGTCTTTGACAGGTCCTTATCTGCCACTAAACTCTGGTATTCCCCTTGGCTTCCACTGCAGAATCCTCAAGCTTTGTCTCCATGCTTGGTTACTCAGTAGACACACTACGCTTTTCTCTGAATTCGGGCAAAGGAAAAATGCCCTAAACTCCAAGACCTCTTTGCCAGCTTCACAGAACTAAGTCACTTAGGTTAGCTGAGCTTCATGTTGTCTTCTTCGGCGGAGCTTTCTTTCAGATGCTCTAACCTGGGATATTCGATCCTGTGGAGATTTCATCACTGAACCTAATTCCTCCTTTACTTGGTGGAAACCGAGGTAGACAAAATTTGGAGAGAGATCTTTTCCCCTTTTCTCCCCTCCCCTCCTTTCCCCTCCCCTCAGATGCTCGGTCACTTTCTTTATGGCCCATCTTTTGTCTACGACAAGGACATAGTTGTGACAGAATAGATCGCTGTCTCACCTCATCACAGAACACTATGACCTGAGTCTCCTGACTTGACTCCACTCTCAATATGCTAAAGGAAAGAAGAAAGCGGTCAGGAAATATTTCAGTGTTGTAATGGAATGTGCAAAGCTGTTGTCTGGTACATAATCTTACTTTCTTTTTTTAGATACTAATTATTTCTTACAACACCCAGAATGGGCCCAGCAAAAGTTTTCATGGACAGTGTCACTGTCAGCTGTGACATATCTCTTGGATTTGAGAGAGTTCTGAGCAGTTGAGCTGAAGCGTATTTAATTTATGGTTTCTTTCTTTGATCTCTTTGCTGCAGTACGATATTTTTGATTACTTTTTAGTTTTAATTTCTGAATGACTCAAGCATCATAAAACAGTCCACGAATAATACAAAGAATTCAACACATACCACACCAGCATTTTGCTCCATTGGCTTCCCTATTCTATGTATATTTATATGTATTCTTTATTTTTGCTTCCTTTTATTGAAAATAAAATTTTTCCTGATTATAGTTTCTCTCCTTCCTCCATCCATCATCTCCCTACCTCCCCTCCCATCTGGTTCCATCCCCTTTCTGTCTCTCACTAGAAAACAAACAGGCTTTTATGGAATGATAATATAATGAATATGATATGATAAAACAGAAATAACACATTGGAATTGGACCAAACAGGTGAACAGAAGGAAAAGACCTCAAGAGAAGGCACAAGAAACAGGCCCACAGCTGGGCATGGTGACTCATGCCTTTAATCCCAGCACTTAGGAGGCAGAGGCAGGCAAATCGTTGTGAGTTCAAGGCCAGCCTGGTCTACAAAGTGAGTCCAGGACAGACAGAGAAACCCTGTCTCAAAAAAAAAAAAAAAAAAAGAAAAAAGAAAAAAAAAAAAAAAAAA
>OU015756.1:63696169-63735778 GCA_907169655.1 Acomys percivali
CTCTCTCTCTCTCTCTCTCTCTCTCTCTCTCTCTCTCTCTCTCTCTCCCTCTCTCCCTCTCTCTCTTTAAAAAATATGTATTTCAGAAAAAAGTACCATCTGGAAAACTATTGTGAGAAAGAGAGAGAGAGAGAGAGAGAGAGAGAGAGAGAGAGAGAGAGAGAGAGAGAGAGAGAGAAACTATGCTTTTCCTAGTCCATGCAATTTCTGATTACCTGGCATTAAACTACTTAATAAGGAAAAACATTTAGAAATAAGTAAAGCTTTTAAAAAATCTTCCAATAGCATCTGATATTGTGGCCAGTTAAGAGACAAGGTCTGAACCGGGTTTTTAAAATAAGCAAAGCTGAAACACTCAACTCAAATAGATCAGAGAGAGCATGGAAGGATTGACATGTCACACATGAGCCGCTCGGATGTGATCAGTGGAAACTTAGCTGACCTGAGCTTATTCCTGTGCTATTTATAGTCAAAGGCAAATAGAATTTTAGGTCTCCTCTCGAAACCACAAGCAAAGTCAACTGTCGTTTCTGTACAAGGCTGGAAGAAATGGATTAGGAAGAAACTAATTTCACACTCATTGCTCAGTACAACAGGGGACACAGTTCATGAAGAGTTGCTCAGTGAATGACTAAATTGACTGGTGAAAATGCAATATTAATTCCATACCTGTGGCAAGCCAGTGTAAAGCATGAAGCTTTGCTTAAAACCATATGGTTTTTGCCACCTCCCAGGAAATTCGTTTACCTTTCCAAAGCGATCTCACGGTACTGACCACATACTGTTTCCCAAGTGTTTTCCCATTTGCTAGGTGGAGAGAGAGAGAGAGAGAGAGAGAGAGAGAGAGAGAGAGAGAGAGAGACTAAACAGTTAAAAAAAAAGTAAAGAAAGAAAGAAAAGAAAAGAAAAGAAAGAAAAAGGCAAGACAGAAGGTCTTTCAATTTTATAAAGTCAATAGATTCATCTGGTATAATTCTCTGCTTATGTATCATGCCAAAGCCCACGGTCGCCACGGTACTTCCTGCCTCTCTTTTGAGTTTACACTCCAACAATGTCTATTCTAATAACTCCCATCATGGAAATAGTTGCTGATATTTTCTAAACCGCTAGAAGTCATACCTTAAGGAATGTATTCTGGACGATATGTTTGGTTTTATATTATAGTTTTCTTTTCTTTTCTTTTTTCCTTCTGGCAATATACTTGACTTTGTTATTACCTATCACCATATACCAGAGCAGCGAGGCTTCCCGTCCCTATGTGCCCTGAGTAAATTATGACATCTTTCAGGGAAGAAACCTTAAAAACATATGTATGACTGCTTATTGTAACATTGTACGCAAAACATATAATTGTACTTATTATTATTGCTATAGCTTCATTATATGGTATTTCTCTTATTGATGACAGGCATTGCACCAATCACAGCAAGAAGAATTCACTTAGCTTTCAGCAAAGTGCTGTGAAGCAATTCTACTATTATTCCATTTTTGTATAAGGAAGGTGTCGGGGTCGCTTGTGGTTAGTAAATAGGAGGCAGGCTCAAGCCTAGGCGGCCTGGCTCTGAAAAGCCTGCCCCTATGCACTTTATTGGGGACCTGACACAGACGAGTGAATGCTTGTCAAGTCTGGTGCATGGGCAGTGAAGGTAAGTAAGTAATGAACACGTTTCACTGCGAGCTTCCCTGGGACAGTAATGTGTTCTTGTTTTCAGTATTAATCAACAGATATGGAAAAGAGTGTAAATACCATTTATATTATACAGTCAGAGTCAGTTTAAAGCAGTGTAGCTCAAATCAGCCACATGACGACTCTCAGGTGCAGACAGCAAGAACTCTCTAGCAATGGCGCGACTTGACTTGACAAACGAGCATAAACAGAATGAACTCGCTTTGCTCTGTGTCCCACTTTCGTTGACTCTAGCACGCCTGCCTTTCTTTGTACTCCTAAACATGGGAAGACTGTTTCTTCGGAGTTTGTTTTTTGCCTTTGTTGATTGATTCCTTTGCCTGGAGTACCTTGCTTTCAGCTTTTCATTGGCTGGCTTCATTACACCAGTTGGTTTGGAGGAATAGTCCCACAGCCTCTGTTAAACTCCTCCTACCTCTACTGGCTTGGGTTGAATGCTGACAGATCAGCCTGTCTGAGTTTCTTCATAGTGAGTGGTTAGCTTATGCTTTTTTTATTTGCTTGCTTATACCATCATCCACTTAGAAAATGGGAGTCTGTCCATTTCCCAGAGCCTACAGAGTGTCATATAGAAGTTCCCTCAAATAATGCCCCATGAACTTTACACATGATGGTTAAGACATTGTGTGGCAAAATCAGTTGACTATTTTAATAGAGAATTTTTAAAAACTTGATTAGCATTTTCTTTCTTAAAAGACAGTATGTAAAGTCTCCCAGGCTGACCTCAGACTGGCTTTGTGGACAAGGATGGCCTTGGGCATTTGCTCCTCTTGCGTTCACCTTTTGAGTGTTAGAGTTACACACGGCCATACCTGGGTTACATGGTGCTTCTGATAGAACTCAGGGCTGTGTGGATGCTCAGTGCTTGGACAACTGATTTCCATCCCACCCTGGCAGATTTTATAACAGAAAAAATTTTTTCAGAGTGGAAGTCCTCATGGAGAGGCAATTCTTGCTTCACAGGTCAGCTGTGCAGCTTACAACGATGACCAGGCCTCAGTTTGAATGAATAGGAACCTCTGATTTGTTTACAGACACGTGTACACACACTCTTTTGTAATCTCTAAATAAGGAGTGGTTCTTATACACAAGCATCTGAATAGTATTTGGTCTTTATTAAGCTATTGATGAACTTTTTTCCCATTAATGTTAAATAGCAAACTTTCTATGTAAATATGTAAAATGTATCCTGTACACTCTCAAATCTAATTTCTCACAAATTTAATAGCACAATTTCTCAAGACTGGGATGATACTTAGAGGGGAAAAACAGTGTTACTTAGACTGTAATGAAATTTCCAGTTACCATGGCTACCTTTAATTAAAGTCTATATGTATGGTAGCTATTAAATCTAACTAAAAATGTGTAATGATGCTCTTGTGGCAGAGTATTTGGACTGTTAATTAAGTACAGCTGTGACTTCAGTATTGCAATAAGAATCTATTGGTATCTACCTGTCAAGTGAAGGTGTAGTTTTTACCTATGACTGGGCAACAAGGTCCCCACTTCTTAGTGTATGAAGCCACTTACTCTCCAACTTTTGCCTGTGGCAGGTTGTAAACATGATGGATTTCACTCCTTTGATTGGGCTATGTTATATAATGAAGGTGAAGGGATTTTGCAAATGCACTGTAGGTCTGTATTAGATGACTTTGCACTATTAAAAGGAGGCTATTCAACTCAGCCTGCACACTCATGCTTACTGTGACACAAGTCACAGTAGGTGTCTGTTAGAGGGTGAAAGGATAAAGAAAATATGATATCTATACACAATGAGGTATTATTTTTCTATAATGAATGAAATCATCTTACTTGCAGGAAAAGGAGAGTATCATGTTAAGTGACTAGGTCAGATTTGGGCTCTCTCTCTCTCTCCCTCTCCCTCTCCCTCTCCCTCTCCCTCTCCCTCTCCCTCTCTCTCTCTGGCTTTCTCTCACACATTAAATCAGCGTGGGGGAAGGTCATGAAAGTAGAATGGGATGGTGGGTGTGGGGGAGACCTAAGAGAGAGGAAGAGGAGAAATGGAGGCCAATGAGTAAAATATGTAAAATGCAATTTTGAAAATGTCATAGTGAATCTTATTATTTTGTACAATTAATATGCTCTACTAAAACGCAGCCAGGTAGGCAGTTCATACTAATGCAGAGCTGACTCCACAGCAAACATTTTAGGGACTTACTAACAAGACTTATTAGAAGCATATAGCATTAGTGAAGTAGACCCTTCAGAATTCTTTATAATACATAGTTTCCTTTAGCTTTGAGTTTATATATATTTATTTTTAATTTTGAATATATTATTTGAGAAGAACAGTTCCCTTGAGTTTTTGTTTTTGTGTCTTTAATCTACCAATTGTTAATCTGACAGTGTCCTTCGCATGTAGCAGCGGAAGTCCTGACGTGACTTGATGTGCCGGGGTGGGTTGGTATAGTCCTTGACCTCACAGAGACCTGCCTCCCTCTGCCTCCCGACTGCTGGGATTAAAGGCATGCGCCACCACTGCCTGGCGTTTCTGATCTTAAAAGCAGGCTATATGCATGTTGTACAGTGAAAGCCTATCCAATACTCCACAGCACTCAAACTCAGCAAGGGCTTTGATGCCTTCCATCCATTTCTAGCTCTCCAGACACTGGTATGCTCCATGGCTACTTCCTAGTTGTTCATATCTTTAAGAAGGGGCACATTTCCTTTCCTTCATTTTATGCATTTTCTTCTTTGGTTCCTAATTATTTTACTGCATTAGTCTAGGCTGTTGGCAAAGTATCTCCAAGAACAGACTTAATGAGAATGACAGATTTTGACTTTCATATAAAATTATAAACCTGTGTCCATGGAAACAGAAGGAAAAGTGATCTTTGCGATTCCTTTCCTTTTTTCTTGCTGATTGACATGATAGAAAATAACCATGGTTGTAATAGCACAATTACAGGCTGCAGCAAATCCAATATTCTAGGTGTCACGAAGGTACAACCCTGTAACCTATGACTGCTTGTCTAATATTTTGGGTTATAGGAAGCATGCCTCAGTCATTATAAAACTCAGTATGAGATTTTAATCTATTATAACTTGAAAGCATTAGGATGTTAGGTTTTAATAAATATTTGCTTGAATGGAGTCACAGTGACAGCCCTGAGACAATGAAAGTGCAGTTACTTGTGAATACTTTTATATTGGAACCTGCTGTGTTAATGGAGAGTTAGAGCCTGGATGTGTTTTACAAATAGAAACTTGTTTTCTCACTGTTCCAGAGACTGAAGTCCAAGATCTCTACTTAAAACTATTAGTTCATTGTCATGTATAATCTTTTGAATTCTTGTTTAAAACTATTGTCTATAAAAAAAAAAAAAAAAAACCTCTTGTCTATCTATCAATCTATCAATCTCTCTCTCATCTATCTATCTATCTATCTATCTATCTATCTATCTATCTATCTATCTATCTCCTGTGTGTGTGTGTGTGTGTGATGTGTGTGGTGGTGGTGTGTGTGTGTATGTGTGTGATGTGTGTGTGTGTGTGTGGTGGTGGTGGTGGTGGTTTGTGTGTGTGTGTGTATGCAAAATGTCTGTGTGTGTGAAGGCAGATGTCAACCTCAGGTGCTGTTCCTCAGGCACCATCCATCTTGTTTTTGGAAATAAGGTCTTGTGTTGACTTGGGACTAGCTGATTAGAGAGTAGCCCAGCTGGCTAGTGGCTCCCATGGATCCACCTCCCCAGAGAAGGAATGAATAAGGTTATATAATCACATTTGGCTTTTTAACTGTAAGTATGGGGGATTGAACTCAGGTCGCCATGTCTGTGCAGCAAGAAGTTTACAGACTGAGCTACCACTTCCAACCCTCACATGCAATCTTTGCTTTTTAGCATCACTGTTAGAAGTTTGCGTGGCGAATGTTGATATTATGAAATAATTTGTATTATATCCAATGGAAATTGGTCAGTCTGATGATAAGTTTAATTCTAAGCATTACAATTTGTGTGAACTTGGGAGTAATTCTAAGGAGAAACAAAATTTATTAAAGTGCTAATATGCTCTTAAAATCTTATAATTTGCATACTGTGATGGTTGATTTATGTGTCAACTTGAATGGACTGGCAGAGACCCAAGTAATTGGGAAAACAGTATTATGGGGTATGTCTCTAAGGGCGTTTCCGGGAGAAACTATAAGTCATTGGGCTGAATAAAACAAATAGTCTTCATCAATGCAGGGGCCTAAATAGAACAAAAAGGTGAAAGGGGGGCAAATTTTCTGCTTCCAACCTGGATTGTTCCTTTTCTTCTGTTCCGACCCATTGGAGAATCCAGTGTTAGACCACTGGACTCCGGAACTTTCACCAGCACTCCCTGCTCCTCGCCTAAGCCTGTTGTGGCTGGCCCAATTCTTCACCCTGCAGAGGCAGTTTATAAACCTTTGGGGCCTCCATGGTCTCGTGAGAATGACAATATGTACTGATTTTTAAACTCTGTGAATTGAGGAGTGTTATCTGAGATGACCAGCCTCTAGTTTGAGAATACTCTCTAGAGCCAGGCACTCTGCACTCAGGAGGCAGAGGCAAGTAGATCTCTGTGAGATCAAGGTGAGCCTGGTTTACAAATCGAGTCTAGGACAGCCAAGGCTACACAGAGAAACCTTATCTTGAAAAACCAAAAAAGAAAAAAAGAAAAACCAAAACAAACAATCAAAAAACAAAAACAAACAAACAAACAAACAAAACAAACAAACAAAAAAACGACTCTGTTATTAATACCCCAGAACCTTCATTCATGCTTTGGTTTAGTTATTAACTTCTGCAAGTTGCCACTGATCACTCTTTTCTTCCTTTTTAAAGCACATATTCAGTGTTTGAAACATCTCTCTTTATAACACCCCTTTTCATAATTGCTTCTTTTGCTGAACATTATAGTTATGAGAGTCATTCACATTATGTGCAGCAGCAATTTCCTTTACTTCACATTTTCAATAGCATTCAGTTATACAAGTGCTTGGTCCGTTCCACTGTTGCTAGATATTTGGACCGTCTCCAAGTTTTTGTTTTATGAATTAGACCATTACGAGCACTCTCCGACTTGTCTTCTGGTGAGTGTATATGCACATTCAAAATTCTGGGTCAGAGAGCATGCATGTGTTCAGCACTGCTGCTTCGCGGAGACAGATCTCCATAGCAGTCGCACTGACTCTGTGTGCGGATCTGAGACTGCAGCATGCACTTACGAATATGTGACGTGCTTTTTACCCTCGAGCGAATGAGTTTCAACACGTATCTTTTTATTATCTACATTGTTCATAAAGCACAGTGCTCTGAGGTCAAAGGAAGGTGTGAAGATGGAAAGAGAGAAAAGCTGAATGTGGGGTGCGCGCCTGTAGCATCAGCCTTCTGAAGGCCGAGGCAGGAGGATCTCAAGGTTGGAGCTAGTCTGGCTCAGGAGTGTAATGGAGGAAACAGGGCTGAGGCTGTTGAAGCTGCAGAGGCATCCAGATACACTTGGTCACCCACGAAGAAGCAAATTGCACTCATTTGGAGGACAGTTTTCAATGCCCGGGTGCTCTGATTTGTTGGCTTATAAGGATATGATGATTGGGGAAAGCTAACCAAAATGGAAACGTTATATAAAATATAGAAAAAAAAAACCAAACCCATGGTCTAAAGAGTCTAGAAAACAGGCACTATGCCAGCATTAAGCATCTTGCTGCCTATGCTCTTATGTATCTCCACTGCCTGCACTTCCTGCTTCCTCTACAGAACATATCTACCAAAAACTTCATGAGAAAGTCAAAAACGTAGATACTGTTTTATTGATGCACATGTGTTTGCCTGCCTACCTGTATAGGTACCGTGGGTGAGCAGAAGCCTGCAGAAGCCAGAGGAGATAGTTAGAGCCCCTGGAACCGGATTTACAGGCAGTGTGAGCCTGCTCCATGTGTATCCTAGGAATGGAATCAGTGTTCTCTGCAAGACAAACACTGAGCCGTCTCTCCATACCTGAAAAAGTTAAATATATATATATGTATATATAATATACTTATATATTTATATATTATCTTTAAAGTTAAGTCTTTGATATCATTATATCATTTCTGCCTTTTCCTCCCTTTCACCCTTCCGATGTGCCTCTCCCCATTCTTTCTCAAACTTATGACCTGTATTTTAAAATTGTTGTTACTTTCTCTCTCTCTCTCTCTCTCTCTCTCTCTCTCTCTCTCTCTCTCACACACACACACACACACACACACACACACACACACCCACCCACCGCTAAACATATGAGTACAACCCACTTAGACTGTATACTGTTACTTGTATGTGTATGATTATTTCAGGGCTGACTACTGTTTTGGATAGGCAATTTGACTGTTCTTCCTTGGGAAGACTATTTCTCCCAGCATCAGTATTCCTTAGCTGTCTGTAGCTGTCTGTCTAGGGTTGAGGTCTGACCAGATCTCCTCATTTCCTGTTAGCATGTCTACTGGAACTGTCCTTGTTCAGGACCTGTTTAGGAGCCTGGTGAGACTTCATCAGTGCTGCTTCTCTGACGTTTCTAGAAGTCTCACAGCAAACACCCGGTGCTGGCTCGGGAATCATAGCGGGAGAGGGGGCGGAAAGACTTAATAAGGGTTTTTGATCTTTAAGTGCTGGAAGATTTGAAGAGGAAAAAAGTCCATGTCTTAGCTTCCATCTTCTTTCTTTCACTCTTTTTCCTTTTATATCTTTTGATCTGATTTAACACACCGTTTCCCACAGAGATGCTGAGGGAGAAGGACAGGTGATTTGTCATCTGTAAAAGCCCAAAATCTTGACTTAATGCTTTAATAAGAAATGACACAAATGCACTGATGGACTATGGTGCGAGGGATCCAGCGGAAAGCCTTACAGTTGCTGTGCAGGTGCTGAACCCTTGAGCTGCACATCTCATCCGTAAATAGGAGACAAACGCTGAAATGGTGGAGAGGGAGAAGCTCATAGATATTTTCTTGGCAACGTCTTTTTCTTTTCTGTTATCTACAAATCTCTCTCTCTCTCTTTTTTTAAATTTGGGGAGGGGAGGAAATCCAGTTTAGTAACTTTATGAGGGGGAATTCCCAAAGGTTTAAGACTTGAAACGGTGCTTACCTGTGCCATTCTGCTTGCTAACACTGGCTTCAATAAAAGCTGTCTATGAGGTAGACAACACTGGATGCAGGGAAACTGCGTCTCTCTGGTTTTGCCTGCTAATTCTGTCCCCCCGCTCCCCGCCCCCACTACATGAGCCATCTGGAAAGAGGGAGCAGGTTTCAAGTTAAATTTGGAGATCTATGAGGCCTGAGATGCGTAGTTTGCTCGACTCATTTGAATTGAAAATTGGATCCAATTCTGGAGACTTCTCAGCTATCGTCAACCTTCTGGGTTTGAGCTGTAAATCTGGAACTGACTCTGTATCATTATTTGCTTTGATTTCACAGGGCAAAGTGCTGTCTCACACCTAGCAGGGAAGCAGGAGAGCAACACTTGCGTTGCTATACCTGTCATCTTTCCTTGAAGTGACGCATACAGAAGAAGGTTAAAAAATGGTTCTGTGCTTAACGTTACCATAAGCAGAACAGTCCAGTGGTCCGGGATCTTCACAGACACATCCTAGGTGCTATTCCCATTGTGTTAACAAGAGCTTCTGTTATAACTTTAGATCAGCTAAGGTCACAGGTTATAGAATGTAAATAAAAGGAATGCCAGGCAGTGGTGGCACACACTTTTAAATCCCAGCACTTGAGAGGCAGAGGCAGGTGCATCTCTGAGAGTTAGGCCAACCTGGTCTACAGAGTGAGTTCTACAACAACCAGGGCTACACTGAGAAACCCTGCTTCAAAAAAGCAAAACAACGCCCCGTCCCAAATGACCAACAACAAAAGAAGCAACTGCCATAACGCAGTCACTGCACCATTGCAGGGAATGTCAGAACACACAACTTCTGCTGCTACTATGGCTGATTTAATCCCCTGCTAACTGCAGTTTATACCCACAGAGTAGTTAGAGCTTGAGGACGTTAATGAGAACGTCGCTGAGAGCTGGGTTTGCACCAAAAGTATATTTACTTGCCAAAAGTTATAACGTTGTGAGCTGAAGGAATTTCTAACTCCCCCTTGGTTTCCGTGCAGAACTCTGTGGTGGCTGTGATGTTATTCAGCAGTTACTTTCCAGGTAAAACATATCCAAGTAATTAAGAAAATGCATGTAACTTATATTAAAAAAAGTGGATTCAAAAGCAATTTTATACTCCTCCTTCTTTTCTCTTTCTCCCTTGCCCCCCCACCTTCCTCCTGGTAGAAATAGGGATTGAACCTAGGGTGTTGTGCATGCAAGTCAAATGTTCCCCACTGAGCTGTAGCCCCATCTCTCTTTCCTTCTTTTCTAATAGGATGCAGACAACACGGAACGGATGTCAAGCATACACTCTACAAAAGAGTCATCATTACCAACCAATCAGGACTGGACAGCTGAAAGGGTAGGTGGGGCCTTTGCCTCCCATGACAAGGCAGTGCATGATTATAGGAACTGACTGGAGTTGAACCACATAACTACTATAGCTCCCCCCCCCATAATTAAATTATATAAGCTTATGGGATAAATTTAATTACCTAACAAGCAAACACCAAGACATGTAAGAGAGACGTGTGTCGAGAGAGTGGCTGCATAAATAGTTCTATTATTTTATTTATTTATTTATTTATTTATTTATTTATTTATTTATTTATTTTTCCGTAATCAATGTAGGCCACTTTTCTGAGTTCAAAAAACTTGGAATATGTTAGTGAAACCTGCACTTTTTCATATAAGATGTAACTTAGTCACAAAATGGGAACGTGTCTAGCTAGCCATCTACTTAGTTGTGGATTTAATAAAAACATATGACAGGATGGAGAATGTCCCGAGTAATGGGCCTGCGGGCATGTGTTTGCCCTCATGTATGACATTGTTTTCCTGTTGAAGAGTGTAGACTCATTATATGTTTCCATGATTCTGAGAGCTACATTTCTCTAGTTATATATATACGTATATGATTTTTTTTGAGACAAGGTTCTTTGTGTAGCCCTGGCTGTTCTGGAACTATGTCTGTAGACCAGACTGGTCTTGAACTTATAGAGATCTGCCTGCCTCCCAAGTGCTGGGGTTAAAGGCATGCACCACCACTGCCCAGCTAGTTTAATACGTTTTAAACCAAGATCTATGCTAAAATTGGAAGAATGTCACAGCTTGACATTCTCTTTGTAGATTAAGTTATTTACTTATTTATTAGAATTTCATCCATGAAATTCTGCACCATTAACATCCTCTCATCTCTCTCCAGATCTTTTCATGTCTCCACCACACCCCGCCTCAAATATTTAACCTCTTCTTCCATTATTGTTTCATGCTTATAGATGCCTAAAGATAAAACCCCTATGACATTTAGTGTTTAGGGATGACCACTAGGATTGGTTAACCTATTAGGGAGCTTGTCTCTAGAGAAGACAAATTATCCATTTCTCACATGCACTAATTGCCTGTAGTCTTTCATCTAGGCGTAGGACACTGTGATAATTTCCATCCGTGTTCGAGTGTCAAGTGATGCTGCCATTGGACAGGTCTTGTTTAGGCGACCGTATTGCTGAGACTTCACGGTCATATATAGAAGACACTATCTCCAGCAGATGAGCTGGTCTTCTGGCTCTTACAATCTTTCTACAAGAGTTTCCCTGCTGTTCCCTGAGCCTTAGGTGTAGCAGGGCATGTGTTGAAGATGTATCAGTTTGTGCAGGATATATGGTCAGTGGTTCTCTACCTTCTGACCAGTTGTGGATCCCAAGAATGGTCTCTGCCTGCAGCAAAAAGAAGCATCTTTGATGGGGTATGAGAACTGCACTTACATACGGAAACAAGGATGAATATTTAGAATGAAGTTAGATATGATACTGGCTTGGAAAAGTGGCTGTTGTAGGTTCTCCTTTCAGGATCATGGCCTTACCAGCCCTTGGTAGTTGGCTAGCCTTACATTACTGGGCATGAATTCCCTTTATTGATAAGTCCAATTAGACAGCTTTAAATCTAAATGCTAGGAGTGGTTGTATTTTGGATAAGCTATTTGGCTTTGTTTGTCTGCTTGAGACCACATCTTTCTATGTGGCTCTGACTGCCCTAAAACTCACTATGTAGATTAGGCTGCTCTCAAACTCAGAGAGAGCTGCATGTCTCTGCCTCTCCAGTGCTGGGATTAAAGGTATGCACACTATGCCTTGCCTTTAAAAAAAAATTTTATAAAAAAATAATGTTGTCTCCTATCTGAGCTTTATTCTTATTTAGTATTTTGTCATTTAAACCAGGTATAATAGGCCATCTTAAAACTCTTCAGGGTAAATTTTTCTGGGGAGTTTGTGATTCTAATAGAAACATAATTTTGTAGGAAATTTCATTCCTCTGGGAAGCATTGGCAAGCCACACGTGGGCTGTGTTCCAGCAGCTTGCTTATGCTAGCAATGCTTTTTACCAAGATAAAAAAATAACAAGTAAGTCAGGCAAAGTGGCATATGCTTGCAACCCCATACTTGGTCAAAAAGACTTGCACAAAATTCAAGGCCAGCTTGGACTATACAGAGAAATGTTTCACAAAACCAAACCAAACAAACAAAGAAAAATAAAAACCCCAAACAAACAATCAAAACATATAATTGAAGTTAAATATGCATAAATATACGTGTGCAAAAGCCCCAAAGTCTTTCTTTCTTTTTTTTGCCTCAAAGTCTTAAACCCCACAGTTTTTTTTTTTGTGTGTGTGTGTGTGTGTATGTGGTTTGTATACATGTATACACACATATTTGAATATTGAAGCTTTCTTCTATCACTCTACATCTTAGGGTGTTTTTTTCCAATGGGGGGAGGGTCTAGAGAAGATTTCTCTGTATAGCCCTGGCTATCCTGGAACCATCTCAAGCACATTTAAACAGACATTCCAGTTCATGAGTGCATCCACCAACCCATAAAAACACAAAATCAGAAATAATAATATACAAGCAAAAGACTGATAAGGCAAAAAAAAAAAAAAAAAATCTCCAAAACTACCATGAAGTCTGCTTTGTGTTGGCCTTGTACTGCGGAGGCTGGGGTCTTGCCCTTATGTGTGGTTTATATACCCAGTGAGACTCCATCAGAGAAACCGTGTTTTCCTTTTCAAATAGTTGTCACTTGGAGTTGGCTTCTTCTTGGAGAGAGATGGGTACTTGTGGTGTCCACTCCTCTCTCTCAACAGGGCCTTACCCTCATTCTTGTGAATAGCAACCAATAGCCTTGGTGTTATTTTGCTTCCTGTTCCCACGACCTTAAATTCTGCTGGCCTAGAAGTTCTGGTTCCAGAGCAGGGGGATCTCCTGCCAAGGGATGCAACAAACGTCCCATTGAGCCGGAAGCTCAGATTTCCCCTTGGCCACTTTGGGTTTCTGATGCCCTTAAGCCAACAAGCTAAGAAAGAAATCACAGCGTTAGGAAGGGCAGACTTTGGGGCGGACTTTTACGATGCCTGTTGTTGGTATTCAACAGGACTACAACTAGAATTAACACTGGTTAGAGGATTTCTTTCTTAATTAAGCCATTTGAAATGGCGTGACTCACCTTTGCTCTAGATCTTTTGAGATGGGGAGACCCACCTAAATCTGGGCCATAACCTTCTTACGGTGGCCTGTGTAAAGGATGTGGAAGAAAGAAGCTTTTGCTCATTGCTTGCCTTAGCTCCCACTGGCAAATCCTTCATTGGCATTAGAGTCTACTTCTTCCGGATTCTGGCAGATACTGAAGACATCCAGCTTCATGGGCTGAAAAACTACTTGATTCTTGGAATTTTCCACAGCCATTGTTAAGCTAGACCACAGCTCATGACCCACTCTAACAAATCCCTTCTATACACACACACACACACACACACACACACACACACTCATTCTATTGGTTCTATTCCTCTAGAAAACCATGAACGCATTTGGCAACTGCGAGTTGTTTAGAGGTTTCCTTGGGGCCCCTTGAGCCAACAACTAAATTAGATAGAACTCATTCTTGGCACTGGTGGGTCCAATTGGTGACTTGGGCTTTAACTCCCCTATTATTTGCTGATTCCATTAGGTTTCTTTCATATATGCCTATGAAATGCATATATTATATGTATTTCATATACTTTGGTTTTTGAGACAGGGTTTCTGTGTGTAGTAGCCCTGGCTGTCCTGGAACTCTCTCTGTAGACCAGGCTGGTCCTGAACTCTGAGATGTGCCTGCTTCTGCCCCCCGCCCCCCCCAAGTGCTGGGATTAAATGGGTGTGCCACGTTTCCTGGCCATATTTGCATATATTTAAGAACCTGCTTCCATGTGACCCCTCAAATGGCCTTAAGCTTTAGTTGTCTCTTCACATATTTCTTCCTGTACTCCCCTCTTTCATCTCCACTTAATTCTCATGTTCCGGTCTCCACACCCCTGTCCTTCTGTAACTCCATATTTATTTCTCCTTCCTAGTCCCTTAATCTATTTTTAATCTCCATGGTTATATGCATTGTAGCATGACTATTGAGGGCTTAAAAAGCTAACATTCACATATAAGAGAATATATACACCATATTTGTCATTTTGGGTCTGGGATACATCACTCAGGATGAGTTTCTTTCTAGCTCCATCTGTTTCTCTGTGATTTTCCTTATATTCCATTGTGTAAACGTACCATGTTTTCCTTACCCATTCGTCTATTGATGGACACTTGGGTTGTTTCAAATTTCCTGCTATTTTGAATAGATCAACAGTAAATGTGAATGCGCATATGTCTCTGTAGTGGGGTATGTAGTCCTTTAGGTATGTGCCTATAACTGTGCTATAACTGGATTGTGAGGTTGTTTATTTCCAGCTGTCTGAGGAACTACCACACTGATTTTTGTAATGCCTGTACAAGGTTGCACTCCCATCAGCAATGAATGAGTGCTTCCCTTACCCCACATCCTCACCAGCTTGAACTATAATTTGTTTTATTGACCCTGGCCATTCTGACAGGTGTAAGACAAAATCTCAAAGGATTTGCATTTCCCTGATGGCTAAGGATGCTTAACATTTTAGGTGTTTCTCAGCCATTCATGTCTCTTTTTTTGAGACTCCTTTGTTTAGTTCTGGTTCCCGATTTTTAATTGCGTTATTTTCTTGATGTCTAGCTTTTTTTTTTTTTCAGTTCTTTATATATTTTAGATATTATCTATCAGATGTGCAATTGGTAAAAAAAATCTTTTCCCATTCTGTAGCCTGCCGCTTTGTCTGAATGATGATTTTATTTGCCATGCAAAAGCTTTTCATGAGGTCTCATTTATTACTTGTTGGCCTTGGTGCCTATGCTAATGGTGTTCTGTTCAGAAACACTTTTTATGTGCCAATGAGTTCAAGACTGTTCCCTTCTCTCTCCTGTATCAGATTCAGGCTATCTGGCCTTATGTTGAGGTCATTGATCCACTTGGATTTGTGTTTTGTATAGGATGATAAATATGGATCTATTTGCACTCTTCCATGTGCGGACGTTCAGTTTGACCAATATCATTTGTTGAACATGCTTACTTTCTTTTTTTTTCCCCCAGTGTCTATTTCTGGTTTCTTTATAAAAAAAAAACTGAGGTGATAAGGACTTTTCAAAGAGGAGCCACAGATTATCACACTATCTTATTATATTTAAAAACTGCTTTATATTTAAAAATCACTATTAGCAACAATGTAAGTTCTTATTACAATAAGTACAAAACATCTTTTCAACATTTGACTCTCATTTTTTTTTTTTTTTTTCTCTTTCATGATTCTCTCCTGGGCGTCTGTTTTGTGTTTCAGTGTTATTTTGCTAGAGACAATTTTACATAGGCTTTCCTGGTTGGTTGTTGCATTCATTTTAAAACCCAGGTGCACATTTGCATGAAAGCATTTGCAGAAGATAAAGGCAATCCTATGATGAGTAGGAGTGCCTGGGATCTTTAATGAAAACAGTGTGGTTTCTTAAAAGAGTGACTGGCTGCCAAGTGAGGTAGAGGTGGGGGTGTTACCTACCTAGATGTGTTCTGTGCTGAGGCTATTGAAAAGAAACCGTGTACCCACCAACCTCCAGCGATGTTTAGAGACTAGACAAGAGACCTCAGCATCCCAGGAAGTGCGCTCGTTTAGATGAGACCTCCTCTATACTGCTGGGATTTAATTGACCACACATGGTGGAGGATGTGAGCGGAGGTGCTCAGAGGATTACACCCAGCCCTGCAAGGAAGCCATCCAACCTAAACAGGAAGGAGCAGCATCTGAGTGCTGGAGACAGGAACAAAATTGCTGTAATTTCTCAGGTGGAAATACTCAGGCGGTTTGATATTTTCTTTATGTTGTTTTCCTGCTGAAATGGGGGAGGAAAAGAAAAGAAAAAAAAAAAGCACAACTAAAAAGACCATCTTTAAAGTGAAGTAGGGAAAACTTGTAAATATAGAACTATCAAAACTGAAAGGGAAAACAGGTTACTGCAGACTCATACTTCATAATTCACGCTGAGTTCAATTAGCGGTGATGGATCTGTGTTTTTTTTTTTTTTTTTTCTTCTTGTTTTGCTTAGTGTTCATTAACCATCAGAACCACCCATGGAACCATCATATTAATCAATTACGATTGTTCTTTTAGGTTTAGAATCAATTTGTTTATATAATTAATATGAGTATGTTTCACTGGATGCCATTAGGGTTTCAAAGAGTGTTAATAGAGCCAAAGGAACAAAAACATTGTTTTAAAAGCTTCTAATAGGAAAGCAAAAACAAAACACTAACAAAACCTCCCACACGGAATTAATATGTTCTCTGGAGGTTGTGTAAATAGATGTAAAGGAACACATTCATACATATCGGCAGGGCTCTTTCCTAAGGTAGGCTGTTGACACAGGAGAGATGTAATTATTTACCTTCTAATTTTTTTATTTGCTAATAGCCTGTGACTATGGTCAAAATACCTTAATATTTAGTTGAACCTCCATCTTTTAAAGTAATTTTTTTAAAAAGAAAAAATTACCAAACTCTCCCTGGCAGTTTCCTGTGGCAGTAAGAAAATGCTGCATCAAAGTACACAGTAAGAAGTTATGCTGGGCATGGTGGCGCATGCCTTTAATCCCAGCACTCAGGAGACAGGCAGGCGGAGCATTGTGAGTTTGATGCCAGCCTGGTCTACAAAGGCAGTCCAGGACAGCTAAGGCTACACAGAGAAACCCTGTCTGGAAAAACTAAAAAAAAACAAACAAACAAAAAAAAAAACAAAAACAATTTAAAAAAGAAGTTAAATAATAGGCTAGAGAGATAGATCAGTGGTTTAGACCACTTGTTCTTCTTGCAAAGGGCCTGGGTTTGATTCCCAGAACCCATGGTGGCTCACAAACATCTGTAACTCTGACCAGGTATGACACGTGTACATACGCTCCTGAAAAGTATCCATGTACATATAATAAAATACATAATAAAATCAAGATTAAATAAATAAAATATAGATTTAAAAAAGTTAAATAGTCATATCAGTGAAGAAATATACTAATGGTGCTATTAGTGCTATGTTGGAAATGCTCAGTCATATGCGGTAATGTGTTGGTCTAGAATGCTAGCAGCTCCTGCTTAGGAAATTCTTTGTTTCTTTCTATGTTTTGATGAATTGTTAAAACCTCTGTTGTTCTTATTGGCCTTTGCAAAAAGTAATTAGAAAATCATTTGAGTTAGACAGCCAAGACTTGGCTCAGAGAGTTAATTTTGGCTCATTCTGTTCAACACGTTTAAAACTGTTGACAGTTTTTGTTCTCTCGAATACTGAATAAGGTCAGAAGTTTAAAAACAGTGAGATTTTCTTGGTGCCATGATTTTCTTTCCCTTTGGGAAGCATCACTGTACACGATGGCTTTAGTGCTGGCGTTGGCAGGGTGTCGAGATTGGGAGCAAACAATGAGGCGTTTCTCTGTGGTGCAGCCATGTGGGATGAGTGCCTGCCCCTCCTCCTGCCCAGGAGCTGACTACCTGCCCTCCCCTCTCCAGTCTCAGAGGATGAGTGGCTCTAGACAAATCTTGGGAGAACAGGCAATCCATGAATAGCAACAGCCTCTAGGAAGTTCCCTGCCTGAAAAGCAAACCTGTCCAGGAGCCCAGAGTAGTGCTAAACTGTTTAGAAATATGACTAAAACTGGCCTTCAGCTGTGTGTCTGTACAAGCAGACATACTCAGCTTTCTGACAAGGTGAGCTTCAAGCATGCAGATCTGTAGATGTCAGAGTAAGAGAAATGAACTATTTACAGTGCTCCGCATGCGCTTCATTGCATCCCTTAGATTTCCCATAAAGGATTTTTTTTTTCAACGAGTTGACTCCATTGGGAAATTATCATAATTCAAAAGACCATGACAACAGAAGCAAGAGAATTTCTGCTTGTTCTAAGGGGAAAGGAACAGGCTGATGAGAATGTAAGCACACAAACTTCTACTTCTTATCTATTGAAGTAGACAGTTTACGGAATAGAGACTGCAGTAGGCTCACATATGGTAAGTTACAGAACAAAATGTCTACTAAAAGAACTACCTCGTAGCCAGGCGTAGTGGCACAGGCCTTTAATCCTAGCACTCAGGAGGCAGAGGCAGGAGGATCACAGTGAGTTTGAGGCCAGCCTGGTCTACAAAGTGAATCCAGGACAGCCAAGGCTACACAGAGAAATCCTGTGTCCAAAAAGAAAAAAAAAAAAAAAAAAAAAAAAGAATTATATGACTAATATAACTAGAGGTTCTGGGTTGAACCAGTGGTTCCAACACCAGGAAATGGGTTTCTTGGTGAACTATTGAGCGATTTCACAATGTTGTCCCTGTTCAAAAGAGGTATACATCAGGGCAGTTCAGGGTGCTACGACCCCAGGACAGAGAAAGTCACTGAATAAGGAATCTGAGTGCTGGCATTTAATGTTCAAAAAGTATTTCAGAGCGACAGGTCACCTATGACCTGCTTAATTCTACACATAATAGAACCGAGGGCAGAGATGGCTTTTGTCTAAGGGGTAATTCAAGAAACAGCTGTTCCCTTTGTTTATTGAGGTAGAATGGTTTCCAAGGCTGGTGCACATGCACCCAAAGGTTGGTTACAGACAATCGCTGGGATCTGGAGAGAAAACTCTGCGACTATGATTAATTTTTTGCCTAATAATGTAAGAAGGAAATGAAGTTTACTGGACACGTAGAACGATTGACACCCCTCCTTGACATGTATGTCAGGCTGGGGTTTGTTTGTTTGTTTGTTTTTCTTGTTTTTGTTTTTTTGTTTGTCCTGAATAGTGTGGAATTTTTCCAGAGAACGGGAGTCGAGTCCCATAAGATAGAAGGTGGCAGAAAAGGGCTGCTGTTCCTGCTCTTTTGTTTGCTTTCAGACTTTTGCCATGTGAAACAGAGCCCAGACAGTAGATTTACTGATTGTACTTGTTTAAACCGAATCAATGCCTACTAAATAGATAAGTACCTTGGAAAAAAGTCTCAGGCAACGAACAACAATAAGATATCAAGAGTGGATGTCTGGCTGCTTAGCTTTATGTCTGGACAGGCAATGACTGAGTCGCCTCTTTTACCAGCCAAGTTATCAGAAATATTGTTTAAAACACAAACGTAAAGCCATCATTGTTAAATGGTGTCTGTGCTGGCTAATTTCATGTCAGTGGGACACAAGCTAGAGTCATCTGAGAGGACAGAACCTCAATTGGGGGGGGGGGAAGCCTCCAAATGGCTATAGGCATGTCCGTAGGGCATTTTTTTTTTTCATTAGTGACTGACGGAGGAGAGCCCCGCCCATTGTGGGTGGGGCCACACCTGGGCTACTGGTCCTGCATGCTATAAGAAAGCAGGCTGAGCGAGCTATAATGAGCAAGCCTTTAAGTGGCAGTCCTCCATGGCCTCTGCATTAGCTCCTGCCTCCAGTGTCCTACCCTGCTTGAGTTCCAGTCCCAACGTCCTTCAGTAACGAGCAGTGAGCGATGTGGACGTGCAGCCAAGTAAACCCGTTCCTCCCCACGCTGCTTTCAGCCAGGCTTGTTCAATACAGCAATAGTCACTGCAGTGAAGACAGTACCCAAGTTTACATGTAATTGCTATGCTATGCTTTTGCTAGGTACTGTTTTCAGGTGTGATACATATGTCCTTTGTTAGGAATGCTAGAACAAAGTAAGCCACACTGAAGTAAGCCGAAGCCGTTGATTGGCCCACAGTTCTGAGGCTAAGGGTCTGAGATCAAGGTGGCAGCACTCCTGGTTGCTCCTTCCAAGGAGTCGGCTGTGGCCACAGTCATTTTCTTACCTGCAATAATTACACTTGGCATCATGAGAACTTTGCCATGAATGGAGGGCGGGGACAGGCGCAATGCATCCCATAATAATGGCCATTGGACATTATGTGGACAGACTTAAGTCACTGTTCAGTTTAACCAAACTTTATAGAAACATATTTATAAAAGTTTTGTACCCATTCCATTTCAAATTATTTAAAGATATCTTGTGCTGTAACTTGACTCATCCATTAGAAACTTTCAGTTTGGGAGTGTGTTCTGTGGTGTAATTAGGCATGACCTCTAATTCATTAAATTAACAAGCATTAAGTGCCTTCCAGGAGAAGGTTTGTTTATTTATTTAGTTGTCCTGTCATCTAGAAAAAACAAGATGTTTGCCCTTGTGCAGAGAAAGAGGCTGATAATAAATCACGTGTGAGAGTCGAGGTGGAAGGCCCACTCCTTAGCTCTGGGAATGTCGCCAGACACAGCCTTCACCTGACAACTCCCTTGGGAGTCGCCCTTGCCCGAAGAGAGCCACAGCACTCAAGGTCACATAGCTACCCCTGCCTGTTCAGCCTGTGTGTGAGGTCGGCTCACTACAGAGCTGAAAGAGCCCAGATGTCTAGATAAATCTTGTGTGGCTCTGAAGGGCTATCCTGATTTAAGAGCACCCTGGGGGGTATGGGGGGGATGACTAATGGCTTCATTCAGACAGAGTCTCAGCCCAAACATCCTCCATGATCTGTTTCTTGAGGAACACAATATTAGATAATGCTACCATAAATAGAATTTATGTTGCATTATGTTACTTTATAGCATACTGTAACATCACACTTTACTACTGTGGGCCTTCCATATTCATGGATTCTGCATATACAAACTCAACTCACCATACTGGAAAATAATTGTTAAAATTTGTAACTGTATTCAACATATATATATTTTCCCCCTTGTCACAATTTCCTACACGAGATAACTATGTGTATAAAATGTAGGCACTACATATAGTCTGAGGATGACATGGGAAGATACGTGTAGATTACATGTAAACAGGAGACTGATGATCTGGAGATTTTGTTATCTAAGGGTGTTCTAGAACCAGTCCTTGTAGATGCCACATGATTATTGCTTGGGGACCTTATTAGAATGCATCTCCTGGGAAATCAGGGCTTGCCTTATTTTTGCTTACAAGATTGTCCACAGCTTTTATAATAGTGCCTGGAAGGCCAAGTGCCTATGAGAGTATTGGTTAAAGTGGTGAACAGGTATGGAATAAAGACAAGTTCCTGAGACTAAGCTGTGGTTACCAATGCACAGTCCTAACTGCAAAGATTCACATACACACATGCTTAGGACGGTTGGTATTTATTCTTCCCAGCAACCAGATGATTTACCACTTTCTGTTCCCTAAAAGCTGTTACTTCAATTCTCTTTTTTTAATGTGTTAATTGATCAAATGTTTATTGCTAAACACTACATTAAGTGATGAGGCTAGGAGAGGATAAGAAATACCCTTGACTATCAGAGAGGCTCCAGTTCACTGGCAAGGTTCTGGTGACATTTTCTGAGCTAGCTAGTGTGTTGTTTTCCATGTGTAAGCTAGACAATTTGTATACTCTTTCCTCTCTGAAACACTCAGCGTGGGGTTAGCACTTGTTTTCAAATGATTTTTTTTTCTCCTTCAATTATGGGGGCAAAATTTCTCAGCCAAAGCATACTCATTTGACACCTGCTATGCATTGTAGAAAATGTTGACTTTAACTGTTCTGAGGAAAATTAAAAAAAATTTTCTAGCTGGTCATTATTATTTTATAGGTTAGGATGTTTAGAAAGAATTTTTTTTTTCTCCTAAGGGGAAAATATTGACTAAGATATCAAGCATACCGAAAGAACCTTGCCATCCACTGACTATCCTTGAAGATTTAGCTTAGACACTGTTTCTTTCAGGAAGATTTCCCAAGCTCAGGCAGCCACTCCTTTCTCTAAGCCCACTACACCCAGCCACAGCGTTTACCATCTTTGCAACAGATACATTTACTAGAGTTCGGCTTTTTGTCTTCTTTCATTTGAGACAGAGTCTCATGATATAGCGTTGGCTGGTCTGGAGCTCACTACTTAAACCAGGCTGGCCTCGAACTCACAGAGATCCACCTGCCTCTGCTTCAGGTATGCTGGGGGCAGTGGTGGTGGTGGGGAAAGGCTTATGACACTATACCTGTCTTGGGAGTCTGCTTTGATGCAGTCTTCTTTAGTAACTGAGAGGTTCGTAAGGAACCAGGACGTATTCTTCAATTATCATTGTTTCCTTTGCTGATTGTGTGTGACTCAAGGTGGTTAGTGAGTCTGCTAATAAGCAGTGCTTGCCATGGAGCTAACTGTTGTGCTGTAGGAAACCAGCTATTGACCTAGTAAATTATATGCTGTCATCATTTCCTGTTCTCCAATGACTGGACTGAGGTCCAGAGATATCAACTAGGCAAAATGGTCTAGAGTTAGTGATCCAGATGGAGTTTGAATATGGACAATATAATGTGGAATCCATGAACTTAAAATCTTTGCTACCCAAAAATGCATTTTGGATTAATCTACACATGTAAATTCTCTGTAACAGGAAATTTTAACCCCATCTGAAGCTTTATCCTCTCTTAAATTCAGAAACGTTAACAGGTAGGCTTCAGCGCCCAGAAGCACCCATCCACAGAGTTTACCATCTTTGCAACGGAGACATTTTACTGGAATTCTGCCTTTTGTTTTCTTTCATTTGAGACAGGGTCTCATGGTTCTCTGAAGTCACTTGCATACCGCTACGGTCTTCCTGAGAAAGAGGAACATGTTTAACCTTGGTTCTGCCCATACCCTGGAATAAATACACAGTTAGTGTACTGGCTGGTTTTGTATCAAGTTGACACAAGCTGGAGTCATCAGTGAGGAAGGAATTTCAGTTGAGGAACTGCTTTCATGAGATCCTGCTGTACAGTGGTTTCTCAATTAGTGATTGATGTGGGAGGGCGGAGCCAATTGTGGGCGGTGCTATCCCTGGCCTGGCAGTCTTGGGTTCTCTAAGAAGGGAGGCTGAGTAAGCCAGGGAGAGCAAGCCTGCACTTCTTCATGGCCTTTGAATCAGCTTCTGACTCTAGGTTCCTATCCCGAATTCCTTTGGCGATGAATAGTAATATGGAAGTGAAAGCCAAATAAACCCTTTCCTCTCCAACTTGCTTTTTTGGTCATGGCGTTTCGTTGCAGCAATAGAAACCCTAACTATGACAATTATGAATGACATTTTTTTGTGAACCCACATTTAATGGGGCCAGAGACACACACAGCTGGTAGTTACTGGGTCAAAAATCTCAATGTACATTATTTTTTTGCTGTGAGCCTCTGAACCATCTTATTTCAAATTTACTTCCTCTGTCCAAGATTTATGGTGCAGGAGGCAGAACGCTGCACGGGGTTCCTTCTTTCCCTGCCTGGAACTCCATTTCTGGGCCTGGAGTCCTTCATCTTAGTCCCTGTGGTTGGATGTCCATTACACTTTCTTCCTGGTCATTGATTTTGCTATACTACCAATAATGGCAGGCTGTCATTATTGTCTACTTCTAATGTATTTGTTGCCTGGACTCCTCTGACACCTAGACAGAGATCCATACATTGTCTTAGGAACCCTACATGTCATCTTTCATAACTGCACAATGGATATTTGAATTTAACGTTTGCAGAAAATGACCATGTGGATTTGTGTGAGAGTGCACGCGCACAAGTTTGTGTATATGTTTATTTACTTATTTTTGCAATAAGCTATTATAGGCTGGCTTTAAACTTTCTATGTATCTGAGGATGACTTTCTATCCTCATCCTCTGGCTTTGTGGATGCACTTGAAGAGACCAATTCCATCTTCAGATCACCCGTCCTACAGTATTCCATGTTGCAGTGTATTCTTACTTGAGTAACTTGCCCTCAGTCCAAGGGCAATAGCAGTACACTGTCATGTTCTGGGAGTCTCCTAGACAACCTGGTCTAACTGTTCAAAACAGTGCTTCTTGTGCCTGGTGTTGGGGGTTTTGTTAGATGATCTTTGACTCTGGGTGGGAGCATTGCAGCGCAGATGAGGAAGCGTTATTTAAATTATATGTGCACTTAAATAGGACATATGTATATTAGAGGGTTTTTGTTTTTGTTTTTGTTTTTACTTTTCTTTTGGTAGATAGTTAACACTATGGCCTCTTATGACTCTCTCCGACAGCCTTAACTGTTGCTTTATTTTCCTCCCTTTTTCTGCAGTTAGTTCCCTCCCCACCCTAACTAGAACCCTGCCTTGTCTGCCCATTTTCTCATTAGATCATTTGTGCCCTGCTAATCTCCTCTATTGCTCCTTAGACCCCGCTCCCTCCCCGGCCAATCCTGGCAATGTTCACATCTTACTTTTCTCTTCTCTTTAGTTACTACTGTAGTAACTACATAGGAATTCACATCTGAAGCTTTGGAGCTAGGTAGGAGCTTCCAAAAAGAGAGAGACCGTGATGTTTACCTTTCTGGGTCTGGACTCCTTCACTCAACATGGTCTTTTCTAGATTCATTCACTTACTTGCAAAGATCATGGTTTAATTTTTCTTTACAACGGAGTACTGTTCCACAGTGTCTATGCACCAATTTTCATTATCCCTTTGTTAGTCAAAGGGCTATTTAGATTGTTTCCATTTCTTAGCTATTGTGAACAGAGCAGCAGTGAACATGGCTGAGCAGGTCTCTGTGGAGAAGTCCCGTCCTTTGGGCATACGTCCAGAAGCAGTATAACTGAATCCAATGGTATAGCTACTTCTAGATTTTTTCCCATTTCTCCACAGTGGCTGCACCGGTTTGCAGTCTCAACAGTGAATGAGGCTTCGCCTCTCTTTGCATCTTTGCCAACATGTGTTATTGGTTGTTTTCTTAATTCTGATTCTGATTGAGGTGACATGGTATCCCAAAGAGGTTTTAAGTAGCATTTTCCTAATTACCAAGGATAAGGGATACCTTTAAAGATGTTTCTTAGCCATTTTTATTTCTTCTTTTGAGGACTCTCTATTCAGACTCCTAGCCCATTTTTAATTGGGCCATTTGTTTTCTGAGTTCTTTGTATATTCTGGATGCTAATTCTCTATTATATATATGACATATGACAAATATCACACACACACACACACACACACACACGCACACACACATATATATACACACACATACATGTATGTGTGTGTGTGCACACATGGGCTCGTACATATACATTAAAGATTCTTTCCCATTTTGTGAACTTCCTCTCCACTCAATGTACTGTTTATTTTGTTGCACAAGAGATGTTTGGTTTATGAGGTCCCACTTTTCAATTATTGCCTTCATTTCCTGAGTGAATGGTGTTCTACTAAGAAAGTCTTTTTGTACACTAATACCATGTAGGGCACTACCTGTGTTTTGTTCTAGAAGTTTCTGCATTTTGGATTTCACATTATAGTCCTTGGTCCATTTTGAGTTCATTTTTGTGCAGGCTAATGGATATGGGTCTAATTCTATTCTACTATATGTGGACATCCAGTTTCCCCAGCACCATTTGTTGAAGATGCTCTTTTCTCCAGTGTGTACTTCTGGCGTCCTTGTCAAATATCAGAAAACTCACATTTGAGTTTTCTATTTGTTCCATTGATCTACATGTTCATTCTTGTGACAGCACTGTGTTGTTTTTTATTCCTACGACTCTGTAATACATCTTGACATTTGTATGGAAATTCCTTTACCCTTGTTCTCTCTATTCAGAAATGCTTTGCCTACCCAAGGTCTTTTGTGGTTCTGTATGAATTTTAGGATTTTTTTTCCTATTTCAGCAAAGAATGTCATAGAGGTTTTGACTGGCAGTGCATGAGTCTGTAAATTGGTTTTCGTAGGATGATCATTTTCGTAATATTAGTTCTACCAATCTATGAGCATAGGAGATCTTTCAATCTTCTAGTGTCGTCCTCATCACTCGTTTTCTTCAAAGATTTAAAGTTTTTATTGTAGATGTTGTTCACCTCTTTGGTTGGGTTTATTCCAAGGTATTTCATTTTCTCTCAGGCTACAGTGGGTGGGAGAATGTCCATGATCTCTTTCTCAGTGTGCTTGCTATTGGTATGTCGAAAGCCTACCATTTTTTTGTAAGCTGGTTTTGTATTCTGTTACTTTGCTGAAAGTGTCAATTATTTCCAGAAGTTTTCTTGTGGACTATTTGGAATTTCTTATGTAAAATATCATATCACCTCCAAATGGATTTCTTTGAGTTTTTCTCCATTTGGAATGATGCTGGCTGTGGGTTTGTCTTATATAGTCATTATTATGATGAGATGTGTTCCTTCTAGTCCTACTCCACCCAGAACTTTTTTTCATGAAGGCATTCTGAATTTTGCGAAAGACATTTCCTGTCTCCATTGAGATGATCATGGAGTTTCTGTCTTTGGTCCATTTATATGGTTTACTACATTTATTAACTTAATGTATGTTGAACCCTTCTGCATTTCGAGGTTGGAGACAACTTGATCATGGTAGATATAGATCTTTTTGATATATGCCTGAATTCAATTTAAAACTTATTATTGCATCTATGCATCTTTTGCATTTTGCATCTATGTTCACCAGGGAAATTGGCCTGTAGGTCTTGTCTTTTCCTTTTCCTTTTTTCTTTTCTTTTCATAGAAGGAGTTTGGGAATTTTCCTTCTGCTTCAATTTTTGAATAATTTAAGAAGTATTGGCTATAGGTCTTATTTAAGTCTGGTAGAATTCTGCTTTAAATCCATCTGGAGTTCTTATTTATTTATTTATTTATTGTCAGAAGTTTTTTTTTTTTTTTTTTTTTTTTTTTTCTGTTTCTATCTTTTTATTTGTTATGGGTCTGCTTGTGTTGTTTATTTCTAGGTTAAACTTTAATGGTTTGGGTGAATCTAGAAATTCATCAACTTATTTTGCACTTTGTAATTTAAATTCTAATTTAAGGTATTCCCTTATAATATGTTCTAATTTTTTTTTTTTTTTTTTTTGGTGCTTTTTGTAATGTTTCCCTGTTCATTTGTTAATTTGGATCTCCTCTTTCTTTTGGTTATTAGGGCCAAGGTTCTGATGATCTTGTTTATCATCTCAAAAACTAGGTCTTATACTTGTTAATTCTTTATATCATCCAGAGGCAGGCAGATCACTGTGAGTTCAAGGCCAGTCTGGTCTACAAAGTGAGTCCAGGATAGCCAAGGATACACAGAGAAACCTTGTCTCGAAAAACCAAAAATTCTTTATATCATCTCATTTACTCTCACTTCATTAATTTCTACTCTGACTTTTGGTATTTAAAGTTGAGTCTTAAGGAGGCATTATCTAGATCAGTTTGGCCTCTGGGTAACTTGATTGCTAATTGGTGTAGGGAGACACAGCCCACAGTGGGTGGCACCACTTCCTAGGCAGGGATCCTGAACAGTTTATAAGAGGAGAAAGGTAGCTGAGAGCAAGCAATGGAGAATGTGCTTATTATCGCTTTGCTGTTGATTGTAGGTATGATGTGACTAGCTGCTAGAATTTATGCCTTGATTTCCCCAAAATGATAGTCTGCGACTTGGAATTGTAAGCTAAATGAAGTTTTCCCTCCTCTGTTATTTTATTTTATTTTTGGGTCAGGTGTTTTATCACAGCCACAGAAATGAAATTAGAACAAGCAGCTAAGTACTAGATATAGTCACATTCCGAGGGACTGAGAGTTGGCTGTTAATTCTTACACACACACACACACAGAGTATGCCATGCATGCTAAGCACATATTCTATTATGGAGTGAGACTCCTGATCCCTCAATATGTGAATTTTCAGGGGACATAATGCAGCTCATAATGATGTCTTTGTATCATTAGTCCTCTCTTCTTGTTAGATGCAGCTTAGGGCTTAATGAAAGTGTTTTTGAATCCTCATTTTGTTCCCCAGGGTTCTTGCCATTCCTCCCTAATTTGTGCCATCTGCAAACTCAGTATGACTTCTGCCTTGACTCCCATTGACTGATGAAATTGCAGACGGTAACAAATGGTCCAACAGCTCGGAAGTATGGAACTGGGTAATGGCATCTAATTTCTCTTCTTGCTGCCTTTGAGTCCCTGTGATATTCTCTGGCCTTTGTGGCTGGCTTTCTGGTTACCATTACTTTATATACTGGTTTTGATTTAATAGGTGGAAGCATATTAATCAGCCCCTTAGTGCTATTCTCATACAAGGTTCACTTAATTTGGTAGCTTGGATAATAGAAAAGTCTCTGGCTGAAGAGTCAAGCTACTTGAATTTTCATCCGGATTTCACAATTATCTGTGTTACGCAATCTCTTGGAATTTCACATCCTTCGCTTGGAACAAATGAGATAATACCCATCATACTTTAGGACTTACAGGGTTAGTATCAAGTTCCAGTGAAATGTGTTGGGTGAAGTCCTGTAGATAAAACCCTGAAGATAAAGACACTGGCCCTGCTTAGGTAAAAGTGTTGCTTCTTCCAGGCTCGCATTTTCAGCTTCTTCTTAGGCTAATCAGTTCCATCACCATGAGGAGGAAGGTGAAAATGCCCACTTTTTTGAGGTTTTCGTTTAATCATTTCTTTCTTTGAGGACTCTTTTGAGGATCAACACAATGCAAATGTATCCTTAAGTCATAATAGTAAATGAAAATAGTATTTCATATATACCATAGGTTTATAAATCACAGGTTGAGGGTATGTAGGGTATATAGGATCCAACAGAATTATGAAAGCAAGTCTGTTTCAAGATCTTCCAGTAACGATCTTTTAAATAATATAGAAGAAGCATAGAATATACGTTTCCATTAGCTAAGTAATCAATAATTGGAATGACTACAGTTGATGTTTCCTGTAAAATGAGTTTCCAAATATATAATCTTATTTTCATACTCCTCTCCATTGAAATGTATAGGCTACTGTCTTATAGTAACTATATATCACCACTGCATTATGAATATTGCCAAGTCACTTAGCCGTCTAGGACCAGAATCAAGCATAGCTGGACGGGGACATGCCATACGTAAACACCAAGGACACCTAGAAGGCATTGAGTTATAGAAGGAAGGATAGAGGGGCCTTGTATTTATTGTACGTCTACAAGTCAGATTCTATATGCTATTTAAATTTTCACTTAATCCTGAAAAATCTGAGGTAGCACAAATATAGCAGCGGAGACTAGAGTGTATATAACAGTTAAAATGCCAACATATTCAAAATCAGCTTTCTAAAGTATGAGCTACGTCTGTTGATTCTATTTGAAGAAAATAACATTGAAAAAATTTTGTTTTTAAAATTAAGATTAAAAGGAATAGAGGTGAATCCTGCTCAGTTTTGAGGAGGGCCACTGTCACCCCTGAGTACTGTCACATGGTTAGTGCTATTTAGTTTGGGATTATCATTAACATCCTAGTTGTTTTTAGACAATGAAACTAAAATCTGAAATAAGTGTTCCACATCTTAAGTGATCCATGTCAGAGTTAGGCTGAAGCTCCCTTAGACTTTAAAGTGTATGTTTGTTCTGTGCCCTAAAACGCTGAGCTTGGAGTCTGAGATGGTTCTTACAGCCTTTGGCACTCACTCATGACATTTCAGCCACTTAAGTCCCAGTTTTCACCTTCCTTCCTCAAACTAGAGGCATCATTTTAGCTTGAAGCTAAATAATATTTTTGAATCTTTGAAAAAAATATCATGAAGGGCTATACAAATGTAAAGTACTAACTTACAAAATATCATGAAATAAGGGGGTTTTATTTTGTTTGTTTTATTTGTTTTTGTTAAATTCATTTCCTAATTTAGGTTGTTGAGAATCCACCAGTGCTATCCAATAAATTAATCTGCAAAGATGGAGGCTCGGACTATCTTTACTGCCCAACATAGTAGCCACTTACTAGATCAGGCCATCGGGTGCTTACATGTACCACCATCACTGAAGAAGTGAAGTTTTAGTTTTACCCACATTTTCACAAATTTATATGGAAACCAGTCGCTGCACACTGCTATGGTTGTAACATACAGTGCAGAATGTTGGATGATTTCATGCAAAAATATATATTTCCAACACCTAGTTATGAATGGTCAATAATTCCTGATGCTCTAGCTGGGGAGCAGAATGCGTCTTTGGTCCTTTTCTGTCCTGATGTTTTAGGACACATTAGAGCTGTTGCTTTTGGTTTTAAATGAACAGGATATTTTAAAGTCTTCTAACTGTCGGTTCCCCTAATCAACTAACCCGTGTTTACACGCTGGGTGATACACATTGCAGATGATATATGTTGGTTCCCTTTCCCCTGTCTGAGAGAATTCACCGGCCAAGGTAGTGCACACCTTTAATCCCAGCACTTGGGAGGCAGAGGCAAGAGGATCTTTGTGAGTAAACAGCCTGGTTCCGGGACACCCAAAGACCAAAAACCTAGGGGCTCCTGTACAAACAGTTGCACCAAACAAGGACAGTTCATGCAGTAAACCTAGACTCCCTGTTCAGATCTAGCCAATGGACAGCTCATTCTCCACTGTCATTAGGAAAGCAGGGACTGTCTCTGACATGAACTCTGGTGCCCCCTAATTTGATCACTTCCCCTTGGTGGGGAGGTCTAGTGGCACAAAGAGGAAGGGGAAGCAGGCTATCCGCGTGAGCCCTGATAGGCTGTGCTCATGTGGTAGGGGAGGAGGTCCCCATTCTGTCAGAGATCTAGGGGAGGGGAATAAGGCAGAAGAGGGAGGGAGGGTGGGAGCGGAAAGATACAAGTTAGGGGATAACATTTGGGATGTAATCTGAATAAATTATAATAAATTAAAAAAAAGAAAGAAAGACCAAAACCAACCAACTAACCAACCAACCAAAAAAACCAAACCAAAACAAAAAACCCAAAACAAAACAAAAAAACTGGGAGAATTATACATGGAGGGCTTGTGCTGAGGTTTGAAAGTGCTTGTAGATGGGAGAGCCTCTACCATAGCATGTACTAATGTCTAACTAAAGCCAGCTTTCTTTTCTTTTGGGAGAAATTGTGGTGCTGAAGGAAGAACACAGTATCCCTGTAACTGGTCAACCTATGTCCATGTATCTTTGCCAGGTATCATAGATTTTTTTGTTTGCTTTTTTCTGCATCATCATCATCATCATCATCATCATCATCATCATCATTATTATTATTATTTGGAGACAGGGTCTCACTATGTACCCCTGGCTGTCCTGGAACTCATCATATACACTGGGCTGTCCTGGAACTCACAGAAATCTGCCGGTCTCTGCCTCCCAAGTGCTGGGATTAAAGGCATATGCTACCATACCTGCCATATATTTCTTTGTAAATTTAGTTCAGCAGTCTGGATGATCTTTCATTGTATAGTTTCATTTGCATTTTTAAAGGAAATACATCTTTTCACAAAGCTGTCTTCCTTCCCCTGACGGCAGATGTTCTTAGCTGGTGACTTGGGAGACACTTGACTTAGCACTGTAGTTTTCACCTAATGCTTTGTTGAAATGAAAAAGTGAAACTTTACTTACAGCGAAGATCTTAGGACCTTTCACAAAGGATTCCTTTGACCCTCGGCTGGAAGAGAGCATCTCTACCCATCTGTGATAGGGTGCACTGTTTTGACTTCATCAAGCTAAGGAAAGAACTGTTCAGGAGATTTATTTCCACCTGATATTTGAGGAAGAGAACAAACTCCTCAGAGAACCTGAAACCCTCAGGGCTGGTTTTGCCTTTGATCTTATATTGTTCCTTCCCCCTTTTAACTCAAAATAATCTTAAACTCAAATCATCCTTTTTTTTCCTTAGAAAGACCCTATCATAGTTCTCAAAGTGAGGGCATAAGGAAAAATAAATTCAAAAGTAATCGTCATGGGAGCAACTTTAAACAACTATAAAAAGAAACGAAACATGGATTCTTTATAAGCCCAGCCTAAAAAAGATTTTTATTTCTGCTCAGGCATTATTTACATAATTGAACATGGCCGTATCTTGTCATGTCTCTATGACAGTTTTTTTTTTAAGTGAGGAAGATGTTATGATTGTAAGTTCATGTGAGAATGTTCATGAATAGAGTAGAATACAACTAGGAATTTAATGCTTCTATCGTGAAAGATCTTTTGAAGACTCGTTTCAGGTCTTTGCTGAACTACAAATGCAATGAAAAGAAAGTTAGTTTAGGTATCCAGGGAAGGGGATTCTCCTTTGAGAGCTGGTAACTGGTCATGTGACTTAGAGTAACTGCCTAAGATTTCCTGCATGCCTTTCTATTCCCAGGAAAACAACATATTTGACTTCCATAATATTATGAGGAAAGTGATTCTATTTTATACCTTTTTGTTTAAGTCCATAGGAGGGCTTTGACCCATGGCTATGAAAATGAGAGGTCACTTGTGTTCTGGGGACCATGCAGTAGTGTTGGTAATGCTTTCTCCCCACTCCCTCCCCTACCCTCACCCCCATGCTTTTTTTTTTTTTTTTTTTTTTTTTTTTTTTTTTTTTTTTTTTTTTTTGTGGCTCTCATTGGGGCATTTGTTTTTACTGCCTGGGAAGAGGCCCGCTGAGAATGAAGTTGTTAACTTTCATCTCCTTGGCATTTTTTCTTGAACCAATTAAGTGAATGATGGAGCAAGTGCAATTGCCACAGAGTTTATACCCAGTAATGGCCCCAAAGGGTTACACGTGGCTGATCCTTGACCCTGTAAAAGGGCATCATAAAATCCACCAGGCAATTGGCATCTGCTAAAATTCATTTCTCAATGAGGCATCTGTTATTGTCAACAAGCATGAGTTAGGGACATGTGGAAACAGATTATTTTATGGTAACTCATTTCAATAAGATGAACAAAAAATTGTAATTCAGTACTTGTGAAGAACACTTATTCTATTTCAAAGCCAACAACCCTTGCATCTTTTAGGAATGTCTATCATTCAAATATCTTTCCAGTTCTTCCAAGAGTACAAGGATGAGCAGCTGGAGGCTCAATTTTCTTAACAAATATATTTTATTATGAACTTATTAACTGAGAGTACCTCACTTATAACCCAACTAACCTAAACAATAGGAAAAGAAGATTAAAGAATACAATAATGATATCGTAAGGATATAATTTCTGAGGAACAATTCTCCTGGCATAGTCAGCAGATTTTCTTCTGCTGGAACCTGGAACAACCAGAACCTGGAACCTCAGCCAGAGCCTGGAGCCCCAAAGCCTTCCCTCTAGGAAGCGGTTCTCTCTAGGATCATCTTGAAGTGGAGCGATGAACAGCCAAAACTATCCTAAGTCTCCATAGGCTCTGCCTCTTGTTTTTGGCTCACATTTATACCTCCTCTCAGCATTTGTCCAAAGATGTTTTTCAGTTGCTTAATAACCAATCTTCTCCACATGGTGGTTTGACTTCTAAGGGGATAAACATCCCTTGCTCTCTGAAAGTCTTTTTCTTATTCCCCACTTGTGATCTAAACAAAAAACATGTTTATCTCTCCTTCAAGCAGCCTTTGGCTTTTATGTGCAGCTAAAAATAGAGGGTTTAGGAAGAGACCAAGGAGAAAGACTGGTCTCAATTCTGCCATTTTTCTTAATGTTTTCCTTTTCATGGGCATCTGTTTCTTCATTTGTAAAACAAAGGTATCTCAAAGTCAGATTGCTTCTGTTCTCAGTGTTTGTGATGTATGACTTAACATAGTAAAATCTCAGTGTTTTTCTAATGATTGGGGAAAGGGCACCTGTTGGTAATATGCTTTCATCAACTAATAATTGCACTAAATAACCTAATAAGCATATGCTTGAACTAGGCTTTTTGATATATCTAATCTTTTCATATGGATATAAACTACTCAAAAACATCAATTTGATGAACTTCTGCTAGACAATTGCTAACTTTTCAATGATTTATCTATGGAAAAGTAATGCACTATTTCTTTTGGAAATAAACCTTACATAAAAGATTTCTCTAACTGAAATACAAAGTCTACAGACAAAAAAACGTATCCTAGTTGGGCACAGTGGTGCTTGTAATCCTAGCACTCTGGGAGGCAGAGGTAGGAGGATCTTTGTGAGTCTAAGGCCAGCCTGGTCAAGTCCAGAGCAGCCAAGACAACACAGAGAAACCCTGTCTTGAAAAACTGAAAACAAAAACAAAACAAAACAAACAAAAGTACTGTTATTACACAAATAAAAAAAAACTTGCTCCACTGTTATAAAGAGTGTTGGGTAACTGTTCAGTCAGTAAACTGTCTCTGTCATTTTTTTATTTTGGAAGCTGCTAACCTGCACTTCTGGTTCACTCAGGTATTTAAGTTTTATTCCTTCTCAAGTCTCTGATGGGGTTGAAGACCATATAGTTTAGTCTTCAATCAAGTTTAGTTGGTTAGGGGATAAGATCTTTTTAGATCAAGATAGATGATTTAAGTTAATAGAGATGAGATATGATATTGACTTTCACTCAGAAATTTAGACCCAACAAGGTAGGAAAGATGTTTACTTCAAGGTTGACAAATACAAACAGCCAAATCACTATGAATGTGACATTCATCTAACTCCTGATTGTCTCATGGTTCTTCCTGCTGCATGTAGTTCATTTTATTCATGTGTAGTAATATAAATGTATATATTAAAAAAGAAATATAATAAAATAATTTGATTAAAAAGAGAAAAAATTTCTGGGTGGGGTAATCAACATCTATAATCAAAGAACATCAGCATCACCATTATCAACACCAATATCATCATCACCATCATCACCAACAACAAAACAACAACAAAAAAAGGGTTTTCTGAACTAATAGTCTAAAAATCTTCCTTATATTTTCTTTAAAGGAATTGGGAATTCTGAGGAAGTCACTGGATGTAGATTGTAGTTGTGTAACAGTTATTTGTAACGGAGCTCCTTGGCAAGCGGATCAGAAATAATTCCATTACATTAACAAATGTGATTTATTTGAAAGGTTTTGTGAGTTTGCAGAATTATGAAGGAGTCTCAGCACTAAGGTAAGGAGGCCAACATTGAAATGAAGTAGCTGTAGTTGTCCATAAATCAGATCCCTTGAGATGACAAAACAGCCAAATACTAGCAAATTGGCTGAGCAAATGTTTTGTGGCTGAGTACCTGGAAAGGAAAGCTGTAGGTGGAGAGATTTATCTGGTTAACAAACAAAGGACTTGGATACAGGCCCTGAGATGAAAGGTTGAGAGGCAGGGTTTAAACAGAAACTTGACATGGAAACCCCATACAGGTCTGTTAAGGAAACCACTCTTGAGCAATGCATACGGTCATACTCATCATAAGCAGTGTTTACTCAGGGAAGGACAACACTCTAAATCAATTAGCATTTCTTTTTTTTTATTTTTAGTTTTTACTTGGAAAATCAGATAATGTATATGGACAATTATAGACTACAGGTTGCCAGCCTACATCAATCCTTTCAATACTAAATAAAATTATGAATATCATAAATACCTTTTTGTGCCTCCCAAGTCTTTCTAAATCAATAGTTTTATATTGTATCTAGTTCCCATATAAGAGATGCCTTCCTAAATATTTAGAACCTCCCCTAATCTAACTAATATCTATTCTGCTTTTTTTAAATTGACATAAGACCTGTAGATATAAGTACATGATAGAGTATGGTGTTTTGACACATCTATATATATTGGGGGACTTTGAACTCAGGGTGTTAATAGATCTACCTTAAATATTGTATCATTTGTCTATGGCAAATACATTTAAATCCTACCTCTCAATTATTTTAAAATAAGAAATGCATTATTTTAAAATGATCTTTTCCTGCTATGGATGAATACGGAGTTCATTCTTCATGTATGCTTGTATTCTCTCAAATGTACCTTAAGATCTGTAACATCACAACAGAGGCATATCTACCCTCTTCTTTTAAACATTTTTTATGGCCCTAATATTTGAAATGTTGTCCATGTCTCTAATATTCAAGAAGATACCTCACAGGCGGATCACTGTGAGTTCGAGGCCAGCCTGGTCTACAAAGCGAGTCTAGGACAGCCAAGGCTAACACAGAGAGACCCTGTCTCAAATAAACAAACAAAAAAAACCCAAGAGACCTCACATTCAGCTATTTATCTCTACCTTTGAGATGTGGGATTTTCCTTATGCTTAGTTGGAGCTGGTAGCTTCTATGTTTCTGGTTGCCCTTCTAAAATGGCACATCATGGTGACACATGTATTTGTTAAACAAACTAATGTTTGACCTTTGCACCTGCAATCACAAAGACAATTTGGGAATCCACTCTATGCTGTTTGCTTTTGCCATGACGCCTGTCATTGTGTATCCAATTTAGAAGCCAAAGAGCACACAAGCTCTACTTTACACAATACATTTCTGCTTAATTTTTCTCCCCTGAGACAGGGTTTCTCTGTGTAATAGCCTTGGCTGCCCTGGAACTTTCTTTGTAGACCAGGCTAGCCTCAAACTCATAGAGATCTGCCTGCCTCTGCCTCCTGAGTGCTGGGATGAAAGGAGTGCACCAACACACCTGGTTGATAATTTATGGTTAATTGTTAAGAAGGTATAATTTAATTTAGTTTAGAAAATCTAATACATTTTAGAATTTGAAGTATTTAATTTTTCCAAAAAAACAAGGTGTAAGTAATAATTTGGGACATTAAGCTATGTCCATGTAGTTCTGACTTTTAACTGATAACCAACATTTTTTAAACATCTGCTTTGTAGTAGGGTCCGAAGGAGGTGGGGCATGGTTTTGACTGGCAAATGATTCAGATAAAAACATATCAGATGATATGCCTTTTGTTTTCCTGATTCCCCCTGATAATTAGGTTGGAGTTATTGTCATACGTTTTATTTCACCCGTGAAAGACATGCAAAAGTACCATGGGGGAGTCACAGAGACTGAACTACCAACAATAGAACACGCATGGGCTGGACCTAGACCCCAACACATCTGTAGCAGATGAGCAGCTTGTTCTTCATGTGGGTCCCCCTAACAGAGTGGGGGCTGTCTCTGAGTCTGTTGCCTGCTGTTGGATCCCTTTTCCCTATCTGGGCTGCCTTGTCTGGCCTTAATAGGAGAGGATGTGCCTAGTCCTGCGGCAACTTGATGTACCAGGGTAGGTTGGTACCCATGGTGGGCCTCCTGTTCTCTGAGGACAAGGGAATAAGGGAATAGGGAAGGGGTGTGAAGGTGGGCCTGGAAGGAGAGATGGGAGGGGCCTGCAGTCAGGCTGTAAAGTGAATAAAAATGTATATATAGAGTAAAACATAAAGTGTAAAAAGAGACTATGAACAGAGTTTTTTTTTTTTTTTTTTTTTTTAAAAAGCCAATAGTATATGAAAAAGAAGAAAAAAAAAAAGTACCTGGCATCACTTTTTTTTTTTTTTTTTTTTTTTTTTGCCAGCACATGTAAGGAGAGATGGTGTGCCACCCCCATTTGTTGTTCAAGAGTCTAGAAGTTGTAGGTATAAAATAGAAGAGAGTGAGTAAGGTGAAACAGAAACACACTTCCGAGTTAAGCCATTGAGTCTTGGGGTTTGGTATCGTGGCAGCTAGCATTAATTATTCTGACTCAGATAGCAGGCGATATATCTAAATGTTATGAAATTACTGGAGAACTTGTGTTCGTTATCTACAACAGGAAGTCACAAATCTAGCTTTGAATTAAAACCCATTGGAGGAGATTTAGAGGGGGAAAAAAATCACGTTTTTTGGAAACTAAGATGTACTAAATCACACTTTAGGGTAAAGGGCATGTGAATCGATGTTTTTTTTTTATCAAGTTCTTCAAATGATTCTAGATCATTCATTCAATCCTAAACTTGTGTGGCTTAACATCAAAGTATTTTCTGGGATGGCGAAATGGAAGATCAAAGGGAATCTGAGGTTTTAGGGTGATTGGGTGGGTGGGGAACAAACTATGTCCTCTCAGGCTAAATCTGGCCTCGGAGTTTGTTTTATTGAAACACAGCCAGGCTCGTTTGCTTACTTATTGCCTAAGGCTGCTTTCACCACCAAGGCAGAACTGCAACCAGTGACCTCAAGTGTCACAAAGCCTAATAATATATTTACGGTCTGGCTCTTAGGAGAAAACTTTGAGGCTCATGGTCTTCCCAGCCTCCCTCGGGAGGAAGGCACCAGTGTTTGGGTTGACTCTGCTCCTAAGCCGTGGACTCAAAACACACAGTGCGCTTGATACGGAAGAGCTGGAGAAGTTATTGGATTTCAGGTCACCTGCCTATGAGAGGGTCTCCATGTTGGGTGAACAAGGTCCAACAGGTTCTCGAACCAGCAGACACACAGCCGCAGCCGCTCTGCTGTGTCAGTGGTTTCTCAAAAGGGCCGGAAACGTTCTCAAGAATCTGCATTCGTGAAGTTCTTTTACTTCAAAAGAAAACCAAAAAAATGTGTTAATAATTTGTGTCACTGAGTCACATTCAAGTTTATACTCTCCTTGTAGTCCGTTTTTTTTAAAAACAAAAAATTATTTATTTATTTATTTATTATTTATACACATTCTGCTCGCATGTGTGCCTGCCTGCCAGAAGAGGGCACCAGATCTCATTGTCGATGGTTGTGAGCCACCATGTGGTTGCTGGGAATTGAACTCAGGACCTTTGGAAGAACAGACAGTGCTCCTAACTTCTGAGGTATCTCCCCAGTCCCTATAGTCCGTTTTTTGATTTTGTTCAATTCATATTAAAAACTTGATGCCACCTAAAGAATTAAAAATAACCTGTATTTAAGTATATGAGTAACGAGATATGTGCATTTAAACACACATTTAAATATAAAATTGAAAGCTGTTTGACCCAGGAAATTCAAATGTAAAGTGGAATTCTGGGAGACGGTTATTAAGACTGGCTCCAAAAGCAGAGATAACTGGCAGATCCTTTAGCTTAAAGCAATGGTTCTCAACCTTCCTAATGCTGCAACTCTTTTAATACAATTCCTCATGTTGTGGTGACCTCCAAGCATAAAATCATTTTCGTTACTACTTCAGACCTGTAATTTCGCCACTATTATGAAGCATAATGTAAATATTTGATATGTAGATGGTCTTAGGCAACCCCTGTGAGGTTGGGGGAACCCCACAGAAGGGGAGAAGCAAGAATTATAAAAGCCAGAGGGGTTGAGGACACCAGGAGAACACACCCATAGGATCAACTCAGCAGAGCTTATGGGGGCTCACAGAGACTGAAGTGTCAGTCACGGAGCCTGCACGGGTCTGCGCTAGCTCCTCTGTATACACGCGGTTGTTGTATAGCTTGGTGATTTTGTGGGACTCCTAACAGTGGGAGTAGGGATGTCTCTGACTGTTTTGTCTGCTCTTGGGACCCTTTTGCTCCTGGGCTGCCTTGTTCAGCATTGATATGAGGGTATGTGTCTAGTCTTACTGCATCTTGTTATGCTGTGTTTGATTCATACCCCTGAGAGGACTGATCTTTTCTGAAGGGAAATGGAGGAGTAGCAGATCTGGGGGAGATGAGAGGTGAGGGGGGGGGGCGAGAACTGGGAGGAGTGGCAGGAGGGGAAAGTGTGGTAGGGATGTATTGTGTGGGAGAGGAATAAATGAAAGAACGAGAGAGAGAGAGAGAGAGAGAGAGAGAGAGAGAGAGAGAGAGAGAG
>OU015756.1:63745181-63803334 GCA_907169655.1 Acomys percivali
AGAGAGAGAGAGAGAGAGAGAGAGAGAGAGAGAGAGAGAGAGAGAGAACTCAGGTGAAGACTGAATGAGCCAGAGAATGAGAAGGAACCAGGAGATTAGTTTGAGGTCAAGAAGAGCAATTTAGAGGCTGAGAGGAAAGCCAGATGGAATAAGTCAGCTAGGATAGGAGTTTGAGCTAGAACAGTTGAGTTGAACCAGCCAGCTATGAGCTCAGAAAGCACAAGAAAGGGTGAGTTTATTAAGCAGTAACTCTCAGAGGCTGAAAACATTCTAGGCCTAGGTTAGATTGTATGGAGGCTAGAAGCTTCCAGGACAAGGCCTAGGCTAACAGAGAGAGGCAGTAAGCCTCCCAGACAACAACTGAAGCAGGCGAATAAAAGTTCCTTTTACAATAACCATGACTAAATCACACCCGTTACCCTCATAGCAAGGGCATAAGAATGGGACTGGGATTCAGCTATCACAGTACAGGATGCTGTAGAGGTGCGCGTGGGCACTATGCGTCACAAGGGAGTCAATGTCTGTGACTGTAGGCGCTGGAGGAAAGGGTGAGAGAAAAGATAAGAGTCAAGACTTAAAGATAATCAAGGCTTATAAGGCTGACAATAAGGAGATGAGGAAGGAGTAAGTGGAGGTTGGGGTTGGGGGGCAAGTCAAGGAGGAAGCCCAAGCTGCTTGGAGGAAGCCCATTAGCTATACAATTGCCTGAAATCTAGCATGTAGTCAGCGACAAGCCAGCTTCCCCCATAGACGTGACACTCTTCTCTCTCTCTCTCTCTCTCTCTCTCTCTCTCTCTCTCTCTCTCTCTCTCTCTCTCTCTCTCTCTCTCTCTCTCACACACACACACACACACACACACACACATTTCTCTCTGTGTTTTCAGTCTAGAGGCAGATGGCAGATCTGTTGAGAATGTGCACTGATATTTTCTTCTTCCGCTAAGAGATCTGGGACTGACCTGTTAGGGATCGGATCTAGGACACACAAAGGCTTTGTGGAGTGACTTTAGACATCAGAGCTTGTCTGCATTCAGGGAGCTGGTGGAGTTGCTCAGCCAGGTCGGCAGTGTCCATGCGGAAGACTGATGGCCTCTTGTTACAACCACCGGGGTTCGTTGCAATATTTTCCTTCTAGAGCAAATCTAAGTTAGCATAAGTATAATCAAAACCAGCGCCATAATTAGCTTTAATCCTTTGAAGCTAACGTTAATGGTGGGATCATCTGCTATAAACATTTTACTGCCAGCAGGATATGAATCATAAATAAAGCCACTTCGGAGAGAATAGCAACAATAAAGTGACATGTGCATTTGGAAAGAGGGCAAAGATAAAAACAGAGTTTCTTAGAACACAGTTTTGTCCTTGTCCCCCAACTCTGCACCCTCTCCCATGGGAGGCCCATGCCTCAGGCTTTATCCATATTCTTTATAAAATTAAAATTTGCAAGGGATGTTCAGAATCCTACTTTTTCTTGACCCGTTGGGTGAAATACCATTCACTAAATCTGGATATGAAGTAGGAAATCTTTTTTTTTTTTTTTTTTTGGTTTTTTGAGACAGGGTTTCTCTGTGTATCCTTGGATGTCCTGGACTCACTTTGTAGACCAGGCTGGCCTCGAACTCATAGCGATCCACCTGCCTCTGCCTCCCGAGTGCTGGGATTAAAGGCGTGCGCCACCACCGCCCGGCAAAGTAGGAAATCTTTTAAATATGGTTCTGTGCTATTCATGATACTGTGATAAAATGTTAAGTTTTGAAAACTCATGTGTGGTTAAAAGGAGGAAAACCTCATTAATAGAAATAATATTTTCAACTTCTCTTCCTTTTCTTTCTTTGTTTTTATTTTTTTATTTTTACTTTTGATTTTTGAGATAGGGTTTCTCTATGTAGCCTTGAGTATCTTGGACTCGTTTTGTTGACCAGACTGGCCTTGAACTCACAGAGAGGCGGCTGCCTCTGTCTCCATGCTATACTCTTATTTTCTTTTACAAATGAGAAAATTGAAATTCAAAGATACAGGGTTTACCACGTCCATGTAATGAGGAATAGGCATATCTGGAACAGGGCTGAGATTTCTGACTTGTGTGTCTGTGTATGTGTGCATGAGTGCGCGTATATGTGTGTATTACATCAGAAAATCAAGTTTTTTTTCTTCCTTTCAAAGTCTTTTCATAATCAGCAGTGCCTTGCTCAATGCAGTGGATTTCCTCAGTTATCCTGTGGAGCTGTTCAAGGGAGTATTTTTGTTTATACTGACTTCAGACAAGTGACTGAGGCTTATCTCTGGTGGGTCTGTGTTTTGGTGTCTGTCCCCCCCTTCCCCCCCCCCCCATCCCCCCTTGTTCATGTAGGAACTAGAGACTGTGGTAATAGTCTCTTCTTTTGAGGGAAAAGTGGGGAAAGCTTTCTTCCCTTTGTAGTGTAGATGTTCCCTCCTGGCATGCAGAGAGGACAACCAGCTCACAGTGAAGACAGCTAGAGTAAGACACATTCTTCCAAGTGCTTCACAAGAAAACACACCGCATTTCCTGAATCCCGAGACTTTGTGTAGAGCACCTGAAACTGAGACAATGAAATAAAGGGGCATATTAGGGCTGGGCACGGTGGCACATGCCTTTAATCCCAATACTTGGGAGGCAGAGGCAGATAACTGTGAGTTCGAAGCCAGCCTGGTCTACAAAACAAGTCAAGGACAGCCAAGGCTATCACAGAGAGACCTTGTCTCAAAAAACCCAAAATAAATAAATAAATAAACAAACAAACAAACAAATAAATGGACATATTAACTCTGTCAAATAGGGTGGAAAAGATTTCTTTCCATAGGACTTTACAAAATGGTGCCTGGTAAACTCATTCTTGGCAGTAGGTAGGAACTTATTCTTTGGCCCTAGAAATAGTTTCTCACAGTTAAGGATGGGGTGTTGTCACTTCATCTGACCTGGTGTTTCATAAACCATGAACTCTGCATCCGCGTGGGGCTCTTTCTTCTTCAGGCTAGTCCAGGCTCGCTCAGAGTGCCCTCCCATGACTTCTGAGTTTTTAAAAGATTGATGCTAAGTGTTGTCTGTATTCCAACATAGCTCTACTCTGACTCTCCTGGCTCAGCATATTAAGATCTTCCCAGATGTAGCTTGGCCCCAGTACCTCTCATGACTCAGGTTTCATTACACAAACAAGAAGGTTTGTACTAACGCCTTGATTAATGTTGCCAGGGTCTTTACTCAATGCATAATATTTGCAAATGCCACACCAAGTTTCAGATTCTGAGTGATGCTGTCTGTATGCATTGAGATCACTCCCCAGCCAGTTCTGTGGCACAGACGTTGCTAGTGTCCCCTTGTAGACCTACTACCATCACATTCTGAGCTTTTGCTAGACAGCTGGCTATTCCAGGATAACACTGCAACTGCCAATCTCCCTCGCAACTAATGTGGCACTGTGACTAAATGTGGCTAATGGGCTGTAACTTAAAGCATGCCTAGTTATTATGGGTTGTCCACCTATCTTTCCCAACTTTCTGCCCTTTTTACTGGTCAGACTTGCCTAAATCCTTGGGTAGGAGCCATATTTTGAGGACTACATCACTGTCCTGTCAACTCTTCATACAGTGAAATGAAAAAGAAATCATTTCTGTTTGAACTTAGATTCTGTATTTTGGGACTTTTTGTTATGTCACTGTGGCTTATCCTAATTAATGTAGCCTTGCTGAAATGTTCAAAAGCACTTCAAATTTTTCATAACCAGGTGAAGAGGAGACGCTTGTAAGGAAATTATTGTATTTTGCTTTTTTTTTTTTCCAAGACAGAGTTTCTCTGTGTAGCCTAGGCTGTTCTGGAACACACTCTGTAGAAAAGCTGGCCTCACTCAGGATGATCTTTTCTAGTTTCATCCATTTGCCTGCAAATTTCAAGATTTCCTTGTTTTTAATAGCTGAGTAGTATTCCATTGTGTAAAGTACCACAGTTTCTTTATCCATTTTTCAACTGAGGGACATCTAGGCTGTTTCCAGATTCTGGCTATTATGAATAAGGCTGCTATGAACACAGTTGAACAAATGTCCTTGTTGTATGGTGGAGCATCTTTCAGGTATATGCCCAGGAGTGGTGTAGCAGGAGGTCCCCTTCTGTCAGAGGTCTAGGGGAGGGGAATAGGGCAGAAGAGGGAGGGATGGTGGGACCAGGAAGATACAAGTGAGGGGGTAACATTTGGAATGTAATCTGAATAAATTATAATACATTTAAATTTTAAAAAGAAGTTAAAAAAGAAAGAAAGAAAGAAAGAAAGAAAGAAAGAAAGAAAGAAAGAAAAGCTGGCCTGAAACTCAGACATCAGCCTGCCTTTGCCTCCCTTGTGCTGAGACTAGTTAGTTGTGAGGGAGTCTTATAGGCAAATATGGGGTCCCCTTCAAGAGTAGGCCCAAACAGCACAACCATTCTTAGTAGGGATGCTGCATGGAGAACTTCCTAACAGCCTTATGTGCTCAGCACAGTTGTTCACATTTGTCCTCTTCTGTTGTCAGAGAATTTCTTACTTGAAGATAAACCAAACTGTGCTCCAGCTTGTTAACTGACCGAGGAATAAACTTCTTCCATTGGGAGGGACTCGGCCAATGATGCTCTCTCATTGTAATTTTTCTTTCTTTCTTTCTTTCTTTCTTTCTTTCTTTCTTTCTTTCTTTCTTTCTTTCTCTCTCTCTCTCTCTCTCTCTTTTTCTTTCTTTCTTTTTTATTTGGTTGGATATTTTTCTTCCCTTTAAAATTTTTTATTAATTCATTCATTTTACATCTCAATTGTTATCCCATCCCTTGTATCCTCCCATTCCTCCCTCCCTCCCACTTTCTCTCTACTCCCCTTCCCTATGACTGTGGCTGAGGGGGAACTCCTCCCCCTGTATATGCTCATAGGGTATCAAGTCTCTTCTTGGTAACCTGTTATCCTTCCGTCTTACTGTTACTCAGTCCTTCCTTTTAAGAAAAAAAAAAATCACACAACCATGAGTACCATTTAAGTCTTTGTCCAATTTTGATCCTTTATAGCCCAATCTATGATTATCCAAACACTATGTTTACTTTTGTCATCTTCCTGTACTGTTCAACCCAGTTCAATGTGTCTGCCGCCTGGAATTGCCTTCATAGAGGTCAAGGACAAGCTTCAGGTTGTCACATGTAATGGAGTCCTTCCTTGCTACAGTTTCTAGACTTCACAGCAGTGTCCGCCAAAGTAAACACTCTGTCTGCTCAAAGCATGCTTGTCTTTTGTCTTCCACCTTCACAATTCTCCTACTTTGAAGCATCTTTATTTAGTCATCCTCCTGATGTTAACTTTTCTCATAGCTTGGCCTTTTGCTCATTCTTAGTCTCTTTTCAATCCATTTCTAATGTTTGACAGTCTATTTTTTAATACATTTTATTAATTTATTCATATTACTTCTCAATTGTTATCCCATCCCTTGTATCCTCCCATTTCTCCCTCCCTTCCATTTTCCCCTTACTCCTGTCCCCTATAACCGTGACTGAGGGGGGCCTCCTCCCCCTGTATATGCACATAGGGTATCAAGTCTCTTCTTGGTAACCTGCTATCCTTCCTCTGAGTGCCACCAGGCCTCCCCATCCAGGGGACGTGGTCAAATATGGGGCACCAGAGTTTGTGTGAAAGTCAGTCCCCACTCTCCACTCAACTGTGGAGAATGTTCTGACCAATTCCTGAAATTTTTGGACAAATGGATTGAACTAGAAATGATCATAATGAGTGAGTTAACCCAGAAGCAGAAAAGTCAAATGGTATATACTCACTTATATCTGGACACTAGCCCAAGGGACATGTCCCATGAAAGTCTTCACTTATCAGGAAAATGGGATGGAGGGGAGAACATTCTGTTGGGACTTTAGGCCAGAGAAGTAGGGGAGAATGGAGAAATAGAAGGATCCAGAGGGCCCTAGAAACCTACAAGAAGAACATGAGCAGATCTGTACCCAGGGGTCTTGCTCAAACTATGACACCAGCCAATGGTCAGGACATTCTCCACAGTTGAGCGGAGAGTGAGGACTGACTTTCACACAAACCCTGGTGCTTCTCATTGTAATTTAAGCTTCTGAAAACTGGCGTGGAGTTAGGAGCACACACTGGAAGACACAGCGGATACTCAGAGTCGATAGCGGTCCAGAGAGTTTGGTTGAAGCTTCTATGCACTGGGTTCCAATAATGCAATGTGCTGTTGGAGGGTGAGGTGGGAGTGGTGGCTGAGATTGCTATGTTCACATGGTGGGAAGAAAAGCTAGGACTGGAGCTCAGGTCTTTTTGGGTCTGAAGTTTATGTTTCATTTTATTTAATTTTTTTCCAGCAGGAGCAATGTATAAATGAAAGAATAATAAAGATATATTTCCCTGATAAGTAAGATACTCAGCAAAAGAAGTTCCCTTAGTCTCCAACACTGATTTAAGGCACTGGTCTTAAATTTCCATTCTTTTCTTTGCTACATTAGCACATGCTGATATGCAGAAAAACAAGTATAATCTGGATATTGAAAGAGCATTCCTTCACAGTGCTCAGCAGGAATATATTTATTTAGGAATTTGTACACACACACACACACACACACACACACACACACACACACATGCACACAATATCAGTTAATGAAGCAGGAGGCCATATCCTTGAAAGTGAGCAAGAGGTGGGGGTTATGTGGGAGGACTTGGAGGGAGGAAAGGGAAGGGAGTAATGTTGAAATTATAATCTCAAAAAAGAAAGGAAAAGAAAGAAAAGAAAATTAAAAAGTATGGTACCCAAACAATCCTTCATTCTTAAGTTCTTCCTCTGTCTGAACGTGATTCATTTTCCCCACAACTTCCACAGTATGGAAATTCTTCCTTCTGTATGACATAAGTCCTTTGTGCTGTCACTCAGATATATTTCATGGCCATCTCACTGAGTAAAAACAGCAGAAATGCTCTTGTCCTTTGTCTAACGGCACTTTCCGTGTTAGGCATGGATGTGGCCATCCCTCATTTGTCCGCCTCTGGACTAAGAATCCACATTCCCATGCTCTGTTTTTGGCTGCTTGCCCTTGTACTTTTTCAGTTGTCTTAGAGAGGCCGTATCACCTCTGTATCCCCCATCTCCTCATCTGGAGAATAAAAACCATTAATTCTTTATAATCATGTCTCCTCTCTCCGTCCACTCTCTCCCCTCCAAGAACAGGGAAAAGTTTTGGAATGACGTTTTGGGACGGCCCCATATTTACTTTAGGATAAGTAATTACCCACGATGGAAAATACATGGAAGTACCTTGTTATTAGCTTCCTCCTCCCATCTGTATGCCCTTAACCGCCCACTCCCAGATCTTTTGCTAAAGACCAAAGAAATTGATGTAAATTATGTGATGCTACTTTTTGCTTTACGGCACAAATACTTCATTCTAATAAGTGCTCCGGGCTATTGAAGCCTACCTTTCTGTCTTTTTTTTTTTTTTGAAACTGGCTGTTTTCCTTCCCTTCTGAATTCTACACGAAAGAGGCAGTTTATTAGGCAAATGGCAGTTCCTGGGGTTTTAGGACATATGGTCCACAAGCTGATTGCTTATGTTTTAAATCAGTCCTCCTGATGAGTTCCATTGCTTTTTGCCATGTGTGCCACAGGTGAAGCCATGGAGATGCTTTCTGTGGCTTCCTATTAATATCCCGAGGCCCGAGGCTCTGAACAGCAGGATGTCTGCTCTACAGCTGTTTTTCCCAACAGGAAGAGCGGATCAAATAAGCAGCCGTTCATTTGAAACCACAGGTAATCTACAGCTGCAGCGAAAGCAATTCGGCGTTGCCAAACAGGTCCACCAAAGAGACGTGCATCACAGAAGCAATGTGGAAATATTCTCAGGGTGGTTGACAGTCTCTTTCAAGACCCTTTACCGAGACTGCAGCCAGCCTCTAAATCTAGGATTAGATACCCGAGAGCTAACTTTCATGCTTTTAAAGAAATGTGAAATCGTGTGTGTGTGTGTGTGTGTGTGTGTGTGTGTGTGTGTGTGTGTGTGTGTGTGTTTAGGCATGGTAGCAAGTGCCTTTACACACTGAACCCTCTAGCTGGCCTGCCTTTTAAATGATTATTAAAATGAAGTTTTCTGTCACGGAAAAAGAGTAATTTCGATGTGGACTTGCTAAAATCAGGATAAATATAACTTAGATTTGAATTTAAAATTGATTTATATTGTCAAGCCCTTTGAAAAAAGAGTCAATCCTATATAACATCACTGTGAACATCTTGGTAGCAAACGCTGCCTCCTCAGGTGCTTTAGAATAGAATCTAGTCAGTTGAATATGTAAAGAATTTGCCATGTGACATATTTCTTGGTGATATAGCACATAAGGGCAGATATGCAAGCTTCATGTAAAATGTTTATTGAAGAACTTAGAACGGAATACTGGGCAAGTTCTAGGCAGATGCGTCCAAAGCTCAGTTTTTTTAAAAATATATTTTATTAATTTAGTCATCTCAATTGTTATCCCATCCCTTGTATCCTCCCATTCCTCCTTCCCTCCCATTTTCCCCTATATGCCCTTCCCCTATGACTGTGACTGAGTGGGACCTCTTCCCCCTGTATATGCTCATAGGGTATCAAGTCTCTTCTTGGTAGCCTGCTCTCCTTCCTCTGAGTGCCATCAAACTGGTACATTTACACTGTGGAATACTACTTAACTATTAAAAACGAGGAATTCCCGAAATTTGTGGACAAATGGATTGAACTAGAAATGACCATAATAAGTGAGTTAACCCAGAAGCAGAAAGAGTCAAATGGTATATACTCACTTATATCTGGACACTAGCCCAAGGGGCATGTCTCATGAATGTCTTCACTTATCAGGAAAGTGGGACATTTTTTTTTTTTTTAATGCAGTCTTAACGCCTAACCTCTATGTGATCCATGACAGGGCATTCTTAAAGAAATATCAACACACATGCCTCTTAGTCATCTATCAGATCAAATCCTGAGCTGCCGAAATTCTACCAACGCATCACAGAGACCTCCCCTCCCCCTTGAACAAGGTGACCAATTTATTCATCTCAGTGAAGTACTCTTCATCCAAGGGCCAAGTACGATTTAGAATAAACTGGAAATCGGATTAAATGAGCCGTGCAGCATCACAGCCTGGAACAGTCATAGATGTTGTTGGTGAATGCTGGCGGTAGTGAAATGGCCTTACCAAGCCATTCAGTCGTGTTTCTGTTTTTGGCTGTAACCATGGAAACACTCATGTGCTTTTGCTATATTTAGTTAATTCATTGTGTTTAGGGACTGTTTCCAACCTTCTGGTATTGCTTTTCTTATTCTTTCTTTTTCTGTACTCACCATTAACTAAGTAGAAGAAATCAAGGTATTATTATTTGAGGAGCCGGATGGGTGCATGAGTTTGACTCAGTGTTTAACTATTATATTTGTACATCACAGACATCATTTCTGGGAATATTGTGAGTAACCAAGATTTATTATATCGCCTTGAATTTATTAAGAAATCCAAGAAGGCTGAGGATGTTGGTCAATGGTAGGGTGCTTGCCTCGCATGAGTAAAGCCTTGGAATTAATTCTGAACACCACCCCAAACAGTCAGTGAGGTTAAAACTCAGCACATGCTCCCTCTAACGTAGTGTAAGAGCACAGAGGCTACAGCTACTAAGCACTGGGATGAACAGGGCTGCCTTTCATGAGTGGGTCGACAAATATGAATTACTAATGCAGCCTATCAGAGGTTATTGATCTCTGATTCTACATGCCTCACTTTATGAGAGAGGAAGAGGCAGAGTTCCCGCCCTCAGGGACCACAGAGAGGAAACACCAAGGCTGACACTGCAATGTGATAAATAATACCAGAGAGAGCTGCCCGCCACAGCTTACCTCTTCCTCTTTGATTTTTTTCCCCACTTTTTAAAATAATTTATTTTATTCTATGTATCTGAATGTTCTGTTTGCATTATATACATGTACTGTGTGCTTGCCTGGTGTGCACGGAGGTCAAAGGAGGTTGTTCTCTGGAGCTGGAATTCTAGACAGTTGTGAGCTGCCATGTGGGTGCTGGGAATTGAACTTGGCTCCTCTGGATGAACAGCAGGTGCTCTTAACCACTGATCCATCTCTCTAACCCCTCTAATTTCTTTTATGGGGAAATAATATCTCCTCTACTTGTTAACAGCTAAGCAAGGCAGGCACCGTTGGAGACACATATCTGCATTTATATTGAGTTTGCCCTCTTATTTGCAGTTATAATTCTGGAGAGTTTTGCAGAGAGCCAACTGAAGTCACCGAGTCTCTTACACAACTCTTGTTAAGTGACCTAAGCAAATGAGCTGAATGTGGCCTGAACTACTCCTACCATCCCTTTTTCTTTCTTGAACGGTGACCTTCAGTTGAGCATGCTCAGAAATGTACAACTTAATTTGACATCTTAAACAACTTTCTTACCTCTAGTGAACTTTCCTGTTGAATGTATTTTCTCCCCAGTTAAAATCCCATGCTTGCTTCCTTTGGTAAGAACTCTGCTTAGAGAGTAAGCCCAGTGATTTCCTTTCCTGATACAGCTAATACATCTTTCTTTACTCTTAATCTTTTGGTTGAATATTTTTGGATTGGTACCCACCAGTACATGACACTGCTACCCTACTTGCTGGATGTGCAGGTAGGAAAGTGATTTCCACTGGAAGAGATGATTCTTTTTTTATCCCAGTGTAGCCATAAGTCTATGACTAAACAGAAGACCTAAAGTTGGCCAATTAAACCCACTTACAGGTCTTGACAATGGGCGTAGAAGGAATATTTTTGAGGCATACATGGCTCAAGTGAGGTAGACGCGCATAGCTGTGGTGATTCGGCACGTGAGCCAGTGGCGCCCTCTGCTATTTGGCTTCTGCTGCCCTGGACTTTAGTGATTCCTAGGACTACAAGCTACTGTTGAGCTTTGCATAGCTTTCCAGGGAGTTCTCTTGTATTATACTGACTTTGAGTCCATTTCTAATGTTTATAAGCAGGGACCATGAGACAGTATCACAGTCTGGTGTGGGGTTTATAGCGGAGACAACACAGCAGCTCGGAGAGGGCAGTGCTTGTTCCATGGCTTCTAGGAGAAGAATAATTTCATAAGTCGGAAAGTCAGGGAAGGGCACGGCAGGGTAAGGAAATAGCATGTGTATGCATGGAGGTTAGGGCAGTTTGGGCTTGGGGTCACCCAGAAGAAAAGAATATGGCTTTTGTGTTTGCTATGTAATGTGGTGCTGTACTGGAAGCAGATAGAATTCTGAGAGTTGAGGCCCAACAGTCTTTCCTGTGACTGATATATGAGAAGCCTCTTTCCTCGGTTAGCACAAAGCATGCCTTCCTTATTATGATGGTATCTGGTAGGTTGGTCTCAATAAATATTTAGTGAAAAAGTGGCTTACATTTAGTCCTGTTTGGACACCTTCTCCAAGGTTTCAGAGCTGGAAGGACCCCCTGAGTGGCAGAAATCTATGTCCAATCTGAGGACTGGTCCCAAGGACTGTATAATCCCTGAGTTGGGCAGGCCACACAGACAGTTGGGGATAGTTGGGGATCCCCAGATAGTTGGGGATCCTGAGTGTTTTGTACACACGCGGATCCGGCATGTTTTGTATAAATGTGAAGAAGAAAAAAGACTAGGTAGGCGTCATTGCTGTTAAAACTTTGAATATTTCATAATGTTTTCTGCCAAGTAAGTGCCTTGTTATTTAACCGAGTGTTCTAGAGTGCAACGCAGCCCATTTCCTGTCTCTCTCTTTGGCATCACGAGTTAGTCATTGTTACTGTACATAACAACCTGTCACATGGTTGACCTTGAGTATCAAACTGCCTTTGGCTTCTCCCTCCAGTTCTCCTAGTCTGGTTTCCAGCCTTTAATCATCTCTGTGGGTCTCTTCTCAACCATGTCCAAGGCCACAAAAAAGTTTGCTTCTGTTTCAAAACGAACACCAAAAGCTTCCAGGCAAAGTTTCAAATTGGCAAAAGTTAGATGACTTTCTAAGAAAAAAAATATTAAAAAAAAAAAAAAAAAGGTGTTTCAGGGGTTCCTGGAATTTGAAATGGTACTCTAGCCATTGAAACTATCTCACTATTAGTCATCTCAAGTGGATATAGTTTGAAAGTCAGATATCTTCAACATACTTCCTAAAGAAATAGGGAAAGGTCCCTGAGGTCAATATTCACAGAGCTCCTATTATGTGCCATCGTTACTCTTCTTGTCAAAGAGCTCACTATGTAGTAGTTTATGCAGAAATAAATAAGAGACATTCCATGTGCTAGACACAGGAGAATGAGCAAGAAAACGAGTGTGACAGGGAATGGAGGAGTAACAAGCTACTCCCTGTCCCTCTTGTCATCTCCTCCCCCTTCCCTCTTCCCTCCCCCTCCTCTTCTTGTGCCTTTTTAATTGAAATAGAATTACATTACTTCTCTCCCTTTCATCCCTGCAGCCTCTCCCCACTGCCCATCTTTGAATTCCTCCTGTGCCCCCCTACTCCTAGGCTGAGAGCCTCTTTTTCCTTCATTATTACATACATGGTGTGTGTGTGTGGGTGGGTGTTGGTGTGTTTTCTGTGTGCTTCAGTCCAATTAGACTGAAGCCACTACATGTGAGTGCCACTACATGTGAGTGCCACTTATTGAACCTTTATACATGGCTGGCCACCCTGGTCACTGTCATGGTTCATAGGTGTTGCAGCTGGTTAGTTCAAGTGACTTTTACTCACCCGAGGTAATTGTTGTCTTGGAGGTTTATTGCCTCCATCTGCTAAACTAGGTCTAGTCCTGGAAGCTTCTAACCTCAGTACAATCTAACTAGGCCTAGCATGTTTTTGGCCTCTGAGACTTACTGTGGAATAAGCTCACCATTTCTAGTTCTTTCTGAATGCTTGCAGGCTGGTTCAACTCAGGTATCCTGGATCAAACTTTTCACCAAGCTGACTGATTCAATCTGGCCTCTCTCAGTGTCTCACTGAATTGCTCTCCTTGACCTCACATTAACTCTACACATTAAATCTGTTCTAATCTTCTGGCTCTTTCTCATTTTTCTGGTTTGTTCTGTCTTCACCTGTCTGGCTTATTCTCTCTTCAACCTATCTCTGTAAAACTCTCCCTGTAAATTGCCTCTGAATTCCACGAACTGACCTGCCATAAACTGCACTGCCTCTCAACTCACTCCCATGAGATCAGCATGCCTCTGTCTCCTGAGTGCTGGGATTAAAGGCGTGTACCATTTAGTATTTTTAGTTAGCCTAGGATTCAATGAGTGTGTAGCAAGAGACAAGGCTAGTGAGGAGGAAACCCGAGAGAAAGCTATGTGATGCTCACTGGGGGCTGGGTTTTGTATAGAACTTGGAAACATGAAGTTATTTATAAGCAGTAGTTTACAAAGAGTAGCCACAGTTGTCCAGAACAGTCACTCATTGAAGAGGTTAGCATGCAGATAGGGGAGGGCTGGAAATAAGTTTGCCTTAGATAGGATAGTCTCAACGTGATTGTGATCAACACATGAGCAATGAGATGGGTCTACTGAGTCCTGACTTGCATGAGAAGAGATGAGTCTCCACACATGGCTGGCCTGGAACTTTCTCTGTAAACTGGTCAATTTGTAGCGGCCTTGTTATTCAGCACCCCAAGCCACCACCCGGAGATTATACCTAATATGATGTAGATCCTTCTGTGTGTTCTTAGAGAGTATTTCTAGGAGAATATTGACAAGGAGAAAAATCTCCACATGTTCAATCTGGAGATTTTGAATTTGTAGATGCAGAGCCTGTAGATATAGATGGATAAGTGCAATTCTCAAATAACTCTCCATCCTGCTTCAGGTTTCAGAGATCAAATGCCTCCGCCAGACTTCAGGTCCCAGAGTTGAAAATCTACAATGCCTCTTTGTAACATCAATGGGGGTGGTGTGGGGGGCAAGGAGGTGGTGGTGGAGTGTTCCAGAATCCGTGTTAAATTTCCAACCTGAGACGCAGGGAAGGAAGTTGAAAGAAAATCCACAGTTTAGCAAATGACCCATAATAGAGAAAGTGTACCATACAAGAGTCTTCGTAATTTAAGTACGTAGGGTCTATATATCTGTGATACAGGATACAAGACACATCTTCAGAAGGATATACTCCAGAGTCAGGCATGGTGGTGCAGCCTGTGATGCCAGCATTTGCGAAGCTGAGGAGGGAACATCTCTATTGAGGACAACCTGGGTTATATAATAAGACTTTGTCTAAAAAAGAAAAAAAATTCCCAAAAGCTTGTGTTTAGCTTAGTGATTGAATACTTGCTTAGCCTCATGTATAGCTCTTAGAACTGGGAAAAATGTGTATTTCTGATTCATTTAGATCAAGGACTCTCTTTTTCATGCATTAGAGCAAAACCTGTGTAGGTACTATCATTGTCAAATTTGTTTGGCAGATTGTGGTTCTTTGGAGACAAAATTCCTTCTTTTTTTCTTCTTATCTCTCCCCAGGGCCCAGTAGCCAGAGAAGGAGGCTAAGAGTGGCTTTGAATAGTAGCTAAAATGGGGCAGGGTAGCACGGGGGGGGGGGGGGGAGGGGAGGAGAGAGAGAGTTCCTACTGTATGCTAGGGAGATGGAGGGAGAAGGGGAGTGGGTTAATGTGGGGCAAGTGGGCAAACAGCCACCAATACAGGAGTACCTCAAGGTGATGGTGAATCTTGAGATTCAAAGGATGAGGGAGAAGTCAGGTCGAATCAATGATCTTCCTGCATGGGATTAAATTCTGAAAATTAATCTGAAAGCTTTAGTGCCAAGTGGTTTTTAGAAAGCAAGGTACAGATGCTTGCTTTTCTTAGAAGCTTATTATTTTTCAAAGGAACAAAATGAACCGTATTTAAGAGAATTGGTCAAAATGAATTCTTGAGATTGTGTTAGACATGTTGGCCCTACTGTAATCTAACAGTAGCAATAACACCAACACCAACTCCAACACCAACTCCAACCCCAACACTAACTTCAACTCCAACACCAACACCAACACCAATACCAACACCAATACCAACTCCAACACCAACACCAACTCCAACACTAGCACCAACACCAACTCCAACACCAACACCAATACCAACTCCAACACCAACACCAATGTCAACAGCTGGCTTGGGTGCTTTACATGCCCTACTGTTAGTGATGACAGCAATGATGTAGGGCAGGGATTACTTAGATAGCAAATCTAAGGCAAAGAGGCCAATATCCTGTCTGTAGCTGGACAGTGAAGCCCAGACTCAGAACGAGGTCTCTTTGAGTTTAAGATATTGGTCTCTCCTCTTCCGATTTTTTCCAGCCCACACAACCTGGAACAAATAGGCTCTTAATAGAGCCACAAACAGAGTTCAAAGCTGTATAAGAACTGAAAAAATGGTGTCTGTGGCTGGCTTGGTGATCTTGGCCAACAGTTTAGGAGCATTTTGTAGAACCGGACTGGGCAAGTGGGAGAGGCCTCTGAGTATTCTGCCTGAAGTTAAAGGAAATGACATTCAGTGCTTACGTCACACTACAGGTTAGCCTTCGTTTCATAGGCCAAAGTGCCTGTTTGCTTTTCTTGGGTTTTGACTTATACCCAGGCTAAGCTGCAGGCCTGTATGTAAGTCTAGGTGGTTATTGGGTGACTGAAGGTATCAGGTATCTGTGTATAAACTTGTTTGGGTAAGAACATCCAAGGGCACATTGAATAGGGCTCTCCTTCTTCATCTGCACTCCCTGAGTGGACAGCTGGTGCTCATTTCCTGTCAATGATGCATGGTATGATGGTCCTGATATAAGCTGATGAAACCACACAGAGTTTCCATGTTGCTAATTGCTATAATGTTAAAAAATTGGATTAAATGTTTATTTTCTTGGCTTTCAGGGTAATTTTGGACCATAAAGTCACTCAGTGGTTCATTTGTGAATAGCAACTCTATTTTAAGCACTGTTCTGGGTAATCAGGACAAATCATTGGTTAAAATAAACAGAATCAATTGCCTTTGTCAATTTTGTATGCCTGCCATACACATGCCGTTCTTCCAGGGACATGGTTTTAAAACCAAATGAGCTAATTCTCTGAATATAGTAGAAAAGTACTACTAGAATCGAGTACCAAGTGAGATATATATGAGCCTGTTTTCAGTGTAAACATATAAGCTTCTAAAATATGTATTTTAAGAAAGCAAATCAAAGATTCAAAAGCAGAAGTCTATGGTCTTACCTCCTGGATATAAGCAACTCATCTGTCAAAAGCCAAAGAAATCATGTTGAGCAATCAGATTTAGGATCCAGGGAATGGCATTCAAGTTGTCTTTAAAAAAAATGGAAAGATTTTGAGTGTTAAAGATGAATGGGAAAATCCTATCAGGTAGGAAGTTCAGTGTGGTGAAGCCATGTGTGTTTGGGAAAGACCAAATCTAGTCTAGAAGACAAAGACTAGGAAAACAGGTCGAGGGGAGTTCTGAAGGCAGCATCACTGTATCTTGTTTCTGTACAGAAAGGGAAATAGTGAGGTTGAGGGGTGTGGGAAATACATAGTTCAGTCTAGTACTCTCCAGGGCAAAAGTAACTGGTTCTTTGAGCAATTATATACTTGGCGCTTTTAATTGCATCACCATATATTCCTGCAATGAATGACCATTTTATGAAATAAAAACGAAGTTTAGAGGGCTTAGGAAATTGTTCAAGATCACACCCTAGAAGGAGATAAAAGCAGGATTTGAATACAATCTGCACTGGCCCGTTATTCTTCTATGAGTAAGAATCAGCAATAAGGCCTGTGAGAAGATAAGAGAGCCGGCCCTATGAGGGTATTGAACTGGAAGGACTGGCCTATTACGGCTGGATAGGATGACATGTGGGACATGCTGTTTAGAGAACTTTGCAACAGAATTTAAGAATGAATAAGAGCAAAAGATGCATTCACAAGAGGAAGGGGTGAGTGACAGCTGAGGTTTCGACCTAGCACAACAGAGGCATCATTCATAGAAGCTGGGGAGGTTAGTGGAAGAACAGGTTTTTGTGGAGGGAGAAGATGAGTTTGGCTTTGAACATATTTGGTTTGTGGTACCAAAGGGACATCCGGATATTCAACTGAGAGATTACAATGTAGGCCTGAGCTCATGGCCAAATAATTGGGAGCAATTCATGTAGAAGCCATTTCTCAATGGGGTAATATTATTGGGGGGTGGGGCGAAGCATATTTGGACAAGGGTAAAAGGCCAAAACCAAGATTAGAGATCTGGTGTCCAAGTAACAGGAGCCAACAAAGGGCACCATTCTTATTTGTTTTAAAGCATGACTACAATAAGGAAAGCCAGTAAAAAGAAAACAAGTGTCAGATTAGTGTCTCATATCCAGGAGACTTTAGGATGTGGATTCTGGACCGCTCCAAGGTCACGTCATAGTTCCTTGTATGTTTGTTTGGATAGCTTTTTACCACTTGCATAAGTGACCTGGATGATTTTTGGGCATTAGTGCATGGTGTACTTCATTCACTCTGGCCCATGTTCCTGGATGTGTGCTGATGATTCAAGCATTGGCACTCTGTTTGGGAATGTTTGAACAGTATTTCTTCATGCCCTGGTTTTAGCAGTTTGTCTTTAAGGAAAAGGCCACATGGGATTTTCTTATACTTCTGGAAGGAGAATGCAATGATTGCAGTGATGCTGGATCCCGAGTGGAAAGGCATATTAAAACAAGTCAGGGTCTTAACCACTGTCCCTTACAAGCTTGGGTGTGTGTGTCTTTTGTTCAAGAACTTGGAAGCCAGCGAACCTTTGAGAACTTACAGAGAAAGGTTCAGGCAAGAGATTCATAGATTTCAATGATGAAGAACAGGAAGAGAGGGAACAAGCCTGTAATCAGTCTTTATAACTGTACAAACACCTTCCTTTGTCACACAAAATAGTTGGGCAGGAAGGGGCAAGGCTCTGTGCTCACACACCCGACTTTCTTGAATTCATAAAGTGCTGCTTCGAGATGCTCCATTTGGCTGAACTTTGCCTTTAGTTTGTCCTTCAACATTCTCACTGTTCTTTGCCCCCAGGTTCACAGACTTCATCTTCTTTTTTTTTTTTTTTGTCCTCAGCCTTCAGTAGCTGTTTGCCGAGTCCACGTGTCCCTGTATCCACCTCCCCTCACACTCAAATGCTCACTATCTCATGCATTATTTTATAAAAATATTTATTTAAAGTTTTTAAAAAAATATACTGAATTCTGTGCTATTTCGTGGGGATGCGAAAAACAAATCTTAAGTTGTTCCTTCCCTTATAGAGCTCAAACCTGGTGGCAAAGCCACAGCATAAACAAGGTCACACTTCCTCTGTGTAACCACAAGAATAGGCCTGTGCTTGCTCGCACCAGATACAGGCTGTTGTTGGAAGGATGGAGATGTGGGCTGCGGAGGTCACAGGAGGCTTCCGGAAGAAGGAAACCTCCCTTCCTGTCCTTTAGAGATCTCCCGGTATTGATTATCTTTGTGACTTCTCTAAGCTGAAACCACTTCCTGTCTACTGTGTCTTTCCCACCAACCTTTAAACATGTGCAAGCCTCCACCATCTTGAGATAAATGATTTCTCTTAGCCCAGGGTCTTTCCAGTAACTGTCCCTCATTTATCTTTTCTTTTCTTTTTCTTCCCCCATCCTTTACTGTGTGACTCTTGATCCCACTGAAATTTGGCCCACATCTTGATCTTGCTGCCCCCCCCCCCCCCACCCCCTCTCTCTCTCTCTCTCTCTCTCTCTCTCTCTCTCTCTCTCTCTCTCTCTGTGTGTGTGTGTGTGTGTGTGTTCACTTACATGTGTATGTGTATGCAGAGGCCAGAGCAGAACATTGGTTGTCTCTCTGTATTACTTCTTACCTTATCACCTTGAGAGAGAGTCTCTCAGTGAACCAGGAAACTCAGCATTTTTGCCAGGTTGGTTGGCCACCAAATTATCTGCATCAACTTGTTTCTTCCTCTACCAATGTAACCCAATGGGTTATTGGCATATGCAGCTATTTTTAGCTTTGTATGTCAGTGTGGGGATTTGAACTTGGGTCCTTATGCTTGCAAATCAAGGGCTTGTGCCTTCTGAGCCGTTATCCCCAGCTCCACCTTGGTTTTGGGGAGCAGATTTTTCTCACCGTGACCTGAGCCTCATCAATTAGGCAAAGTGGCTGGCCAGCAAGCCTCAGGGAGTCTTCCGTCACTGCTTTCCCGAAGCTGGGTCTAAAAGTGTATAGCATTGTGCTGGTTTTTTTATGTGGGTGTTTGGGATCGAACCAGGGTCCTCACACACTCACACAAGCACTTGACCAGCTGAGCTATCTCCCCAGCCTGAGGCCCTTTTCTTACTTGCTTGCCTTCTCGGTTGCACTCGCTGTAGATGACTTCTTGATGATCTATCTCCTGCTTTGATTTCTTGACCCTTCTTTCCTTTGGCTTTCCTTTTCCTTAGGAGATGGTTCTTTCTGGCTATAAATTCCTCTAGTGCTCACAATGTAAAGATTGGTAAATGTTGGGATTTCTCAGGGATCTCTTTCGATGCTTTCTTCCTGAGGAAACTTACCTGTTATGATTCCCATACAATTTCTAACCTAGTGATGTCTACACAATTTTCTCATCTGAGATGGATCTTCCGATCACTTGACTGTATTCTTTCCATCTATTCAGTAAATAATTGCTGATTCTCACCATGTGGTAAATACTATCTTAGACATGGAGACTGAGCAGGGAACAAAGTCCTTAACATTTGTGCAACATCTACTAAAGCAGATGACAAATTAAGTCTCTGTCTCTCTTTCTCTCTTAATTGCTAAGAGGTTCTGTCGAGGAAAACCGAGTAAGGAAGCAAGGGAGTGCTGGGATATGGGTGGAAGGTTTTGTTCCTTATAAAGAATAATGAGTGTGTTCCTTGTAATCAGATGAAATTGAAGTGGAGACCTGCATGAGCGAGGGAGGCAGCGAGCCAAGCGCGTGTCTAGAAGAACTCAGTGGTCACTCTCCATCCTCTACACTGAGTAAGAAATTCCAGGGGATGACTCTTCCACTCTAGGAACTGAGGACAATAATTAAGGGAGGAAGTGACTGGTGTCCTGTCTGTACTATCCTATCTCTTCTTGCCCTCCTACTGGGCAGGTGCTCTTCTTTTCTTACTTAATGTAGTTGAATCATACAGGTGGGCTTGAAATAGTCTTTGTAAATTACTGGCTATCCTAGAAACCATTGCAACAATTATCTTCTCCCACAAACCACTCCCTGCCCATGTTCTCAGTGTCAGTGACAGGCACCGGGAGCCACCCTGTTGCCCAAGCCAGAAGCATGTGCATCACCTTCCCTCATCTCCATTATCTGATTCATCACCAAGTTCCGGTTCGTAGCATCTTGTCTCTAGTCTGACTCTCTCACTCTCCGTTGTTTCTACCTAAAACCAGTTGCTCTCATCTGAGCAGCTCCTCTGTTTTCTCCTCCTTTATTCAATCCCCAGCCTCACCCCAGTTATCTGCAGGGCAGCAAAAGAAACTATTACTATCACCCAACAGAAGTTTATGTAATCTTAGAGTTTTAGTGTCTCCTCTTTGCCCAAGGGAAAGTGCTTCTATTGCTGCCAGTGCACTATGCTGTAAACTGAGATATTTTGAGTTTCTCAAAGGAACAATGTTCTTCTAAACACATGTCATGCCATCTCATTTGCAAACTTCTCTTGTTTGCTAAAGGCTTGCTGAGTCTGAATTTCACTGTGTAAGCCCTGGCTGGCCTAGCCTTGGTCTGTAGGGTAGGCTGGCCTTGAGCTTGTGGAATCCTCCTGCCTCTGCCTCTCCAGTGCTAGGAACTATGAGCCTGTGCCATGATGCCAGGCTCCATTTGTACACTGTTATGTGGTGGGAACTGTTCCCCCCTCTTTCACTTACTCATGCTGTTAGCTCCACTTAAGATTTGGTTCTTAACTTGTATCTTTTAAAAAAATACATTTTATCAATTTATTCATATTACTTCTCAATTGTTATCCCATCCCTTGTATCCTCCCATTCCTCCCTCTCTCTCATTTTCCCCTTACTCCCTTCCTCTATGACTGTGACTGAGGGGGACCTCTTCCCCCTGTATATGCTCATAGGGTATCAAGTCTCTTCTTGGTAGCCTGCTATCCTTCCTCTGAGTGCCATCAGGCTTCCCCATCCAAGGGACGTGGTCAAATATGGGGCACCAGAGTTCGTGTGAAAGTCAGATCCCACTCTCCACTCAACTGTGGAGAATGTCCTGTCCATTGGCTAGATCTGGGTAGGGGTTTGAAGTTTACTGCAAGTATTGTCCTTGGCTGGTGCCATAGTTTGAGCAAGACCTCTGGGCCCAGATCTGCCCATCATATCTTAGTCTACTTTGTGGTTTTGTTTGTTTTTAACAAAATAACTAAGGTTACTTTATAAAGGAAAGTCGTTTATTTGATAATTCATACTACTAGTGGCTGAGAAATACAAGCAGCACTGGTGCCCTTGAAGCTGGTTGTTGGTTGTATTCCAGCACAATAGAGAAATAGAAAGAACTGGCCCAGTGCAGAAAGAATGAAGTGCAGGTGGCTGCCTCATATTATAACCACCCGCTCTCACAGCTCTCACAATGGCTAGCCAGAGTCTTGTGAAAACCTCATTTATTTCTTTTGGAGAAGACTCCTCCAATGCCTTTGTCTCCTCTGACTCCGTCTTTCGAAATCTACCAGCTGTGTTGGGGACCAAGCTTTTAGCCCACGAACCTGTGGATGAGTGAATATCTATATGCAGACCATAGCAACTTGGATACCAGTTTTTCCCAGAAAACTTTTTGCCTTGGCTATGTGCCTCCCACAGACCCTCCAGCCCTCCTTCAGGCATTGCCCGCATCATGGGCCGCCACCAATTACTTACTTGCCTATTCGCTTATGATGGCCTCTATTCTCTGACGCGAAGGCAGTGGCTCCGTGAACCCATTTTGCCTGGTCTCAAGCCTAAAGTGGGTATTCAATGAATGGTTGCTTATTGGATGAAGGAGTGAGCAAATGAGGTGACACTTGAGAACAGTTAAAGGATGAATAGGAGGTCCCTAGACAGAAGGGTACCGAGCACACAGTGTCCAGCTGGACAGTACAGCTTGAATAAAAACATAGAGGTGAAATCGGGGTTGCAGCTTTGTACTCTATGAGAAAGGTTTTAGGCTGTGGGGAGCCAACTAGATCTGCTTGTAGTTATTTAGTGAAAAAGCTCACGGAGGGTCGGACTGGAGGACACAACGATAGAGATGAGGAAGAGAAGTTACCATGTGGTTCTCTTTTTTCCTGGTTCTGCCTTGAAGCCCTTCTGCTTCCGAATCTCCATTACTGTCAGAATTCTAAAGTGGCCATCGTGACCTTGGCCCTCCAGTGTCATTCTGAGGTCACTTGTAATATAGCAGAAGACATTTGCAGGTAGATGAGGCCTACTAACCAAGTTGATAAGGAGATGGTCAAGGTTGATCTAACAAGACAATACACATGATTACGCTTAAAAAAAAAAAAAAAAATAAAATCAAAAACAAAAAACAGACTTTCTTCTCACTGAGCAGAGAAGTCAGAGAAAGTTTAAGCCTGAGGGAAACATTGGGAAGGCAAGTCTCCCCATTTGAAGTTGTACACAGAGGGGCTCAGGTAGAAAGGGCCTGAGCGTGTCCTCTAAGAGCTGAGAGAAATTTTTGCTGGTGACAGGAAGCAAGAAACAGAGGCCTCTAGCCTACCCACAAAGACATGGCCTCTTCTGACGACCATGGGAATACAGGAGCACATACAGCTCAAAGTCCTCTCTGGGAACTCTGCCCAGTGACTCTCGGTTTGTGCTTTGCGAGATCACAAGAGGAGAGTCCAGCCGCGTGTTTGTGGCATGCCCGATTCCTGACTGAGAAGCTGTGCGCTAACCAAGGTGTGTTGTTTCAACCAGAGGAAATCCATTAGTCAGAACGATAAAAAAAAGACACACGATGCAAGAGGATGGGGGAGACAGTTCAGTCAGTACACGGCTTGCCACATGATCTTGAGGACCCCAGTTTCATCTCCAACACCCATACAAGAAGCTGAGTGGAACAGGACATGGCTGCAGTCTCAGTGCTGGGGGAAGCAAGCATGGAGGATCCCCGGAGCTTGCTGGCCAGGCAGGCTCATCAACTGGAATCAGGTTTAGTGAAAGACTCTGTCTTATCATATAACATGGAGAAAAATGACTAAACATTGACTACCAGCTTCCAGATACACCTGCCCATACACATGCATGCGCACGAGCACACACACACACACACACACACACACACACACACACACACACACACCCAACACACACTTCAGCAAGATAACACTTTAGGACTTGAATCATAATAAAATAGAACAGCTAGTTGAGGGTGGGGGGAGGGGGGCTCACAGAGGAACAAAGACCACCACAAACACTTGGCAATGGTGTCTTCTTCTTCTTCTTCTTCTTTTTTTTTCAGTGCCCATAATTAACTCACATGAGAGACACCATACATTATCTTTAGGTTCGAGATGAAAACTGAAGACTAGAAAAGCCTATTTGCAAATGACAGCTGCGAGGAAATCCAAGGGGGAAAGGGCGTCCTCCTGCGCTGCTTACACCACTCAAAAGATTCAGTGAGTCCATTGGCATTTACAGCGTTTAGCATTTTTTTCTTTTTTCCTGAGAAGGCTTTGATGGGCTTATTACCCATAGGAACAGACAGTGGGGATGATTTCAGATTCAAGTTGCGGCCCATCTCTCTTTGGGGCAGCTTAAAAGAATCATTTTCATCATGATGGTATCAATTTAGTTGTGTTTGCTTGTTTGTTTTTGTAGCCTGGATGAGGAGAAGGAAGAAGAAAATGAAAAGTAATTGGAGGGAAATGGTTAGAACTCATAAAAAAAGAAATGGGTTGATGTGGGTTTAGAAGCAGAGGTTTAGTCACAGATGAATTTAATTTGGCAAGTCCTTGCTTCGTGTCAGTTCAAGCTTGGGCAGGTGTCCTTATTTATTTATTTATTTATTTATTTATTTATTTATTTATTTATTTATTTATTTATTTTCATGTGTTATAGAAAGCTTGAGGCTGTCCACCTTGTGCCAAGAAAAAAAGCAATTAAATATTTTAATATTTCCTGCCTATAAACTGTTCCCTGCTTTATTGCTTTAAAAAGGAGATGTGAAAGACTCCTGCGCCATTATTAAAAGGCTGCTGGGGGAGATGGGGGGGTGTTTCAAAGGGGTCTGAGTACCTCATCCACAGACGGTTGATTTATGATCACCCAAGCGTGGTGCAGAAGCACAGAGTAGACACTTTCAGGGCTTCTGGGATGGAAAGCAGACAACAGTGCTTTTTTTTTTTTCTTGAGGAAAATATAAGCATTTTGTATTTTCTTGAGAAAATACAAAATGGTAGTTTAGAAGTTGTGGTGCATGCACACACACAGGCATGTTTGCACACACATCTCTCACACACACAGACGTACTCCCACACACATCACACACACTCAGGCACATTCTCCCATCCACCCCTTGCATTCGTGCCAGAAAGAGAGAGAGGCTAGAAGGATCTGCGGCCAGTGACATGCTTGTAAGCTTTTTTTCTTTGAGTGGACAGGATACCCAGCAGGGATTAAGGATCAGGTGGAGTTTCTGAGAGCTTTGAAGAGGCACAGACCCTGATGTTAAAAGGAAAACCAAGACATATTGTACTTTTTCCTCCTCTTTTTCTTACCAGTAGATTGAAAACCCCTACCTGTGACTTCTCACAGATTGTAAACTTTATTTTTAAAGTTGTTCATTTTTCCTCTGCAGCAATAGAGGTGACAGAAGTTAAGGGGATGAGGTTGTCAGATAGTCATTTCATTCCAGAGAAACCTTGTTGAGGGCAACGTGCAAAAGTTATGCTGCGAGGGGGAGGGGGGCAGTGTTGGTGCACATCTGTAATCCCAGCACTTGGGAGGCGGAGCTTAGCGAGTTCAAGGCCAGCCCGGTCTACAGAGTGTTCCAGGATAGCCCGAGCTACAGAAAAATCCTGTCTCAAAAAAACAACAAACAAACAACCCCCCCAAAAACAACAAAACAAAACAAAAAACACAAAACAAACAAACAAACAAAAAAGAAAACCCCAAGTTTCGCTGAGTGCTGGGCAGATCCTAAAGAAGCCATATTTGTCATTCCTTGTCTCTGGTGGCTATGGGCTTTCTGCCTGGGCACGTGGACTTCATTTACAATGTGTGGAAGAGATTTCATCAGCTTTAGTCTTTCTTGTGCTATGCTCCCGATATGCTCTGTGAATCACCTTATTATTAGTTTCTTAATTAAAAAAACAAGAAACAAAAAACAAAGCCCTCACAGTTTATTTAAATTTAGCAATAATGCCAGCAAAACCACGTGTTTATCCTGCTGGTGGCCCTTGTCCGATGCACCTTCTAGTAAATAACAACTTTACCCAAAATGATTAGAGCTACATGCACTTTGAAATTTAGTCCATTTTTGAATTTTTACAAAGGTTATAAAGCACAGGTACATTTGTATATTTGGTGGCACTGTAAGAAAGGACAGGTACTGGCCCCTTGTGCTTACCCAGGCCGTGAGGAGGCAGAATGGCCCTCCCCTCCCCTTTGTGCCCCTCAGCCTAGGCCATTGTGCCTGGTCTGTATTGTGAATGGGGAGACACGGAAAAGAAAAAGAAAGTTAATGTACCATATATTTGGTGGCGTCATTATAACAACATGCTGCAACCAAAAGGTCAGCAGGCAGACACCTGATCCTTTCATGAGGTAGGATGTTGGGTGAGGTAATTAAAACAATGTCAGATCAGGTGGGCAGCTTTCACTTTTGCTTTCCAGAGCTGTTTGGATTTTATATCAAGTACAGTACTGTAGGTTTTAGGTTCCATTTTAAAAAGTACTGTCGAGCCAGGTATAGTTAATCTCAGCACTGTGGAGGCAGAGGTAGGCAGGTCTCTGTGAGTTTGAGGCCAGCCTGGTCTACATGATTAAGTTCCAGAACAGCCAGGGCTACATAGTGAGAGCCTGTCTATAAAAAGGCAAAACAAGGGCAGGAGAGATGGCTCAGTGGCTAAGAGCATGTACTGCTCTCATCCAGAGGACCTGGGTTCAGTTCCCAGCACCCACATCAGGCTGCTCACAAACACCTGTGGCTCCAGCTCCAGGGACTCTGATATCCCTTTCTGGGCTTTGTGGGAACCTGTACATAAACACATCCCATATACATAAATAATAAAAATAATAACAACAATAGATATTTACAAAAATGAAAAAAAACATTGAAAGTACTACAGAAAATGGAGTTAGCAACAATGTGAATCATTTTACCCTTCTATCAGAGTGAAAAAAAAATGGTTTATTGAAGTATAAATAAAGACATCATATAAGATATTAAGGACATTACCTTAAATATACATCCCCTATAAATACATGTGTGTGCATGTGTTTGTTTAAGTGTGTGCATGTGTGTGTGTTTGTGCATCTGTGTGTGTGTATGTGCATGTGTATGTGTGCATGTGTGTGCACATGTGTGCTTGTGTATCCATGTCTGTGTGCATGTGTATGTGTGCATGAGTTGTGTGTGTGTGTGTGTGAGTGCATGTGTGTGTGCATCTGTGTGCAAATGTGTGTTTGTGCATCTGTGTGTCTAAGCATGTGTATGTGTGCACAAATATGCATGTGTGTGCGTGTATGTTTTTGTATCTGTGTGTGCGTGCACAAGAGCATGCACACTGGTGTGCACATCACATGTGTGTAAGCTTCCTTGGTCCCTTCCGGTCACTACCGCATTTAGCACTCACATCATGAGGATCAGCTTAAAGTTCTATGTGTGAGTCAATCAATCTTCGTGTTTAGCACAACATCTGCAAGATTCCCCATCGTTACTACGTATACCACAAGTCTGTTCTTTGTTAGTGTTGTGTAGTATTCCTGTGTTAATTATCACCACATATAACGATTTAAGTTAACATTTCCCAGGGGAAGAGCATCTTCTTTCTCTTCAAAGGACAGGCAATCACATGAAAAAAACCCTCTCATGGGGAAATCTGAGAGCAGCTGGCAATGCTCACCAAGACTGCAGCCCTTTCAGTCAACTTAGAAAACACAGCTCCTGTTGGGGTGCTAAATATAAATAGTGGTTAGATTCATTTCCTTTCTTATTTTGACCACATTGGGGAATGGTTGCAAGCTGCTAGCTTCATGGGAGAGAGAGAGAGAGAGCGAGAGCGAGAGAGAGAGAGAGAGAGAGAGAGAGAGAGAGAGAGAGAGAGAGAGAGGAGATTCTGAAGAAACATTTTGATTTAAGTTTTGGATGGTGTAAAATTTTGGAACAGGAAATTAAAAGCCCACATAGCCACCCAACTAGATGGTGATAAGACATGAAAGAGTCTTTCAAATGAATTTTATACTAAATTGAGGAGAGTGCTTTATGTTTAGGCCAGCTGTGTGTGGAATGGAGCGAGCCCAGCAGAGTTGGGAGCAATCACGGCCCGTTTTCCACGTCCCCTTCACTTCCTTTAGAGCCAGGCTTCATTTACAACATGTCAGTTAGTGTGAATTACTGTACCAAGGAGCTGTTCCCACTGTCCAGATAAGAAAATCCGTGACAGAGGCATACAAGAATGGCTGTAAGTAGCTACTTTCCTCTGAAATGGAGAATTGAGGGCCGAATGACCCAAGACAAATTGGAAATTGGTTTTCTAGGATTTTTCTTTTAAAGGCATGTTCTGTGTGACCTCGAGTAAAACACTAAGCAATGGCTGTAGAAATTCTCTTCTGAAAAAGAACCAGAGGGTCTGAAAATCAGCCAGCTGGGCCTGGTGCTGGGTACCTGCAATCCCAGCATTTCAAAAGGTGGTAGGAAAGCACTTCCAGTTCTAGGCCAGCCCGGGTTTTGCAGCAAGTCTGTGGTCAGACTGGGCTATATAGTAAGACTTTATCTCAGAAGCGAGAGGAGAGAGAGGGAAACCAAACCAAACCCTTAGGTCTCAAGCTTGGGACAAACAGCTAAGATGCCTGTTTGACCTGTCAAAGGGGCCCTTCCGGGTTCTCTTGGCATCCCTCAGTCCCCACTTGTTAGAGAGTAGGATTGGCAAATTCTGGCTCCTACCCTAAACTTGTCCAGCCCAGGGGCTGGGGTTGTCTTCCCCCAGCTGCCCTTCCTTATATAATTCAGCCATTTTTGGTTTCCTTGTTTTTTGGCCTTTGCTTTACTCTCCTGGACAGTCTCTTGGCCCAAGTTGCCCATTTTGGTCGGTGGCTTTTCTTTCTGTCTTCTCCTCACAGGGCTCAGGGTCATGTCCACTCTGGACTCTCCCGGATGTCTCTGCCTTTGACTGTCCTACGCGCTTCTTTTTGTCTACAGCATACTTTCTCCTCCTCCGTACCTAGGAGCAATCATGTCCTTTCCTTTCTCCTTTCATTTACAAACAAACAAATAGGCAAATAAAACAATAACAGAAACAAACAGAAAAAATTATTACTTAAGAAGTCATAGGGGAAGGGAGTAAGGGGAAAATGGGAGGGAGGGAGGAATGGGAGGATACAAGGGCTGGGATAACAATTGATATATAATATTAAATAAATAAATAAAAATATTAAAAAAAAGAATTTCATACATGAATACACTGTACATAGTTATTTCCACCTTTCCTTCTCTCCCTCCAACCAGTCCCATGTCCCCTTCCTATTCCCCTTTCCAATTTATGATCTCTTCTACTGATTCAAATTACTATTAGTGTTTCCCATATATACATGGAGTTAGGGCCGACCATTTAGAGTTGGGCAGTTTATCAGATGGCTCATCTCTGAAGAAAGCTGGTTCCTCCTGCCTCAGCAGCCAATGGCTGACCTGACTGTAGCTCTACATTTACGAGTGGGGCCTTGTAAGCCTTTTCCCCTTTCTTTGTTGGCGTGTCAATCATGTACAGGAAGCCACTGTCTTAAGAAGTTATGCATGCCCCAGTCATATCAGGAACACCATATTAAAAGGGAACAGCAAATACCTCGGGTCCCCTTGCATTCTTTTGGACGTTTTTTTCCCCCTGTGAATTTCCCTGAGCCTCAGCTGTAGGTGTGTTATAGGTGTCCCATTTGGAGCTGAGCACTCATGGTCGCTCACACCCCCGCATTTTGACATTTGTGGTTCTCAGAGATCTGTCATGAGCACCCCCGGCCCATATCGTGTCTGAAAGACAAAGCTGTGTAAGACTGTGTGGGTTCTGGGCTCAGAGAGGTCTGGGTCTAAATTCTGGGCTCCTTTCATTGTTTAGCTGGGCCCATCGTCCCTTAGTACATGAACATCCCTCATTGTCAATGGAAAACTGGTATAAATGAACCATCTGAGGCAGGCCTGTGGTAGAGAATTAAACGGGACCTAAGCATCACTGAAGAACCCAATCTGCCTCTTCTTGCTTAAGAGTGCAAGGCCCAACTTCCAGCCAGCTGGCCGTGTAGGGGTTGAGGGGTGCTGCAGAACCGTGGGTTCTTGTGGGTCTCCCTTGGACTGAACATTGCCAGAACACTTTCAACTCTATTTTGTGGGGTTGATTTTTTTTTTCCCAAGAGCTTACCAAAATACTAACAGAGCCAGCTATAGGATTGTGGTTTTTATTTTTTATTTTTTTATTTTTTTTTATTTTATTACTTTACTTTGACCAAGTGCTGGGATTGTTTGTGGAGAAACAGTTGTCTGAAAGGTTGAGTCCACGCGGCTGAGAAGCTTGAGGGCCCATTGAACACAGTGAAAGCTAATGTTTTCATGCATAATGACTTTCCAGAAAAGACCAATCAGAGCCATCCAGAGTGTTCAAGCCAATGAGGTCAACGATGCTGGACAATATAGCTGTGTTTAATTTATTTGATTACATCTCATTCTATAGACTGGTGTTTACAGTGGGTTCACATCCGGGGGCTAGTAGTTTATCCCTAAGTAATTATTTCCTATTCTTCCTCTTCTCTCTCTCCTTCATTCCTTCTTTTTTTCTTTTTTGATCTGGTCTTATTATGTGGTCCAGGTTTTACCATAACTGTGTATATAGGCTAAACTGGCCTTAAACTCATGGGTTGTCTTGCCCACCCCCAATTACTTTTCTATAGTTCCTTGAACAAACAACAAAAAGTTATTATGTTTTCATGTCTTTGGAAAAGAATCATAAACAAGTAAAATGGGGGGGCGGGAAGGAAAGCCCTATTAAGTGTCAAGGCATCAAATGTATGTGTTACTGGACCAGGAACAGAGTAAGCTTGACCTGAGTCTTGGTTAAAAATTGCTTGATTTATTAACCTGTGGACTGGGAGACTTAGATAATAAAATGCCAACTTGATTTTAAATAGAAACCTCTAGCAGCATGCGCTTATTTGTCCTGATACCTAGGATAAATATGTTTTTGAAAAAAAAAAAGATTAGAAATACAGGTACATAAGATTCTGAAAGCCCATGGACAGGACAGTCTCCACACTTGAGTGGAGAGAGGGATTTGACTTTCTCATGTACTCTGGTGCCTCACATTTGACTATGTCCCCTGGAGGGGGAGACCTAGTGGTACTCAGAGGAAGGACAGCAGGTCACTGAGAAGAGACTTGATACCCTATGAGCATATACAGGGGGAGGTAATCCCTCTGAGGAACAGTCATAGGGGAGGGGAATAAGGGGAAAATGGGAGGGAGGGGAGAATGGGAGGATACAAGGGATGGGATAACCATAGAGATGTAACAAGAATAAATTAATAATAAAAAAAAAAAGATTCTGAAAGCTATGGGATGTGGCAAATGGTTTTCTGGTGTGGACATTACCTTCTCGATGTTTGCTTAATATTCTTTTTTATTGTAGAATTTATGATAAACCCCACAAGTATTTGTTGATAAATTTGAAATACACAGGTCATATAGCAAGTAGTAGATGCTTATAATCCTCTAGATTGAAAAGTTTAAGTGGGAAGATTGCCATTACTTGAGTATAGCTTGGGCTACATAGCAAATACGAGGCCAGCCTGGGCTATGTAGCAAAATCCCATCTCAAACAGAACAATATAATATAAAACTAAACAGCACAAAAGAACAACAATAAAGGTTTACACGGTAGGAAGGGGTACTAGCCATGGAATTCCACCCTAGCTTAACTTCCTTCTATCGATAGCTCTGACCTTTCTGCATTTGGATTCCTTAACACCACTTGAAGCATAGGCAAGAAAAAAAAAAATCTATATTAACAAAACAGTATCTGGGGAGAAGCTGTGACCTGGCTGCCTACTTTTAAATGTACACAGATGATGTCTTTCTTAAGATAATGAAATGCCAGGGGACACTGGACTTACTCAGGGCATGTTGTCTTTACCTTTTAAAGACATAGAACTCTTTTGTTTCTGGTGCTGGAAAAATGAGTTGGGACTGGGGCTGGGGCTTTTTATGACCAGGCTAAGTAACCTCAGAGCCTTGAACAAACAATGAAAGTGAGATTCGCTTTCACAGAAGGCTGGCCCATTGGTAGTTGGTAATTCCAGTCTAGCTGACCTGACAAGTTTTTTACATCTTAAAGCTTTGGGCACTGTGAGTCAGTCAGAGGGAGAGCAAGAAGGAGGGAGGGAGGATGTGAGCTCACTGCAGAAGGCTGGCATTAAAGACAGCCAGGATGGTGTGTTGGACTGCAAACCAGAGCAAGGAGTGGCTCTGAGAATATGGGCGCTGCTGGGAGTGGCCGAGCTGTTTGTAGAGTCACCTTGAGGGCCTCCAGGCAGATCTTGCAGAGAAGTAACACATTGCTTGCTGGTTTATATACTGTGAGCTGCCTTTGGAATTACCCCCTCCCTTCCCCTCCACCCCTTTAGCCTTTTCTCTTCCTAGAAACTTAACTTTAGAGGAGGGCGGGGTCTCATCTCTGCCATCAACTTACTCATACCATACTTCCTTTCATCTGAGTGTCAAAGTGAAGTCACCATGGTGATGTCATCTGGATTCAGGGGCCAGAGAATAAAGGCATGCTACCACGCGGAGCTTGGCCTGCGGGTCCCTAATGCTGGTGACTTCGGGATGGTACCAGGACCCATATCTCTGACGTTGTAGAAATGTACGAAGCCCAATTTCAGATGGACAGTGCTTCAGATTGTCTTCCAATTAAACTTTATTTAATTATTTTTATTGAAAATAGATTCTTCAGGGGCATGGCCCTGCCCAGGGCCATATGAAAGGACAAACCGTCCCTGTGGCCCCTCTCTCTTACCTCTCTTCTCTCTCTCTTTCCTCTCTACACCCCCTCCCTCTCCTCTCTCGCTCTGTCTCTCTCTCTCTCTGGGGTATTCCTTACCCTTTTCCTTCTCCTCCCATGCTCATTTAATAAACTCCATATAACATAACAAAAAAGAAAGAAAATAGATTCTTTTCTCATATAATATAACCTGTTTACAGTTTCCCCTTCGTCTACTTTTCCCAATTCCATCCTCCCCTCAGATTCATTCCCTTTCTCTCATTAGAAAAGAGTAGGCTTCTAAGAGATAACCACCATATACTCACTTATATCTGGACACTAGCCCAAGGGATATGTCCCATGAAAGTCTTCACTTACCAGGAAAGTGGGACAGAGGGGAGCACATCCTATTGGGACTCTAGGTGAGAGAAGCACGGGAGAATGGGGAAATAGAAGGATCCAGAGGGTCCTAGAAACCTACAAGAAGAACATTATGATGGGCAGATCTGGGCCCAGGGGTCCTGCTCAAACTATGGCACCAGCCAAGGACAATACAGGCGGTAAACTTCAAACCCCTACCCAGATCTAGCCAATGGACTGGACATTCTCCACAATTGAGTGGAAAGTGGGGTCTGACTTTCACACGAACTATGGTGCCTCATATTTGACCCCGTCCCCTGGATGGGGAGGCCTGGTGGCACTCAGAGGAAGGACAGCAGGTCACCGAGAAGAGACTTGATACCCTATGAGCATATACAGGGGGAGGTAATCCCCCTCAGTCACAGTCATAGGGGAAGGGAGTAAGGGGAAAATGGGAGGGAGGGAGCAATGGGAGGATACAAGGGAAGGGATAACAATTGAGATGTAATATGAATAAATTAATAAAACATATTAAAGAAAGAGATAACCACCAAACATGACAAAACGAAAAATATTATAAGATAAAGCAAAAACTTTCATATCGAAGGTGGACACAGAATCCCAGCAAAGAGAAATAAATCCTGAGAGCAGGCAAAAGAGTCAGAGACCCACTGCTAGTCCGGAGTTCCATAAAACCACTAAACTAATAGTTATAATATATACACAGAGGACCAGGTAGCACCCTATACTGCTGCTTCAGTCTCTGTGAGCTCCTATGCGCCCCACTCTGATTAGTTGATTCAGAAGGCCTTGTTCTCCTGTGTCCTCGATCTCCTCTGACAATGTTTCTGCCTCCTCTGATGGGGATCTGGAATTTACTCTTTCTCTTTCTGCATCATGTCTGGTTGTGAGTCTCTGCATCTGTTCTCAGATGCTGCCGGAGGAAGCCTCTCTGATAATAACAGGATAAGGCATTGATCTATGAGTATAGCAGGACCTCATTAGGGATCATTTTATTGATTATTATTTTTAGACCAGTCATATTTGGTTTTACCCTAGGTCTCTGGACTTTCTAGTATCAGGTTCTTCTTTATCCAAGCAGTGTTGGGTATGAGTTTTTTCTCATGGAGTAGGCCATTAGTCAAATCAGACATTGGTTGGCTACTCCTACAAATTCTTTGCCACCATGGCCCTAGTGTATTTTACAGGCAGGGCAGAGTTTAAGTCTAAGGTTTTTGTGGCTGCTTTGTTCATGAAATGAAAAATGGACTGGCTCAATGGTGGGTTATAAAATGATATATATTAATTATGGCTTTTCATGCAAGTGACAGAAAGGCAACCTGAGCCCGTGTAGAATGGAACTGGGTCTACAGAGGCCCAGATGTTTGTCAAGCTTTTCTCTTCTAGCCTCATTCTTTTCAACACATTTCCAAGAAGTCCTGTTATCTGCCCCCTGCAAGCTGGAGAACCGAGGAGATATCCTTTCTAAAGGCCCGACAATCACACCTGCCAAAGATGGGAGCTTTGGTTTGATTGAAAGGCCTGGGCCTGGGAAGAGAGGTTGGTGTTGAAAGTGCCTGTCCAAACTTGAGCCTAGGAACCTGGAGAAGAAGACGGGCTCCACCCAGGCCAAGCTGAGAGTGAATTCACCATTCCTGTATCCTTTTGTTCCACTGAGGCCTTCAGCAGAGTGGATGGTGCTCGCCTGCCCTGCTAAGAATGTGTTTTGCCTAGTCTACTGTTTCAAAGGTGAGTCTCTTCTGAAAATACCGTCACAGACATCGCCAGAGACATTTTACCAGTGATGTGGGCCATCCCTTAGCTCAGTTCACTTGGCTCATTAAAAGTAACCACGACAAAGATATAAAAGGGAACATTTTAATGGAGATGAAATGAGGAAAAAAAAATTCATAAAGCAGAGAACCAGACATGGGCGATCCTAGAGTCGGTGGTGTGAACTGATGATTAATCTCTGATTAAACTTTTAGCCTTTATTGCAGGAAGCAATCTATAGCATTGAATGTTCATTTCATAATGAGGTAAAACGCAAAAAGGAAAATCTTGTCTCTCTGACATTCATACCTCACTTTAAAGACTCAAAATAAAAATAATTTGGCTGGCTTCATCTGGAAGAAAGTGTAGCTCTGATGACTCAGTGCAAGCTTTGGCTTAAATCCAGCTGTTTCCTGATTCTAGAAAAGGAGATTGTCAAAGTGTTGTGGCTCTGGGTTCTTTGAAGATGAGGTGCCAAACACTCAGGTCTCCTATAGAAATTGATTGAATGCCATTACTTAACAGTGTGCTTAAAACTATGCCTCTCGGGTAGGTGTTTTGTTTCTCTCTTCTCCTTAAGTGTATGCTATTTTCTATCTATGTAATCCTTAGGTGTTAATTGTGTTTTCTCTAAAAAACATTTCCTCATTGGCTTCTGTGAGATAAAGAGGCATCAAGTTTTTACATAGGAATGGGAGGCCAAAGGCAGAGAAGATGTATATGATACAATAAGCTGGTTATTGAAGATAGCCAGGTCCAGGGCCTATGGGAAAGATCACTAGGTTCCTATAGAGTAGTGAAATCAGAGCACTGCAGAGTTCAAATGCACCAGCAAAGCAATGACCTCAGGGAGAGGGGAGAGCGCAGAGCGCAGAGCCCAGAGCCCAGAGCCCAGAGCCCAGAGCCCAGAGCCCAGAGCCCAGAGCCCAGAGCCCAGAGCCCAGAGCACAGGTGTGTCCTCCTCCTGGTGAGAGCAGCCTGTGCTTCACTAGCACCAGACGGGACACCAGGGTTCTCAACTAGATGGCTAGGTGAGAATTAATCCCTATCCTTCTCTTATAAGAGACATTGTCTTGTTGCACTGAGGACAAAGCAAATAGAGGGCAAGATAAGAGGGATCCTTGGGTCATAACCAATTGTTCTAAAGGGAAAATGTCCCTGAAATGTATGCCTGTAGGCTCTTGTGTAGTTGTTCTGTTCAACATTTTCATGTTGAATAATATGTATGTATGTATGTATGTATGTATGTATGTATGTATGTATGTGTATATATATATATATATATATATATATATATATATAAAATCAGAATGATTTCCATAACAAAACTATTGATATAAGACAAGTTGAGAAAACTTACACATACTGTAAAAAAAAATGGACACTAGCAATTTCTCATCAGCCACCTTCAGCATATGTGCATTAGTGTACAATGGGGAATTACAGGCCTTGTGTGGGAATAAATTCTGCTTGTATTCATTCAGCTTACTGAATTGGATCTGTCAGCCCTCTCCTCTCCTTCTCCCTCTCCCTACTACCCTTTCTCTCTCTCTCTCTCTCTCTCTCTCTCTCTCTCTCTCTCTCTCTCTGTTGTGTTGTGTTTAATGTCAGGCGTAAACACAACAGAACAGCAGGATTATACTAGCTTTGTCAATCAGGCAAGGAGAATTAGGCCTTTCTGTATAGCCTGGAATTGTTTATATAGTATTGTGAGTATCTGTTTCTTAAAAGAATGAAGTCACATTGTTGTAGGATTCTTTCCGAAGATTTGGCTTGCTTGTTGAAGGAGATATTTTTTGAAAACGTTAAATTTATTTCAAGTCTATTAATCTAGTTAGGCTGTTGTAAGTTTTACACTGTCATCTGATTAAAGTGCATAGCTTGATGAAATTTTAAAAATTAAGACATTGGCACATGGAGTCACTTTTGGAGAATGATCCCCTTTGCAGTCATGAGCATTACCTTCTTTCTCCTGTTTATGTAGCATTTCCAGATATTAAAATAATTTCTGGCCAGGTGGTGGTGATGCAAGACTTTAATCCCAGCACTTGGGAGGTAGAGGCAGGCAGATCTCTGAGTTCGAGGCCAGCCTGGTCTTCAGAGTGAGTCCCAGGATAGTCAGGAGCTACACAGAGAAACTCTGTCTCAAAAACCAAAACAACAAAACAAAACAAAAAGAAAAGCAAAAGGATTCCTGGTTATTCATTTATGGTTAGAGAAAATTAGGCTTTTGAACTTATTTTGCAATCAGACAGCATTTGTAAATTGCCCTCATTTGTTTGTTTGTTTGTTTGTTTTTCACAGGACAATTCTGGGGCAGGAAAAAAGAGAAACTGGAGCACAACTGACCATATTAGATAATGGATGGGTTGGCCCACTTGTCACCCTCTGTGGATCAGGCAGTTTCACCTAGAGCAGCTTGACACCTAGGGCTAGAAGCTGGTCTTAAGCCCACTGTCTGTTTCTCTGAATGAGCATCTGTCCAGATGGATTTGTAGAGTATTTGTCATGTAGGGAATTAAGAGTTGTCATGGGAGAGCTTCATTTCCTAGCAAAGGACTTAGGCAGTGGTGGATAAAAGTGTAAGCATGTCTACTTCCTGAGTATATATTTGAAGTTGCTACACGTACTGTAAGCATCCAGGAAAAGCCTATACGTCCTTTCCCCTACATTCTTTGTCTACAAAGTTCCTTTGAAAGCCATTTCATGATGTGATTCTTCTGTGAACTTTATTTTGGGAAGTGCTCTGTAAGAGACGGGAGTACTTGGAAATCTATGCCAAGGACAAACGGCAAGGTTGATTTCTAGGGTGTTCAGTTCTCTACAATTTTTCTTAGAATTGGTTTCCAAACAGATAGAGGCTGATGCAGGAGGGAGAACTGGTAGAGGTCTTTTTTTAGCTGTCTCAAAATGTCAACTAGTAGCAAGACTATAGGTCCCAAAGTAAGAGCTAAGAGCACGGGGAAAGAGCAATGGAACCACCAGGCTTCCTACTTTTGTTTTTCTTCAGGTTTTAATTGGCTGAAATATTGTGCATGAGTAGATGAAACACAGAATAGCCTCTGCATTGTTCGATTCCATCGTTAGGTGCTGTAGAACTATCCAAGAGGTTCTTGGGAGAGTCTACTAATTTTGTTCATAGAGGTAGGACTTTTGTCTTTCATTACTATCCATGCCATCTCAGGTATTTTGAAGAGAAGTTGAAATGGCTGGAGTAAACATTTAAAATATGTTGTTTCTACAAATACTCCTTTAAGTCTAGTAAACTAGTGATTATTATTCATTGCTTGTAAATTTATCTCTCACTGAAGGGAGTGAGAAAGAGCCAGACCAGCAGACAGGGGCACATGTGCTGTTATTCTTGATACAGTCCTTGTAGGTACCACTCATCTTGGAACCTAGATATATAGTCTTAGAAATAGAACACTGCTGATGGTACCTTGCTGTCCATTCAGAAGCTCAAAGTAGTCTAGATAATTTGTTTTACTTTGTTTTTGTTTTTGTTTTTCCAAGATAGGGTCTTACTATGTCCTAGATCTTGCTGTCCTAGAACTCACTATGCAGACCAGGCTGGCCTTGAACTCACAGAAATCACTTGCTTCTGCCTCCCAAGTGGTGGGATTGAAGGCATGCAGCACTACTCCAAGTCACTAGTATAGTTTTAAGGCTAGTCCTTTGTCAATCTGCCTTTTAACTTCTGTATCAATTATTTATTATTTGCTTTACATCCTGAATGTACCCACTCCCTCCTCTCTTCCCTTTTCCATCCTCCGACATTCTTCCTCTTTTTCCCCCTCCCCTTCTCCTCAGAAGAGGGGAACATCCCCTTACCAACCCACCTTGGCACATACAGTCCCATCAGGACCAAGTGTATCCTCTTCAACTGAGGCCAGACAAAGCAGCCTAGCTAGGGGCAAGTGATCTAAAGGTAGGCAACCTGGTTCATGTCAGAGACAGCCCCTCCTTCCCTGCTCCATTTAGCTCTATTTGCTAGAGGACCCACATGAAGCCCAAGCTGCCCATCAGTTTACATATGTGTCAGGGCTCTAGGCTCAGTCCATGCCTGCTCTTTGGTTGGTGCTTCAGTCTCCACAAGCCCCCACGGGCTAAGTTAGTTCATTCTGTTGGTCTTCTTGTGAAGTTCTTGTCCTCTCCGGGTCCCTCTATTTTCCCCCTACTCTTCCTCAAAACTCCCCGAGCTCTGCCTAATATTTGGCTGTGAGTCTCAGTATCTGTTTTGATCTGCTGTTGGGTGGGGCCTCTCAGAGGACAGTTAGGCTACGCTTCTATCTACAAGCACAGAAGAATATTATTAATAGTGCCAGGGGTTGGCTCTCTCCTATGGGATGGGCCTCAGGTTAGGGTAGTCATTGGTTGGCCCTTCCCTCAATCTCTGCTCCATATTTATCCCTGCATTTCTTGTAAGTAGAGTAAATTTTGGGTCGAAGGTTTTGTGGGTAGGTTGATGTCCCCTTCTGTCTACTGGAAATCCTGCCTGGCTATGAGGGGGCCACTTCAGTCTCCATGACCCCTGCTGCTAGGAGCCTCAGTTAGAGTCACTTCCATATCCACACAGGGGCCTATCATGTTGCAAATCTCCAGCTTGTCCCAAAGATGCACCCCCTCAGTTTCCCTTCTCTCTCCCAGCTCTCTCACCTCCTTCCTCCCCTCTCCCCACATCTGGTCCCACCTTCACTCCCCTCCCCACATTCTTTCCCACCTAGTCCCCATACTTTATCTACTTCCAGTGTCTATTTCCCCTTCTTAGTGGGATTTAAGCATCCTCCCTTGGGCCCTCCTTGTTACTACTTAGCTTCTTTGGGTCTGAGGCTTGTAGTATGATCATTGTGTATATGGCTAATAATCATTTATGAGTGAGTACATACCAAGTATGTCTTTCTGGGTCTGCGTTACCTCACTCAGGGTGATATTTTCTAGTACCATCCATTTGCCTGCAAATTTCATGATTTTCTTGCTTTTACTAACTGAGTAGTATTTCATTTTGTAAATGTACCACAGTTTCTTTATCCATTCTTTGGGTGAGGGACACCTGGTTTGTATCCAGTTTCTGGCTATAACAAATAAAGCTACTATGAACATAGTTGAGCAAATGTCCTTATTGTATGGTGGAACATCTTTTGGGTATATACCCAGGAGTGGTATAGCTGGGTCTTGAGGCTGAACCACTCTTGAGTTTCTGAGAAAGCGCCAGATTAATTCCCAAAAGTGGTTATATAAGTTTGACTCCCACTAGCAACGAAGGAGTGTTCCCCTCTCTCCACATCCTCACCAGCATGAGCTGTCACTTGAGTTTTTGATCTTTGCCATTCTGATGGGTGTAAGATGGAATCCAAGAGTCATTTTTATCTTCTCCATCAATTATACCAAATACAGTAGAGTGACCACCACTACCAGAAAACTATAAGCAAATCATTTTTAGTTACATTTAGTCATCTTGCTCGATTCTTATAGGAAACCAAAAACCAAAACCCAAAATAACCGCCCCTCAAAAAAAAAAAAAAAAAAAAAAAAAAAAGAGGAAATCTCCAAGAGTTTCACCCCAGTGATACTTCAAAGGGGGTGACCTTTAGTCCACCATAGAACTGAACTCTATTTGTCTATAATAAAACCAGGTCGGGAATGATGATTCTTTACTAGCAGTTTGACATTTTCAAGCACATGGTTGGGTGACCTAGCCATTATACAGAGCAGCTTGTTTCAGGATTATTGGACTCAGGTGGTGATAGAGGCGAGCGTGAGAGACAAGCTCTGTTGTAGTTAGGTTCTGGTCCCTTTGTTGAGAAAGCCCATCACCTTTTATCATCTCCCACGTTCCCTTTAGCCTTTAAAAAACCGTTAGATTCTTGCTGGTTTTCAATTACATGTAGATACTTCCCCAGGCTCCTATGGCACTCTTGACCAATGACTCAAATCCAAATTTACTTAGAATTGGAAAAGAACCCATGGTGATGGAGAAACGGGCCTTTCTCTTCTCCAGTTGCTCCACCAAGATGCTGTGCCAGTAACAGTAACAGAACTGGTTTGGAGTTCAGGTTGTATAACAGTGACTTGGGCATGAATTAAAGCCTCTCACTCAGAATCGTAGGCATGCTGCATACATCTGAGGCTTGCATTTAAATCATGAGGCCAGGCTGTTCATCTATTGCCCAAACAGAATGCAGCATAAGCCAGGCCCCAGAGATGTGGTAAAGTTATTTATCATCGTCTGTTAAAATTTCACACTCGTGCAACTTGTGAAGTGGATTTTTCTTTTCTCCGAAATTTAAATTTTAGTCACTTTAATTCCTCAGTAGAACATCAATGGTATGCCATCTTGGGGGTGTTGTGCTCAAAGCAGTGAGATGATAGAACTAATGAAGGTGTGCGTGCGTATGTGTTTGTGCACACACGTTTGTGCACATGCACTCGTATGCACATGTATGTCAGCCATGTGTTAGATCAGCATCAAAGAGAGCGACTGCACTCCTTTACTTCTGAGTTGATGAAGCGCAGGCTATGATATTTCCAAGAGATCCAGGTCTTAAATAAATCCGTTCCCAAGCTCCTAAGATGATATAGGATGAACACTTCTCCCTAGTCCACCATCCAAACCCTTTTTCAGTTTGAAAGAACCTACTATTTTCAGCACCTAAGTTTGCTGCCTTTTCTTGGTGATCTGATTCTCAGCAATTCAGTTTTTTAAAAATTATTATTCATGAAACATGTATAGGGTCGTCATTGTGGCTCTAGTACTGTGCTAGATAGAAGTTCCTGCCTTTACAGGGAACTCTGCAGTAGTAATCAGTATTGCAGATTATGCATTGCTATGTTTTAAAGGAATGTGGGGTTTAGTTAGAGGAAGACAAATTGGGAGTGAAATTCCCAGTATGGGTACTATTTGAACTGAGGCTCGAAAAGTTAGAAATGACATGCAGATAGAACACTGTATACATAATAAATTAAAAAATTCACATATGCATGTATTTTAAGGCAAAATAAAACACTGGAGTTTAAAACAAATAACACATGTGTCTTATTTTTAGGGCTTTTAAAAATTTTTGTATTTTCAAGACAGGTTCTCACTATGTAGCCCTGTCTGTCTTAGAACTCACTATGCAGACCAGGCTGGCCTTGAACTTACAGAGATCCTCCTTCCTCTGCCTCCCAAGTGCTGGCATTAAAGACATATGCCTTTGCATCTGGTTAAAAAAAACTTCTTATGTCAAATTGTTTAAATAGAAATGGTAGAGCCAATAACCAACATCAATGACTAAAACTGGCTATGTCTGCTGTAAGATAATTCTTCCCTTTGGATTTAATTCATGAAGTAGAAATCTATGTTGAGTCTTACAACCAGGACTTTGATGATGACCTGAGAAGCCAGAAATTGACATCAACTAACCAAGTATCAAAGCCACACTTGATTTTGGACTTTAAGTTAAATTAACCATTACTTTCACAGAATGGCAGAAAGTGCTTTTCAAAGGAATTCAAAAATTGGAAGTTGATTCACCACATTTCTTGCTTATTTCTTTGAAAGATCTGACTGACTGTTTAAGAATTTACTTCTGGTGGTTTGTGTTTTCATTGGCCTTTTGCAGATATTTTCATAAATGCCTTTGTCACTGCCAGGAGCTCTCTGCTTTTTGAGGAAGACTGTTTTTGGCTGAGGGGCTGGGCTAGCCACGCCCAGTTATGATAGTATGCTCACTGTGGTGTTTTAGTTTGTCCTTCAACTTTCCTAATTTTTTATTATAATGCCACCTCTTTATTATAACCATGTCTTGCCCTTTCTTGTGTTTGCCATATTTAAGGCTCTCTGTTTTAGAGGGACGGGCACACATTCAGATGGTGATGACCAGAGTGGGCTGAGAGGCTATCAGGGCTTCTCTAAACAGTTTCAAAGCAGGAAGGAGAGTAGAAACAGTGAAACCTGCGATCCCTGGCTCTGCTTTTCTTGGCTCACCCATTCAGTCCTGTGCTTTCTCCTTAGAGCCTTTTCTATAGCTGCCCTATGGCCCTTTATCTTTTGTTTGGATGTAACTTGTGCTGGACTGGGGTCCAGCCCTGACATCGTATTCCTAAACCATGAACTTTTTTACTATCTCAACTAATAAGGCTAATTTCTAGACTTCCAAGCCAAAGAAGTCCAATTTGTTTGAGTTATGAGTGAGTTCTCCATAGGACAGCAATTTTCCATGAGGATAGGACATGGGCACCATTTGGCACAAGCAGGTTTCTTTGAATTGAGTGTGAACATTAGTTAATGATTGGCATCTCAAGTACTGTTCTCCCATAACCTCCTACTCAGTGTTGAGAGCTGAAAAGGGCTTCCGTACAGACAGAAACTAACTGTGGTAACTCAGCAGGCTCCACAATGTTGTTCCTCTTTTTAAACTAAGAATTCCACATCTTCCAATGCTTTGCTTTTCAAGGCTGCCTCTGTACTAGGGCACAAAGCCAAAACTGATCCCCACCTCAATCATATAAAGTTCTCAGTAGCTAAATAAAATGCGTAGGTCTCTTAAAGGCAGTATTCAAAAAGCAGTGCCTTTCTTGCCGTAGCTCTCTGCTTTATCAGAGCTCATATTTGTGAATAGAGACAACCAACTAGCAAGCCAATTAACCAACCAACCAAAAGACTAACTCTGGTTACTACAAGTAAATGTCACATGTTTTCAACATGGTGTATCATAATATTTAGTATTTTAGCAGATACTTAGTTATGCTTGGAAACTGCTCATCGAACATTTATTTATTTAACTACTTATATCAACAAAGCTTTTTGTACACAGTTTCTTTGGCCTTTGGTTAACTACTACAAAGTTCAAATGTAAAAATCCTTTTATGGGACTGAAGTGATGGCTCAGTTGTTAAGCATACCATATGAGAGCTATCGCCAGTTCTAGGGGATTCAGTGCGCCCTCTTCTGGCTACCATGGGCACTGCAGGCATATGGTGCATATACATACATGCAGGCAAAACACTCAGGAACATAAAATAAAAATAAATTAACCTTAAAAAAAAAAAAAAGTTTTGTAAGTCTTCAAAATACTCTTAGTGCCTTCTTTCTCTGTCCCGCCTCTCCCCTCTACTTTTAATGCTGGAAATAGAATATAGGGTCCTGTGCGTCTTAGGTAAACTCTAAACTACATTCCCAGACTAAAATCCTTGCTACTGTCACAGAACATACAGAAAACAGCTTGTCTATTCTATTTCCCCTTCTGAGTTATATTTAATCATCCTCAGAGGAAGTGGTTTGAAGAGAGAGAAGAAGGCAGGAGAGGGGATGCAGAGAAAAATGAGGGTGGAGATCAGACATGGGGGGTGGCAAGAGGACAGAGGACTTGCAGAGAGAAGAGAAACAGTGGTTACAGGCATCTCTGTGACTGGCTAGAGCTATGAGACAGGGTAGGCTCCTGGGAGGATACAAGGGTGACTCTAGCTAAGACTCCTAGAAATAGGAGTCATGGAGACTGACAAAGGCACCCTCTAACTAGGTAGGACTCATAGCAGAGGGCAGGGAACACCAACACCCATTAAAAACTTTGACCCAAAATTTACCCCACCTATAAGATGTCTAGGGATAAAGATAGAGCAGAGCTTGGGGGAATGTCCAACCAATGCCTGGCCCAGCCTGAGACCCACCCCATGGGAGAGAGCCAACCCCTGACACTATTAATGATGCTTGGCTACGCTTGCAGACAGGAGCCTGGCACAGCTGTCCTCTGAGTGGATATATACCCAGCAGCAGAGCCAAATAAACCCAGAGACTCACAGTCAAACACTGGGCAAAGCACAGGGAGTCTTGTGGAAAAGTGTGGGGAAAGAGAAAAGACTTGGAGGTGACAGGCGCTCCACAGGAAGACCAACAAGGCCAACGAACCAGGGCCCAGAGGGGGCTCGAAGAGAGGACACAGAAGCACCAAATAAGGAACACAATAGACTGAACCTAAGTCCCCTACACAGAGGCAGCAGATGGGCAGCTCAGCCTCCATGTGGGCTCCCGAGTAAGGGGAGTGGGGGCCTGTCTCTGACATGGACTCTCTTGCATGCTTTTTTTTTTTTTTAAATCACTTCCCCCTTCATGGGTCTGCCTCCCCAGGCCACAGGGGAAGAGGAAGCGCTCAGTCCTGGTACAGCTTGATGAGCTGGGGCGTGGGGTGGGGATGGGGGTGAGGGGTGGGGGGCTCCCCTTTCCTGAGGAATAGGAGAGGGAGAGGAGTGGGTGGAAACAGGAGGAGAGGAGGGAGGGCCTATGATCCGGATATGAAGTGAATAAATAAATAAATTAATTAAAAAAAAAGAAAATAGAAAAGATCAGAAGAAAGAAGGAGGGAAGGAAGGAAGGAAAGAAAGAAAGAAAGAAAGAAAGAAAGAAAGAAAGAAAGAAAACAGCTTTAAAGATTGCCACTGTCTGAGTCTGACCTATTTCTTCTTTTGTGCTCTTAGGGCCTTTTTAGAATTCCCCTAGTGAACACAGAAAAGTTCTTGATAATTCTGAGACAGTCTACTGACTGCGGGGAGGAAACACTCCTGAGTAGCTGTGTCCATTTTCTCCCTTTCTGCTTTGTTTTTCTGGGACAGGGTTTCTCTATGTAGCCCTGGCTGTCCTGGACTCTCTTTGTAGGCCACGCTGGCCTCGAACTCACAGTGATCCACCCGCCTCTGCCTCCAGGAGTGCTGAGAGGTGTTTTCTTCAAGGTTGCCAAATACAAATAGCCAAAACACTATGAATGTAACAATATAATTCCTGATTGTTTCGTGGTTCTTCTTGCTGTATGCAGTTTACTTTGTATATGTGTAATAATATAAATATATATGCAAACAGCTTTAAAAAAAAAAAGGTATGTGACACCATGTGCCCACTTATGTGACACCATGTGCCCACTTCCCGCTCTCCTTACTAACCGCGTGTTCTTGAGGAAGTTCTGTCTGTTCACTGTGCCTCAGTTTCCTAACTCCCCGCTCCCCCTCCCGGCGCCCCCCCCCACTCCCCCCTGCAAGAGTGAATAGTCAGACCTCAGTACCTAGGAAGCATCCTGTGCAGATGGAGTAAAATAATTTATGTGAAGGTGCTTTGTAAACTGGAAAGTAACCTAGAGCTGTAAGGGGATATTACTGTTTATTTTATGAGCCAGTCGAAATCAAAGCCCTAGTTTCACGGCCAGGAGGATTTTTGCTTATAGATCTAATCCTTAAAGCTTGGCTTTGCCTGGCTAATGAGTACTTTCCAAATAAAGATCCCTTTTACTGCTTTGATTTTTGTGAACTTCCCTTTACTCTGACTCAAAGTCACATGGGGAGGTGCCCCTTGCAAAGCTATTGTTTAATTTAGATTTTTCATACTGCGTGTGTGTCCGGCTATTCTCCGGTCTCAGTCTCAGAGGAGCCTTTGAGGGCAGATCTTACTTCTTCCCCTTACGTCTAGTTTGGCAAGAAATGAAATGTTTTGAATAGGGATGAAAAAAAAAAATAACCTCTCAGTGTGTAACCTGTCACCTCAAGGAAGGAGCACATCCTGTTCTGCAGGGTTGCCTCCGTTCTGACCGGCCAGCCGAGGACCGTTCCAGTGCATTCACTTGTGACTCGGGCAGGCACTGTGAGGAGCTCCTGGATGACACTGTTCTCCAGCGACTCAGACTTTGAGTCTCAGCGTTGTGCAGTTGTTTTCAAGACATTGAGCCTTAAAACACTTCACCTGAATAGGCAGGGAAAGTTCAAGACGTACTTAAAAGTCATTGGTCTAAGCAGATCTGCTTTGGATTTTAAACTTCAACAAATAGCTGGATTTCTTTAAGTCTCTTGATGTGTCTCTGATGGAGATGATTGTTTTAGGTTTTTGAGCATCAATATATCACCTTAATATATATGTATACATATATACATATACATATATATCCAATGTAATAATTTTATTGATTCTTTGGGAATTTCACATCATGTACCCTGATCACACTCATTTCCCAGTCCTTCCATGTGACCTCCCCTCCCCTCAAAAAATAAAATGAAAAAAAAAAAACAGTCCATTTGGTGTTATTAATATACTCTCGGGAGCACAGACAAACTCTCAGTGGTCTGCCCCTTAGATAGAGCTGAGCTGCCCCTCTCCCGCACCTTAGCCACAAGCTATCAGTTGTGGAGAGCTCACTTCCGCATCCTTATCACATTAAAAAAAAAAGAGTTCTCTTCAATGGCTTCCTGTTTAGGCTGCTACTTTGGCAAGTGGGGGCTGGAGGGGCAGGAAGGAGACTACCTTTGTAGTGATATCGGCGATTGCAGGCACATAGTTGAAAGGGAGGGGCATGGAAGGCTTCTGTTAATCATATTTTAATGCTCTTCCAAGGCCTTTGTCACTCAGACGGTGAAGCCGGGAGAAAGAGAGTCATGGGACTTTCACAGTCATAATTCTGTTGTCACAGAAATTGGAAGAACTGAAAGCTAATCTTGTATCTCTAGCCTTTTGTATGGTGTTGTGGTGTGCATGCATGTGTGTGCATGTGTGTATGCATATATATGTGTGCATGTGTGTGCGTGCATGTATGAGTGTGTGTGTGTGTGTGTGTGTGTGTGTACACATTTGTGTGGAGGCCAGAGCTTGGTGTCAGGTGCTCTCTCCTCATTCACCCTGCGTCTTCTGCTTTTAGACAGCATTTCTCTCTGAACCCAGAGCTTGCTGATTTGGTCAACCTGGCTAGTCAGCAAGTCCAGGCGTTTGTTTCTGCCTCCCAGTGATAAGAGGCCTCAGACACTGTATTTTTAAAGCATGGACTCTGAAGACTGTACTGTTGCTCATGAGCCATCTTTCCAGCCTAGTTTATTTTAATTTAATTTTATTTTGTTAAACCAAACTCGGTGATAACCAGCTCAGGGACAGTGAGTGCAGCACCACAGCAATAGTTGGAGCCTCTGGAGTGTCTAAGCCACTGTGGTTTTTCCTTTGTCTTGGTCCTGTGCCCTGGAAGTGAATTTGAAGTGTCAGGCCTATGAATGGATTGACCACAGTGACAGGATGATTTGGCTGGCAACGACATTCTCAAGTCCACATCTAATCAGAAATAAATGCAGACTGATATTCTTTTTTTTTTTAAATTAATTTTGTTAAATCTTTAAAAAAATTATATATACAATGTATATTGATCACACTTAATCCCCATTCCTTCCCCTAACTCCTCCCAGATTCACCCATATCCCCTTTTAACTCCAATTTGTGCTTCCGGTATCCTCATGAATGTGGGACCATTAACTACAGCATGGGGGTGCCGCCATCACCTGTCAATAGCACCTCAGCTTGGGGTGGGGTCTTGTGAGGCCCTTCGCCATCATGCTAGGTTGCTCTTGAACAGGTCTTGGGTGGCCAACTGTAGCTGCTGTGAGCTAAAGACTGCAGTAGTCCCTCCAAGTCCAGAAAATACTGTTTTACTTCAGTCCTCTCTCACTTCTAGCTTTTACAATCTTGTTGCTGCCTCTTTGGACCGTGTGTGTGTGTGTGTGTGTGTGTGTGTGTGTGTGTGTGTGTGTGTGTGTGAGATGTTGATATAGATGTCTCTTGTGTGGCAGAGTGCTCCACAGATACCTGTTTTCTGTACTTTGGCCAGTTGTGGCTTTCAGGATTTACCATTATCCACCACACAAAGAAACTTCTCTGATGAGGTCTGAGATCTGCACGAATCTGTTGGTACAGTGAGAGGAATTTTGGCAGCTGTTTGCCACTCTGTCCATTTAACAAAATAATAGTGGTAAATAAACTCTCGGGTCCTATGATTCTACAACCATAGGTTCTTGGCTAGATTTTCAGTGCTAGGCTTGCATTTCCTCCTGTCGTGTAGGCCTTAAACCCAGTTAGAAAGCGATGAGTTCCTCTGGGAAAATACCCAAAAGATGCTCCACTGTACAACAAGGACATTTTGTTCAACTATGTTCATAGTGGCATTATTCGTAATAGCCAGAAACTGGAAACAACTCAGATGTCCCTCAACCGAAGAATGGCTAAAGATACTGCGGTACATCTACACAATGGAAGGCTATTCAGCTATCAAAAGCAAGGGTATCATAAAATTTGCAGGAACTTGGATGGAGCTGGGAAAGAACATCCTGAGTGGAGTAGCCCAGACCCAGAAAGATACACATGGTATATACTCACTTATAAGCAGATATGAGCCATATAATTCAGAGTAACCATATTACAATCCACAGACCTAAAGAAGCTAAGTAACAAGAAGGACCCCAGGGAGGATGCTTAATTCTCATTCAGAAGGGCAAGTAGAATAGCAAGACATCAGAAGTGATGAAGAGAAAAAACAGGACGGGAGCCTGCCATAGAGGTTGTCTGAAAGACTCCACCCAGCAGGTGATTGGAGCAGGGCCTGAGTCTCACAACCAATCTTTGGGCAGAGCACAGGGAGTCTATGGAAAAGGAATAGGATAGAAGAACCTAGAGGGGACAGGAGCTCCACAAGAAGACCAACACAGCCAACATATCTGGGCAGTGGGGAGTGAGGTGGTGGGGGTTGGGAGGTGGTGTGGTGGTCGCGGGTGGTGGGGAGTGGGGGTGCAGGGAGGGGAGGACAGCAGAGACTGATGCACCAAACAGGGACCATGCATGGAAAGGACCTAGACCTTCCCTCTCATATGTAGCTGATAGGCAGTTCAGTCTCCATATGAGTCCCCTATTAAGGGGAGCAGGGGCTCTTCCTGCCATGGGCTCTGTTGCCTGCACTTCGATCACTTCCCTCTGGTGGGGTGGCCTTACCATGCCACAGAGGAAGCAGATGCAGGCACTCCTCATGAGACTTGATAGGCTGGGGTCAGTTGGTAGGGGAGAAGGGCTCCCCCTCTCTGAGGACTAGGGGAGGGGGGAGGGAGGAAAGAGAGGGAGGGTCAGACCAGTAGGAGAGAAGGAAGGAGGCTACAATTGGGATGTAAAGTGAATATATTTTTAAAAATAAATTTAAGTTAAGAAAAGTGAAAGTGATGGGTTCCTTCCTGACCATTTATATGCTATTGCACCTATGGGCATATCTTGCCACTCGTTTTATTATTTTAGCTCAAGGGTGAGGCTTTGATGACCTCCTTCTCCCCACCCCCACCCTTCCATCAACCCACACAGCATAGTGAGGGAGTATGAAGGCTTGCCTTGAAAGCTTCCTTTCTAGTACTAACTTGGTTTTTCCCTGCCCCGTCATCAAAGTGTGTGTTGTCTTCAGCAACAGAGTCTTACCACGGGACTGAGATTCTAATCTTGTAATTCATGGTTCCACTTTTGTCTGTTCCTCCACTGGGTGACTTTATTCCTAAGCTACAAAGAGAAGTGCAAATTAACTGCAATCCAAAAAGTACTAAATTCGGTACCTCAAGCCAAGACGTCTTTGTGATAACCACAGAAGCAGGGTTCCTTTAAGTCCCAGTTTTCATCAGTATTTGATTTCTATATAATTAAGAAGCCTGGTGGACAGATTGTGAATTTTTTTCCTTGTACACAGTCTTTTAATATGGCCAACGCTTTGGGAGGTCTGGCCTAAGCATCTCTGGGATTCCCCCCAACAGTGCCCCAGGTGAACACAGGAGCAGATGCAGCCAGCCATGTATTTGGTTGGTTGCTTGAAGATATTCAGAGACTGAGTGATGTGTGATTTATTATTCAACTTGCTGTTTTGAGGGTCAGGTTGGGAAGGTTTAAGAACCATTTAGGAAATAATAAGTTTCTTGCTTTGACTCGTGTACAAGGTCCACAGAAAAATAAAGAGCCCAGATGGACGGAAGAACTCCACCCTTTTATTTCATTTTATCCCCTGTCCCTTAAAAAATCACCTTAAATGTGGTTCTTGATGCAACCTGTGGATGCAGTGATGCTAATTACTACGAAACATTTTCAAATATGTATGAAAATATTGTAGTCAGGGGAACCAATAGACTTACATCTGCGTCTCTATCTCCCACTTGCTGAGTAATATGGGGAGAGCCTCAGTTTCTTCACCTACTAAATGGCAACATTATTTATGTCACAGGAGTGTAAGGGTTAGACACCAGGGTCTGGAACTTTCACGCCTAAAGCAGTTCTTGTGCTGCCTCTCTCAGAGTGAACGGTAGAGTTGAGAGCCTCCACCATCTCGCTCTTGGAAGGCTGGCCTAGCCTCTGACCTTGGTTTTACTTGTTTTGGCTCCAGCTCCATTTCATTCAGTCTACAGCTCAGCGTCCATACTACTCTTGTTAGAGTGTGAGTGGGTCTCTGTACCAACGCCTCCCAGCGCTTCTCCACCACACGCAGCGCACACGTCTCACAAACGCCAGCATGCTTTAAGTTTGATTCCGTCTGCTGTGTCTCTCCCACCCTTCCCCCTGCTGAGCATACACAGCTCAGGAAGTTCTTACACCCGCCACCTCGAATGGGCCTTCTCTGTCTAACTTTTGTACCGAGCAATTACCACCAACTAACCCCCTCCGTATTTTCTTCCCTTATAAGCAGTCTGTTGTTTGCATTAGCCATGTAGGTAACACACTCGGGAACAGAACAAGGATTTTTTTTTGTGCTTACTGCACAGTCCCTTGATCATCACCCTTATGATAAACTGAATATATTTATCATGCTTTCATGTGCTTATCTTGATGTAGCTATGGTCAGTGAATCGGGATGGCATCTCTGCCATTTCATGCATCTGCCTTTCCTGAATATAGGAGACACCGTTAGAGAATTAACGTCATCTCTCATATTATCATGTATATAATCATCCAAAGACACAGTATGAGCCATCATTACCTCTGTCTTCCTACCTTTTCTTTTCTTTTCTTTCTTTCTTTTTTTTTTTTGAGATAGGATAGGAAGCTCTACACAGCCCACTGTCTGGGAGGTGAGGGCCTTTGCATTATGTGAACTGCAGTGTAGACTTTCCCAACTGCTTATGGGGAAAGGCTTTATTTTCATGATACACTGTGAACATCCTTCCAAGTGCACAGAACCTCGAAACACTAATCTAAAATGTTAGAAATTAATTTTATTTCCCATTACTGTTTTCAAAAGATATTCAAGGAAGAATGTAAAAGTTATTTTCAAAGTTGAAAAAAAGAAAAAGAAAGAAAGAAAGAGAGTTCTAAACATTTCCCCAGTACCTGATCATAACCTAAATATTTCTTCTTACAGCTATGATTAAAACAGTATGATGTTTATCATGGCTTTTAGACATACTATAAATATATAATGACTTTACTAATATCTTGAGTTCTTATCTAACTTTAGTTCTATATTTAGTCCCATTATAATTTGATTCAGGTCTCTTTAAAAGTCACTGTTCTCAGCCTGAGATTCCATTAGCTCTTTACTTATGACTAGAGAAGTGATTATCTGAAACTTCCCGCTTTATTATTGCGAGCGCTAGATCAGATCCAAAAAGTAATTATCCAATTTAGTTGTAATATTTTTTCCATCTTTGGTTATGAGACTTAGCTATGGAGGTGCTTTTTCAATCAGATCAGTCAGGATCCTCTATGTTTCTTGATTCCATAATTTTACTTGAATTTATTTGAAGTCATTTCTCAGTTATGTGGTGGTTTTGATTTTTAGGGTCAGCACTGTTCTTCTGATGCAGTGTGACTTCACTGAGGCTCCTTCACGGTGCCTCCTCTGTGATGGTACCGCAGCTGCTTTCAGTAGTTACACTGCTCTATCTTCCATGTTTAATACAGCCCAGGCGTGCTGATGCCACAGGAAGGAAACCTTCCCAGCCCAGAGCAATCAGTGGAGGGCTCGGCATGCTCCTTTCGCTAATCACGAGAGGCTAACAAAATTGTAAACTCTGAGATAATGTTACCTTGTCAAGAGACCTGGGTCCAATTATTGCGGGCAAGTCTCAAGTGGAATTAAAATTAGGGAGAAGGAAGTAACCGTTGATTGCGATCTGGCCAATCTCAATGCTGTGACGATCAGATGTTTTGTATTTACTCAGGTTATACTTGGCTTTTCCACAGCTATTATTGAAATTAAGACCTTGATTTGGGAAACATGTGACCAGTCACTGGCATCCTCTGTTTTCTTTAAAAGTAATGCATCAAATTGGAAACTGGGTAAACTCAAAATGAGTGAATAGGAAAGGAATGAAAGGTCTAATTTGTTAAAAAAAATTATGCTGATGAAAATTGATAAAGTTTGAGGGAGACATCAAAAGAAACTTTTTCTAATTGCAAAGGTCGAATTAGAGAATGTTCTCTCCTTAGTTTTAATATCTCATCTGTATACAAATTAGATCATCATCATCATTATTTACAGAACCACAAAACAGATAATTGTCTCGCAAGAGATGTTATAGAAATTGCCACAGCAGAACAGAACTGTGGGCTGTGCTTGCTTCTTGGAAGACTGGTAAGCAGTAAGTAAGTTTCAAAAGATCAGAGAAACATTAAAACTTTGCTCTGTGACACTTCCTGAAAAATATCCCAGACAGCCTTTAAAAAAAAAAAAAAAAAAAAAAAGTTTTTTTCCATTTTCTTTAGCCGTCAGGGTAAAGAAAGCAGAAAGCTCCCAGAAGTCCCTCAATGACAAGCACTGCAGCTGTCACTAGGCCCCATCATGATGCCATTGTGTTCTGCCAGCAGTAGGAGAGTTTCTGGTAAGTGGTAGGTGCCTAGAGCATCATGGGCTCAGGAACCAGACTTAGTGGGAAAGAAAAATCACCTAAAAGAAAGTGAAAATTGAATACCAACCCTTTTTTTTTTTCATTTTTTTGCAGGGGGGGGATGCATGTATGCATATGTTTACGTGTGTGTGTTCATGTGTGAGTGCATATGTGCACATGGGTATAGATAGCTTCATTTGTACGCATGTGGAATCTAAAAGTTGAAGTCTGGAGTTGTTTTTTTTTTTTTTTTTTCCTCAATCGCTCCTTTGCTTTTTGTTTTTTTTCCCTCCCTTAACAATTTAAAATTTTTAATTAAAGTATAATTTATATCATTTTCCCTCCCCCTCCTTTGTGGTGGCTTGAGTGAGAACGGCTCTCATAGGCTCATGCTTTTGAATACTTTGGCTTTCCCTTGGTGGCTGTCTGGGAGGTGTTAGGAGGTGTAGCCTTGTAGGAGAAAGTGTGCAGCTGGGAGCCAGTGTGAGGTTTAAAAACCCTCCCACCATCCCCATTGCGTTCTCTCTCTGCCTTCTGCTTGCTCTTTGAGATGCGAGCTCTCAGCGTTGTTCCGGAAGCCTGTCTCTGGCTACTTCTTGCTGTCTTCAACCACCATAGAGTCACCCTCTGAAACCAGAGGCCCCGAATAAACTCTTTTTTTCCCCCTATAATTTGCATTGGACATGGTATCTTATACCAATAGAAAAGCAACTAAGACACCATTCATCCCGCCAACCCATCCTGTGTCCTCTACTTCTGACAATTCTCATTTTCCCCTCCTTACTTCCTTTCAAATTCATGGACTCCTTTACTTTGTTATTGTTATACATTTAGTGTTGATTGTTGGGGATTTACCGTGTGGTATTAGGAAATCAAGCAGGAGGGCTCATGCATGGGGAAAAGCAATTCTCCCTCTCTCACCTGCCATTTGTCGCCTGTCGTTCTTTGTCTATGAATGGGGTCTCTTGAGAGTTCTTCCTTCCACATCAGTGTGTCTATTGGTGTTGTTACTGTTTGGGTCTTATTTGGGCAGCCATGTTGCTGTGGATTCCTTTTCACTTTTAGGAGACGCAGTCTCATAGCAAACTTCCCATTCCTCTGATTCTGACAATCTTTATATCTCTTCTTCAGTGACGTTCCCCGAGACTTAGGTTGAGGAGTTGTGTTATAATGTATCTGTTGGGGCTGAGCACCCCACGCTCAGTAATCCTGTATACTTTGATCAGTGATAGTTTTCTGTTATGGTCCCTGTCTATTGCAAAGGGAGGCTTCTTTGATAAGGGGTGAGAGCTACACAAATCTGTGGGTATAAAGATAAATATTTAGAATGCAACCACGATTATACAGGTCTACTAAAGTGATAGCAGTGGGCTCTTCTCTAAGATGTACACTCTCATTAGGCTTAGGTAGTGGGCGGGGTTTACAGAACCAGACATGATTTATTTCCTGTTAAGTGGGTCTCAAGCCCAATAAGACATCTGTTGGTTACTTCCAAGACACAGGTGCCACTATCACAACTGTACAGATATCTTGCCAAGTTGGTCCTTGTAGTTCATTGGTGTCACGGTTCTATAGGGATACTGCTTTGCTCTCTTGGCAGCTTTCATATCACCTTCTGGTACTATGCAAGGTAGTTCTTAAGGAGGAGGCATTTAGATTAGATGCTCTAATCTTCCAAGTCTTTTGTCCAACAGACATTCCACCTTAATTTTTTTGCGATAAGGTCTCTCATTGCACCTGGAGTTTGCTAACTCAGCAAGACTAGGCTGGCCAGCAACTCCCTGGAATTCCTTTGCCTCTGGTTTCCCAGCACTGGGATTAATGAGACACATTGCCATGCCTGGCTTTTTATGTGAGTTCTGGGCATATCACTCAGGTCCTCATATTTGTGTGGCATATACTTTATTGATAAAGCCATCCCTCCAGCTTAAGCACTGACCTCTCTCCTATACTTAGCATTGCTATGGTATTTATACATTGTTACTTTTAAATTTTGTGGGAAAGTTATGAAGAAGCTATTATGCAGAGTAGCTATTTTATCACTTAAGAACTTGGGGCTCAGCCAGCAAGTCAAGAGAGAAGTAGTTCAATTGTAAGTCTATTCATCTCCAACGCTGGGGTTCTTTCTATTTTCTAGGATGTTCAACAGCATAAATAGTTAAACACATACATATAGATAGCTATGCATCATTATATATATATGTGTGTGTGTGTGCGTGTGAGTGTGTGTGTGTGTGTGTGTAAGTCATGCCTATGCAAATATGTACATTATAGACCAAATAAAATGTATATTTGATGTATTTCTTTAAGTTCTCAGTAAATAGAATATGTTTCATTGTTTCAAGTGGAAAAAATGCAATGGCAGTACAATCCTCTTCTTCATGAAACCAAAGTTAAAAATACTCATATAATAACTCTTGGGTAGTTTAGGAATGGTACAAAGCATTATTAAACCTAACATCTAATTATATAAAAACACAATTATTAGTACATATATCTGAATGTAGAATGCGATAATAATTATGCATCAAATCAGATACTAATTATAATCTTCTGAATGGAGTGGAAAACAATGCAATAGCATATCAAAGTTGCACAATGAATTCAAACACCACTTGGCAAAGTAAGTGAGTCAATTAAAAATGTGCAGTTACTGATTGAATAGTTGCTTGAGGGTGATTAGTGGTGAGAGGAGAGGGGGAAAAATGGATGTTTTGGTCCTGTTGTGGTTTGGTGGTGAGTGGAAGGAAAGGGACAATGTCCCGGAGGACAGTATGTGGAGACATTCCAGCTCTGAGTCTTTGTTCTGGTAGAGGCTGTTGGTGGGCGTGCTTCTATTCTTGAAATGATATGAATATGAGTTATCATTTGAAGTCACAGATGAGTCAGTAAGACAAAACAAGCTGAAAATGGACATCTGTTAGCTTGAATGGCTGCATTCATAGCAGCAGACGAGCCCACTGCTAACCATTATTCATCTGCATATGATATATGCCGCAGCTATGCAATAGGACGGTTCGTATGTATGATCGATAGTTTCCTTTTAAAGAAAAGTTAATACATTTTAATTAAAATAGAACTACCACACTTTTCTTTTTTCCTCCTTCCAGCCCCTCTCGGGTACCTGCCCTCTACTCCTGCCATGCCTCTTGACAACCCTTTCTATGTTCCACCTCCAAACTGATACTTTCTTTTCTTTGATTACTATTGTTATATACGCACACATGTATATGTATGCACAAATGTATATGTACAAGGTGTCGAGCCAGTTTTTGTTGTTTGTATGTATTTGGTTTTAGAGCAGAACTCCTTTGTATTGAACAAGCAAAGAGGGGGCTCATCCTTAGGAGAGGCTAATTGTCCCTCCCATATTTTCTTGAAAACTTAGCTAGTGACTATTCATGATGTCTTTTCTCCTTTTTATTTCCACCAGTAACCAGTCCTGAGCACTAACTGGAATGAATTCCTAAGATATAATAAGTGAATTTGTGATGTCAACACTTTTGCAAAAGCAGAAGTTTTGTTGTCCACTAAATACAATTTCTTTGCCATAATCTGCACTTAAAAAAAAAATACTGCTTCCTCAAGTCAGCAACAAATAGCCAAACCAGTTTCTTATAAACTTTACTCCTTATCATAATTTTCTTTTTCGTGCACGACTGGTGAATCTCAGAGCCTTTTGAAGTTGTGTGCACTGCATGTGCTTCCGCACTCTCGGCGCTTCCTACCCTCCATGGGTTACGTCATTCTTCAGCTTGAAGCCAACCTGACACGTCGTCATAAAACACTATGCCTTGATGAAGATCATGCAGCGATCTGTTATGGCATGTGCTGAAGACAACTGAAGTCTACCGGGAGGCAGGAGGTAGGGAGGAGCTGCAGAAATAACTTCCAGCTCCCTTTGTCAGTGGACTACCCCTAAGCAATGCTTATCCATTTGACCTTCCCACGGCCAAACTGAGGCCCTAAATGTGGAGCCTCTAGCACCATATTTTATATCAGAGCTGATATAGCGTCCCTGCCTGTATTCTGATCCTTTGCTGACTCATATCCTGTTTTTCCCACTACCCTGATTTACACATCAGCTAAACAATGTCAACATATAGTCTGGCCACAGATATTCTTTTTTTTTTTTTTTCTTCAGGCATTCCAGGCTTAAAGAAATGCCACCACACTACCATAAATTCTCCATCAAAGCGATTTTATCTGTCTCAGCATGGGATACTGCCACATGGGATACAAGACAACATGGGATGCTGTACAGATGGTACACTGACCCATAGGTAACAACATGGTAAGGTAATGGAAGGCAAAAAGAAAAGAAAAAGCCATGAGATGCTATTACTATAAACATCAACCCAAAGGACTATATGAGAACATCATTATAAAACCCACTTGCAAAATTTTCCTTCTGTGTGCAAACTTTGATCAGCAGTGACAGCTAAGTCTTCATGGAATTCTCAAGCTATTTCCTTTGTCATCTTTATGGCTGTATCCAACATTAAATCTCCTTATTACATTTCCCTAAGAGCCATTGGTTTTATTTTTCTTTAGAAGCATCAGCTTTCAATTGCCTTTACAATAGCTGTAGAAATTCTTTTCTATGAATCACACCCTAGCACCCTAGCCTCCCTTGTCTTTTAAAGGAAATAAAATGACACTTAATTCTTACAGAGCCCAGGTTTATCACTGTTGAAGATTTGCCTGTGATGTATGTAAACTGTTCAGTTTCAACCTTACTGGAAGTGTAAGCTGTTTTACTCATATCTTCACATTATGGCCTGTTGCCCTCTCTTAAATTTACCATTGATTGCGGACTGGCTCTCCAGCCACCAATACACACACTGTGTGTAAACACAGACTCATTGCACTGACAGTAAAACAGGAGGAAGAAACTAGCATGTGCTGGGCACATGCTGTCTCCCTTGTACCCTGCAAGGCATTTTCCTTTTGTTTTGTTTTGTTTTTTATCTTTCTAGAACCCTATGCAGTAGCTATGATTCTCCTGTATTATATTCAGAGGGTTAAAATGAATGATAGCACAGGACAGAGACAACATTTAAACTCTTCTATACCTGGGTGTGCAGCCCTAGCTCTTTACACAACACTTTGCAGCCATGGGCATCTTCCACATTTAGGGTTGTAATTTCCACGTTTTATTTTTGTTTGTTCTTAAATTTCATCCTTTATTAAATTGGTTCCTTCCTTCCTTCCCAGCTCCTCCA
>OU015756.1:63812540-63824221 GCA_907169655.1 Acomys percivali
AAAAAAAAAAAGTTGCCAAAAACAGAATGAGGAAGAAGCGCAGGAGAAACTGTTTTTATTTTTTGAGTGGAGGGAGAGAAGTGGGGGTGGTAAGTGAGGTCTGGAATTGGATGTCGGTGGTGTAAGACAGCCATAGAACACACTCAGCCTTGTAGATCTGGATTTTTAAGGAAGGCACGTGGTCTGGCCTTATAAATGTGGAAACCTATAGAATATTGGTGGTTCATAACCTTCGGCACTGGACGAGATAGCTTGGGGAGAGGCGTCTGTGGATTCTGGAGAGCTCTAAAGGCTACTTCTGAACAGGCAGGCAAGCTGAAGAAGCAGCAGCCCAAGCAAGAGGCTGAGAGGAATGCAGTGAAGGAGAAGGAAAAAGCAAGTGTGCTGTGTACCGCAGCCAAGCAAGGAAAGGATTCCAAGGAGGAGATGACCTACTTTGTCAAGTCCCACAGAGAGAGGAGAGTGAGGCAAGGACTGTGAAGCCACCTACTTAAGGCAAAAAATAGTGTTTGTGGTGTGGTGGGAGGGAAAGGAACACGAGTGGACTAAGAAGAGTGGGAAGGGACAGGAAAGAGACGATGGAGACACTGCATAGACAACTCTTCTCAGGGGGTCTGCTCAAAGGAGAATAGAAACAAAGTCCGCTCGCGGTCTATGTTGGATTTGTATTAATTCACGTCACTCAGATATTATGCGTCGGGGTTCTTTCCTTCTTTTTCATTTTTAAAAAAACTCTTTATCTTTTTGTTCTGCTTGCTGGGAACAACTTTTGTTTCATAAAATCCTTTTTTTGACTGGTCCTGTTACCATTTTCGTTTCAAGAAACCTTTATTTTAGCTGGTTTATTCACAGGAGAACTGTGAGCTCTACCCTTGTTCTTCATTTATCCAAAATTTTTATGTTGAAATATGTGAAAATTATACATGTTGTGCTAATAGCTTTTGACTTTGCTTTTGTTACCTTTTTCTTTTTCTAAAATATTAAAGGGTGCTTAAGATATCTAAAGTGGTATGAATGATAATGTGACATAATCCTTGGCTCTATGACATTTAGGCTTGGGGTGGCAGCTCAGTAGCAAATACTTGTTTAGAATATGTAAGGTGCTGAAGTTGATCTCATATAAATTGTGCAGCTGTGCTGCCATGTAAGTTGTATATATATGCAGATTATACATAATATATAAGGTTATACATAATATATAAGGTGTAACATTAAAATTTTTTTAGTCTCCCAGTTTTGTTTTATAGTGTCATCTCAATTTCCTAAAGGGATTCGGTTCTTTTTTCTGAAGCTTATTCCTTTTTGTGTTGGTCTTTATTTCTTCTATGTCTTTTCGTGCTTGCTTTAATCTGTTTTTCATATGAAGAGACTCCCTTGGTTAGTTAGAGATGCTTGTCCATCCACTTGCAGCTATGAGTGGAGCCCAGAAAGCTTGTTAGAAACTTTCCTGTGTGTGGATAGCACTGTCCAGCTGTCAGTGTTTAGTGGCTAAGACAAAACCTATCTTTTTTTTTCTCTTTCCCCACAAATGTCTGCCTCTATACTTCCCTTCTTTTGGTCTCTGTTTTCTTAGAGAAGACTTTTATAGTTTCCTGCGAGGGGTTATAATTCACTAGATTTTCATCAATCTCTTTTTTTTCCTGTAGGACACCTTGCTTCTGACCTTGGCCATGCTTAGAGTTTGAGATGCAGCTTCGTTGGGAGTAAGCATTTATCTTCTGTCCAGCTTTGAGGATGGAGAATTCCCATACATTAGGAATCAGTGGAAGGTACTTAAAACTTCATACAAGTTTTAACCAGTCTTTTTTTTTTTTTTTTTTTTTTTAAAGCAATGCTGCTCTGTCTGTTGCCTTCTGGAGATGACTTGAATCTCCAATGCCTGTGGCTTTTGGAGGGCCTAAGGACCAAGTGTGTTCACCGCATCCACACTATAGACTTTTACTATTCCTTTCTCCCCCCCCCCCCCCCCCGCGTTCTCCATCCCAGATGCCCCATCACACACATCTCAATGATCTCTTTTCTCATCCCTTTGCCTCTCTAGTTTCAGTCAACTGTGACCCAAAATGATATTTTGAAAGAAAGCACATTCCTATGAGTTTTATCACAGTATGTTGTTAACATTGTCCTGCTTTATTAGGAGTTATTGTTAGTTATGCCCTGCTGTGCCCAAATTAGAATTTAAGTGTTGTCACTGGTAAGTATGGAGACACTAAAACAGTACATTCAGGGTTTATTATCACCCATAATACCCAGCATCCAATGGGGTTCCATGGGGATGGGGTGTGAGTCCTCTATTGCTTCCTCAATCACTTTTTAGAAGTAAAACCCATGTTTGATATTAATTAGTATTACTGTTATGTTTATTAACAAAAATTTAAAAATCGATATGTTTGATAAAGTGCTTTTTGAAGTATATAAAGATAAGATTTTAATTTTTTTTTCAGAGGCAGGTTCTCTTTGTGTCACCTTGGTTGTTCTGGAACTAACTCTGTAGACACATGATGGTTTCGAACTCACAGAGATCTATACCACCATCGCCCAGCATGCATTTTAATTTTTTTTTTAAATTGGCTAAACTTGAGAGGGAAGGAAGACGGTAGCTTTTTGACATTGGTTTATGAGGCGTATAAAGTCCGTCGCTGTGGAGAAACCCAGTGAACTTGTAAGCATGGTGTTTGCTTTGATACTTAACAGTCAACTCTAGTAAAGTGTTGATGAGGGAGACTAGGACTGAATCAGTTACTGGTATTGGGTAATTTAATTACTCAGTTAGTCTTTGTTGGGGAATGAGAAGTGTGAGTATAGTGGTAAACAAAAATAGATCTGAGCAGTACTGTAACTGAACATAGAGACCGTGGTCCCTTCCATACGTGTTCTTGAGGAAGGTTGTGGGACACAAGTCTGTTGCTCCTTCTCTCTTCATGTTCCCATGTCTTGGTGAATGGGCTCCTTGGGCCATGTGCTTCTGCCACAGGCCCAGAGTGGTGTGGCCCATCCGTAGTGAACTAACTCCAGAACCATAGTTCTCAACTTGTGGGTCATGACTCCTTTGGGAATCTAGCTACCCTTCCCAGGGGTTGCTGAAGACCATCAAAACCAGAGGTATCTAAATCGTGATTCATAACAGTAGCAAAGTTATAGTTATGAAGTAGCAATGAAAATAATTTTATGGTTGGAGGTTGCCACAGCACGAGGAACTGTATTGAAGAAGCATTAGGAAGGCTGAGACTGACCGTTCTAGAACCATGAGTTAACACAAACCATTTCCATCCCCTCCTCCCTTTTTACGTTGATTATCTCAGGCGTTCTGTTACAGTAATGGAAAACCGATTAGCACACTTTTCATGCCACATGTGCAATGGCGAAAGCAGAGCACAGTGTGTAGATTTCATGGCTCTTAGACAGATTACATTTCTGGGCTCTTCATTTCAGACAGATCAAAGCTGTTTAAGACAATTAGCTTTGGGCACATCCTTTGGAACCACTAGGGTAAAGGAGGGAGGAGAAATCTCATTGCAGCCTGTTTCTTGTCTGTCAGCTCTTGTTACCATTACTATCAGTCACCCCTCACTGAAATGTTTTTATAGAAGTATACCACATCCCTATTGGATATTCAGAGCAGAGTGTTCTTTGCTTTGAAGACGCAGATATGAAAATGGCCAATACTGAAAATTTTACCTCTTAACACCCATGCAGTGGTGAAGACTGTGTGTGTCCATGAGCATCGGATTTTCTCCATGGCAATACACGTTAATTTTCTTCCCTCTTATTGGAAAGTTACCTATCTGTATTCAAGGCTTTAGGGTGACCACTTACTTTTCCATACATATAGTAGCTACGTGATCTCAGGCGTGTTAGTTAATTTCTCCAAGCTTTATTTGTATCTGTCCTAAAATGCAAAGGGCATTGCTTTTATTTTTAGGAGTGCTGTAAGAGTTAAACGAGAAAATATATTCAGAGCTCCCAGGATAGGGTGTTATACACAGCCAGCGTTGAAGAGACCGTATGCATATGTATGTATGTAAATATGAAGATCTAGTCCACTTGGTAACAAGTGTTTGCATATTCATTTGTGCCTTCAACCTGTCCTTTGCAAAGGCAGAGCTAATAATGATCTGTTTCCTGGGACTGAGTCAGATCTATTGGCCCAAGGAGCCACTGTTTCTTCACAGCCCATGCAGTGTCCTCCATGATTAACCACCCCCCCATTCACTCCACCCATACTCTGCCTCTTAGTTGCCTCCCACCCACCCACCCTTCCAGGACATGACTTTCCCTTTCTCCCACTCCAAATGATTACGCAACAGTCAGGATGCTCTTTATTCCAGAGCCCTTAGAGCAACTTGAGGATACACAATTATTTCAAGTGAGGAGTGAGGCAACTCGTTTCTCCGTTCGCCCATGAGTCAAGACATTTATTGGTCATGAGTTTTGATAGCATTTTCTTCACGCACTGGAATAAATCTGATAAGTTATTCACTCTTGGTTTTAGACTTTTTTTTTTTTTTTTTTTTTTGATAAATGATTAGGAAATAAGCAGGTTGGCCTGCCTGTGATGGCTCATGGGAACTATAATGGTGACAGGTCCTGGAAGGGTGTCTGCCTGGAAGATCACTGTCAGGCCACTCTAGCCATCTGCACTTTTAGTTTCTCTACTAAGGTGATCTCAGGTTAGAGATTATGGGAAAAGGCATGGAAAAGAAATGAGTCTTTCAAAATACTCTTCCTTCTCAAACCATTTTACCTTGGCGATGCTCCTTCTTTGTTTTGTTTGTTTGTTTTTTTGTAGGCGGGAAGGAATGAAAGGAACCTTAAGAAAAGCCTAAAAGGCAGCCCAAAACAAAACTAAGCACGGCTTATAGGTGCTCAGAGACTGAAGTGAAAATTAGGGAGCCTGTGTTGATCTGAGCTAGGTCCTCTGAATATATGTTATGGTTGTGCATCTCGGTGTTTTTGTGGGACTCCTAATAGCGGGAGCAGGGGCCACTTCTGACTCCTTTGCCTATTCTTGGGACCCTTTTCCTCCAGCTGCGTTGCTTCATCCAGCCGTGATATGACGGTTTGTACCTAGTCTCACTGCATCTTGTTATGCTGTATTTGGTTCATATCCCTGGGACTCCTGCTCTTTTCTGAAGGGAAATGGAGGAGAAATGTCTCTGGGAGAGAGGAGAGGTGGTAGAACAGGGTCTGGGAGGAGAGGAGGGAGGGGAAACTGCACTCAGGATATAATATATAAGAGAGGAATAAAACACAACACAAAACATCAACAGCAATGGTATCAGAGTGTTCAAGTTGGGGTCAAAATAGTGAGAGAAAGCTTTAGTTGTACTCAGGGACTGAGCTTGCATGGCTGTCCAACAGTCAGCGCTTTCTTTTTCTTTTTTTCTTACCTTCAGAAAGAACAATTTTTGAAAGTTAGGAGAAAACATTATATTTAATGATTCATTCCATTTATTGCACAATAGTTCATCTATCTAAAACCTCTGGGATGTATTCATGTTTTTAACCAAATATCAAATTCATATATACTTTTTTTTATAAAGTGAAAAATGTTATAATTTCTTAGAAACTACAAAGAAGAATTGAAGTCTCAGAGGAGATGGAAATGTTCATCCCAGGACTCATTTAAAAAAATAACTGAGTCCATCCTTCCCATTCACAATTAGTGAATGCAGTTGCCTTCTGTCTGATAGCATGGTAACTCTTACTGCCTTTATGGTTACTGCATAGGAAATGCTAATGTGTTGCCATGATTAGAGGAGTCAGCGTGTTATGTAGAGTCATGCATTTTCTTGTTCTAGACTGTTCTACAAGCAGCAAGCCACAGGGCTAGCATCCCTGATGTGCTGTCATTCTACCCACTTCCAAACAAGCTCTTACCTGTCACCATCACTGTGTCAGGCTTAACATATCTTTCACCTATGGAAACCAGAGACAATATTTACTACTGTAACCACCTTAGAACTTAGTGGGTTTTTTTTTTTTTTTTCAAGTGCTGCTTTGAGGCAAGAGTGAGGAACTGAAAGGGTGATGTGGTAGAGAGTGGCAAAGTTGGAGGAATGCTACAGCCAGCATTAAGAGGATGCTGCTTTTCAGGGAGGTAATGTCTGAGGAGGAAAGAGAAGACTTACAATTACACGCCACAGCCTAAGGATTAGTAACAATTGGCCACATCATTACATTCTAGTCATTCATATACGTTCATTTACTGGATCACGGGATTCTGGCTACTGGATTCTAGGGCTTAAAAGTCCCTCCTGTTACAGTCTCACTTATATGTGAAGATGAGGTTAGATGGTGGTTAACAGTGGCCAAGGAGGTGAAAGATTGACCAGTCTACTTGTAGTAAGTTAAGTTAGACAACAGACAGTGAGAAGCCCTGGTGTGCTTTGTATTTTCAAATGGACGGGAGTAAGTTAAAAAAAAATGGCATGTTCCCTCAGCAGCTTGCTGATTTTGGCAACAGTCCAACCAGTGTTGCAAGAAAGGAAGAGGCCTCAAGATGAAAATCTCTTACAGGTTGGCAGCTGCCCAAAGCTGAAATCTTGACAGGAAAGTGCAGGCACACCCAAAAAAAAAAAAAAAAAAAAAAAAAAAAAAAAATCCTGATTAAATTGCAGGTGTTGTGCAAAATCCAAGTGGGAAGAGAAAATGTTCCAACCACTAAGCAGATGCCGCGGGTGGGCCCTACTGGTGTGAAGAGGTCGGTATGCTAAAACCTCAGGATGTGAGGGAAGTGTCGGGTGTTTGTGTTGTAGCTTGGGGCCTTTCTCGGAGAGTCATGATCTCTTTGATCTGGAAAGGGCTTCTCAGAACAACTTTCCCAGTGGAATTCCTTTTTCCAGAAATAAGTCCTTTCAATGAAATCTTGGGAGACTGTGCTATATAAAGGTGGAATGTATCTTATTAGCAAAAATAGCTTTATGAGTTCGGTTTGAACAAATTCACTCATTGCAAAGCTGCTAAATGGAACCAAGAGTGTATTTTTAAAAATTAATTTATTCATATTACATCTCAGTTGTTATCCCATCCCTTGTATCCTCCCATTCCTCCCTCCCTCCCATTTTCCCCTTACTCCCCTCCCTTATGACTGTGACTGAGGGGGACTTCCTCCCCCGGTATATGCTCATAGGGTATCAAGTCTCTTCTTGGTAACCTGCTATCCTTCCTCTGAGTGCCACCAGGTCTCCCCATCCAGGGGACATGGTCAAATATGGGGCACCAGAGTTCGTGTGAAAGTCAGTCCCCACTCTCCACTCAACTGTGGAGAATGAGAAGTATGGGAGAACGGGGAAATAGAAGGATCCAGAGGGTCCTAGAAACCTATAAGAAGAACATTATGACGGGCGGATCTGGGCCCAGGGGTCCTGCTCAAACTATGGCACCAACCAAGGACAATAGGTTCAGTAAACATCAAACCCCAACCCAGATCAAGAGTGTATTTTGATCAATCAGAAGACTTGAAATCAGAAGCACCGTGACATGACTTTTATCGAATATTTATCATCTCATTTAATTTAATATTCTTTTTTTGTGCCTTTACATATTACGAAACAAATCATAATTAGCACAAGGTGTATTTCTGAATAAGAGGTCTCTAGTAATTACCTTGTAATCTTGTGGGCACCCTGGTTGCAGGAGAAATCTTCCTTCCGATACCAGCCGAAACAAGAGTTGGAAATGTAAGCTAATGCACCTAGCACTAGCTAGCTTAGGGCTCATGGGAGTATTTTAAACATTATGATATTTAGAATATTTTTTAAAATGTTAAAAATGCCAGCTTAGGCTACCATCTGTTTAAACAGCAGTGTGGGAGCTCTCCCATTGAACCTAGAGAAAGCTCCTGGCCACTGGAGGTGATGCGATCATTATTTCTCAAGAGCCAAAGAGTGGGCAATCCGGCAAAACAAACAAGCTTAATGCTGTTAAATAAAATGATTTACATTCCTTTTAGGAAATGTCACAATGAGAACTTCAATCTGGCCTTCTTGACTGCTTTTCTGTTTGATTTTTCACGCAGAACGAACTGAACGCAATGTGTAACATTCACTAATTGCCAGTTTTATTCAGTTAGCGTCTTATTTAGAATGTGCCTTGGGGCCCAGCTATCTATCTTATTTATGTGTGTTTCACCAGCTAGGTTTATAGTCCCTTCCTGAAGGAATCAAGGCCATATGTTCTTCTATTGCCACCAGCATAAGGAGGGAATTAATTTGCACGTAGTAGGTGATTACGCGCATATTGATTCTGCATTTAAGCTGTATGTGAACTTATTCTCAGGCAAGCTTATATTATTGTAGCTGATATGAGGCACTGTACTGATGCTTCCAAGCACAGTATTTGTAATACACAGACTGATTAATCTATAATTTTGTATAAAAGTCTCATAAAACAACTTTTATGTACTGTTAATTAAAGGGATGGGTATTAAGCATTCACTATTGTTCTTGTTCAGTCCTGACCTTGGAATGTTGGCATTTGTGCAGTTAATATATATATATATATATATATATATATATATATATATATATGTATGTATGTACATAAGAACCTGTCATGTCAAAGATAGCTGTTATCATTGAATTTGTCATTAAAATAGGATTTTAATGGTTATTATTATCTCTTCATAAATTAACAGGTTTTATTTTGCTTTGTTTTTTGCTTAACTTATCAATGCCATTCTGGCCAATAAACCTTACTATCTAATTTTTATCAAAAACGTAATACATAAAAACAATTATAATTTGTGTTTGGTTGAACGAATGAGTCAACAAATCATGCTTATACTTTCATAATGTAAGGATAATAATAGAATCAGTGGCACCCTCATTTTAGTTTGTAAATTTTTTGGGCATCTCTTACAGTTTCTGATTTCTTTAATTTACATTTTCCCCCGTTTAAAATGTTTTCAATTACAGAGTTGTCGACTTTAATTTATCTTTGCGTCTCTTGGGTGCCTCTTTGCTTCATCTGGGCTGAGTGTTCTTTTGAGCACTTCACAGTTTTCACTTAGTGACTGACAACCTCACTTCTCTGAAGCCATTTTTTGCTTGGAAAAATTTTTTTGTTGGTTTCCTGCCTTCTCTTCCTGAAAAGCATCCTTAAAGTGTGCCCCCTATTGAGTGGTTGTATATTGTGAGTCTTTTGTGTTGATTTTACATAACGTTTGCTTGCTAACTTGGCTAGGTGTAGAAATATACCTTAAAATATCTTTCTTAATACTATACCAGTTTTTTAAAAATTGTGACTATTTTTGAAGTTTTATTGTTTTCTACTTAAATTCTTTACATGTATAACTGCACTATCTTTAACATTTAAAATAAGATTAGTTCTTTATGTGACTATTAACAGAGACAAGAAGCTTCGTTTATAATCTGATTTCATATCATCACTTAACCGCAAACTTTTTGCAAAAATTATAGATCTTCTTCCAATGCATTCAAGGCACACTGTGTGGTCTCTGTAAGATTACCATAGAATCCTGTGAAAACATCAGTGTGCTTCCTGCAGGCAAAGTGGATTAGGTGCTTTTGTGTCTTTAGACTCTCTAGCACGGTGTCATGGAAAGCCCCTTAAGTCCCTGCCATGGTAGAGATGGACTTTTCAGGCTCCTGTTAACTTGTTCTCTTTCCTGGCTTATTCTCTCCATCACCTACAGAGGCAGGGAACATGGCCGACACAACTCTTTTTAAGGTCTTTTGTATTTGAAATATTTTTCCTTTATTTCTATTCTTTTTTTTTTAATACTATGTTTTATATCCCTGAAATATGCACCATCACACAGCAAAGACATTTGCTCAACCATGTTCATAGCAGGCTTATTTGTAATAGCCAGAATCTGGAAACAACCTAGATTCCCCTCAGTCGAAGAATGGATAAAGAAACTGTGGTACATTTACACTATGGAATACGACTCAGCTATCAAAAACAAGGAAATCTTGAAATTTGCAGGCCAGTGCATGGAACTAGAAATGATCATCCTGAGGGCGTTAACACAGACCCAGAGAGATACACAAGGTAAATACTCCCTTATAAGTGAACATTAGCCCAACATGGATGTCCTCTAAGAGTCTTCACTCAGTTGGGGGTTTGGGACAGATGCTTGGACTTGCTATTGGATTCCAGATGAGAGTGGTTTGGAAGAATGGGGAGATAGAAGGAACCAGAGGACCCAGAACCCCACAAGAAGATCATCAAGGCTGGAAGATCTGGACCCGGGGTGGGGGGTGGGGGCTGCACTAATCACATGCAGTAAACCTAGACCCCCTGTTCAGATCCAGCCAATGGACAACTCATTCTCCATAGCTGTGTGGAGGGTGGGGACTGCCTCTGACATGAACTCTGGTGCTCCCGATTTGACCACTTCCCCTTGGTGGGGAGGCCTGGTGGCACTCAGAGGAAGGGGAAGCAGGTTATCCGGATGAGACCTGATAGGCTGTGAGCATATGGTGGGAGAGGAGGTCCCCTTCTGTCAGAGTTCTAGGGGAGGGGATTAGGGCGAAAGAGGGAGGGAGAGCGGAATGGGAGGATAAAAGAGAGGGGATAACAACCAGGATGTAATCCGAATAAATTATTTTTAAAAATAATAGTACATTTTATTGATTTACTCTGTTTGTGTGCACGTATGCATGTACTAGGTGTGGAGGTCTTCTGCCAACTCTGAGGAGTTACTTTCTTATTTCTAGTGTGAGGCAGAGTTTTTGTTTTTGTTTTTTTTCCATTTTGTTTTTTGTTTGTTTGTTTGTTTGTTTTTGTTTTTTCTAGACAGGGTTTCTCTGTGTAGCCTTGGCTATCCCAGACTCACTTTGTAGACCAGGCTGGCCAAGAACTCATGTTGATCCATCTGCCTCAGCCTCCCAAGTGCTGGGCTTAAAGGAATGAACCACCACACTTGGCTTTTTTGTTTTGTTTCTGTTCTGTCCCCCCCCCCTCTCTGATGTGTAACATGGTCCAGGCTGGCTACTACTCAAAACTGTTGGCTAATTCCTGTGTCTTCTTTCCTGTGTTCCTGTAAAAGTGCTGGGGTTATAGTCATACAAGAGCACATCAAGCTTCATGAGCTCTGGGAATGGAACAGAGACTTACAAGGCAAGTGCCTCTACCCACTGAGCCATTTCTTTGGCCTTGGCCCCTATTCTAATTCTTGTAGGCAATTTGGGTAAAGTTTAAAACTGACAATCAGTATTTTTTTAGACTTTAAATTATTTTATATTTCTTAAACTTTTAAAAATATTCTGTAACAACTAGAATTGTCACTGAAATCCTATCATCATCATCATCATTATTGTTTACTCTTGGATTCGTGCATAAACTCTGTGTTCCTTTGTGATATGGAAAGATTAAAATCTTTTTACTCTTTATATTTCAAAAGTTCATGATTTGAGGTTTGGTATAGATTTTGCTTACTCATTATATTGAGAAGTTGGTGAGTAATTGCAAGCTCAGTTCTTAGAAACATTGGTAGACTATTTTGCTGTGTTTTCTCTTTTGTTATCTGATATTTATGTTGGTTACATGTTAGTATCCTGGTCTGTTTTTCTTGGTTTTTCAACTTTGTATAGCTGGTGTCATTCTTAGCCTCTCAAATACATTTGACATTTCTGGTATCATTCTTTTAATTTCAAGAGTTCTCATACACACACACACACACACACACACACACACACACACACACACACACA
>OU015756.1:63836423-63852610 GCA_907169655.1 Acomys percivali
CCCCCCCCCCCCCCCCCCCCCCCCCCGGGCATCTTTCTTCAAAACCCGACTAAGAAATCCGCACTGCTGGATGAGTTATTTCCTCTTTCTGCACTATGAGTACAGTGGGAAAATAAGAAGGCCTGGGGCTGAAATAGTGAAGTTAGGAAAGAGTGGCGTGAGTAAGAAGACAATAACAAATTAGGCAGAACAGCCTTCTGTCATGTGTCACACTCTTACCTTGGCTTGAGTGAAGTCCATTTATTGCCCTACAGATGCCATGTGACTGCTCTTCTGTTTACAACTGTCTTCTCTACCTGAGATTTTGCTCATTAGCGCCTCCTCCCGGACTTCAAAGGAACAGCACTTCACCTTAGCCGTTTTGCTTGTTTTTGCTTTGGAAAGGGACTTTTCAGGCCCAGCTTCAACCCACTTCTTCTGCTTCAAGAAGATTTCTTAGCTTAGTTCTTAGAGGGACTTTCTCACCCACTATGAATCTAAGTAGTCCGTTATTAAGTTGGTCATAGTGGCTTGTACTATCTATATTTCTGTCTTCTCTACTGAGTTAAAATCTCCTGAGGGCTTGTCAGGAACACGTTTACATTCTTCATAGCATTGCTTTCTGCTATGAAGGCTAAAAGATGCCAATGGTTGTTGAGCTGAAATATAAAATCTTCAGTAATTTTAACAGGGCTTAGCAAGAACCTAGGCAAAACTATCCTAATGATGTTTCTTCCAAATAAAATAAATGAATCAAAGATTTGAGAGAAAGAGAGAGAGAGAGAGAGAGATCTTGTTTTAAAATATTGGCCCTTGGTACCAAGGCTAGCCACCTGTCCCATCCTGGGGACCCACATAGCAAAAAGAGAGACTTCCTCGCTCTATACACCCACCACCCATGCCTCAATCTTGGAAAGGCCATCTTACTGTTTTCTTGTAGAGCAGTTTAATTTTTAAAAAAGAAAGAAAGAAAAGGAGGAAGGAAGGAAGGAAGGAAGGAAGGAAGAAAGAAAGAGAGAAAGAAAGAAAAGGAGTTGAGCTTGTTCGTCTATGAGGTCTTTGGCAGGAGGAGGCCACTCGGGTTGAGCAACATGGATTTGTAGTGGGGTTGTTGAAGATGTGCATTTTTTGCCCCTCTGAAGATTAATCTGTGATCTAAACAGTCTTGAAAATAAGCAGAAGGAGCCTCCCCAGATCTTGTGGCTTTTTATTCCCAAGCCTCTCACACGCACAGTTTAGACTACTGGCCACACTAGCTAGCCATCTTTCCCTAACTCCTGGTAGCAAGAGACTTTGATCTGCATCATCACACTTGGGACATAGTTGTCTGAAAGGTCAACGGTGACTTCCCGTTTGTCACAATCTCTCAGCAGCATTCACAGTTGTCCCCATAGTGCCTCTGAAGTGTCTTGCCTTTGACCGTGTTCTTCAGCTCCTTTGCCTTGGGGGAGGGGAGAATGAATTTGTTAAATGCAGTCTGTTTCTGGAGCTTTCTGTGTCATTGTATTTGAGTTTATGGCAACTCTCCCAAGCCAGCAGTGCACCGGGCATGGGTTTATTTTGTTGTGCTTTGCTTCCTTGGCTAGTTGTTTGGTAGAGGTGGCTCCTGATAAGTTGGGCTGCTTGCAAGTTTCCTGAGAGTGGAACCCCAGCTCTCCAGCTCTTCTCTAAGGCTCACATTGCCTGAAACAAAACAAAAACAAAAACAAAAACAAAACAAAAAACAGAAAAAGAAAAGAAAAAGAAAAAAGAAAAGGAAAAAAAAATCTCAGGCTTAATAAGTATTTCCAGATTGATTGTGGCGAAAGTGCTCAGACTTGAAAACCAACATAGGTACTCCAACCGGTGTTTGATTGAATGTTTCAGTTTCCTCGAGTACTAGCAGAGGCCTTCTTTGCTCTAACACTTCAAAAGTAAAAAGTAAGACATTTATAAGAAAATCATATTAGATAGTAACTTAGAAAAGCCTGACAGCTGTCATGAGTAGGTTAGGGTGGGCTTCCTCCTCACGCCCGAGGGCCACTAAGGTCCCATTGATTTCTCCAGTCTCTGACTTAGATGAGGAGGGGTGTGGAGCGGGTGGGCGGGGCTGTGGTGGGTGGTAGTGACTGAAGGTATCTACATAACCTGCAGTGGGCAGCGCTTTCTTGGTCCCTGAGTCAGAAGCAGGTCTAGTCTCAGTCTGACATTACAAAGATTTTTTATCCCTGATTTCTATGTGAAATTGAGACCAGCCTGGGGTGGAGTAGGAACATAGGGCAGCTCTGCTGCAGCTAATCTGTGTCACCCTCTCATTTCCTCTTACCCACCCCCTTATCTGATTTCAGTTCCTCTTTTCCCAGCAGGTGTCAGCGGGCACATGCTCCCCCTCACTTCTCTGGCAGAGGGCAGCGAGTGGTGGGAACTGACCAGCGTGTGCGTCTACAGGGAAGTTTGCACACTGCTGCATCTTCTTGGAGTGTTGTTTCATTCACAGTCTCTTGGCAATTCGTGGGGTTGCTTTTTCTGCCACTTCTCTCATCCTTCCTTCCTTTCATTCCTTCTTTCTCTTGGACTATTTATTTTATTAAAACATTTGGCTATAATTTTTTTTCATATAATATATTTTGATCATGTGCTGCTTCTTCTTCTTTATCTTCTCCCAGAGCCTCCAAACTTCCACCCAATCTCATTTTCTTTCTTTCCCTCCCCAAACAACCAAACAACCAAACAACCAAACAAAAAACCCAAATGAAACAAAGAGCCAGCATAGAACATGACAAAACAAGGGGTTCGTTTCTGTTGGTCAGCTAGCACATCTTAGCCATAGCGCCTGCCCTGGAGTGTGGTTGACATGTAGCATGATGCCCCACTGGAAAAAAAAAAACAGATTTTCCCTTTGTCCAAAGGTATCAAATTGCAAATAGCATCTTTGGTTAGGGGTGGACCTTCCGTCCATTTCGTCTTTATGGTAGCGGGACCCCATCTGGTCTGGCTTGAACATTTCTCTCTACCTCAGAAATGTCAAAAGGAAAGAAGCTTTGGAAGACACTTTTCTAAATCACACAGCTTATAAATACAAAGGTAGGATTTGAAGCTTGCCCCGCATAGCTCCCTAACGTGTGAGCTTCTTCTGTGCAAAGTTAGGAATGAATAAAGTAATTTCCCACTGAGGATCCCTTAACTTGCTTTGCTGTAGAGAGAACATGGCCTTTCCAACAAAGCTCTGGCAAATCTGCCTTGTGGGTGGCTGGACCATTTAACGTGCAGTAGACAGTGTCTTCTCTGTCAGGAGTGAAACCCACTCCAGCAGCATCTCCTTATAGGAACATGAGCCTTACAACACTGCAATGACCTCTTAAATGAGCCTTCACTTCAATCAGTGGCCAAGCAGGTCAGCACTCCTCTCTTTATCCTGCCTTTGATAGTGTTCCTTTCATCAACCAAAGAAAATGAATTTAGTGGCTACGCACTTCCTTTTTTTTTTTTTTTATCAAAGGAAGTACCCACTCTAAAAGGAGGGGCAGGTCCTCTGTTCAGCACTAAGTTAATTAAGGTAAGTAGGTGTGGGCAGGACTCAGGGGACACTCCTCTGCGCTGATGCATGCCATATTCTTGCCTACGGCTTGCTTGATAGTTAGTGTGTCTTAGGATTGTAGGGGCTTCTTTGTGGATAGGACAATGGCCAAAAACAATGAATGGGTTCTCATCATCTGAGGAACTTTGGTATAAATGCCGATTTCTGAATTTTAAAAGCCCTTGAAAAATTAATCCATAAATACTACTCAAAAAGTAATCAAATGAGCTGCAATTGGATCTGTATCTTCAAACATGTCTCATATTGACACTTTGTTTATTCTTACACTGAAATATAATGTCTTATAATTTAGCTCTTTAGTCAAATGCTGATCATTATTATTTGGGAAGGGGGGGGGCTTCGTTTTTCCAGTAAACTCATGCAATAGTACTAGTTAAATTTAAATAAGACTTTTATAGTTTTTTGTTTTTGTTTTTTTGTTTGTTTGTTTTTTGTTTGGTAACAAGAGCTATTTTTGCACTCTCCGTTCTTAAAAGCCTTAAAACTTTAGTTTTTTTTAACTTTGACTATTACATTGAGTATCCCTAATAATTTATCTTTTGCCTAATTGTGATAAATCCACCTCTGCCAGCTCCAATTTGTGTGTGTGTGTGTGTGTGTGTGTGTGTGTGAGAGAGAGAGAGAGAGAGAAAGAGAGAGAGAGAGAGAGAGAAAGAGAGAGAGAGAGAGAGAGAGGGTGGGGGGAGAGCTCTAATCTTTTCAATGTCACTTTCTTTAAACTTACAAATTTTAGTTTTTGTGTCATTTGTCTTTCTGTGGTATTGCTCTAATGTCTATGGTTTTGTACTAGTAATCAAAACTACTATGTAGTTATATTCAGAGGCAATTTCCCTTGTAAGTATGTGGGTGTGATAGGCTATCCGGAAAGGAGAGGTGTTTTTCTAACCTATCTGAGGTCTGTACTGACATAGAGAGCTGTATATTTGAATAGCATTATTTCCAGAGTATTTTAAAGAAGGTAGCTTTTGCAAAGACAGGCAATGCTCCTTCCGTTTGCTTTTTCACGTGCTGTTAAACAGTAATAAAATCTCTTTTCGTCCTTCTATCCTTAGACATGGACATTTCAGTTGCTTTTGTGTTTTTCTTCTCATTCATCCCAAGCTTTTTTTTTTTTTTTTTTTTTTTTTTGGCTTTTTATTTTTTATTTTATTTTATTTTTTTATTAATTTATTCTTGTTACATCTCAATGGTTATCACATCCCTTGTATCCTCCTATTCTTCCCTCTCTCCCATTTTCCCCTTATTCCCCTCCCCTATGACTGTTCCTGAGGGGGATTACCTCCCCCTGTATATGCTCATAGGGTATCAAGTCTCTTCTTCGTAGCCTGCTATCCTTCCTCTGAGTGCCACCAGGTCTTGAGAGTAAAATTCTCATCTAATTTTCCTTCTGTCCCCAGGATCTGAAATGGATTCAGTTACATTTTCATTTAACTGAGGCAGAAATGAAGGACGTGGCTGGAGGGAAGGCCATCTTTAGTGACTGTGGTGGAAGTCAAATGGGTTTTGCTGAATTTGTATAGACAGGGAAAAAAAAAAAGCAGGTTTAACTGGTAGGAGCCAGACACAGAATGGTGTATTACTGAAGAAGCAAAGGCCAAAATACAGTGACTAGCCCACTGGGAAAACAAAACAAAAAAGAGCAGGACTGCGCATGCGCCAGCTCATGCTTATTTAGAGTCCGTGGACATGTAGGCGTTTTATGTTGGTGCCAAGTCCAGAGCCACCTGAATAGTCACTGACGGCCTAATAATCCTGTGCACTCTCAATAGTTCTGACGATGCTTTCCAAGTGCCAGGAATAAATGGAATCTCCTTGTCGTTTGTTTACTTTGGCTTTCGCTGGCCCAGGAAATAGAACCTAATTCTGATCTCAGTGAATCCAAACTTGATGAGGAACCGAGATAGGAAACAAGAAAGTATGAAGTTGCTGCCAGACCAGACACAGTCTGATATCCCACCAGATGTCTCCCATTGGGTTTGCCCATGCCCTCTAGGGAAGCAAGATTTTTCTGTAAGGAATGCTTATCTGTCACTGTGCAAAAAGTAGTAACACTGGCTTCCGAGAGATGAGCAGGCTGACAACGCTGCTGCAAGTTTATGGGCTTTGCTTTCATTTCTCAGTCTTTCTGCTTCTCCAAAACAGGGAAACATGGAGGTTTAACTGTGTTCTGGTGTCCATTTGCCTTGCCTTCCTTCCTTCCTTCCTTTCTTACACAACGCAAGTGCCCGAAACCTTTCCTGTTTCACCACTGTACAGATGTAGAGTCAAGATAAAGAAAGCTTTTTTTGTTGTTGTTGTTCTTGTTCCCCTTCGAAGGCTGGGAGGAATATCAGTTATTAAACTGCACAGTAAGTTGCTGATTCGAGATCATTTAAGGCTTTTTAAAAACAGTTGACCAAGGACGAGAAATGGCTAAGTATGGTTGCTTGTATTGTTTTTTTCTTTCAGTAGGTAACTATTGGACCAAGTAAGAAGTAGCAGGTTTCACTTATTTTTGAGTTGTGCAAAGACAAGGTATAAGCATGTTCTTTTCAGTCGGGTTCACGGAGGATTTATAAAATCGGAATGCTGGAAGTAAGACTTGGAGAATGACTGTGCAGGTGACGCAGGCAGAGACAGGAAATAGGACATCTTGGGGGGTTGACCACACTGTCTTGGTCTCATCTGCCACATTTACCAGAGCTCTGAAAAGGTTTCCTCCCCGGACTACAATTAGATCTGAGTCCCAAATCTGAATAAACATGAGTGAATTTGTAATGTTCTGGGTGCTTTGAGAAGTTTAGGCCTGCCGACGTCACTATCATGTAATATTTATGAAATTTGCCATATTAGATTTCAGGAAGAGGCGAAGTTATTATAAGAATTCTAATTGGTCTCAATTAATTCATAATTAGACCCTGAAAAGGAGCCTGAAAGCATGTGAACTCAAACTTTGGAAGAACTGAATTTTAATACACTTCTCTTTTCTACCTTTTCCTCCATTTTATATAACACCTGATTGATTTGTTCACCCCGTGTCCTCCTACTCCCACAAAGTTATCAAGGTAAAACTCAGCAGTGGCTCAGGCATTTGTAGACGGGCCATATCCGACCCTTAGATGGGTCTTATTTGCATCTACAGAGTTTAAACGCTTCACATTTAGTGGCACTTCATCAGCAAACATCTCTATTTTTGACCTATTACTTCTAAATATCAACTCAGCTTTCAAATGTTTAAGCTGTGACCAGAACGTCTCCAGTTCACCTCACCAGTGTTCCTTGTTGGAGATAAGGTAGTGAACAGTTGGAGAATAATGCAAAAATAACACTTTTACTAAGGAAAATATTTATTTTGGCAGCCGACTTCTTGTTACCAAACACTATCATCAGAGGTAGCAATGATGCATGAGGAAGTGAACTTGGCTATGCCACCATTTCACTCCTAGAGGAACTTTCTACATTCAAGGGTCTAACTTTTGACGTGTATGCTTGTATTTTTTTTAGGGGGGGATGGCTCTCCACTTATCCACACAAAGAAAATGAGCTCTGGGCTAATGTTTGGTCTCGACTGAGCCTATCTGTCTGCTCCCCATCCAGGACACCTAGGACATAAGTAAGTACTCAGATTCTGAGAACATGAATTATTGGAATGAAAAGGCTAGACATACAAGGATAAGATAGTTTAATAAGGTATAAAATTCATAGCATCAGGTACCTACTCTACGTGAGGGGACATAGCAGAGAATGACAGAACCTATCTCAACCTTAGGGGACACTCGAGAGCATTTCTCCCAAATCATGTAACCCTGGATAAATTAACATTTTTCCTGGGAGACTCAACAGAGTTGATCTGGCCACCAGTGTAAGATTATAGCGTATAGATTACACTAACTGTTCATATAGGACCACAGCAATTACCGGAAAACCAGAAAAATAAACAACTCATTTTATACCTCACTCAAACTCTTTTTGGCACTAGAGTTTCAACCTAACAGCACTAGAAATTTTGTATGGTTTTTATCTTATAAAACTATAGGTATACTCTCCTGTTCAAATTAAATCTTTAAAACTGGATAAATAATGGGCTACTGAGTTTATGTATTCATTCAACAAATATTGATTTTGGGCTAGGGGTATAATATTTCAGTTGATATCTTGTAAAATATGGAACACATAAGCTGGAATGTGGTGGCACACGCCTTTAATCGCAGCACTTGGGAGGCAGAGGTAGGCGGATCTCTGAGTTCGAGGGCAGCCTGGGCTACAGAGTGAGTTGCAAGGCAGCCAAGGCTACACAGAGAAAAAAAAGTAAAAATATGAAATACATAAAAAGGCAAGGAGAACACTAGTTCACTATGATGCACAATTGAAAATAGCTTTGTTAGCCTGGAGGTGGTAGCACATGCCTTTAATCCCAGCACTTCAGAAGCAGAGACCTGTGGATTTCTGAGTTTGAGACCAACCCAGTCTACAGAGTGAGTTCTAGTGAGGGAGTGAGTCTCCTTGTGAGAGCTACATAAAGGAAACATGTCTCTAAAACCAAACCAAACCAAAACAAAAAAGAAGAAGAAAATGTTTTTGCTATTACAGCTGTTTGCTAGCATATAGATGTAGCTACCCACAAGGAAATCTTCCTCACACAGACACTGAGAAAGTGCAAATGTGTAATGTGCTAGGCAATTAAAGCTCTCTAATGTGCTTCTTGAAGATCTTGAGGCCTTCTCACTGCAGTGCAGCTCTGACTAAATGTATCCTTCCATTCAGCTAAACAGTTAGTTTTACTTTTCCCTCAGTAACAATTGCTTAGCTGTTTTTATATCACACCTCACACGAGCTCTTTTATTTATGCAATTTGTGCTTCCCTGGCATTCATTATGACAATAACAGCATCCTTGGTAGCAAAAAGAATTAAACTATAATCCCCAGGAAGGTTTTTGCTTTTGGACCATTTCTTTGCAATTTGGCCTTTGGCTGGTTTCATCTTTAATAAAGATGACCTCTGTCGTTCCTAACTTAAAGAAGAATGCTTGGAACTGGGATATGTGGTTCACTAGCTAAAGTGCTGACAACACAGATGTCAAACATGAAGACCCGAATTCGTATTCCTAACGCCCATGTAAAAGCTACCCAGGCTGGCAATAGTCTGTAACCACAGCTCTGGGGGAAGTGAGAGGAAGGCAGAGGAAGGGGTCGGATTTTGAGGGGTTAACTAGCAGCCAGTTAAAATAATCAGTGACTTTTAAAATTTTAATTAATTAATTCACTTTACATCCTGATTGCAGCTCCCCTCTGTTCAGTCCCCCACTCCCTTGCCCATTCCTCTCCTTATTCTCCCCTCTCCTCCTCAGAGAAAGGGGAGGTCCCCCATGGGTACCAACCCTCTCTGCAGGACTAGGTGTATCCTCTCCTGCTGAGACCAGACAAGGCAGACCAGTTAGGGGAATGGGATCCAAAGGGAGACATAGGAGTCAAAGAGCCCCCCACACCACCCTGGGATCCAGTTGTTGGGGGATCCACAGGAAGACCAACAAGTTTTTGATTCTGTGAAAGACCACCTCAAAAAAGAAGAGACAAGTGACCGAGGAAGACTGCTGGCCTTTGCCCTTGACCTGCACACATTGCTACAAACACACACACACACACACACACACACACACACACAGAGAGAGAGAGAGAGAGAGAGAGAGAGAGAGAGAGAGAGAGAGATATCTTGAGTTGTCTTGGAAATACTTTTCCATAAAAGTGGAAAAAAAAGAAAACTTAGGAGTAAGTAGATTTGTAGAATTGAGAAAGAAACACACAGGCATTTTTATTTGTTTATATTTGACAAATCTAAGTAGTCTATTGACCTTTATATAACAGTATTTCCTAGCACTTGATTTTCCTTTTGATTTGTAATGGAAAGACAATGAAAACAGGCAGATTACAGCAGCAAGCCAAAGGACCTAAGAAGCTTAAACAATCAGTGGCAGGAGTGGGGTGGTTCTCTGCTGGGCACACCCCAGGCTTCTCAGAGCAGGCGGCATTCCTGCAGGATAGTGCCTCTCTTTGAGAAAAGGTTTTTTCTCAGTGACAGTGTAGCTTGCCCTTGACCTTGGGGCATCTTTGGTAACTAGTTCAAGAATGCCTCTGTAAGAAACATAGTAGCATCTTGCATGTTTCTCCTTCCCCAATCTTAGGTCTCTTTCAGTTAGAGGATGAGAGAATCCTAGTGTTACCCTCAGTACCAAAGTCTGTGGCTACCCTCAGAAAATAGAAGGCAATTCAATAAATGATGGGATCATAACGGCTGCATTGATGGAGCTGAGGCCTCGGATTTCTAAACAGGCCTTTTGTTTTTGTGGCAAGGAAGAGCCCAAGCTTCCTCCTTTATTCTGGTATAACCTCATCACAATGTGTTTAAGGAGTAGATACGGGGGTGAGGTTTTAAAATGCTTCTTTATAACATTAAACAGTAGATTTAATAAAAACAAGCATCACAGCCTTTGCAGGCTGCATAAGTGACTGATAAGAACGGAAGCAGAATTGATATAGTTTAATCATCGCCATAGCGAAGTAAGTCCAAACGTACCAGAAAACAGCACATAGAAGAAGGGCTCACAAAAACCAGCTGGGGAGACACTGATTATGAGATTAAGAAATGATCGAGGCCGGTAGACAGAAGATGATATGGGAAATCATCTAAAAATTAGGGAAAAAAATAGTAATGATCAGCATGAAATGGCTAGATTCTCTAGTTTGAGAATATATGATCATACCAAAGGAAATAGCATTACTGAGGAAAATTGAAGTCACACACGCACGCACGCACGCACGCACGCACGCACGCACGCACACACGCACGCGCCAGCAGTCCCAGGATAAAACCTAAAGTACTGCTTACGTGTGAGCTCCATCGGTGTGCAGTGGGAAAGCGAGTTGGAATATTGACCACTAATGTAACTGAGTGACAGTCACACGCAATGTCACTGAATGTTACCACAGCGCTTGTTACGGAGAGGGAATCCTTACGTATCAGAAGGCCTGCGCTGCGTTTCTGTTCTTAGGAAGCCGGAAACAGCTAAGAGCAAACCATTTCTTAGGAATATGTGTACAAGTAAACTACTTACACTGAAAAGAAGATCGAGACCATGCCTAACTCAAGGAAAGCCAGTGGAGGAAGGAACGCACAGGGAGGGGCCTTCTGGGTCAGTGCACTCTACTTCTTGGCCTGGATGGGATTATTTATTTAAATAACGTGTTTTTGTTTTAAAATCCACACGCATTTTTCTGATTGCAGTTTATATGGTATCATAAAAATAAAAACAAAAACATAAGCACAAGTGCTGAGACCTACATCCATGATGAGATCATACATTGTCCGTTATGCTGCAGTGGGCTTAGCTGTTCGGAAGGCAGTTTAGGTGGGCAGCCCTGAGCAAAGCGTGCTCTCCGCTCAACACGCCTCTTTTTCATGTGACACGATGACAATAATCCAGGACCTGTTCGTTATCACTCAAAATCCCATCTGATTACACTCGCCTCCTTCCTTCCTTCATCTATGCTTTTATCATCTCCAAACACACAAGCAGAGAAAGATCTGGGAGGTGTTTTTGTCTGGCTAATTAGGTTAGACATCTCAGGGGAACAGTCCCATTTGCTATATTTTGATGCAGAAATCCTTTAGCTTCTGGTTGAGAATCTTCCAAGAACAGATTTCTCTTTGGCACTTCCTGTCGAACTCGAAGGTAGGGGGCGGGGCATAGAGAAAACCTTTTTTTACTTCATCACTTAAGAGACATAACTTTGGGTTTTAGGCAGCTCATATGAAAAGGCTACAACTTCTCAATTTGTTCGTACATATAATTTCGTATCGAACTCTGCACTGCAGGAAAAAGGAAAATATATTTGCGACTATTGGCTGGTGGCTTTTTTTTCTTCCGGAATCATGTTATTGCGGCACAGCCCTGTGAAGGCCTGCTTTTAGCAGAGGGAAGTCACGTGATGCAGAGACTGGCTACTCCTTTCTTTGCGCCAAGCATCTTTCACTTGCTAGCCTGCGGATTCGCATGGTGGGAATGGATTATCCCATTACACTCTCAGTTGGGGGAGAGTTCTCTAATAAAAGAATCTATTTCCTTTTGCCTCTTCATGACATTTAAACATAATGTCACACAATGTGGTGGTGGTTTATCCTTGTAATCTCAAAGTCTGGGAACCTGAAGCAGCCGGATCATGATTTCCAACAGTCTTGGAAATACATGTATTTTTATATTGGAAATATATGTGTGTGTGCGCGCGTGTGCGTGCGTATTAAAAAACCCAACATAATTCCAAAGACACCTTCTGTATTTAATACATTTTTACCACCCCTTTGATTTTATCTCTTTAATAAAGAGACGCTTTAAAAGTTTTTTGTTTTGTTTTGTGTTTTTTGTTTTGTGTTGTTGTTGTTGTTGTTGTTGTTGTTGTTGTTGTTGTTGTTTGAAACAGGGTTTCTCTGTGTAAAAGCCCTGGCTGTCCTAGTCTCACTTTGTGGACTAGCTTGGCCTCAAACTCACTATGATACGCCTGCTTCTGCCTCCCAAGTGCTGGGATTAAAAGCTTGCTTCCAGCTAATAAAAGTATTTTTTAATGGTTCAGTGGTTCAGAGGACCCGCTGCTCATCCATAGGTCCTCGCTTAATTTCCAGCACCCACATGGTGGCTCACAACCATCTATAGCTGTAGTCTCATGGGATCCAATGCCCTCTTCTGTTATGCTGAATATATATATATATATTATTTATATATATATTTATATATATAATTATATATATAATATATATATTATTTTTAAATAAGATAAATGTATTTTAAAACTATCTTGGCTCATTGTGATCAGAGTGAGTTATAAATTATAGGAGAATGTCTGAGTTTTGGACTCATTTCGGAACAGATTGTAGTTATCACTTACAATTAAGATATTATTAAAAATAGGGCATCTAACTGATTTTAAAATGCAATAGTAATAGAATAATATGTGTGGTGACAAGTAGAGAAAAATATCATGTGTGATGACAAGTGGAAAACATAAAGAGCAGAGAGAATTCGAGGAAACTGATGCCTGGGAACAGCCATTCCAATCTGAGGCCAGCTAGGGAGACAGGGAGAGTTAAGGAGAAAAGAGAAGGGACGAGGCTCCTCACCTGGGAATCTTGCCAGCAGTGAAGCCAGAATTCTGGCACAATTAACAACTGCTTGAGATTTTTCTCCCATCTCTGCTATAAACATTCAATTTTCTGGGAATATTACCAGAAACTAAATTTATAGGGAAAAGACATGTATTAAACTCATCAAGACAATATTCTTAGTGAATGCTAGGACCATTAGTTGTGGCTCTTCCTTGAGGAACCTGTACCTACACTTAGGTTTGTCTTTTGTTTTGTTTTGGTTTTTTGTTTGTTTGGTTGGTTGGTTTTTCGAGATAGGGTTTCTCTGTGTAGCCTTGGCTGCCCTAGACTGGCTTTGTAGACCAGGCTGGCCTTGAACTCACAGTGATCCGCCTGCCTCTGCCTCCCAAGTGCTGGGATTAAAGGCGTGTGCCACCACCGACCAGCTTATTGAATCTCTTTCAAAGAAGCCCCATTCATCAGTACTCTCAAATCGGGCCTGTGAAAAGCAGATACTGCTAAATTTTCTGAACTTTCATTTGGCCTTTATAATTCCTTTGTCTCCATGAAGGAGTACTTGCTACAGGAAGCAGCATGCATATATTCTGTGCTGTATGATCAAATACGTGACCTTGATTGGACAATAGAGGTTTAAGAAAACACTCGGCAAAGACCTAGCTGGCATTTAGTATGAAGACAGTCCTCATGGTTGTTCAGTTTAGGATTGTTCAGGGGATCCCTTTCTAGAATTCAAGCACCACACAGAAATACCAAAGACTATTAATACTGCAAACATTTTTATACTCATGACTTGGCGCGGGTGCGAAGTGGGACCAGAGCGTTTGCAGTGATGATGCCGAGAAGGCTGGCAGTCTGGGACTTGGCAGTGATGCTTGCAGCTTAGAGCTGCGGACTGGTTCAGTTAACACATTTGTATTTTTGTTCTCTGGAGCTCTAGTCTCTTCCACTAAAAAAAATGTGTGTGTTTTTTTTTAAACTAAGATGTAATAGATATACCTCAAAAATTCATCTTTGAAACATATACAATTTGGTGCTTTAAGTTTAGTCGTGGAATTGCAAAAAAAAAATTTTTTTTGTTTTTCAATTTTCAAACTTATTTTGGGGACCCTTTCCTCTCATTTTTTCTTCTTCTACAGTAGAATAAGCTCACATTTTGTTTATTTTAAAAATATGCATGGATACCCTGAAATTGGCTCTGAAATCACCTGAAAATTTGTCTCAGGGAAGGTCTAAGAAACAGGTTCTCATTTCACCCAATTTAGTGCCAGATCATGTCTTTGATTCAGTGTTTACAGAAAGCATGGTATCCTGGTTTTGTTTCTATGTAGTGTATTGTATGTGTGTGTGTGTGTGTGCATGTGTGTGTTTGTGTGTGTGTGGTGTATTTATATATGTTCATGTGTGCTTGCATGTATGAAAATGTGGAGAATGGGAGTTGGGGTCGGCTATATTCCTCAATCACTCTTCATCTGGTGTTTCGAGTTAGGGCCTCTCCCTGAACTCAGAGCTTATGCATTTGGCTAGGCTGATGGGCCAAGAAGCTCTAGGGGTGTGCCTGTCTCCATCTGCCCTGAGCACTGGGTTTGGAGATGCACACTCCACACCATGTCGTGTACCTGTTGAGCTGTCCATCTCTCCAGCCCCCTCAACTGGTGTTTTTAAATGTAGAAGTTGTTCTCCAGAGAAAACATCAGGTTGAATCATCTGAATGTAGCATTCTTGTCAATTTAGTTAGAGCAATGAGCATTTATGATTTCATAAGGTTCATCATTATAAAACTTGCACGATAAAAATTCTCTTGTGCCCTCCATTGGCATTGCAAAATTTTGAAGATGTTATGATACATGCTCATTAATGAACATAAAGTGCCCCACTCTTTCTTTCTTTTTTTAAAAATTTTTTTATTTATTTTATTAATTTATTCTTGTTACATCTCTATGGTTATTCCATCCCTTGTATCCTCCCATTTTCCCCTCCCTCCCATTTTCCCCTTATTCCCCTCCCCTATGACTGTTCCTGAGGGGGATTACCTCCCCCTGTATATGCTCATAGGGTATCAAGTCTCTTCTTGTTGACCTGCTGTCCTTCCTCTGAGTGCCACTAGGTCTCCCCTACCAGGGGACATATTCAAATGTGAGGCACCAGAGTACATGAGAAAGTCATATCCCATTCTCCACTCAAGTGTGGAGACTTTCCCGTCCATTGGCTAGATCTGGGTAGGGGTTTAAATTTTACTGCCTGTATTGTCCTTGGCTGGTGCCTTAGTTTGAGCGGGACCCCTTGGCCCAAATCTGCCTATCATAATGTTCTACTTGTAGGTTTCTAGGACCCTCTGATCCTTCTACTTTGCTATTCTCCCATGCTTCTCTCATCTAGAGTCCCAATAGGATGTCCTCCCCTCTGTCCCAGTTTCCTGGTAAGTGAAGGCTTTCATGGGACATGCCCCTTGGGTGGTATGCAGATATAAGTGAGTATATACCATTGGAGTCTTTCTGCTTCTGGGTTAACTCACTCAGCTCCACTCTTTCTTAAAGCACACAGATAAACTACTGAATTTCTTTGTGATTATATAACAAGAGTCACAATGTTCTTACTCGAGTCTGTATTCATTTATTCAGGCCCCATATATTTACTAAGTACCTACTACCTGCCAAGGTTGTGGATGAGAGAAGCCATGGTCGTCTTCAGAGACACAGTTTTGCTGCTCTCTCCTTTCGCCTTCTTTAGTAGGTTCATTACTTAGAGCTTGGTGTTGTATTAACTTTCCACTTTTGAGAGAACACTTGGATCAGTTAACTTTCAGTCTCTGCTGCCTGATAGCTTAACCAACTCCTTTGTCATTTTCACAAGCTCCATTTAAATACACGACTGTTTTCTCCTTTTCTCCCCCAACTCACGTATCGGACACAGTCTCCTGTAAACACGTCTGCATGGCTGTGTTTCTATGTTGTTAGGGAACATAATTTGGTGGGTTTTTTTTTCCCAAGTACAATATCTATCTGCTTCATTTTTTTTTTTTTGGTGAATGCCAATGAGACTTGACCTTTTAAAATCTTTTGTTTAGATTTATTCATCTTATTTTTGTGTGCTTTGCCTGCATGTGTGTTTGTGTAACATATTCATACTTGCTGCTGCCGTTGGAAGTCAGAAGGACTCAGATCCCTGGAACCAGAGTCATAGATGGCTGGGAACCAGCAGGTGGGTACTGAGAACCAAACTCTGGTCCTCTGCAAGAATAACAAGTGCTCTTAGCCACTGGATTCTTAAATATCACAGGCAGATGGCGGCTGTGCATTGGCACTCATGCCTACAGAATCCTGAAAAGTTTCAACTCTAGTCCTTAAGGTTTGTGGTGGCTTGAAGGTGCATGACCCCATAGGCGCCTATATAAAAGTTTGGTCCATGGCTGGTGGAACAGTTTGGGAAGGATTAGGAGGCGTGGCCTTGTTGGAGGAGGTGTGCCACTGGAGATGGGTATTGAGGTTTCAAAAGCCCACACCA
>OU015756.1:63853691-63876368 GCA_907169655.1 Acomys percivali
GTGTGTGTGTGTGTGTGTGTGTGTGTGTGTGTGTGTGTGTGTGTGTGATTTCGTATCTCTAGCACTGGGGAGATGACTTGGTGAATTGCTTACTGCTCGAGCCTGGGCATCTGAGTGTAATCCCCATAAATCATGTAAAAAGTTAGGCGAGGTGGTGCACGCTTGTACTCTGAGCACTGGGAAGGTGGGTACAGGCAGATTCCTGAGTTTTCTAATTGGCCATCCTAGCTCCTCCCCCCCATTTCTGAATTTATTTAAACAAGTCAATTAATTTAGAACTCCCATTCAATCAAACATAAGTTCTGACAACATGTAAACATACTGCCATGTTCCTGAAACAGATTTGACTGTAGTTAATAGAATTGTCAACTAGGAAAGCTACAAGATGTGAAATGGCTATCATTCTGCAGAAGACTGGCCTTATTAGTGGACAGCTTTCCTTACAGGCGATTAACAACTTTTTTATTGGGTGGCCATCCTAGCTTAATTGACTAGCTTTAGACTCCTGTGAGACCCTGGCTCAAAGGACAAGGTGGACAGCTCCTAGAGAATAATTCATGTTATCTTCTGTATGTATGTGCACTGTGCCTCCCACCCAGATACACAAATACATGCACACACCCAGCTGTACGTCTAAAAAAGATGTTTCCAGAAGCTGCTTGTTGGGGTGGGGGACATTTTCAGAACTCCAAGCCTAATGAAACTGGCTTAACTACACTTTGTTGACAGGCTTTCTAATGGCTGTGTTTCTTTGGTCTCTCAATACCTTAGCCACTGAAATGTGGTAAGTTAGCAGCTATTTACCAATCTCAACACACAGTTGTCCTGTGCAGTCACCCAGCACTGGCTGCCACATGGAGATCAGTGTGAGAATGACTACATATCTGCACAGATGGCTTGTGAGTCAGCCTGGAATAAGAGAAGAGCAACTTAGCATGTCTGATTGATACTCGCAGCTCCTTGGGCCCAGCCTGCCTTCTTTCTCTTTCAACAAAAATAGTGGTAGGAATGCCAGCGAAAGAAAATAAGACAGCCATCAAATGATATGCTATGAGCTTGCACATGTCTCTACTTGTTAAAAAAAAGCAGGACTAACATATTTCTCTAGTCGTCGGAATGCTTAGGTGTAGCTATAGAATCCAGGTTAGGGAATGTAAGTATAAAATCAATGAATAGACAGTCTTGAGGAGCTCACAGAATTTTAGAGGACTTATAAGAACCCGGATCTCATGCAGAATCCTCTGGAGGGAGGGAAAGTATAGGTTGCAACCAATCACAACCAATGCCATCCTTGAAGATTTTAACCAAGGAATATCCTGGAAGAATGTCCCTGTAAAATTTCTCTTATAAGTGATTTGTGCACAGTAAAAAGCCACAACATTAACTTGCATGGTTTCTATGCACCCTCACCAGTCTTTCCTTACAGAAAGCTTCTAGCTGATAATAACAGCATTTTTAGAACTTGCCTTTCAAATAAATATCAGAAAAAGTAACCATTCTCTATAAGGCAGTTCTGAAACAAAGAACAAGTATGGTCAGTTTAGGAAACTTGTACTTCCCCGTGTTTGTCTGAAAAACAAATCATAAAATAATGTAGAGACTGGTTGCTAAAATGGCAAGCAATCCAGCTGGCCACAAAAGAAGCCATTTTGGGAGCTTTGTTCAAAAGCTTGTCACATTTCATTCTAAAGACTTCATCATTGAAGAGAGGACAATTGTGTGCCTGTAGGTGAGCCTGAATGCTAACCTTAGAGAGGTCTAGTGATAAAGGCTGCCAGGAGAACAGAATCCATTTAGGATGAACTGAGCAGAATAATTCTCAATTATGCCACTGAAATCTCCACCTCACTTATAGGAAGGAGATAAGGTAAACCACTCCAGTTAATGGAACATGAGCTACTAATTTCCTGAGAGCGACAAAGGGAGGGGAATGTACTGCTCTTACATGGAATGAATACTTTTTTTTTTTCAGTCTCTTGTATTGTCAAGGAAAGACTGGACCAAGGGAGAAAATGATAGAAGAGGCAGCCCAAGATCAAAACGAAGAGCAATGGACAGTCAAACAATGACTCTTATCACTTCCATAGGTGAGCTCACCTTCCTGGCTCTCAGCAGTCTTCTGATGGGGCACCCTGACCACGGGTGAATCTACGTTCTCCCTCCCGCACTGTGCATTTTAATCATGCATAAACAATACTCCCTGTGAGACATTCTTCAATGAGAAGCAGTGTCTTTCTCAAGTGGATAAGGTAGACCCATCACCGTGCTCTTATTTCCCTGAGAACGTGGGCATGGGCACTGGGTGCTTTGCAGCTGACTAGTCTTCTAAGATGTAAAAGCACTACAGTTCAAATGGTCTCCCCGGCAGTGTTCTCCACATCCCTCTTCTGAAGTCTCACGAGGCTTACACTTCCATTCCGTGAGAATGGGGACCCCTTTCTGTTAGAGGAAGGAGAAGCGGGTGATGCTCCACCATGACCCTTGAAAACTCTTAACTTATCTCTCTTCTAAGGACAGTTCTGCTCCTTAGAGGCCAGATTTTTTCCCCTGAAGGTTTGTCCCTCTAGACTGGATTAAAAAGACCCAGGAGAAGGAAAATCAGGATTTTTGTTTGTTTGTTTGAAAGGCTAGGTAACCTCGTCCACACTCACTAATTTGATGAACTTGTCATTTCCCTTCCCAACACCCTTGAATTCCTACTCTCTCCTCTCTTACCCTACGCCCCAACCCCATCTTGCACTTTCTGGAAGACTCCTTCTTTTTCTTGTACATACAAAAAGTTCTTGATTATTTTATTGAGTTGCATTCATGTTTTGGGTAGTCTTAGGGAGCGGGGTTTGTATGGGCTTACTCCAGGACTTAACTAAGCTGTCTGTAAGGCTTTCCTTTCTCCAGGTAGATTTATAACTCAGGCTATAGAAGGGAGAGAGAGTTTAGTTCACCAGTTCTTAACATGTGGGGCGCGACCCTTTTGGGGTCAAACAACTCTTTCATGGGAATGTATGTCACATATCCTGCATATCAAATATTTACATTATGATTAATAACAGTAACTTGAGTTATGAAGTAGCAACAAAGATAATTTTAGGTATGTGGGGGTGGGGTCATCACCACATAAAGAACTGGACTAAGGAGTTGTAGCATTAGGTGGATTGAGAACCACCGGCTTGGTGGGTAAAGTGCTTGGCTTGCATTTTCAATACTCAGAACCGAGGTTAAAAGAAAAGAAGAAAAAAAGAAAAAGCCGGACAATGGAGCATATGATCCCTTTGATTAGCGGGATCCTGGGATTTGAGTGTTCTGTTTGTTTGCTTTTAATGCTCTGGACATTTGAGTTGTGATGCTCTTCATCTTAGACACTTGTTAGTTCCAAACTAGCTAGTCCTCTTTGCAGATCCTGGAGCTGGGGAAGTAGCACAGGTGGGTCTCTAAAAGTCACTTGCCAGTTAGCCTAGCAAACAATGTGATATTAAGATATCCTGTGATGGCATTAAGAAACTTGCTTGAGGTTAACTGAAAAATATGCTCAATAAGAGTGCTGAGTGTGTTGTCTTCTTTGCACTTTGGCTCAAGACCGACTTCAGTGAGCTGCCATGCATACTGGGTCCCTAGAGTATATGCTTGGTATCCAAAATAGTCAGCCATATCTTTCACATAGTCTTTGGAATGAGAATAACTCTGCTGTGGTCAGTGCAAAGAAAGAGGTAGGCGTCCATCAGGAGCTGCAGTTGATGTGAGCAGGGGCTCTTTACCTGCAGCATCATTGGATTCCTCTTGCACTCACTTCCGGTTCTAGAATGGGCCATTGAAGGTTGAAGGTACCATTTTTTTTTTTTTTTTTTATGCTGCCCGGACAAAGCTGAAAGGATGCCTAAAGCCAGGACTTATAGTCATTGTCTTATATCTTGAGTTTTATAGGGAGCACTGTGAAAGCCAGGAGATACTACGGGTGTCTGAGAAATTGATACATTTACTAAGGATTGTAAAGTATTTGTACTAACAGCTATTTCAGAAAACCTGCAGGGCCTAATACTTACAGAGGCCAACTGCTTCTCTCTGTTGGTATCCCAGGACAACACAACTCATGTGTCAATGAGCCGCTTGCCAACCTGATAGTTGCTGGTACGTTTTGGTAACGGAGCATGGTAAACTATCTGATTTCTGAAGCACAGCCCATATGGGTGATTCTGTCAGCTGGCAGAGACCGAACGAGGCTCCTGGAGTCAGAGTGATGATATTCAAGCTGAATATTCAGCTCATTAAACCAGCAGCCATGATGCAAACTGTTCCACACTGTCACCTCCACCCCTCCCCTTGCCCATCCCCCCACCCCCACCCCTGCAGCAGCACCTGGCGCTCATGATATACTGATAACTCTGAAATCAGGAGCCAAAATAATGCTTTCCTCCCTTAAAATATTTGGTGATAGTCATGATAAAAGTAACTTATGGCAGGAGTTTTGTTAGAAGAAGCTGAATGTCCAACCAAGGACCATGCGTGGACTGGACCTAGGGCCCCCCCCCCCAGATCTAGCCAACGGGCAGCTCAGGTTTCATGTGGGTCCCCTAGGAAGGGGAGCAGGGGCTGTCTCTGACATGGACTCTGTTGGCCACTTTTTGATTACTGCCCCCCCACCCCCCGGCAGGGCTGCCTTGTCAGGCCACAGGGGAAGAGGATGTGCTGGTGTAGGTTGGTGGTGGTGGGGCTCCCCTTTTCTGAGGGGTATCGAAGGGGGTATGAGGGGAAGAGGGAGGGAGAATAGGACTGGGAGGAAAGGATGGAGGGGCCTATGATGAGGATGTGAAGTGAATAAATAAATGAATTAATTAAAAAGAAAGTGGCTATGAGATGTGTACTATTGCACTGTGGATGTATACATGTGGTGTGTATTGTGTTTGGGAAGTACAGATGTGGATATTGTACATATGCATATCTATATTGTGAGCATGTGAGTTTATCTGTGAACAGTGGCTATGTGTTCACAGAGATATGTTTTATGTGGTTTATATGTGAATTTCTTGAATTTATATGTGTCTGTCTATAGACATAGTGAATTTCTATGTGGTGCATAAAGCTTGTGGGTATAGTATGAATGTGGAATACATACTTCTAAGGGATGTGAAACTTTATGTACACTGTGTATATATTTGTCATATATGTTAATATTATATTTATATATATATCCTTATTTTCATTGGGGTATGTACTTTGGGAATTATGAATATGTATGTATAGCAAATTTATGTGTGGTGTGTATATATATGTGCATGTTATTTGGCATGTATTTGTAAGTGCTATCTATCTGTGTATGCAGTTTTTGGTATATAACACATATATTTGTATGCATTTATATATGATAGATGAATGTATTGCACACCTGTGTGGTGTTGTTTCTATATCCTGTGTATTTGATGATTTGTGTGTGCTACGAATGTTGTTTATTTGATGCCTATGAGATAGAACACACCCTTTGCAGCTCTGCGTGTACATGGCTGCGATTCAGACAGAAAAAGGTTGTGTGGCATCGTTTCAAATAGGCCTCTAACCATTAGATTCACTGAGGGGCTATTCAATACTGTTATTTTAATTAGGGTTGTCCTGGAAATGAGCTAAATACAATCGCATCCTAGGAATGACTCTGCTCTTCCATTCCTACAGACATTCCTAGCCAATCCTAGTCCTGAAATGCCCTGTCGGCTCCCTTTATCCTCCAGGGATCTGGAAGCAGAGGATGACAGGAGTTAGAAGATCTTACAAGGCATGGGCTTGTGCACACACTTCTTCCAGATGCATTGTCATCATTACCTTTACACAGATTGGCATCAGCACTTCTTCAGGGTGGACCAATGTTTTCGGTTGCCATCTCTGGCACGGATTGGCTCTTTAGTACAGATTCTGGTCTAATTCTCAATTTGAGAATAACCCTGCCTCCCATAAATGGCAGAAACCCCCCAGCAGCCCCCTGGCTGCTTCCTCTTAGGATCTGCAAGTGAAAAATCATATTTTCTGGCAACCAGACTCTCCTCCACATTACATTTCTCAATATCGCTTTTTTTTTTTTCCCATTAGAGTTCTGTCAAAGGACCCTGACACAGCCCGAGGCTCAGAGACAGAGTGTGAATACAAATACCACTTCTAACCATTGCTGCCGCTTGTCCCTGCGTGCCCTCTGTTCACAGAGTCGGCCTCAAGTGCAGCTCTGAGATGGGAACAACAAACCTCTTCTCAGAATCCTTTGGCAGAGAAGCTGAGGTAGCGCCAGTGAGAAGTGCGCCAAAGCCCAATTACTCCTCTGAGAGTTTTTGTTTTATCTTATTTCATTATTCTTTAGATGCCTGTTTGTTTTCTAAGGAAAGACAGACAGACAGAGAGAGAGAGAGAGAGAGAGAGAGAGAGAGAGAGAGAGAGAGGATGTGAATGGGAGGAGAGGAGGAATGAGGAGGAGCTGGGAGAGGGGGAAACCGTAATCAGACTTTATCGGATGAAACAACCTATTTGGAATAGAAGAAGATTAGGAAGAGGAACAAAACAAAGCAAAAAACCAGGAGGAAAAGAGATGAAGTTTAATCAAATAGATGAGCCGTGGCAATTTGGACTGGAATGGCAGGAGCAGAGCTGTGGATGAAGGGCAGTAGGCTTCCAGAATCCAGGGAAACAGGAGTCTCTGTTGAAGACAGGGCTGGCAGGATTGCAAATGGACTCCATTCACAGTGTGAGAAAAACCAGAAATGGAAAGAAAGAATTGTTACTACCCAGTATTGGGGTAAAGGTTGAAGGAGATCAGGAATTCCATTGGGTACATGGTGAATTTGAGAGATGAATGTTACACAAGATCCTGTTGGGTATGTGTCCCAGGGTTGCAGGATTAGGTTGGAGCTGGAGTTAGAAAATTGGAAAGCCTCATCCCACAGGCAATATTTAAAGCCATGTAGTAATTGGATGCTAAGGATGAGGATGTACCTGAAGAAAAAAAGCCAAGTTAGGAACACCCTCATCTAGTCTTCCTTCATGTTACGTAGAAGCCTTCCTCAGATCTAGACTTCTTCATGACTTATCTGACCAATTCTTGTTCCAATGTACTAGCTTTATTTCTGCAGTTTCTAAATACAAACCAATCTTACTTTATAGCCAAGAGAATTCATAGGTAACCGAGGAACCTAGCCCACACTTTTACCTCTGCTGTTACGGAAACATAGGTTTTAAACTGCAAATAAGCGCCTTTCAAATGACCTTGGGCTACTAAGTAATCTTACTTTTGAAAGTGACTATAATTTTTGGTGCAGAATCCTTATTGTCTGTTCTTTATATGTTTTGCCCAATATGTTCTTCATCTTTATCATTCATTTTATAATGCAGCCAAAGTATTTGGTCCCTTAATTTTAATATGATACAGTTATATTTTATATTTGTGTTTTCATTACCATGTATCTCTCTCCTCTTCCTCTTTGCTTGCTGTGCCCATTGAAGTACATTAAGACTTCTCCAATCTTAGCAATCAAATAATTTATATTAGAAAGATACATAGTAAATGTTACATGTTACCTCAAAGTCATGCCAGATCAGACTCAACTGGGACAGTGCTTGAGATGGCAACTTTGGTCTTTCTTGTATCAGAGGACCTGCTGGTCACTAGCAGCAGTGGGGACTAAAGAGGACGAGGAACTAAAGCGGCTACTGAAGTCATAGGATTAAGTTAGAACAGCAATAAAGTCTATGTTTGATGTTCTTGTTGAACTCTCTGAGTGCGTTCAGAGACACCTTTATTTCCTCCAGCCCAATGAGTCTCAACCCCCCTGACTCTGCAACCCTTTAATACAGATCTTCATGTTGTGGTGACCCCATGCCACCCCACCCCACCATAAAGTTATTTTCATGGATGCTTCCTAACTGTGATTTTTCTACTGTTATGAGGCATAATGTAAATACCTTTTTTTTGGGGGGGGGATGCTCTTTGGTGACCTGTGTGAAAGGGTTGTGAGAACTGCTGCTAGCTGAACCTTTTAGCTTGTGATCTGAAGTGTATTACTCAGCAGTCTGTTTGGTAAACTAATTTCATTTTTTTAATTTTTTTTATTAATTTATTCTTGTTACATCTCAATGATTATCCCATCCCTTGTATCCTCCCATTCTTCCCTCCCTCCCATTTTCCCCTTATTCCCCTCCCCTATGACTGTTCCTGAGGGGGACCTCCTCCCCCTGTATATGCTCATAGGGTATCAAGTCTCTTCTCGGTGACCCGCTGTCCTTCCTCTGAGTGCCACTAGTCTCCTCCTCCAGGGTTTGACCCTCTTCTTTGCCTGAGTCACAGACACCTATTCTGATTATCCCTGTGACATTTTTCACGGAGGGGTTAATGGAATAAGGAGAAACTGCCAGATTAACTCCTTTTGTTCATCAGAATAAGATCTTATGAGCCCCTTTGAAACCAGTAAGTTCCCGTACTAGTATGGCATACCCTCCAGTCACATTCTTTTAGTTACACCATTCACAGGGCTGATCTTTAAACAGGGTCAAATGCCACCTGTACCACCCAAAGACCTCGCAGCATTTCATTTGTTTCAGCCCAGCACTTTTCCTCCTGACTGGAGCATATGATCATTGAATCCTGCAATTGAATTCTTTGGCTCTGTTGAGCCATAAACTTTGATTTTTATTTGCATCTCTGGTTATTTTTTTGTCATTACTCTCTTTCATAGTTTCCTTAAGTAATTGGAAAATACTTGCAATAGCAAGGGCAGGTGACGACTCCCATCAGTGTGTGTGTTACATGGGGCAGCACAGTCTCAGAACTACAACCAGAAAAGCTCAAATGGGGTATTTTGTTACAGTACAGTCCTAAAGTCACATCCTGCCTATGTTTCTTTCATTAATTGTTGTCGTTTTTTAAAACTAATTCATTTTATTTATTTATTTTAGGTTTTCAGGACAAGGTTTCTCTGTGTAGCCTTGGCTGTTCTGGACTATACTTTGTAGACCAGACTGGCCTTGAACTCACAGAGATCCACTTGCCTCTGCCTCCCACAGTTGCCTTTTTAAAATGAAGTATCTACGGGGAGATTTCCATCCAGTTAATGGGAAACAACTCACATTATTTGTGATTTTTAAAGGACAAAGACTCAATCTTTGAGGGTTGCTCCTCCACTTGGAAACCCCTTGAGATGCTAACCCCCGATGTATCAAGGTAACTTTTCATTAATGGAAACTTGTCACAGATGGTGATGATTTGTGCACCATTTGACAACCTCTCTTACAAGAAAAAAAATTGACAGTGCAATTTGTGGGAATCATAGCTAAGCGGCTTATCTTTAAAAAAAATCTTACAGATCTGTGACCTTGCACAGAGGAATGACTACACATTCTAAAGGTGAAATTTGGCAGGTGACTAAAGGATTTAAAAAAAAAAAAAAAAAGAATAAGAAAGGAGGGGGAGGGGAATAGCAAAAGAGAAGAGAAGGGGAAAAGGAAGAAGATTCAGAAGTGCCATGGAAAAATGAGGAAAAGAAACTAGAAAATACAAGCATAAACCCAAACTTTTGTTATGTGCCAACTGGGTTCCTTTCATGAGTGCTAGGATTAAAGACATGTAGACATGTCGGTCTGTTGGTCTCACAGGCTGTGTGGCCTGGCCTTCCAGCTGCGATCTCCAGGATACTAAACTCTCACCTTATGAGGGATTCTTTCCAGTGATGGGAGCGTAGTTGGGGGATGCTGTCTAGCCCGTTCTCGTTGTCCTGGTAACAGTTCATGGAAAGATTATAGAACATGGGATGTGGTTGCACTAGAAGGCAGGCACATTTTACATCAGAAAAATGAAGTGGCATCATCTGAAATCCCGTTATTTAACCAGTATGGTATCTCATACACATTTTTAGAAGTTCCATTGTTAGCCAGGATCACCAAATTCTACAATCACTGCTGGCAAAGAGAACTGGATATTTTCTCAGAGAAACTTGGTAGGCATGCTATTGGTACTGGCTCTTTCTGAGTCAATGGCCACTTTTTCACTTTGCGGATCTGGGTAGGTATAGAGACTTCTACATTCTCTGTGACTTACTTTTCTGGGCAGTTCTTTGGTAGATGTTTCCTTTTGTTGGTCAGAATCATATGGCAATGCTTTAAGCTATTGGCTTTTTTCCTCCTGTCAATCATCTCTCTGTTCATCCGTCCTTTCTCCTTTTGTATTTATTTCCTTTAACAAAGGCCTCTGTTTCTGCTACTTTAAGCTTTCTCAGATCTGACCCTTCCCTGTTTTATCTACTGATGCAACAAAGATGTGTGTGTCTCTTCACCTCCGGCATAAAACATCTCAGTCTAGTTCAAATTTCCTTGAGGAAGCAAGGGTTCTTATTTAGCACCAAAGAAAAACACAATCCCACACACTAGTATTATTCCCTTTTCTCTGAGCCCATAAGATACAAAAAGATATTTAATCCTATACTTAACTTCACCTAAGCCTTAAGAAAGAATGAGAGAATTAAAGGTTCCAGAACCATTGCAGGTGAAGGCTGTGGCTGGTGCTCATCTGTCTTGTGAAGGGCATTTGGTCTTTGACAGTTGGGAACTTTGTTGGATAACACTCCAGAGCAAACGTTAGGAATCACTCCTGCATCTGCTGATCCCAAAGCCTGCAGGTGCTTTTTGCTAACTTCCTGTGCTCTGTCTGGATGTCTAGTCTTTGCAGATATCACATCATATTCAAATGTGTACCCCTAAGGAGAAGTGAAGACAATTCCTTTTTAGTAGATGAGAAATCAATTGGAAACTTGAGTGTGTTTTTTAGTCGAGGGGGGGCCTTTGTTGTCTCTCACTGTGAAATGCACCAGGGAAAAGGTGAGAAATATAGTAGTAAGAGCACTGGCTTTAGAAGTGTCTGAGAGCGTGAAGGTTAAATGTGGTGAGTGTATGTGGAAGAGACTGCAGTAGTAGGACTGTTTCTTACTTTATCTGAGGATCATTTTCTGTAGATGACAATGGAGATCACCAAGCCAAGCATCACCTAAGCCAATTGTCATCTCTCTGATTTTCTGAGACGGCACCACAAACAGCACCAACATGAGCAATTATTTGAATACAGGCAGAAAAGTCTTGAGCAAGTGTATAGCTCGTGAAAGTTTCAATATTGATAAATGTAGTCACTTCATTGCCTCATTTATTCACTATGTTTATGTTCCACAGTGTGGGCAGAGTAGTAGTTTTTGTATACAAGGAATGTGCATTTTTTTAATAACAGAGTGGTGTGAGAATTGCTAGTTCTAAAACAAGATGGCAAGGACTGTTTTACAAGTGAAAAGATGAAGTTATAGAATACATAAACGCAATTTTAAATGGCTACAAGAGCGGGGATTTTACAAAGACATGACATTGTAGATGAGGTGTGAAAGGCAAAGCATTTTCATGATGGATGCAACACCTTTCTGGAAATCAGTGCCATACTTAAAGAGTCAGAGACAAACAAAACATGGTCTGTTTAGAGAGGGGTGAAAGGGTGTGTCTAGAGTTCAGATGGAATACAGATTTAAAAAAAAAAAAACTAACACTGACTCTTCATAGCCTCCTGAAAATTTTAATTATCACTTCTAGAAAATAAGGAAAAGAGTATTCTCAGTAAACAGTGCCCTTTTGACGTAAGCATTTCAAAAAGATAATATTTGAAAATGTAGAACAAGAAATATCAGGAGGAGTGCAATGTAATCAGCTCATTGTATTATGTGCTATTACTTATTATTGTTGCGAAACCATTGGATTTCAGCTTGCAGTGGTTTCTATAGGCCCTGAGAAGCTCCCAGGGCCAAGGCACAGTGCTTGCGGTGCCTGCGAAGCAGATGTCGGGCTCTGTCGTCCTGTCCTGCCTCATGTTATTTGCAGTCTAGAGTAACTCCTTTCCCTGGAAGATTTTTTTTCTTCCCTATTCTTCTTTACCAAAGGTTATCAGTCACATCTCATTCTTTTTCTTCCCTCACACCCTATAGAAATGTTAGTGGCTGAGCTATGTATGTCCTTCCATATCGATATGTGGAAATCCTAGCTCCCAGCATCTCAGAAAGTGACTGGCTTTTGAGACAGGCTTTAACTAGAGGTAACTAAGGTTGAACAAGGCCATGATGTTGTCCGTTATCCAATACACCTGGTGTCTTTCTGAGAAGAGGAAGTGAAACAAGATGCATGTGGAGAGAGAGAGAGAGAGAGAGAGAGAGAGAGAGAGAGAGAGAGAGAGACCTTGGAAGGCACAGAAATAGGATGGTCATCTTCCAGACAAGGAAGGAGGTGCCTAGAAGAATATAACCAGACTTCTTGGTCTTGACACTCATCCTGGAGAATTTGAAGAAGCACATTATTGTTGTTTGTGTCACTCAGTCTGAGGTACCAGCGAGAGGGACACAGCAAAAAATTATGGATGAGTAGGAAAGAAAAAGTCAAGAGCACTTATGTTAATGATTCTGATGCATTTGAGGCATACATATGTGTTGGCGAGAGCTGGCTGAGTACATGCTCTTGAACTTGATGACAGGATCCACTTATACCACGGGTTAAGATGGTGCTTCTGAGGGGGAGGTGCATGAGAGGAAGAGTGGAGAGAAATGAAATGAAGGAAAGGAGCTCTCCAGTACTCTTAGAAGAGAGGGAAAGGGGGAGAATACACTGACCGTTACTTCAAGTCAAACATGTTTTCATTTTTGCATAAGATGTGTGACTGGGCCAGAAAGGGCAGGTTTTTATAATCCTTTCAGGTTTTTATAATCAACAGAAACATTCCCATTTCACTTAAAATGCAATAAAAATTAATAGTTAGGTGACAGGAAATACTAGAGGTGAAAGCATATTTCATAACACAAATAAAAACTTTACCTGTTCCTATCATCCGATGTGCTTGTGTATTCTCAATAACACTGCCTTTTTCTAGTGAGGGAGCAAGAAAAATGAAGCAGGAAAACAAAGAAAAAAAGCAAAAGAACACACACTATATTGCTTTTGCCTATGTTCTAGCTTCCTTCCTGTTGCTTCTGATAAAACGCTCCTACCACCAAATGTAGCTCAGAGAAGGAAAGGGTTTATTTGGCTTACATGTCTAGGTCATATTCCACCATGGAGGGACGTCATGGTAGAACTCAAGCAAGAACTCGAAGCAGAAGCCCTAGGGGGAATGCAGCTGGCTGTCTTGCTCACAGACCTAAGCTTAGATAGCTTTCTTATACAATCAAAGCACTACCTGCTTAGGAATGGTGCCACCCACAGTGGGCTGGACTCTTCAATTAACAATCAAGACAACTCCGCCCCCTCCCATTCCCATTGCCCAGTGTGATGTAGGCAATCCCTCAATTGAGGCTCCCTTCTAAGATGACTCTAGCCCTCACTGACAATGAAAGCTAACTAGCATCACCTGGTTCCAATGACCTCAACAGTTTCAGAACCTCTCTAAGTTGTAGGGCTTATTCCATATCCCATTTGCTTGCAAAGTGGCGTGGCCCTCAGTTTTCAAGGTGATGGGTCTAGACCCTCAGAGTGCTCTGTGACCCTGAGTTTGAGATGAATGTTTACTACCTATTTGGCTCTGTCCACTGAGCATGAGCTGGATGCCAACACAAGGGACGAATACTAGTATTCCGTGGAAAGTAGGACCTTGTGGTACCTGTGCTACTTCCAGTCTGAGCAGATGCTTTGAGCACATCCTTGATTTGGAGCATGTAGGAAGTGTGGACTCTTGTTTTAAAATACAAATGGCTGAAGAAACGTCCCTAATTCAGGTGACTAATACACCATGCATGTTATCATGCTAGCCTCGTGCTAAATAGAAACCTACAGGTGCCTGCGTCACTTTTTTCCTGCCTCTACAGTCCCGCGTACTGGCTGTTAGGGCATTCCGCTGCTCCTGCCAGGTGTGCTGGTGGGCGAGTACTACTCAAGGAAGTATATATGATAATTCGCTGAGCAATGTGCCTACCATCTGTAATTCCAGCACGTGTAAGGCTCAGGCAAAAGGGTCATCCTGAGTTAAGTCCAACCTGGGCTACATAGTGAGTTCTAGGGTAGCATGGACTACAGAGTAAGACCCTGTCTGAAACAGACAAAACCAAAAACATGGATCTGGAAGTACTTTCATCTTTCAAACACTCTTACTTTAATTTGAGGAAAGCATTTTCACCCGAGCAAAGCTTTCTACTCCCTTTCTTGGTGCCTTCATTTATTCTCTCCTGTTCCATCTTGAATATATATTCTCTTTCAAGATGTCAAATGTTGCAGAGTGCATTTAGCCTGGTATCTGGAGTCATTACTGCTCATCTGGTTAGTGTAGATTAGTCAGAATGTGTGTTCATTTTCTTTCCAGGCCATTTCCCATCACACAGCTTATTGCACTATATGTTCGGACTGAGCCACTGCAGCAGGAGAGACATGGGCCTTCCTCTCCATTTGCACTAGCCTCGGGAAAGAGCTTGAGTTCTGTGGCTTCGGCTTCTTTTAGGGTCACTGATGAGGCCTGTGCTCATTTCTATCTTAGAAACCAGTTATTTTTCAAGAATAACAAACTGCCGGCAGAGAGTGTTAACTGTGGGCAAGTAAGTGGGGGAGAACATTTTGGAAAGGGGTAAGCCTTTGCCGGAACGAAGCTTCATGTAGGGGTAATTTTTGTGACCCTTTTGATCCAGAGTTGTGTATAGGCACATAGGTATTGTACTAGCTCATCATGACTACTGGAGGCCAATTACTTATTTTCTTCCAAGGAGGCTGAGCTGCTGGCATACTCTTCTGGTGCATCTGTCTCTCATACATATAGGCTGAGCTGCCCGTTGGTAATCTCCACTGGATACTGAAAGCATGTCTAAGAGTTACTCATAATTTATTTCTGAGTTTGGAAACCTGGACAGTTTGTGGCAAAACACTCAGGGAAGGAAACAAGCACTTACTGAGCTTCCATACATCAGGCTCTGTGCAAATGGATGCTTTTCTCTTGCATGAATTGCCGACCCTCACCACAATGAGCTGCTGTTGTGTTTTATGTAGAGCAAACTGGTGCTATCATATGGCACACTTAACATTATTATCATTTTTGATGATGAAAACATGAAAGCATACTGAACCTTTTTTTCTTATTATTATCTATTTCCCTGAGGACTATCCCATCCAAGATTTCCACTTCAGCACATAAGGAAGTGGGTCTCAAACATCTAGAAGAGTTTAAAATAAAGTTGAAATGCATCCCCAACCTAAGTTTCTGAACTAACAGGTATTTGCTTAAACAAAATTTCTGAGTTTCCAGGAAATAACCATTGATGCTGTTATTGACCATGGTACCTTTGGAGCTACTGAGGGACAGGGGTACAGTCTCCAAGAATAAACATTTGGGAACCTTCCTTTCCTCTTCAAAGTCTAAAACAACATCCAAAAACTAGCCAGGTTTCCTTTCAAAAGATTTTTCAAGCCTGATATTATGTTCATTTATGCTTGATTTCTACCTTCTTTTCTGGAATGACTTAGAAAGTTATCACTTGAAAATTTTAAAGATCTAAAAATATCTGATCACTTAAATAATCATAATTCCCAAATAAGCACCTCACAGGACACATTATCATGAAAGCCTGAAGTTTAAAGCATCAGAACTGGGGGATAAAGGAGCAGATAAAGTATGGTGCATGGCTCACGGATTGGCTAATCCAATGGAGATGCGCACATCCAGTTTGAGGCTGTGTTATACGTTCTCCCTTAAGACCTTCACACCTTTGTGAGATTCTAGGAGCTGAAAAAAATCATCGACAAAAACCAACCTCAAACCATTATTTCTAATTTATAGATAAGGAAATATATCCAGATTAGCACAATGGTTCTGTTCTTGGCTGATTGGCAGAAGAGCCAGGGTCTATCAAAGGCTAAGAAGAGGTGACACATTGTACATTTCAAGTGAGGACTGTTGGGAATCTCACTCCTTTACTTTCTTTCTTTCATCCATATAGCTAAAAAGAAGGCATTTAAAGCAAGTATAAAGCTTAACTTTGGTTAAACATTTATAAATTCTTTGTGCGAACAATCCACATAGCCAGAGTAATAACCAGCCCTGGTGATTGTTGGCTATTGCACTTTTTGTACACTCAAGACAACACAGTTTTAATTCACAGACTAAACAACATCTTTTCTCTTTCAGAATCAACACACTTAGGAATTTGAGGTGTCTTTTCTGACTTTTTCATGTCCTTGCATTTATCTCTTCTCTGCTTTATTATCTCTTCTATTTCCTTTATTCCTGCATTTATCTCATTAACTTTCTTTTTAACCTAATTCCTGATTCCTTTCTCTCTGTTTTTAAAAATATGTTATTAATTAATTCATATTACATCTCAATTGTTAGCCCATACCTTGTATCCTCCCATTCCTCCCTCCCTCCCGCTTCCCCCCTACTGCCCTCCCCTATGTCTGTGACTGAGGGAGACCTCCTCCCCCTGTATATGCTCATAAGGTATCAAGTCTCTTCTTGGTAACTTGCTATCCTTCCTCTGAGTGCCACCATGTCTCCCCATCCAGGGGACGTGGTCAAAAATGGGGCACAGAGTTTGCATGAAAGTCAGACCCCACTTTCCACTCAACGGTGGAGAATGTCCTCTGTTTTTTTAACTTTATCAATGGATATGAAATATGTCTTAGCTTATCAGGACTTTCCTGGAAGCTTTACTGGGCTTTGCCTTGAATGGGAAGTGATAGCAACTGTTTTTGATAAACCAAAAGAACTCCCAGGAAATACCGGAGATGTTGCTACTTTTTTAGAATTGACAAAGAACAGAAGAGCTAGAGAAATTTCTTAGTAGGCAATTATGCTTTAAGAAAAATAAATTAAAGTGATTATAAAGGCCATTCTTCATTTCTAGGAAGAACCAACTTTTAAATAATTGGAGATGCAGCACTGCTCAGAAAAACTGAGCTAGTGGCCATAGACTTTAAGGTATACAGCAGCCTTCTCTTATGGTGCCTGGACAAGTGGCCTCTCTTCTATGAACAGTGGCTTCTTCGCCTATCAAAGGGTAGCATTAATAGTTCCATGCAGAGTTATTGTAGGGTGAAATAAAATGCGAACCTCAAATGTCCTTGCTTACTATTGTTCCCCAACTTACTACATCCACAGCAGCCCATTTAAACAGGATAGGGGATTTGAATGCCACAGAGCTTGTAATCTATGAAAAGAGACAGATTTAAAAAGTAATCATACATAAAACAAACTAATGAAGACACTGATGGAAAACATACTAGACAATGCAATATGGTCGAGGAAGCTCATTGTGCTATGAAAATAGAGAATAGAGTACTTAACCTAACCTGCAATTATAGGTGGTCAAGTATGGTGTTCCCATTCAAGCTGAAGTCTCAACGTGTGCTGAAATTGGCTGGATAATAGATGGAGGAGGGAGAATTCCACACAGAGGAAGTAGTGTGCACAAAGCTTCAGAGAAGCAGGAAAGAACGTGGCACATCTGACAACCTCATGAAAGTCCAGGAACACCAGAGGTTAACATGCCAAGGGAAGAGGAACCTGAGATAAAGCGACAAAGCTGAGGGGGCAGAACTGCTCAGTGTTTTTGGGCACCACAGTAAAGTTCATGTCTTTGTCTTCAAAGCACCTCAAAGGCTTTGAAAGGGCTTAAGTCAGGAAGTGGTTTTTCTTTTGAATCTGCTGGGTTAGAGCAGACTGGGGAAATGCAAGAACAGAAGAAGTAAGATGTCTTCTAGGGGCCCTCTAGAGGTGCCCAGATTTGAGAGATTGTTAAATGCAAGGTTTTTTTCCCCTAAGCCTGCCCTAGCTGCTGAATAATGACATAGAGACCTTTATATTTATTAGAAGCTTCAGGCACTACAGCTGGGCAGACACTCAGCTATTCTAATGCTGGACTGGCCTAGTTCCCACCATGTGGCCTGTTACTGGCCATCTTAGTCTCCCTCTGGCACCTGCTTCTTCATCCATTGTTCCAATGGTGACTTTCCCGATGGTCCCCACTTGAAACCATCTCTCTGGGCTCAGAGGTCCTGCCTTATCCTCTCCTGCGCAGCTATTGGCTGTTCAACTCTTTATTTAACCAATCAGAAAGTGATGGAGAATAATCCTTACAACATACCTAGATGGGAGATGCTTCATAATAATGAAAATTCCAAAGTCCGGACTGCAACCAGATCTCTGAGTACAGAAATCAGCATTTAAATAATACAGTGCCCCAAAACATCACTCTGACAGGAGTTTGTGCCTTGTGTTATGGTGGTGGGAAGTGGTAAAAACACTGCTGTAAGGTCAACAACAGACAGAACTGTAGGCTTTTATGAATCATTGACTAGGTATAAGATGCAAAGATGGGGATGAGCTGTGTGATTTCTAAGATTCTGTCCAGAGTATGAGTATGGTCCTGCCATTTTCCTCAGGAGAACCAGATTTGAAAGGAAAGCTTATTTGTTCTGGTTTGGATATGTTATACCAAGTATTAGATAAGACAGCTTGGCAGACAATTTAGTGCAAAGATACATACTTGGCAAAGAGGATGAACTTTGATATTGTTAGAGGGCATTTAAGATCACGGGAATAAATGAGATACCTAGGATGGCAAATGCACACCAAAATATGTACACTAGACTGATAGGTACCTAGTTGTCCTGGTTATCTTTGGTGGTCTACTTGACACAGCCTAGAGTCATCTGAAAGGAAGCCTCAATTGAGGAATCACCTAAGAAGTCAGGCTGGCCCATGGGCATATCTGTAGAGGACTGTCTAGTTTGTCAATTGATTTCTGAGGGTGCTGGCCACCATGGGCAGTGCCATTGCTATTCCTAAGCAGATGTCGCAGGACTTCATAAAAAAAAAAAACTAGCTGATTATCAGCTGTCCAGTGGACCAGGTACAACCAGCATCCTCTGTGGCTCCTGATGTACATCTCTGGCTGTGATGTGAATTCTCTAATATGAAGTAGTGCTGTATGGAATAGCAAGCAGGCCTGTGTTTCCTGGCCTGAATTCCATCAATGATGGACCATGGCCTAGGATTGTAAGCCATATTCACTCGTTCTTCCTTTAAGTGGATTTTCATCAGAGTATTTGTTCATCATGATTAGGGGTAAAGAAGAGATTCTATAAAGGACAGTATGCAAGAAAAAAATGTATCTTTGTTGACAAAAACTTTAAAGCTATAGCTCCCAAGTTTACCCAGAAACCCTTGAGCAGTGTGTTCTTTTCTTTTCATCATGGCAAAACACTTGTGGCAATCAACTTATAAGAAAGGATTTCTCTTGGCTCATGGCTTTGAATTTTATTGATGGTTATGTAGTCCATGTAGAACACCACAGCGAGGAACACGGTAGAGGATGTTGCTCATCTCATGCTAAGTAGGAAGCAATGAGAAAGAGAGGAAGGGGCCAACGTCCCCATGTCACCTTCCATGTCATACTGCCAGAGGTCTAACTTCCTCTCTTACCTAAGCCTGCTTCTGGATGTTTCCCTTACCTCCCAATAGGACCACAGGCTAGGGACAAAGCCTTTGGCATGCGGCCTCTGAGGTATAATTATAATTCAAAGAAAAACAAGTACATTTCCAAGTCAGGACACATTGTAGGACACAGATCTTCGGCAGTGTTGGTTTTCATATAACATTGAGTCAGGGCAACACAGTCCATTCCTGCTCTTCTTCCCTGACATTCTCTCACCCATGTCCCACAAATACCTGCATAGCTTTACAATAAATTTCCCACACCGAATTTTAAAAGGAATGTAGAGAAACGGTTAGAATATAGCCAATAATTAGTATTAGACACAGCTAGCAAATATAGCTAGTAATTCATATTTATACCGGGAAACTATATTCTAATAAACTGAAATTGAAGAAAATATTGATTAGACAATTATGCAGGTTCCGATACCCATGCAAAGAATTTGCAGATTGAGTAGCAAATTGTATTCTGATAGTTCGTGAATGTTTAGTTACGGTCATTTTTTTTTTGTTTTTTGTTTTTTGGGTTTCTTTTTTTTCCATATTGTCATCCTGCCTGTGCCAAGAGGTAATTAAGGACACACAGCAAGTGGAACAACTTACCCAGCTCCTCACCTACTTGTTCATCTAGCCGAGGCAAGAGAATGCAGTATTAACAAAGTGGATGTTGGAACTAATCTGTCTGGGCTTAGCTCCAAGCTCTGCCTCTCTGTGGGGGACCTCTGCTGAGAAAGTTTATTTCAGCTCTCATCCCTGTCTTTCTCATTGGATAAAAAAAGTACATGCAACATCAACACTTATCCCACAGAATTTTGTAAGCATCAGATAGCTTAATACATCTCAAGCACATACGACTTAGGCTGGCATGAGCTAAGTGTTTTATATAATGTTAGTATGTAAGGTGATCAAGACATGGGCTCTGTGGTTTGGCCTTCAGGAAATTGATCATCTAGATATGGGCAACCAGTTGATTGAAGGACAGTGGGATAAGTCTGATGGACACACAGGAGGGCAAGTGAAAGGTTTCTAGCCATGTCTGATTTTAGACCTGAACCATTAGGGTATTGCACTATGGGAAAATCTACGTGCCCGTACAGTTTTTGGCGTTAACTGGTATGCTTTGAGTCTGACACATTCACCACAGGTTCAGACTTTGCATAATTTATCCATAGCTAGCTGCCCTGTTTGGACGTTGCTACAGAACCTTTAAGACACAAAGGTCTAGCTGGCAGGTGTCACCAGGATTGAGCCTGTCTCTGGATCCTCCCTCCCTCCCTTTTCAGAATCTCCTGTGATAAGAACACCCACTACCATACATGCTTGTTGACATGGATTGGCCTTCTCTTTCATGCCTTTGCTGCCACAACGGGCTGAAGTCCTCTGAAACTGTGAGCCAAGATAAATTTGTCCTGCCTGAGGTTGTTCCTGTTAAGTATTATGATCACAGTGAAACAAACGTAACAACTAATTTATATGCAACAAGAATATACTTGCAATGAGTTTACGATTGCCATTGTTATTATGAGTTGAACTAGTGAATTTTTGAAATCAATGCTTAGGAGCATTTCTTTGAGCCATTTATTAGGGGGTCAGTCCCATAAAAATAAGCTATTTTCAGTCTTGAAGACTGTAAGATTTATTTATTTATTTATTTATTTATTTATTTATTACGTGCACAATGCTGTATCGGCATGTACACCAGCACACCAGAAGAGGGAGTTAAATCACATTATAGATGGTTGTGAGCCACTATGTGGTTGCTGGGAATTTCACTCAGGACCTCTGGAAGAACAGCTAGTGTTGCTCTGATCCACTGAGCCATCTCTCCAGCTCCCAATCTTGAAGACTATAGGTCATTGGGTTTGGTTTTTTAAAAACATGAATACATGGGAAAAATGATGCTTAGATGAAATAAAGGACTTGCCTAAGCTCACACAACTGGAGCTGTAAAAAATTTCAATATGATGCCAGTCTCTGAATCATATGTGCCTATCAGTCTTTTCATAATAAATTACGTATCTTTGGAAGCAGGTGCAGCCACTTGTGGATGCAGACTGCACCTGCCTGGAAAAACTGTTTGAGAGTTACATGCCTTGGCATGAGAAACTGCAAAGCACTAAGATCATACAGGTAAAGAAGAATAAACAGGTGTCTCTGAATATGGCTTCTCTGCTTGCAAACTGTGACAGCACATCACTCCTGTTAGCATAATTTAGAATTTAGAATAGTTTAGAAACTCTGTATTCAGAGTTTCTCTTGGCTAGAATGCCAAGGCCACTCACAGGGACATAAAGGAGGTAGATTGGGAAATGTTTGCCCTAGGGAACAGGCGACTGAAGTCATCCTAGGGTTTGGAGCCAAGGACAACAGTCCAGAGGGGAAAAAGCAAGCTGAGATAGCAGGCAGTTGGGACAGGTTAAGGTTAGTCATAGCCAGCTAGGCCTTGGAAAGCTGGAAGTCTACGACAATGGGGAGTCAGTTCAAGGGTACCCGAGGTCGATGAGTTAGTCAAGATATGGCCACAGGGAGCAGGGGAGTCAGAAGTGGGTGAGGGCTCACAGGTAGCACAGGGGACAGATGTGTATCAGAGAAATGTGATCCCTGAGTATGCTTCCTGTTCCGGCTTCTGAGGTTTCCCTCCACGAGGGCTTGGCAGGAGAGCTGCAGCAGAGCCGCAGGGCTGCTGAAGACCCCACAGGTGAGAACCAGCAATGTGCTCACTCGGCCGGCCGCAGTGAGGCAGGCTGGTGGGACCAGAAGGCTAACATTGTGCCCAGTAAGTCAACTCAGGAGGATCTTAGAGTCGATGACAAAGCCCCCACAGCTACAGCACAGCCTGAGAAATGTGGATTCACTGATAGAATATTTGTCCAAAACTTCATGTCTGCATCATAAGAACAACCTGGAAAAAGAGCTTATTTTCCTTAACTCATAGACTCATAGAATAGCAAATAGCTTTCAATTTTGAGAGATGGAAAAAGAAGTGAAACAAAGATCTTTTCAGTGGCTGAGACACTGTTTCTGTAAAGAGAGAAAGGAGGCTCATGGTACTGGTAAGATTCAGGGAGCCCGGAAGCATACAAGACTGGGTAGCTCAGAAAGACCCAAGACTCACATGGTTGTCTCACAAGACCTCAGGCTCTATATGCAGTGCTGCCGTGGAAGAGAAGATGGGTCTCTCTGTCTCTGTTTTTGTGTCTGTCTCTGTCTCTGTGTCTGTGTCTCTCTGTCTCTCT
>OU015756.1:63882704-63934411 GCA_907169655.1 Acomys percivali
ATGCAGAAATAGCAATAATAGTTACAAGTATCTGTCTAGTACACATATGCTTCAGATTTTTTTCTAAAAAAAAACCCTCTTAATTATATTATTCTGTTTAAAAAATCCATACAATTTATTTATATAATTTCATTTACAACTTTACAAAAGTCAGTTTATTTGTTTTAGTTTTTTAAACTCAGGAAGTTCTGTCACAGTGGTATGGCTGCTATCTAGAAAGAACAGATAACCCATCTCATGCTGGCAGAAGATCAGTGTCACCCCGGGAAGTGAAACCTTTAGTTTTGGGTCATCAGGCAGGTTGACAGCAGAGGCAGGCTCCTGCCTCTGGGTTTTCCAGTCCTGCTCTCTGACAGTGCAAACTAGTGCGGCACAGTCCCTGAGCTCCGAGCGAGGGCTACATCGTCCTCCGAGGTAGACTTGTCCTCATTTGTCCCCAGTTCAACCTGTCCCTGTTTCTCCCTTTCAGGATGAAGAGTGGGAGTTAAGAATTGGAAAGTGCACCAGTTTCCTAAGGCTCAATGGAGGCTTGGGGGATGTTTCTGTTTAAATCTCACTAATGTATTCCAAATAGAGAGCCTTAGGCCTTCTGACCCACATCCCCCACCCCATGCCTGCTTTAGTTTACTGCCACATCTTTGCTTGGCTTCTCTTTTGTTTTCCATTTATGATACCCATATTCAAAAAGAAAGGGCCTAGGGAAGTCCTATGGTGAGTATGGAAGGGCTTTAAAAGTCATGAGATGTGTTACTTGAAACAGACCAGAAAGCATGTGGTCCTAACATGGGTGAGATTCGCAATAACCAGAAGAATGAACCCTGAGAGGGAAAAGAGCATCAGAGATGGGGTAGGGGGTGGGGGGTGGGGGGTGGGGGAGCCAGATGCCTCCAAGGGGCTGCCACACAAGTCGCTTGCGCCTGAAGGATGGAAGGGGAGGATTTCTCAGGATTGACCTTCAGGAGAGATCAATGATTTGTCTTCAGGGACCAAGAAATACACTGAAGAAACAAAGGTCAAGGTCGCTCCCCAGAGACAAGCTAATAAAAGAAAAGAAAAGAAAAGAAAAAAAAAAGCCACAGATCCTCCTTCACTGTAATATTTCCCAGAAGTTCTGTCTCTTCTCCTTCTTTTGTGTTTTTGTTTGTTTGTTTGCTGTGTGTTTCCAAGCTAATCCATAAGGGCTTACTGTCATTACATATCTCCATTTCTGATGATGATCTGGGCTAAAGGAAAGGATGCACTGGGACTCGTTCCCATCCTAACACATTTTCTGTGCAATACGTGAACACATTTCTTTTTTTTCTTGTTGTGTTACCTATGAGTATGTAATAGCATTTTCTGTTGCCTGTCTGCAAGCTGCTGTGTTAAGAAAATGGGTAGAGGCTAGGAATTGATGCTGACTTTTAAAACTATGTGTGCTAATTACTTTTCTCATTGTTTGACTAAATAAATGACAAGGAACATGCTGTGGGGTGGGGGGGATAAAGATTTCTTTTGTTTCACAGGTTCAAGGTAGTGAAGACACAGTGGTGGGAACTTGGAGCTCAGGTCCCTCTTAGTGAAGAGTACAGCTAGAGACAGAGCTGCATTTTCCAAGCTTAACCCTATAGTCCTGTATCTATCAGCTGGGTCCCATGTGAAAATGGTTCCACAGTGATCTAAACCAGAACCACCTGCTGGGGGGCAAATGTGCAAATAACATGAGCCTGTGCAGGACAGTTCCCATTAACCCCACGATGCTGTGGTAATCATAATGTGACCTCTCCCCAAAGCTAGACTGTTAGGAGGGCACAGGGTAGGGAAGGGCTGGATCTGGAGATAATGGATGTCTACTAGGATATTACCAAAGGAAGAGGAAGTAGTAGCTTCATCTAACAATGGTGAAAGGTGCAGGCAGGAGGTGACAGAGGCCAGGGCTACCTTCACATACATACCTAGGTTTAATCTTCACAGCGGAGCTAATATACAGTACAGTGTTCTCCATTCTGTTGATATGAAAACTAAACCCAAAGATTTAAATGATTTGTCCAGAGCAAAACAGTACTAAAAAATTCAGGTATTCTGAGTTTGTCTAGAAGCTTCTGGGATATCATTTAGCAGCATCAGTTTTGTATACGCTCCTCCTGGTTCATGGCCAGTATAGATGATGTGATTTTTTTGTCCTATAACATTTATGTCTTAGTTAGGATTTTCATTGCTGTGATGGGACACAATGTCCATAGCAACTCATAGTAGGGAAGATGTTTCATTGGGGCTGGCTTACAGTTTTAGAGCTTTAGTCCATTTGTTGTCATGGCGAGAAGCATGGTGGCTCGCAGGCAGATGTGGTGCTGGAGAAGGAGCAGAGAGTTCTACACCTAGATCAGCAGAGAGAGTGATCCTGGGCCTGTCTTGAGCTTCTGAAACCTCAAAGCCCACCCTCAGTGACGTGTTTTCTCAAACAAGGCCACATCTACTTCAACAAGGCCAAACCTACTCCAACAAGGCCACACCTCCAATAATGCCACTTCCTATGTGCCTATGGGTGCCATTTTCATTCAAACCACCATAATTTATCATAGCTCTAAGAAGATTTCAAAATAAAATAAAATAAAATAAAATAAAATAAAAGGCAGAAGAAATAAGTGTAGAGTCCTTTACATACATTAGCCTTATATCTGAAGATAGTAAAGGAAAGCACAGGGTTTCTCATCCACGTAGGTCAAAATATAGACAGGTTAAAGTTTGTAAGAAATGAGTTGTAAGAAAGTAGTAGCAAAAGGTTGGGTGAGGTGGGGGGCAATGTGGAAATTTGAGAATTGTGGTTTTAGAATTGGATTATTTGTGACTTTCGGAGGAGACATGAGCAAACATCTACTCATCCCAGATATGTCACCAACTGTAGAGTCTTCCCAAGTATAGCTTGAGGGGTGTCAGGAATGTGAAGGAGAGATAAACATGTCTTTTGTTTAGATCACAAGTGGAGGATGAGAAAAGACTTGTGAGAGAGCAGGTGATGTTTATCCCCTTAGAAATCGAACCACACCATGTGAGGGAGATTGGTAATTAACCAGCTGAAAAAACAACCTTGAACAAATTCTGAGAGGAGGCATAAAAATGAACCAAAAACAAGAGGTCGGGGGGCCTTTGGAGACTTGGGATAGTTTTGGCTGTTCATCGCTCCACTTCGAGATGGTCCTAGAGAGAGCTGCTCAAGGGAACGCTTTGGGGTTCTGGTTGCTCCAGGTTCCAGCAGAAGAAATATTGCTGACTACGTGAGGAGAATTGTTCCTCGGAACTGATATCCTTACGATTTCAATATTGTATTCTTTAATCTTCTTTTCCTATTGTGTAGGTTAGTCAGGTTATAGGTGAGGTACTCTCGGTTAATAATTCGTAATAAAATATATTTGTTAAAAAAATTGAGCCTACAGGAATGCATTATGTAAAAATCATAGAAGAATATTTTGGTGTCTTTCCACAATCTCAGAATTTATGGAATAACAATAAATCCATATGGTACAGCAGATCATTGACAGCAATATACCTGGAAGTTCCTCTGACCCTGAAAACCCTGGCTGAGACAATCATAGGTTCTTTTATTCCAATATTAACTCTCAGCTTGCACACCAGATATAACACAGTAAATATATCTATATATGTTATAGAGTAGCTGTAATTAGGATAATTAAAGAGATGCCAGAGGCCTGAGGGCCAGGAAAGGTAATGGTGTCTCTGTCAGCAGTAAGTAACCCATTAGGCCTTGCACTCCAGTGTCTGAGCTGAGCTTCAGGAGGGAGGTGATGTGAAGGCAGGGCCCTACTTGTATGGGAAGTTGGATGGCAGGTACAGATGGACAAAGATGAGGGCAGGCGGAAGGCAATTCAAGTAGACTGCGCCAAAAACAGGGCCAAGGCAAAATGAAGCCCCAGAAACAGAGATCTGTGCCTGTAGGCCCTTCTTCACACAGATCGGGTAGAAAGATGGCAGGTCATTGACCATTGATGGTTGGTGTCAACCTTTCTTTGTAGGGTCCGTGTGAGGGAGTGAAGGCTTTTCTTCTGTCTGTTGTGTCAGAGAAGTCCAAAGGTCGGGTTTGCCTGATATAATTATAATATACCTGTATCCTCCTGCAGTTTTAGTTCACCCTGATACATTTACAGAGAGCTACCCTTTCTCTTCCCAAGAACAAATCCTTCGCATGTTGTAGAATTAGATACTAGACTCTAGAAGCCTGCTCTACCCCAAATGGTTCCCAAATAGTCAAGACAGATACCTTTTAATATTATAAAAGCTTTAAGGCACAGTGACAGATATCAATCCTCTAAGCTATTTTGCTGTTTCCCAGCTACACGCCCCGAGTTACTTGCCATAATAGCTCCTCTCTGGTTTGCTCCTGCTCCATCAGTCTGCCTTCATGGCCACATGCTCATGGTCCTTACTGCCCCATGGCGACTTCCTTCTCTCCAGCTTCCTTTCCTCCTCCTCTGTCTTCTGCTTCCTCCCTCTGGTCCCTCCTCTCGGCCTCTTGGTCCCTCTGAGGCCCCCAAGCCCGGGAATCTAAGCTCTGCCTACCTCTCTTCTGCCCAGTCACAGGTGTCAGCATCTTTATCAACTAATTAACTTTGAATTAGGTAGAGCAAAGTTTACACAACAAAGACAGGTGTGCATGAGAATGTGTTCATCTGGATGGCAGCCAGATCTTGGGGGCAGAATGCATATCTCCAGCCTATGTGTATGCTAGTTGCATTGTTCATGTAGCCATTCTGAAAATGGACTCAGAAGCTACTTGTACAGTGGATGGAGTCTCTCAGGGCAAGGTGATCTCAAACAACAACAATGGCAACTCAGTTTTACACAATATGGGGCAGTAGAGGGTAGCCTGATGTCAAGACTTTGGAAATATGGAGAAGAGGTTGCTTACAGGTGCATGGCCTGTCTTTGTAACATCAGAGAGGGACCTCTAGAGGCTTGTAACTGTCCCAGCTTCCTAGGTCTTGTAAATTTTGTGAGCTTCCTGAGCTGAGCCTTAAGAATCACCTTCCTCCCTCCAAGAGGAAATGTTTCCACTCAGGGGCCCTAGCTATACAGTACTTGGGTCCAGTCCCAACCTCATTTGCTGTCTAGCTGTGTGGCCTCAGACAAGCCAGCCCACCTTTATACAAATTCATAAACCTCTGAGAGTAATATTGTGTATCTCATGAGTATTAGGCAAAACAGTTCCTGCATATGTAGTTAACTTTGTATAAATAGTAGTGGTCGCTAAGGTTTTAATATGAAGACTGACAGTGTGAGGAAATGACAGGTTCCTGTTGTCCCTGTGACGTGTGACAGAGTAAGAACTATAGAGAAACGTCACAGCAGACATAAAACAGAAGTCAGTGTGCTGAGGAAGGCAGGAACCCGTGCTCATTTAGCATTCTTTTAAGAAACAGGGCAGGGGCCGGGCGGTGGTGGCGCATCTCTTTAATCCCAGCACTCGGGAGGCAGAGGCAGGCAGATCACTGTGAGTTCGAGGCCAGCCTGGTCTACAAAGTGAGTCCAGGACAGCCAAGTCTACACAGAGAAACCCTTTCTCGAAAACAAACAAACAAACACAAAAACAAAAACAAACAAACAAAAAAGAAGGAACAGAGAAGGCCAGGAAAACCCTGTGGCCTATGAACTTGGGTAAGATGGGTTCTATGGGCACATCCTACTAAGGGTTATAGGTCAGGTGGCCCAAGGGGTCATTCCTTAGCTCAGTAGCCCTTTTCCATGGTTGGAATCACTTTTCCTTTTCTCCCCAAGCTGTTACTATTTGTATTTCAAACTGTGTGTCTTCTGTGAAATCTTTTTCCCTGGACACAATTGAGCAAAAAGAGCTGAAATGTGTGCCCTGTGAATTCAGATCCCAGCCTGCCAAACTCTGACACATGCTTCCCTGACTCTCCTGGCTTCCTCAGGAATTTTCTGACTTCCCTGCCTAGCTCAAGAGGGTATGACTTTTCTCCGTCTCCTCTCCTTCTGCCTAAAGTCGCCCTACCCACCCCTGCCTTGTCTGAATTGTTATTCTTCTCTCATATTTTAGTAAAAAATTTCTCAGGCTTCCTTTGGGGTCCATTTAAAAAATTCTTCTACTCATTAAACAGAGAACCCAAATGGAACCTAAATTCCCTTGGCAATATGTGTATTTGGGTCATACAGATAGGGTCCAAATCTCCCTACTCTAAGATAAGCATGTAATATAAACAATATAGGAGGCATGGATCAGAAAGACAATTGCCACTGGCTGGTGGCTGTGCTCCAAGACATGACAAGATTGGATGACAAAAAAATAAAATAAAATAAAATAAAATAAAATAAAAAGGCCGTTCCTTAATCATTTCTTCCCTTCATCCCTCTCAGCTCTGCAGTGAGAAAGGAGACCACTGGATGCTGTGGATCTCCACTGGACACCACTTGGGGCAGATCCAGAAACTCCAGACAGTATCCTTCAGCCCCTAGCATGCCCTGCAGTTCATTGAGACCAATCCCGCCGCTCCACTCCACTCGGCAGTCTGACTTTAATTCTTTCCACTCTGCAGCTTCTTAGCACTAGGTGCACAGGAAACAGCATGTGCTGGAGTTCCCGGGAGGGCCCAGGCATTTTCAAAACAAAACAAACAACGCTGATGACGATGACGCAGCTTTCCTGAGCCGGTACAACTGGAGAAAGGTGGCCCTCTCCCAGCTCAAGCTTCACCTGGTCTAGCTGTTGACCAACTCTTTTCACATCCAGCTCTCGAGCCCTGAGAAGTCCCAAGCTCTACTAACCAGCTTCCTGGGCGTCAAGTGGGGACCCTGAAAGCAAACACCTCCAGTACAGCAGGAGGCATCCCAGGAAGTTGATGGATTATTCAGTAGGCCTAAAAGATCCTTCCCGGTCCCGAGGGAGCATTGCTGAGATGCAATTAAATGGTGCTTTAATTTGAGAAATGTTTAATAGGCTGAGGCATAATGACTCATCTCTTCGTGAACAACAATTTGATACAAAACAAGAAGCTGAAAACCTACTGTGTTTTGCAGGAAAATGGCTGGTTCCACGAACAGCTTCCCTTTGTAGTTCACTGGCTCTGTCTTGCATCCTTACAGGTTGACTTTGAGGGCAGCAACAACAGGTAACTTTTGTCTGTCCTGAGATAGAATGTAATAACTACCTTTCACACATTTGTTACCGGGTGGTCACAATAATGTCACGGGGTGATAAATCTCTTCCACAGGATACCTCCCCAGTCAATTTTATTGATGACTTTATGCTGATTGGTTCAAATGAATCAGAAGACACAATTCTGTTAGACATGCTGGAAAGACATTTATCTGCGAGAGGCTGGGAAAGTAAATAAATTGGGAGCCTTCCACCAGACTGAAATTCCTGTCTGTGGTCTGAAACATGTCAAGATACTTTTGCCAAGGTAAAGGAGAAATGGTTGTATGTGACCAAGAATGAGAGAGCTTGGGCCTCGTTTGAATGTGCCATGCCACCAAAGTGAGACTAGAAAGTATTAGAGTTGTAGTAAACTGACATAGAGATGGCTTTGCAGCAGGTGCAGGCTGCCTTGCAGTCTGGATTGTGTGGGAAGATGGAATCTGTATCATTCACAGCTGGATCCCCATGGCCTCAAACATCATCTAGCGTAAATTAAGCACACACACAAAACAACAACAACAACCAAACCAAACCAAACCAACAACAAGAAAACACTTTCTGGATGAATGAATGATTGTGATTTTTGAGTCTGGTTGATTGTTCAACACCTCTTTCAGTAATTCAGAGAACAAAACAAAAACAAAACAAAACAAAACAAACAAATTCTAGGTCAGTTGAGTGTTTTACAGCTCTCATTAATAGAACTCTCATTTACAGCTGGGGAGCACTGGGACCCTCACCTTGTTTTCTCATTTATTAAAAGCAAAGTGAAGGACTTGGGACATTTTCAGAGGCTGGCTGCTTTAGACCAATCATTTCCCTGCTGTTGACAGTTACTTGACCTTACTCTTTAATCTCCAGAGACCTCTCCTTTTTTTTGAAACCTACACTAGAGGTTCTCAAAATGTTCCCGGAACGGGCAGCTTGGTGACCACCGGGAGAACTCAAGAGAAAGAGAAATTCCTTGGTGACACTGAATCGACCGAACACTCTTGAGTGGGGCCCAGTTGGCTTTGTTGTGAGCAGTACAGATCTGAAATCTTAATGGAGAATGAATCTACGTTATTTGTCACCATGCTATTTGTTTGGCACTGCATTGTATCTTCTGACGTTGTGAAAGCTAGTCCTCAGAGAGGAGACTTTCAGGTCTGTTCCAGTTCGGAGGCCTTTGTGTAAGAAATACAATAAGACAATGAATGACACAGGCTGTAAAAGAAAAACCATAGTTGTGATAGTTAAAAAACAAACAAACAAACAAAAACTAAACAAAAAACGCAACAACTTAACTAATTTTCTATCATGATATTTGCCTGTGACATTTGGATGCACAGTGAATATTATCTAGCATGCTCATACAGGTCAGCCATGAAGCAGGCCAAAGTCCATAATTTGATTATCTGGAGTTAAGCGAATATGTTCCAAAAAGGCTTTAAGTAGAAACTCCTAACAGTGCTCAGGTTTAGGGGTACACACCGAGCACTCTGCCCTTTCCCACTTCTCCCTCCAACCCCATCCACATACCCTGACCTCCTCACATGGCATTTTTCTCCATTAATTATTATTACATACATGTATGTTACATGTAACACCTGCTTCTTCCTAGAAAGCAGGCTTTTCATCCTCATAATTTGGAATTCATTTGTAGCAAGCTCTCAAGTAGTGCTGTTCCTACTGCCTTGCAGATTCTGCTTTGAACAACAAGGATTCGAAACGGTGATTTAAAAAAAAAATCATTAGTAGATCAAAATTATCTATGCATGTTCTTAAAAAAATAACAGCTCTGAAACATGGTTCAAATAAATGCCTTATACATAATCCACTTAAACTGAAGAACTTAATGGCTTTAGTGCCATTCACAAAGTTGTGCAAACAATGTAATAACTAATTTTAGAGAGTTTTGAGTCCCTGCCACAGAAATCCTTACATCATGTAGAAATATATCTCTTCCTTGCCCCCCCCACTCCCACAAGTTTAGGCAACCCCAGTATACCATCTGTGTCTCTATAGACTTGCCTAATCTGCCAGCTCGTATGGATTAAGTCATATAATACTTAGTATTTTGTGACCTTTTTTTTTTTTCCTACTTAGAAGATGTCTTCAAAGTGCATCCATCCTGTGGCACACACCAGCCGTCTGTTACTTTCCCCCACACCCAGCGTGCTCACCCCTTGATCACAGCTCTTTTCATGTGTGCGATGCTATCACTATGTCTTACTTCCTCTTCTGTTGCTGTGATAAAGTTCTCTGACTAAAGTGCTGTCAGAGAGGTCTGCTTTGGCTCACAGTCCTCAGTTACACCCCAGGTTTTTGAGGAGGAGGGGAAAGTCATAGTAGCAGAAACTTGAGGGCACTGGTTACATGGTCAGAAAGCAGAGGCTGGTGGCTCAGTGCACTTTCTCCATTTCCTACAGGCTAGTATCCTCTGACCCAAGGAATGGTCCACTCATAACTAAGTAGGTTTCCCACAGATGCCACAGGATGCATTTATATATTTAAATGTATATGCAGAGATCATACCTAGATGTCACAATACTTTTTTTCTTAATGCCATGGAAGTGTGAGTGGGTGGAGGAGTGTGGGAGGGGCTGGAGAGAGGGGAGTGAAAAGGGGAAATGATGCATTTTAATTATAAAATTAAAAACAAGGTTTTTAAAAAGATGGGTTTCCCACATCAGTTGAGGAAATCTGAATCCTTCATGTCTAACAGGCTCATGTCCCAGGCGATTCTTGGTTCTGTCAAGGAGAAAACACACTGAAACTTAACCTGCTTTTCCCTGGATGCTAATATGCAGCTTAAAAAAAAATATTCCTGGCCCCTGATTCTGATTGGACCAGAATTGCCAAGGATTTGGAGAGGAAATTGATGATTTTACTGAACTTTTCAGGTGGTTTTGATAATCAGCCATCCCATTCCGGAAATTACCCCAAGGGACTATTTTATCCTTAAGCAGAAAAGGTGTTTGTGTCATAGGTTTGAAATTTGATACTTTTTAGGCAGAATGATTGGGTAGAGTGTATTTCTTTATATCAGATGGCTGGATAGAAAACATTTCTTTAAGAACATACAGATTAATTAGGTGTAGATCTTGCAAATGAAAACCTCTCTTATGACCACACTAAAAATTTTTTTTTGGTACTGACAATAGATTTTCAAGTCATGTGTATTCTGGGTAGAAAATTTGATTTAGGAGCCTTCTTTGAGCATGATCATGCAATTTTATGATATATATATATATATATATATATATCGATATTGTGTATGTGTGTGTGTGATATTCAAGGGACTTGTAATTAGATGTGTTCAGTGAATTAAGAAGTGAGATTTTTTTTCTTGACTATGCTAATTTATCTATTAGCCAAGTTTCTGCCTTTCTGTCTCCCTGTCTCCATCTCTGTTGCTCTGTCTCTGTCTCTGTCTGTCTCTGTCTGTCTCGGTCTGTCTGTCTGTCTGTCTGTCTGTCTCTCTCCCCTCACCTGGTGAGACAGGAGTCAGTTATAGCAAGTATTCTGACTTTAGTAATTGTTTATTTTCTGGTGGCCATGATTAGGGACTACAACTAAAGTGGACACAAGTGTGCATACATGCGTGTGCATGTGCCCTCCCCTCCAAACACACGGATACATGCTGGTGTTGGGAGACTAATAGCTCATTTAGTGCTCATGACTAAGGAACAGAGTATGTTAAAGAGTCAAGTAGCTGTATGCAAGAGAGAGAGAGAGAACACAGAGAACCATGGATCCTCTAAGTTTCTCAAGGAGATGGTAAAATAACAGTAGTAGAGCAACAGACGGAGATTAGCCTAGGGTGACATAAACCCATTCTGCACAAGGAGGCAGGCAGCAACTTGACACAATTGGTAAGAAGCACCCCTTGTACCCAACAGGTAGGTGGCAGAATTGGCTGACACTCAAATGCCTGTCAGAGGCCTTTCTGAGCATCCTAACTGCAAAGTCACCTTTTATATTGTAGTTGGTTTTGTTTGTTTGTTTTTGTTTTGTTTTCCTAGTTAGTGTTTCTCTGTGTAGTGTGCACCACCACTGCAAAGTCAGCCAAAGTTACCTTTAACCTCTCTGTTTTCAAACCTGGCTTCTGCTATGTCCTATCGAGGTGCTAACATGCAGTCCCACGGGAGACCCTGCTGATTAAAAACTCTGACATACCAGAGATTTGTGGTGGTGGTGGTGGTGGTGGTGGTGTGATTGTCTTAAATTAAGCACTTGCCCTACCAATCAGACAGTCCAGTCATAAGGGGCAAGGCAGTTGGGTTCTTTTCAGAGAGAAAATGTCAAAGAGCCGGGAGAAAAGCTGTGGTGTGCTAGTTTATGTTTGCGCTCAGACAAGCAGTGCTAGCTTTTCAGGCACTTCAGGAGGCTTGCACTTCACAGATACACTTCTATGAGCAATGCAATTGTCAGAAAGCAAGCAGAGACTTCTCTTTTCTGCTGGGAGGGGGCGGGGCTGCAGTTCTCTTTACAGCCCGATCTGATGGTTGGGGAAAGGGGCTTATTCATGATAATGGGGAAATGTGCACATTTGCATCCTCTCCCCCTGTTTTTCCTTTCCTTCAGGGAGAGAGGTTTATCTTTTCCTTTCTCTTAATGTCTCTCTGAAACAGAGTGTATGGAAATCAATGTGTCACGGAGGAAGTTTTCCAAACTTCAAGGGACAGGTGCCTTTGACAGGACAGAAGGAACCGCCTGCCACCCAAATGGTCCCAAGCCCTCCCTCCCCCACCTGGTCTCCCTTCCGCAGGCAGATCCTGGGCTGTTCAGGGTGTTCTCGGGGCATTTGGGAGCTAAAACAGATGTCTGAACAGAAGTGTTTCTTCCCATTTGGAGGAAGAATAAGGGAACAGCGTGGGTTGTTGGACTTGCGTGTTTGGAGATGGGAGGCCATTGGAAGCTCTGCCAAGCCCATTTACCCAGGATGGACCAGCTTTCAAGCCTGGCCTTGCAAATCAAGTTTTGACAACAACCAAGCATCCTGCTGGAAACCTGCTTTTCTGTTTTTAACCATAATTCTCTGGAGACTTTTGATTATGCTTTGAGATACTGTGAAATCAGAATCAATGAGTATTGGAAGAAAGGAGGGTACCATTATATATGTATATATATACATACACACACATATATATGTGTGTTATATTTATATATAATATATAGTACATATATCATATTCATATATGATATATTGTATTTAATTATATATAATATACATATATTTATATGTAACATAATGTATGAATAATCAACATGCATATATATAAATTTCCATGGTATATAAAAGTATACTATCCTGTAGATAAGCAAACTTTTATGCATGTCTACATATAATTACATATAAATGCAATGTTTATTATACATATTTGTTATTAGACAGCTATGTGGGATATATATATCTATATATATATATGCATCCATGTGCATATTCTATAGCCTTTTGTATCTTCTTGTACTTCCCCTGTTTTTCTGGCAGAACTGCTGAGATTAACAGGGTATTCCCAGAGTTCTTTACGACAGGATGAGGAGGCCAGATGACTGAGCTCTGGCGAGTCTCATGATTGCAGAGCAGAGACACGAGACCTCCAGGAAGCTTCCTTGCTGGAGAAACACTGCAGACTCTTGTCTCAGGCACTTCCGCAAGGGTGGGCTTACTGCCCACGAGACTGAGGAAGGCAGCTCTGGCTTGGCCCGAGTTCATGGACATCTTCCCCTGGATATCAAGGGAGTTTTCTACCTCCAGCTGCATTTAGTAAAGCATGGTGCTCCCTCCCTCCCAACCTATGAAGGGCTGGAGGTGGGGATGCAGCATTTTGGTACCTAGTTCGCTTTCACGCAGTAGGAAGTATCTTTCTTTGCATTTGAAAATAGACTTTTACAGTTCATAGCGAGGCTGGAGGGAGACAAGGAAAGCATCTTTCTTCAGTAAAGAAAAAAGTGTCAGAGAAATCATCTATAGGCGAGGAAAAGGAAATAGAAGTGACCTTTAGCTAAGTGCAACATTTAGGTAGTGTGTGTGTGTGTGGATTCTGAAATGTTAAATGCATACCAGTGCCTGCATTTCAAATCTGACTACCACTGTAGATTCACTGTGTAGGAGAGACAGACAGTGTCCTGTGAAAAATTAAGGAGAGTCTAATTTTGGTATTTCCATTAAGTGAATCCCACCCCCCTCCCCACCCCACCCCACCCCCATGTCACTGAATACGTAGGATCTGGGAAATTCTCCCTTGCAAAGAGTGTTTTCCTTAAATCTGTTTACATCCTTACAGTGTGCTGGCTTGACATCCCTGGTGACATAAGTGCCGGGAAAAGGCCATTAGCTGTGTAAGTTGAACGCCACAGATGTTCCGCAATGTGTGCTGATTTTTCAATACTCTGAGAGGCTTGGTAGGAAGTTCTGGGAAATAATTATGGGATAAAAGAAGTTTAAAACAATGGCCTTTGCAAACAAAAGTACAATGTAAACAAGCCAAGTCTCCATGTACATCCTTTTCCAACCATAAATACATCTTTCCTCTTGCGGTCTCACTGGGTCCCTGTCTACAGCATCCTTGGCAGAGTTAGTTTACATTACACTCCATCTAGCCTTACCTCAAACACCTGGCCTTCCAGTCACCCGCCTCAGGGACAGACTTTTTTAAACCAACTGCTTGGAGAACAGGAATAAAACTTTGAGCTGGTCTTAAGGCAAGAGTGGACACCCAGCTCTGCAGGTCTGCGGACAACTCTTTTCAAAGCCAGGCATGGGTTCTTCTCAGGCTTTTCAAGTTGGTCAGGTATCCCACTCATGTCTTGCATTATTATACCTGCTATATGTATTGCTTTGTTAGGTTTCTCCAGAGAGCAAATGGAAGCCATTAGAAACAGCTTCCCTGGCACTCGCATTAAATATGTCAACCTGCCTATGCTTGCGCCCACGCACCCGCCTTGCCAATCCTTAGAGTAAAATGGTAGTCCTCAAGTGCGGGTTCCTACAGCTCTCGTTAAATGATTTGGATGATGGTGAAAAGGCTAGACCATTGACTCAGGACCCAAGGAGTGAGGAGGGTCTGGGAAGCTGGTCTTCACTGAGCATATATGCTGATTCTCATGTAGGCCAGTACTAAAGGACTAAGGCCTTTCACTGAGCATCCCTTCTCCAATCATTCCTTTCTCTATGGGAGCCAGAGGTAGGATCCCATATTGGGCAACATCAACACCCCTGGAGCTGTGACACTGGTTGGAAAAACTACTCAGTCTATGCTTTCATTTCCTTACATATAAAGTGAAGATGATAAGAGTATCTATATTTCAAAGGCTTTAATAAAGATTACATATAAAATGTGTAAGCATATACATATATTGAATAATGATCATATAACCACCAAGAGTGTGTGAGCTGTTATTCATACTAAATCCTTTCTATTATCAATACGAAATTTATCTATAAATACACAGGAGGCTGTTCAACTTAAGATTCTCCTATTTTATGAATCCTTTATAGGGATTTGTCTCTACTTTTATGTAATCATAAGAATGCCCCATTTTCTTTTTGTCATTTTATTTAAAAAAATGATGCCCCTCCCTTACAGGCCTTTACTATAAGATATAATAATGTCAAATTGTCAGCCCCAAAAATACATATGTACAAATAACATTATATAGACTGCGCAGGTTGTAGTTAGGAATATGTTTGTGTATGCATATATGCATAGCAATACTTAATGAAAAAGAAAGCAAGAGAGGTGTATGGGAGGGTTTGTAAGGAGGATATGGAAGGGATAAATTATATTATAATCATATTATAATTGTAATTATATTATAATTTTAAAAGACACAATGCTATTCTCAATACCACCTCAGACAGTGTCTATATCCCAAGCAATCCTCTACGAAAGTCCTCTCATTCTGACTAGTTGCCTCTTTTGCACATGAAGCCTCAGCGGATGCTTTGGTTCTCTGCTTTCAAATCCTGAGAAGCATTTATCAACACAGGAACATCATATTTATTTATACTATCACATGATTAAAACCTATCACCTCTGCTATACCATAAACCTCCTAAAAGGCTAGATCCTGCTGATTTCTACTTATACTTCTTTTCTCTGTGTGTGCTGTAGGGTGTGTCCTTGTTAGTGTGTATGTGTGTGTGTGTGTGTGTGTGTGTGTGTGTGGTGTGTGTGTGTGTGCGCGTGCCTGCATTCAGAGGCCAGAGATTAACGTTAGCTGCCTTTCTGTGACTGTTTTTCACAAACATTGACCATCTAAGTCTTGAACACTGGCATTAGGCACAGGTGCTGCCCTGCTTGGCTTTGGATGTGAGCTCTGGAGATCCGAACTTCAACAGCAGGCCCTTTACCAGCTGACTCCTATCTCCACCCCATAGATGGTTCTCTAACATGTAGAACAGGCTAGCCCATAAGCTCTTGCATACCTCTGTCCACGAAGGAGTTTATGACTGAGTATGACTGCATGCATATCCCTTAAGGCCAGAGCCATGCTTGGGCTTCTGGGAACACTTTGGTGTTTTCAGAAGAGGCCAGATATGGAGTGAAAGAGGTGGAGGGAGCTGTTCTCACTCCCACGTGTAAGCTCTGTGACCTTGGAGGGTAAGACTGTTGACCTTCCAAAGAGCTCCTCTTCCTGTTTGTGAGACGCTATTCCACTGCAGTGGAGTACAGTGTCTACAACAGGAAGACGTCATAAGGGTGAAAGGAACAATGCATACAGAACCTCAATAAAACACTCCGGATCTGGTGCCCCATATTTGACCACCTCCCCTTGGTGGGGAGGCCTGGTGGCACTCAAAGAAAGAATAAGCAGACTACCAAGATGAGACTTGATAGCCTATGACCATATAGTGGGGGAGGAGGTTCCCCTTGGTCTTAGACCTAAGGGAGGGGAATAGGGTGAAAGCAGGAGGGAAGGAGGGAGGAATGGGAGGATACAAGTGATGGGATAACAATTGAGTTGTAATCTGAATAAATAAATTAAATAATAAAAAAATGTAAAAAAAAGAATTAAAAAAAAAAAGCAAATGCCCAATAAATGTTAAGTATATTGTAGACTGTGGCCTTCCTCTTGCTAAAATGTTTCTAGAACTCTCAATGGGTCATCTTAACAGGATAACAACTAAGGGACTCTATCTGAATGGTTCCACTTCATTGTCATTTATACAGAAAACAGTAAGGTGCCTCCGAGGTCCATTTTGGCACATTCTTATCATAATTAACTTCTGAGGTCTTTACTCTGTGGTACGATTCTCCACTGCTCCCCTGCTATCCCAGCCATCCCCAGACCATAAACTTTTGTATACATACATTAGTCTTTCCAGAACCGTTTGGCCACGTCAGTGTTGCCCCTGCCACTGTCTTTAGCCAGGCAGGTGCAGTATGTCTTCTGTGTTCTGACTTTGGCAGGGCGGCAGAGGTTTTCAGTCTAGCTCTTTTCTGCACTCATCTCGGATCCTGAACATGCTGCATGGCTTTTCTCATGTGCTCTTGACACTTTCCTTCCAGGGCCTACACTGGAGGCCTATTATACATAAAGTTGTGGTTTCCCCCCAGCGAAACTGGGATAGTGGTGAGAATGAGGTGTGAGCAACACACAGCATGTGAAGCAAGTGCTGAACATCCTTCAATGCGAGCATAGTTGCGGGTTCTTTTCTTCCTACACACCATCGTTTCCCTTAAAGTTCACTCTTGAAAGCAAAACAAAACAACACAAAACTTTTTCCTCTGACAATGCAGCCTTGTCCTCCTCATGTGGAGGAATTCGCTGGTCACTTAAGGCTATCCAGAGTTACCCTGAGCAGTTTGGAGTGGGAAGATGCCTCCACTTTGTATACTCATTTTATGAGCTTTTAACATTAGGGAACATCACACTCCTCATTTTCTTTAATACCTCATCAAGATTATCACTCTTTTTTTCCCCATCCCCCTAGAGAAGTCTCTTGAAACAATTTGAACATTACAACCGGAAAAACACATCCTAGAGGAAAATTCATTCTTGCTAGATCTCCTGTGAGGAATGGGTACAGTCACATGATCAACATTCTAGTGAAGCTCTGCTAACTTGTGTTAAAGGTAAAGAATTTTTTTATTCATTTACTTTCATGATGCTTTCCTGCTCCCCCCCCCCCCCCCCCCCGCCGCCACTCCCTGACCAGGGACAAAAGGTTTTAAGTCTGAGCAGCTGGATTGCTTCCTCCTACGTTTCTGTCCTTGGAGACACTTGGCCCATTAAAGGGAGCCCACGGATTCCATTTCAACAGATGCATCTCAAATTCATTCAGGATATAAGCGATAGGGTGACTCACTGTGCTGCTAATACAATCACAGCCTTTGTTGTGTAAGACTCACATCTCGGTTCCATATAAGCAAAGAAATTCATCACTGTACCCCACTGTAAAGACAGTAGAAGGACAATGTAAGTGTGGTAACTTCAGAGAAACCAGGTAGTTCCTATTTGGAAATAAAAAGCAAATTTGTCATTGATTGATTCACAGCCTCAGGTGAATGTGCACAGAATACAGATTCACTGGTTTCTAACATTAGAAAAATCCATCGTGGGGTGCTCTGGGTAGCTTGCTTCTCGGAAATAAAAAGGGGGAGATAGTTGCTATTGCCTTTTTTCATATTTTGTACAAATTCTACCTCTATGTCAGTAAGCGATTTGGGCAAGTGTTTAAGTTTTTAGTTGTGATTGGTTTCGAGCAAAAACGTACATAAGCTTAAACCCACCAAAGAAAATATTGTACTTGGCTGTTTATGTTTTAACTTTAAAAACATGCTTCCCGTTACTCTGCTTTTTCAAGAACTGCTTCTAGCCCCCAGCTTTCATAGATTTTCTTTAAAAGGCAGGAAGCGCTCTTAAGCACTGAGCCATTTTTTCCAGCCCCTCTCCAGGATTTTAAAATAGTGAATAGGCTAGAGCAAGAAGTTGCATCTCCCCCTTTAAGTTCCTTCCCTAGGGCTCCGAAATTCTTTAAATAGTTATAAAAGAAGAAAGATAACTACCTTATTGGCACTCAACAACAAGGGAGTGTTGTCATAGTAACCAGGAATATGTTCCTTGTGATTTTTCTTTAAAGCCTAAATTTATAGATAATTTAAGAAAGGCTTTGAATCCCAACCCAGATACTTAATGGTGGGAGTTTGAGAAAAAAATATTATTTGTATTTATTTATTTATTATTTTTGGTTTTTTTTTTTTTTTTTTTTTGGTTTTTTTTTTTTGTTTTGTTTTGACAGAGTTTTTCTGTATAGTCCTGGCTGGCCTTGAACTCAGAGAGATCTGCCTGTTGCTACCTCCCAAGTGCCGGGATTAAAGGGAGAAAATTAATTTTTAATATTTATATTATTTTTAAGTGTGTGTGTTTGTGTGTGTGTGTGTGTGTGTGTGTGTGAGAGAGAGAGAGAAAGAGAGAGAGAGAGAGAGAGAGAGAGAGAGAGAGAGAGAGAGAGAAATAGAGAAACAGACAGACAGACAGAAACAGAGAGACAGAGACAGACAGAGACAGAGACAGAGAGATTTATAGGCAGTTGTTAACCACCTGCATAGGTGCTGGGAATTAAACTCAAGTCCTCTTAAAGAGCAATGAGTGTGGGCTAGAAAGAGATGGCTCAGAGTATATGAGCACTGACTGCTCTCTCAATATTGAGCACCTACGTTGTGGTTCAAAATCATCATAACTCCACTTCCAGATCTGACACCCTATTCTGGCTTCTGTGGTACTGGGAACATAAATGGTGCATAGACATACATGCAAGCAAAATACCCATACGCATCAAAAAACAAACAAACAAACAAACAAACAAACAAACAAACAGCAGTAAATGCTCATAAGTGCGGAGCCATTTCTCCAGCCTCAGTGCAGATTGTTCTCTTACTGACGGTTTGCATACAATGGAGTTGTTGTAGTTCCCTTCCATAGGATTATCAGAAAATGATGTCACCAGTTGCCATTCAAGTATACAGCAAATGGTAGCTCTTTGTCCCCCCTTTACTCCTTTTGTTCTCCTTCGGTCTTTTACCCTACTCATTTTTAGCTAAATCAGTGAGAATTATAGAGTATTTAAATCACCGAGAAAGGAGAAGGGATGGAGTTTTTGACCAGTGCCTCTCCAATGATTCCTGGGTGCCCATTAACTGCCAATGTGAAGAACTTCATGCCAGCTACAGAACTGGAGTTTTTAAAGATGACATTGGTTACTGATCCAATGATAAGTTGAGAATAAGGCTATTCCATAAGTAAATGGGATTAAGAGTAAGCTGGAAGTCAGTAAGATGAGCAGAATTGAGATGGGCAAAAGCTCTAAATCTGGTGACAAGTCAATTTTATTTAAGAGAAAGCTGAACTCTGTGGAAATAGAGAACACAGTTCAAATTCCAATTCCTAAGGTTTCCATTGTGTAAGCGAGCATGTTTTCAGGTTTTTTTTTAATTTCTAATATATTTTATCTTGGAAGAGAGAAACTATTTACTCACTTATTTATTGTTTTTCTAGACAGTATTTCTCTGTGTAGTGATAAAGACTATTAATTGGAGTAAGTCTTTTTTATCTTTATTTATTTATTTATTGAAAAATAAAATAATTCATATTACATCTCATTTGCTGTCCCATCCCATGCATCCTCACATTCCTTCCTCCCTCCCGCTTTCACCTCATTCCCCTTCCCTATGACTGTGACTGAGGGGGACCTCTTCCCTGTGTATATGATGCTAGGGTATCAAGTCTCTTCTTGGTAGTGTGCTATTTGGAGTAAGTCTTAAACTCTTAGAGTCTGGAAGAAACCCGGACACATTCTACTTGGCATTGGCCTTTTAGTAAGCAAATGAGCCTACATCAGACTTAAAATTGCCTTCACAGCCAAGGAAACAGTTAGAAAATAATCAGGAGACCTTCATAGGAAGCATACTTGCAAACTTTTTTTTTAAATGATCGGTCTGTGGCAGTCTCACATACCAGGGGCTGAATCTCCCAATTCTCATGTTGATGGTATTTGGAGGTAGAGGTTAGTAGATTAATCACTATCCAGGGATCAGAGTTCTAAGATTTATTTATTTATTTATCTATTATGTATTTATATATATGCCTCACTGGATTAAAAAGGCATCATCAGAAGCTGGTGCCATCTGTGATCTTGCACTTTTCTGCCTTCAACAAAATATGCTAAATAAATGTTATTTTTTTAAAAAAGATTGATTGATTGATTTATTATATAGTATTCTGCCCCCATGTGTGCCTGCATGCCAGAAGAGGGCACCAGATCTCATTATAGGTGGTTGTGAGCCATGATGAGGTTGGTGGGAATTGAACTTAGGACCTTTGGAAGAACAGACAGTGCTCTTAACCTATAAGCCACCTCTCCAGCCCTTAAATGTTATTCTTTATAAGTGATGTAGTATCCTGGTATTTTTGTCTAGCAACAAAAAACAGGGTTAAAAATTCAATGTTTATAAAGTCCTAGATTTCAATAGCACAAAAGTAAAATAAAACAAAAAAACAAAAACAAAAACCTAAACTTTAAATGGGCAAGGAACTCAAAGAGACATTTCTTCCAAGATGACATAAAAATCAACCAATAGATACTTGAAAAGAAGCTTCGTATTGCTATTCATCTGAAATGCAAATTAAAACCATCATGAATAATCACAAAAAAGGATGGTGAATTAGTCACTCTTGTCATTGTTGTGACTGAATACCTGAGGAGAAGCACTTGTAGGAGGAAGAATTATCTTTCACCTTTAGTTCAAGAGGATACGGTCCATCCCAGTGTGGAAGGCATGGCAGTGGGAGGATGCAGCTGCTGTCCATCATCAGGAAGCCGAGTGAAATAAAAGCTGGTACCCAGCCAACTTTCTTCATTTTAATCCAATCCGGGAATCAACAACATGGGATGTTGCTGTCCATAGTGAGTATGGATGTTCCCACTTCAATGAACACAACCGCAAAACACCCTCACAGACATGCACAGACCTTCATCTCCAAGATGATGGTTCTAGAGTCAGTTAAAGCGACAAGTGATGCAGCTATAACACATGGCTGCTGTAGAAAAGACAAGAGGTGACAAGTGAATGTAAAGAAATGTAAAGAGAAGAACCTGCAATACACTATTGGTGGGATAGAGATTGACTTAACTATTATAAAAAAATAATACAAATGTTACTGAAGAAATTAAAAATGAAATTACCACAGAATGCAGTATTCCTCATATATACATGGTCAATGAATAGATATCTATACTCCTGTTACAGAGTTGCTCACACAGCCAAGATATAGAAATGAATTCTGTCTTTTAATAAATAAAATGTAGGGCTAGAGACATGGCTCAGAGATTAAGAGCACTGACTACTCTTCCAGAGGTCCTGAGTTCAATTCCCAGAAACCACATGGTGGCTTACAACCATCTATAATGTGATCTATTGCCCTCTTCTGGTGTGCAGGTGTACATGCAGGCAGAGCACTGTATACATACATAATAAATTAATCTTTAAAAAATATACAAATAAATTACAGTACACACATGACCACACATGTAAATACAACAGAATATTATTCATCTTTAAACAGAGTAATCTTACTATTTACCATTAAATGAGTGGACATTAAGGAAAGTGAAAGCTAAGCAAAGACAGTATTAAATGTGCATGATTTCCTTTGTATACTGAATCTAAAAGAAAAAAGTCAAATATAGGGAGATAATAAAAAAGGGGGTACTATGGATGTGTTGGGAGAGAGGGAGAAAATAGGCAAATAAGTTGTAGATGCGTATCATGGAAAAGTCTAGATATCCAATTTTGATAACTCTTACTGCAAACATAATTATGAGAGGTAGTAGCTACATTGACTGCTTTGATGTCATAACCATTGACCATCTCTGAGCAACCCCCTTTATACTGTTGACCTCAAATGTACATGATAAAAACTGTTGAAGAAAGAAATATGGATTGTGTCTAGAAAAAGGCACAAGTTAAATACATAGCATACTTTAACACTGTGCTCACAATATCATTTTTTCCTTTGGCTATATCCATCTTCTTTCTATTCAGATACAACATGCTGTACTTTGATATTAATTCTGAAGTCGACTGACTTGTGTTCCATCCCAACAGTGTCTTCTCTTTTGGTTTGGGCTTCATCTTGGCCATTTCCCCCAAGAAGCCCTCTCCCCTTGCTAGGTTGGTCAGTTCATCTTAACTGTTAGGGGAAAGAAAGATGAACTTCTAACTGATGACAAATAATTCCTCCCTGAATAGCGTTAGGTGATGGAGTCTATTCACACCATGCAGGCCAGCCAGCATTGTGTCTATTCCTAGTAATGGCTACTCCAACTTCCTTTTAGAAGTAGTCAAAGCATAAGCCATGAATTAATAATGCCATCTTTCAAGGTAGCCACTTCTTTGTCTCATTAGGTGACTATAGTCTGTGTCCCCACGGCCATGACTGGGACAATTTGGATTATAATTAGTAAGCGTTGCTTCTTCTTCTCATTCGTTCTGTCTGGCTTTTAGTTGGCCTTGCACATTCTACAACAGAAGTCATCAAATAGATCATATATGCCTGCTATGTGCATTTGAAATGAATTTGTTAGTTAAATATATCCTCCTTCACTCATTGATATCAATAGCCCATGGTTGCTTGTGCATTGAGATGTGAGACTTTGAACAGTTGTAAAAAAAAACTACCAAGTGGCATATGAAGGCAATGGCATCTGCTGTTTGACCTCCTACAAGAAACTTGGCACCTCCATCCCAAAGCATCAAAGCATTTGGAATATATTTATGTGTGTTGGTTGGAGGCCTCCACTGGTTCTCAACCTTCCTAATACTGCAACCTTTTAATACAGTTCCTCATTTTGTGGTGACCCCCAACCATAAAATTATTTTTTGTTGCTACTCTCTAAATGTTAAATTTGCTAGTGTTATGGATCATAAGGTACATATCTGTTTTCTGATGGTCTTAGGTGACCTCAGTGTAAGAACATTTTGACCCGAAACAGGTTGTGACCTACAACTTGAGAAACATTGCTCTAAAGGATCAGAACTGATAAAGTCAGTATAATTAAGAGGAGATTTATTAGATTGGCCCTCATGATATGTCCTAGGTAGTCCAACAATGGCTGCCTTCATACTGGACAGGCTGATAATCTGGTATCTGTCCAGTCAGTGGGACAGAATGCCTCAGCAATCCAACCCTGGTGCTCAAGATCTGGAGGATTCTTGAGGCACTGGCTTTCAGTCCACCTTGGAAGGCTGGAGATGCCCCATCCTGATGTCAGTGAAGAACAGCTGCATCAGTGGCAACAAAAGAAGCAAGATGCTGCCGAGGCCGATGAATTTGTCAGCACAAAATGAAGTAGGGAAAAAGCAAAAAATTGGGCTGTAGAAATGGCTCTGTGGATAGGACCTTGCACTGGTTTTCCAGAGGACCCACGCTCAAGTCTTGGCATTCATGTCAGGCTTCTTACAATAGCCTGTCCTTTCAGATCCAAGGGGATCTGACTCCTCTGGCTCCTGTGGGTACATGCACTCATAAACACTTTCCTACACATACACACATATACACACACATTACACACATAAATAATACACACACTCACACACAAATAATATACACACATACACACTCACACATAAGTAATACGCACACAAATAATATATACACATACCTGCACACACACAAATAATACACACTCACACACGCAACACACAAACACACATACAAATAATATACATGCAAATAACACACACAGTTACACACAAAAACAATACACACACTAATACTTGCACATGCAAATAATAAAAATAAAGCTTTTAAGAAGCGAAAGCTTTTCTTTCTCAGACTTTCTTTTATGTGGACTGCCACTGGAAAGTGCCACCTGCTTTGAGTTTGAGTCTTTTCCTTCAATTAAGCTGATCAAGAACATCCCTCACAGATGTGCCCAACAGCTAGTCCCTTAGTTGATCCCAGATCCAGTGAAGTGGATGTGATTAGTTGTCACACATGTGTATCTGTTTGTCCCTATTTAGATGGAGCCTGGAGAGGTGTTTCTTGAGGACCACCCAGGAGGTCTGCCATACTTATTTACCAAGTTCACTATTCACAAGGCACCAGCACTATTATGAGTGATTAGCAAATCTTAATCTAACATGATGGCGTTTTGTTCTCTGTTTGCTTGAGTATTTGTTTGCCCCAAACATAGAAGAAAGATTTCTACGTTAAAGAAAGCAGTGAAAACCCTGTCATGAATTCACTGGAGTGAAGTAGAGATGCAAACATCATTACTGAGATAATTGGTCCAGAAAACCATGGGATGTCTGTCACATCAAGCTACTTCTGAGTGTTTCTTAAGCACGGAGGGCCATTTCTTACCAGTGTAACAAAAAAAAAACTGTTCCTGCACTCTTTGGTTCAAAGTTTCATTTAACCTGAGACTCGCATGGCACTTCCCAATCCCTTTAACAAATGTTGGCAACCAAGGAGTGGAAAAATTGTTCAAGTAGAAAAATTTTAACAACTGGTATAATTTAGGTTAGAGCAGAGTGGTTAAAATGTCGTCCTTTGACAGCTTTGTTGAATGCAACCTCTGCCCTAGGGGTGACTTGCACAACAGAGCTCCATACAGGTGAGAGCTATACGCCTAACTCTGTGGACAATTGAATGCCAGAACCTCTGCTGAGCTAGAGAATAAGGGAACCAGTACCTGGTCAGAGTGGAGCTGAGACCACCCACTCATTTCACATAGCCTGTTTAAATACCCAGTTGTATGATGCTTCTATGACTCCCTCTGTTGACCTTGCTCTGAATAGCCAAGTGTCAGATTACTAATTATCCCTCAAGCTCAGCTGTGTAAATGTCATTTAATTTCCATCTCCAGTTTTCGGAGGCACTCGCCTCAGACAGAGCCACTGTGATACTCCCAGAACCTAACTGATGCTCTTAAAATAGCGGGAGGACACTCCACCACTCCCGTAAACAAGACCACCAAAAAGTGTTTATTTAATTAAACCAAAGCAACCAGAGAAATAAAGATGATGAAGAAGAAGGAAATGAAAGTTTAGCCTGCATGTGTTGGGGAAGTTGCACTGTGTTCTTATGATTCAGTTTCGTTACTGATTGACACTGTACGTGTTTTTGTGCCATATGGAAACAACAAGCCACCATCTGGGGGTTTCATCATCTTCCTTTGAAGCCAGGGTGTCTCTGAAGATTATGCTACTTGGCAAGGAAAGCCTGCTTTAGCTTCAGTGATTAGAAAATACAGGGAGCGATTTCTGTCTGCCTAGACCCCAAAGACTAGCTCATATAGCCGTCAGAATTCCCATGGAAGACCTCTCTTCACAGCAGCCCATAAGTGACCTTCTGCTCTTATAATATACTTGTTAGGATATAGGCAGTAAGAATTTTTAAACCTCTAAATTTTATATGATCCAGGGATTTCAGCTTATAAAATGCTAAAAACATGATCATGCATAAACATTGGAAACATAACTTGAGGGGGTTGGTGAGATGGCTCAGAGGTTAAGAGCACTGGCTGCTCTTCCAGAGGTCCTGAGTTCAATTCCCAGCAACCACATGGTGGCTTACAATCATCTATATGTGATCTGATGCCTTCTTCTGGCCTGCATGTGTACACACAGGCAGAGTACTATATACATAATAACAAATAAAAAAATCTTTTAAAAAAAGAAGCATAACTTGAGCAGGGTAGGTCAGCCAGTTGTAGGCATTGGTGGTGGGGCAGAAGATGGATTAAGATATAGTTAACATTACTTTGATTTAAGCATGTGATTTTTTCCCCCTATAGTAAGTTATTTAGAGCCATCAAAATTAGGGAACTCTATGAACTTCTTAAATATTACTAAGTTCTAAGGGTACTGATTTAAAATGAGAGCCCAAGATTATTTGATTCATCTACAAATCAACTCCAAATCAAGGCACAGGTCTAAACATAATTAATGTTTATTGTTTTATGGTGTTTCAAAATAAAGCATTTCCTTGGGCTTATCCCAGTTGTCTTTCCATCAGCTGACCCATATTTACTTAAACCAAGGAGCAAGCAAAAACCACTCAGATTTATGAATGTGAATGACAAGTCTATTTCATTTGTTTCCTCAAACGTTTATTTGTATATTTTCTATATACCTACTCCAAAGCCAGTTTTCAGAAATATAATTATGAGCATCAATGGATTCAGCTCCAGCCTCATGAAGTTATAGTCCCCTCCAAGAAATGATATTTATATTAAATTACAACAGATACAAATCCACACATAAAGTAACAAATTTAATAACTTGAAAGATAATTATGTGGTCATACACTCCATTCCACCACATGACTACAATTTTCTATTATATTAAAGGCTAACGTCATCACTTCCTTCTGATTTCCTTTGGTTTTTTAAATACATTTCCTTTTATTAGTTTTTATTTGAGGCTTTTCCAATGGTGACTCAAGTTATTCCTTCTCTAATGTGTTTCTCCAACTTTATCGTTTATTATTCTTTCTTGCTCAATGCTCTCATCAACCCAAGGGACTTCTCTTTATGAAGATGCCTCACCCTTTCACATCTCCCTGTGCTCATCAAGGCTCCACTGACAGAGAGATTCTTCACCTAAGCTCTTCTTAATGTCACTCTTGTTCCAAGGATGAGCATTGATAGCTTAGAGCAGAGCTATGTTGTCTCAACCCTTTCATTCTTGGAACGACCATAACATGCTTGAGTTCTCTTTTGATTGTGAGCAATAACATAAAGATAGGTCATTTGTTTATATTTATCTTCGTTTCTACTCCAGAATCTGCTTAAGGATAGCAGGGATAATGTGTCCATCAGTTCTACTCAAGTCCTGTAAGGAAAGGCATACATACACATTTCTACAAAATTTCCCTATGTTCAGTGCCGTGCAAGAGTCTTAGAGAAATAAGCATACTCCTTAGTCTTGTGGGAATCTAACATGGATTTCATAAACACACCATTTGACATAAATAAAACGAAATCTCAAACAGCCTTTGCCTTTGGCATGGCTATTAGTACTGTGTGTGATTTAGAAGCTTCACAAACCGTAGGAAGAGACTTTGCTTCAGGAGGGTACACACTCTAGCAGTGCTTGGTTTGGGTGGCATGTGACTTTTGCATACCTTGGATCATGACCCATTTGATGCATCTTTAGGTCAACACAAGAGGGTAGAGTTGGGCAACCCTTTAAAATAGCAGTTGTATTTGTAAATGACAAGGCCTGGCCCCAATCTTTTGCTATTTTACAAGCTTTCTTACTTGGTTCTTGGGGAGAGCCATGACATGGCAAAGCAGGGAAAGTAGAGTCTTCTATAGTAATACACAGCACTTGGTTATTACATACAATTTGGATCAGTATTAACAGTCTGTAGTGAGGGAATTTGTATGGAAAATAAAAATAGTAACACCACCCTTAGCCAGGGTTATACAGGAAAACATGTAACGTCTACAATAGGGTCCTGCAGACCAGATTTAGCCTGCACTTTATTTTCATAAATAAAACCTTATAGAAACATGGAGCTATCCACTCAGTATGTATTGTTTGTGACCCCTTTTAGTGACAACAGCAGAACTTGGGGCTTACAATGAAGACTGTGTGGCTCACAAAGCCTAACTGGTTTTTCAATTTGGTCCTTTACAAATAAACTTTCCTGGTTTTGCTGGCCCTTGATTAGAACATGTTTCAGCAGCTGGAAGATGCTTAGTACTTACTAATTATTATTAATGATTATAAATTTCTCTCTCTCTCTCTCTCTCTCTCTCTCTCTCTCTCTCATACACACACACACACACACACACACACACACACACATGAACAAAACAGAAAGTATATAGAAGGTTATCAGAAGAGCACTGTGTCCAGCTCATGGGACCTCAAATTGAAGTTGAATTTGAGTCAAAGACCAAAGCATAATAGAAATAAATCTAAAAATTTGTTTTTCCTAATTGAAAACTTTCACTGGCTCAGTGAGCATTTTCCTTCCTCCTAGAAAGTGCCGTGAGTCATGCTTAAAGTTATTAGTTCATTCTTGATAACAGTTGTCATTGGCAGAGACCATGAAAATATTCCATCCGAGTGTAGCACGGCCGTACCAAGCAGCTTTGCTTGGGTTGGTATTGATTTCAATTAAAACATGTTATCTGAATCACAGGGCTTCCTGTTGGCTTCACTCCTTGCCCAGTGATGCAATAGGAAAGCCACTCTCCAACCTGCAGTATCTGGTTACTTACAGCAGGGCAGCTTAGGTATAAACAAAATCCCAGTGCCAATCAATGGAGAAGGAAATGATCTTTGTTTGCCCTGCATGATGTCATCCATCTTGGGTCTGATGGTTTCTAACAATTATTGACTGTGAGGCCAGGCAAATCTTATGAGTTCATCCTATTCCTTATCCAGGCAGGTAGTCAAGCATATCCCAAAACCCTGTTTTCATTCCTTGTGTATACATCCTTTCTATTTCTTCTTTTCTCCAGTATGTGAATCTCTGTGGGGGAAGTTTCTGTGTTTGCATAAAGCATGGAACGATGGTGCCCTGGGTCTGTGTGTTATTCCAGGTGTGTGGAGCATTTTAATGGCTATTCTGTTTTCCTACTTAGTACAATGCAGTGATCAAAAGCCTCAGTTTTTACAGGGTGATTCTGCACTTTGTATCAGAACTGGTGTTTTTACTATCAAAGATGGCATTTGTCATTGTCCCCAAAGGTATGTAGCACAGGAGGCTACATATGCAGAATGCATTGTAATTTGGCGGTGGAGATTTGAGCTCTTGACCTCAAGGCTTGTCTACTACATTAAATCACCTAGCTAGGAAGTGAGCCCAGGCCATTGCTTTCCAGACTGGCTGGTTGTTTCCTCTGTTCTCCTTGGGACACACGAACAGACTATATTTTTTTCCAGCCTTCTTTGCAGTTAGATATAGCCTTGTGTCTGGGGGCAGGGAGGGTGTCGATGAATGTGAGATGGGAGTGATGCGTAGTTCTTCTGTCTACAAAGCCTTCTCAGCCTCTCCCCTTTCTGTCTCACAGCTGTACGGTCAGGGCCCCCCAAAAGACACAGAGAAGGGACAAAATCAAGAAAGAGAAATTTATTATGTTAAGTCACTGGGCTTTTTTGAGGAGCAAACCTAGGATTGTGTGCATACAAGGCAAGGCAAACCCTCTACCCCGAACCATTGTTTCAGATCTTAAGCACTGGGCTTCTGAAAGTTTTGCGTAATAGCTCAGCTCATATGTTGTCTTTGACTGTTTTGTGTGTGGATGGTAATTCTTTTAAAAGATTCCTTCCTTCCTTTCCTCCTTCCTTCCTTCCTTTCTTCTGTGTATGTATATGTGTGCTTGCATGAGCTTATGTGTATGTCACATATGAGTAGCGGGCACCCACCGGAAGAAAGCACCAAATCCCCTAGTACTGGAGTTATGGGTAGCTATGAGCTGCTTGATCCAGGTGGTAAGGACCCAAACTAGGACCCCTGAAAGAAGATTACACACTCTTAACTGCTGATCCATCTCTCCATTGCTGGCTTTTAATTAACCATCTCCCTAAATGAAATAACTTTGATGTTGCCCATGCTTTGCTGTGTAGTAGAAATTAAACATTAAGTCAAGGGTATTGGAGGTTGTGAAGAGGTGCGGGCATACCCAGTGAAAATGACAGCTCTTAGGGAGGTTTACAATAATCTGTTTTATGTCTCAATCCCATCGCCAGCAATGCATTTTCTCTTTATTAGAAACCCCTATCTTGCCCAAGTAGATAAACTACTGTGTATTTAATTATGCTGTTTGCATATGCTGTATCAAACTTAGTTGTTGGTAGAAAATGAAAATTTGTAATTTGGTCTTGTTGGGCTCAGTTATTTGTATTTGGCAGTGGCAGAAAGGGACATTAACAACAAAAAAAAAAGGTAATAAGGAAGTTGTGATTTTGTTAACTAGAAACCTAGGTTTAGTTGATTATATTGTCTGTGTCTAAGGTACCTGAAGAGGCCAGTGGGTTTGGATCCGCAGGAGCTGGAGTTACTGGCGGTTATGAGCCACTTGACATGGGTGTTGAGAATTGAACTTAGGTCCTCTGGAAGAGCAGCAGTCTATGTTCTTAACTGCTGAGCCAACTCTCCAGTCCCCAGTTGATTATGTTGTCAACATACCCTCTTCCTCTCCCTTTCTCCGAGTCCTGCTTCTTTGCTTTCACTGATGAAATGTGAGCGAACTATGACATTCCCAAGATGTCCCACCCCATCATGGTTGGCCCCACAGAGGGTTAATTTTCACTTTTAGTTGGTCACAGTATGAGGAGATGGTAGAGCATAGCTCCGGGTTCTGTGAGGCTTCTGTTTGAGCAGAGTATAAATTTTGGTTGCGAAAACTACTAAGAGTTTGGTGGCCTTTGTTCCTGCCCTGGAGCCCAAGTTGACTAATACACTGTGGCTGAGGGAGAGCACAAGGTAGGAGGTTATAGTACTGGAATTTGAATCCAGGAAGTCTGGTTCCAGAGCCAGTACTTACTCCCAGTCGTGTGTAGGAGGAGTGATTTCCTGGCCTTTGTGTGTAGGATAGACTGGAACAGGGAGCAATTAGAGACAAGGAGAACATTTAGGGGCAACGTAAATGAGAGGTTATAAGAATGTGGAAGATGATGCTTATTTAGAGGCCATAATCTGTGTTGTTGAGTAGGTGCCTCCTACATAACACTCGGAAGGTGACTGGATCAGCTCTTCTAACCCAGGTGCCAGTAAGTGTTTCTGTCACCACCACAGTCGGGGGGGGGGGGCTAGTCATTGTCTTTTTTTTTTAATATTATTATTAATTTATTCTTGTTACATCTCAATGGTTATCCCATCCCTTGTATCCTCCCATTCTTCCCTCCCTCCCATTTTCCCCTTATTCCCCTCCCCTATGACTGTGCCTGAGGGGGATTACCTCCCCCTGTAATTCTTTGCTTTGCTCACAGCTCTTTGCTGGTAAGGGCCCTGAGTCATAGAGTCCCCAAGGATAGCCTTGAGACAGGAAGAGCTCAGCTCACCCTACCCACAGCTCCTGGGCTAGGTCTCAGTCATGGCTCTTTCCAGCACTCTTCTGCATTGCCCTTTGTGGAAATGTTCCTGTCAAGAGAAGTTTAATTCATTCTTTCTCCATGCTTATAATGTGCTATAGAAAATCTTGGTACTGTCTTTTCCTTACCTGTGCTCCCACTTGCCCAGTACAAAGGGTGGCTGGCATAAGGGGGTCATTAAAAGATAAAGAAAATCACTTGATTTAGCTATTCTACAATGGAAACACACACTACAATTTCATATGGAGCACTACAAATGTATAAACTTTTTCATTATTATTATGGGGATGACAGGAAGGGAGGCAGGCAGAGATGGAGGGAGGGAGGAAGATCTTTAGTTTTAAAAATATAATTCTTTCCCAATTTACTAGCCTCTAAACTTGGGGAGCACAAGTGACTATTTCAAGTCTCTATTCTCTGATGCTTAAATCCTTATCCTAGGAAAGGAGTTAGGAAAACTAAAACCTACGATTGCTCCAAGCAGGTCTAAGCAAGCCTATAATGTCACCAGTGCTTAGAAAAAATACAGGAGATGGAGAAATAATAAAAGAAAGAGAGATTGTGGTTTACAAGGAATCAGTGAGGAAGAATAGAGATTGATGGGAAATTAAACACATCACCTTATCTTGTACTAAAAGCACACCATCTTCAAGGTGTCTGTTTATACCACTAAACATGAAATGATGCTGCCTACTCTATTTTCTGTGCGTAAAATTGGTATGATAGGCTTGAGTGAAAATCTTATAGGAATTTTGTAACATACCTAATACAGGCTTGAAGAACCCGGCTAAATCTGAGAAAGGATAGTTTAAAGAATCTATTTCTGGGAGGTAAGATGCCCTTCATAATAATGATTCCTATTATAAATGATGACAGAACATTTAGAAAGAGTCAGTGTGGTCTATGAGATCATAGTGGCTATGGCTTCAAAATGAACAAAACCTCACTCCCACAGATGTTTATTTAGTAGCTGCTCAATTTTAACTCTTGCACTCTGGATGAGACATGTAGAAAGATGAAAGAGAAAATAGCCCTTCATGAGGAGTCATCCAGTAGATTAGGAAGAGCAGAGTTGATGGCGGGAATGCTGGAAGATTTCCTGGATGACGAGAGGGTGTGACAAATTATGAATGAGTGGCATTTTATCCCAAGAAAGGAAAAGCCTCTGATTAATTGAGGATGGCTCAGCATGCAAGCATTAAGCATAGGAAGCAATAAGCAGTGAGGTCAGGAGAGTAGTTAACTCAGCAGGAATATCTTCATGACTTTATGTGACAGGATATTTAAGGACTATGTTATTTTACAGTAAGGTACACAGTAATACTTTGACTAAAACCCCAGCACATATTAAGTTATCAAGAAGTCTGAGACATGCCTGATGCCACTGTCAGCAGGAGGCATTTCTTATGATTTTACAGAAAAATGTACATGTCTTACTCATTGTACAATAACTCATTGGTCAATGTGTGTGTGTGTGTGTGTGTGTGTGTGTGTGTGTGTGTGTGTGTGTGTGTGTGCAGTAATTGCACATTAGAAGAATTCAAGCATCAGACAAATATATACTTAAATATGTAGACAAAATGTAATTCAGAACATAGCTGTTCTGGCAAGAGATCACATCCAAAGATCTCAGCTCGTGTGATCTGTCTGGGGTACAAACATACCTTTAATTCAGGAGACAGAGGCAAGTAGATCTGAGTTCAAGGCCAGCCTGGTATAGGGCAAATTTCAGGTAAAGAAAAGCTTAGGTCCAGGTGTGGTAATACACATCTTTAATCCCAAGCAGTGAAAGTTAGTTTATAGAAGGAAGCATCCAAATTGGAAAGTGATGTTTAATTGAGTGGCAGGAAACGTGATGAATCAGAGAATGATTTGACCGAATAGAATATGCCCAACTCTCATGAGAACAGAGAGGAAAGGGAAGCTACTTAAAGGGGCAATGGAGAGAGGGAGAGAAAGAAGTGGAGGTGTAGTAACAGAGAGAGAGAGAGAGGTTTCACAGAGAGAGCAAGCTAGACTCAGGTGAAGACAGAATGAACCAGAGAATGAGAGGGAGCCAGGAGATTATGGCAGATTGCTGGAGTCAGTCTGAGGCCAACCATTTAGAGCATTTAGAGGCCCAAAAGAAAAGCCAGATTGACTAAATTAGCTGGGAGAGGAGTTTAAGCCAGAACAGCTGAGTTGAACCAGCCAGCTGTGAGCTCAGAAAGCACAAGAAAGGGTGAGCTTATTAAGCAGTAAGCCTCAGAGGCTGAAACATTCTAGGCCTACATTAGATTGTACAGAGGGAGGCCAGAAGCTTCCAAGACTAAACCTAGGTTGGCACACAGAGGCAGTTATCATCCAAAACAACAATTGAAATAGGTGAATAGCAGTCCTTTTTACATAAATATTAAATGCAAGGCATGGAAACATCACACATATTCAAAGGAAGGAGCCAATAAGTGTCCTTTCTTTGGGTTCCCTTATATTCCTTCTTCCTTTCTCGTCTTCCAGGAGCCTGTGGTTAGGGTATATACCAAGAACTGTAATGTAACGGTAAACAGATGCAGATAGATGTTAAATCATGATGTAATTGATTTAAATAAAAAAATTAATTGTGAAATTAAAAAATTAATCCCTAAAACAATTATACGTTTCCCTGTGACAGGCTGACTGGGATAAAGAAAGTTAAGACATGAGGAAAAGGTGGAGTAGATTACTGGAAGTGAGGTAGACACGGGTGTACAATAAAGAGCCGAAGAGCAATGGCTCTGCCTAAAGGATGTGAGGATAGAGAGATGGGAGAGCTCCCAAGGACAGCATGGAGCATCCCTCAGCTCTGAGAGCCAGAGTCCAGTGCTACCATAGCTTTCTGCATTTCCTTGTGTGAAGGTCTTTTCCAACACAGTGAAAATCCACCGTCTCTTCTTATGATACTTTTATTTTGGTCCACTCCATGGAAACTTCTGGACTTTGATTCTTCTCACTCCTTTTGTCAGATAACTAACTTGGATTCCCCTTATTCAGAACTTACTTTGATACAAATCCGACCAAATGGACAGACTAATAAGAAGTGCAAATTCACTTCTTTGTACTGACTATATTATCTCGGAGTTCCATCACATCTAACCCTGACTTACCAGGGCTGTTTCATCCTTTTTATTGGGTAGTTTCCACAGCTGCCCACCACCACTGTGAATGCCATTAGGTACTGCTTCTTATTGGACATGCTGGGCAAGTTGGGCGCCAAGAATTTGAACATAAACTTTTTGACCCTGGCAGCTGTCCAGGCACCAACTATCCCAAGGCTATTTCTCTTCTCCTGTACTTGACAGGCTTGCGAAACAAGGCTCAGAGTCCAGCAGCTAGTGAGCAGAAAGGGAGATGAGAAAAGACTAGGGTGAGTCATACTCTAAGGCTTTGGAACTCTTTCTTATTTTGTCTTTCAGTTCAACCCAAGCGGCACTTAATTGGAGAACACCACAAAGCCAAGATGACTGATTCAGAATTCAGAAACCTCGAGCTGGCATCCAACACTGCTCAGGCGTCCTATTTTCCCCATCTCTGTGAGATGACTGTTCCATATCATCTCCTTTTCCCCAAAGCTCCCACACATCCTCCTCCCACCAGTAACCTAGACTCATACTTCATTGAGAAAATAGAAGTCATTGGAAATGAACTCACCCATCTTCCCACCACTAACTTGCCAACCCAACACTTCTGAATGAAAGTGCTCTTCTCTGAAGGAAATGGTCCCCCGACATCCACAAGGAACCTTTCTCCTCTTGGCCTCTGAGTCTCATGACCTCTCAGTTTACCAAACATTCTGCATCTTGTCTCTACTTTTTCTTACTACAATATCTTACTGTTACTCAGTCCTTCCTTTTAAGAAGAAAAAATTCACACAACTATGAGTACCATTTAAGTCTTTGTCCAATTTTGTTCCTTTATAGCCCAATCTATGATTATCCAAACACTATGTTTACTTTTGTCATCTTCCTGTACTGTTCAACCCAGTCCAATGTGTCTGCCACCTGGAACTGCCTTCATAGAGGTCAAGGACAAGCCTTAGGATGTCACATGTAATGGAGTCCTTCCCTGCTACAGTTTCTAGACTTCACAGCAGTGTCCGCCAAAGTAAACACTCTGCCTGCTCAAAGCATGCTTGTCTTTTGTCTTCCACCTTCACAATTCTCCTACTTTGAAGCATCTTTATTTAGTCATCCTCCTGATGTTAACTTTTCCCATAGCTTGGCCTTTTGCTCATTCTTAGTCTCTTTTCAATCCATTTCTAATGTTTAACAGTCTATTTTTTAAAAGTTCCAATATCTCTAGGAAGTATCACACTCATATCTTATTTCTTGAATCTTCACTTGTATAAATTGCAAGTTCCAAGTACTAGATATCAACAGAGATCACTGAGCAATTTTTTCCTCACTGACATGAGAGATTCTTCACTCAGTTGACTCAGACAAAAACCCAAGATTTATTATTTACATGACTGTAATAAGACCCTAATAACTACCAGAATGTTCTCTGTCTCCAGGAATTTGCTTAATTTGCATATGGTCCACATAAAAAGAATCATACAATATATAGTGTGGTATGTTATACCTTTTTTACTAGTGTAGTTCAATGTTTCTTCCACATTATAGAATTTTATTCCTTTTGGGGGATGTATAATAGCCCATAGTCTATATGATCATTCCTTTGTACCCATGGGGGAAAGTGTTCCAAGATGCTGTTGAAGATTTAAAAACTGTAAAATTAAAGTTCCTGTATAAAATGACATAATGTTTGAATACAACCTATGCATACACTCCTGTAAGCTTTAAATCACTACTACAGATTATTTATAATACTGCAATGTAGATCTTGTAAATAAATAATTATCATTCTACATTTGTTATGGAATAGTAACAAGAAAAGATCTGCACATGCTCAGTATAGATGTAATGTTTTACTGAATATTTTGGATCCATGACTGATTCAACTAGAATATATGGAATTCATGGATATATGCCACTATTTGTTTGTTCATTCATATGGAGATGGGGACTTGGATGGCTTAAATCATCTGAGTATTTGAATTGTCTAAGATTTACTCTTAATGTCCCTTCTTTTAACTTTTATATACAATTCTCCAGGAGTCCCAGTTGGTCCATGCCAAGAGTACATATTGCTCCATCTCTTTTTTTTTCCAGCAATGTGCCACCCTCATAGGTCAGACCTTAAGAATTTCTGCTTAATTTTACTTTTTTCCTTTGTGTGTTTTTGATTACACCTTTCTTGGTCTCCAGTTGTTTTCTGGCCCAACACCAAGAGCAATAACTTTACACTGATGAAATATGTTAGCACACACATAACAGTTATTTACCTTATCATATATCCAATATGTTACATATATGTGTGTGTGCGTGTGTGTGTGTGTGTGTGTGTGTGTGTGTTTATTGAGTTTTTACTATGACTCAGCCACTGTTCTATTGGTTTCTATGAAATAATTCATTTAAATACTAAAATGATAGAATGGGTATTATTATTGTTGTTGTTGTTGTTATTGTTTTCTGAAAATGTGAAAACAGTAAGTCACTCACTTAATACTTGGCTGAACCAAGGATTGAGTCTCAGTAGTCGGCTTCCAGAAACTGTCTGCTGGTTCCTGTGCTAAACTGTTCAAATCATATCACATCTTTCACTTCTAAATGCTGTCTAGTAAATCACAATGTAGTGGCCCCACATGAGCTGGCTTCTGACCTTGTGTACTCTGACCTTGCAAACTACCTGTTACTCCCTCTGTTCCAGTTACTTCCTTCAGGCCTTTCTTGTGTCTAGCCCCCTTCTATCTTTAGCACTATGCTTACTTCCTTATCCTGAAACACTATACTTCATAGCTCAGCTACAAAGACATGTTCTCCCCCAAATCATGATCATTTTGATTTGTTATTGTTGTTGTTATCATCATCATCATCATCATCATCATCAGTGTGGCTTCTCAAACCTGTAAGTTACAAGCCTCTGGAAATCAAGAACTGTGTTTGAGGGGAATAAGGGGAAACTGGGAGGGAGGGAAGAATGGGAGGATACAAGGGATGGGATAACCATTGAGATGTAACAAGAATAAATTTAAAAAAAAAGAGTGGATAACTGGTGCATGTCTGAGATATTGCTGGTGTTGTCAGCTGAATTCTAATTACTTTTGATAATATTTACTGATAAATTTTCAATTAAAAAATTTATGAGTAAAAAAAAAAAAGAACTGTGTTTGTATGTTTATTCTGGCCATAATTCCATCTCCTACACTTTTCACAGTCTTTGGCACCAGTTGGATGGATATCTGGCTCAAGTTCTGTTTTATGTGTAGGAAGAAGTGAAACAAATGACACAGACCTTTCTTACCATCATTCTGCTGCCTTCTTCTTGCCCTTCCAGTGGGGAAAAGAAAAGAAAAAAGAAAAAGAAAAAGAAAAAAAAAAAGGAAACAAACCCACCCTCCGTTCCAGATGTTGGAAATAACTATCAGCATCCCTGCATGGGACATGCAGTAGCTAAGTTTCTCCCTTGACCCTAGGCAAGATTAAACAGAACTTGTCCAAGCACAGTACATTCTAGCAGGCATCTGGTCTCTTTGTGGTATGGTTTGAAGTATTTACTGCCTGGTGGCTCCCTGTTTCCCCCTCCACATCCGTCGTTGCTTTTTGGAGAAGCACTAACAAATAGAGTTGTTTGAGCAGGCACCTGGCACTCTGGCCAGGAAAGGATGCTTCACCTTATAATCAGCCCATCATGGAGACAAAAATAACCCTGTGCCACACTGTGGCAATTGTAAGGTCGGAGGAAGCAATACAATACCCATCCTGTGATGACAGCCCACATTCTGCCAACACCATAGAAAAATGAGTCCGCAAATTGCCTACTCCAACTTCTCCCACGAGTCTGTTCCCAAAGATACCCTTGTGCTTTGATTCCGAAAGCCTATGCCTGGGGAAAGGAGGAAGCCGTACTAATGGGGAGGCCTGAGGTCTAGCTTTTGGTCACAGATCTATGCTAAAGTTCATAGCAGCTGTTCCTTAGGATAATCAGGAATCAAAAAGACCCAGAAAGCTCTTGAAAACTCTCTTTCCTTGACTGCCAGAGAGTATACACGCAATTATAAGGATTTTTAAACAATTCTGATTTCAGAGACTCAGTGACTCACTTGTCCACTGTCATTGGCTAAGATTCCAGTTTTAATAATGTGCAAATGACTATAAAGCCACAGGGGTCCCTTCATGATGCATAGCATTCAAGGTTAAGGATCATTAAAGTTTGTTTTTTACTTCCACAGTCTCATAATTTACACATATAGCATATAATGATCAAGTCAAGGCAGTTAACTGTTTCCTCTCAAACTTTATGAATTTTTGATTGACAGCTAATTGTACTTATTTATGTAGAAGAACATGATATTTCAACCCATATACTGCTCAGGCCGGGATGACTAAGAGTTGCTCTTCCTCATCAGCACACTGCATTTGTAACCTTTGAGATCTTTCTCCTATAGAATAACAGAACTTATCACTGTTATCTAGTGGTGTCTCATTACTCGTTATCCAGCCTCCCTCTGCAGCCATCCTCCATTTCAGGATCCACCAATCTGTAGTATAGACTTGAAATTACTTTGTTGGGCATGTATATCTGAGAGATATTATCCATTGTTTTTTACTATTTGATAATATTGCATTATCTGCCTGTCTATTATCTATCTATCTATCTATCTATCTATCTATCTATCATCTATCTATCTATCTATCTATCTATCTATCTATCTATCATGTGTTATCTGTCATTTATATCATATATCTATCTATTGCATTTAAAACATTTGTTAATCTATCCACAGTGCCTAGATTGATTCTGTTTCTTAACAGCTGTGAGCAGTGATGCTGCAATAACCATGGATATGTAGGCATGTTTTTCACTTGCTGATATTCCTTTGGATGAATGCCTAGAAAGGGGATGGTAGAATTGAGTGGTAGTTCTTACTTTATTTTTATTAAGGAATGTGCCCCTCACCACCACCACCACCACCCCCCCCCCCCCCCCCCCGCTCTCCATCTTCACTATGAGGATTTAAGTTCCTTCCAAAGCGCATTAAAGATCCCCCTCCCTGTATTTCTCCTCTGACTTTTCTGGCAATGGCCGTTAAATTGGCAGAACATCTTACTGTGGTTTTGATCTACATCTCTCTCACTCACAGCTTAGTTGCACATTTTCTCACAAATCTATTATTCATTTAAATTTGCTCTTTTGAAAATTATCTGTTTACAACCTTAGCCTATTTTTAAGTTTGATTATTTGTGATTTGTTTGAGTTTTAAAACATTATATATTCTGGGTATCTGGACAGTGAATGTGATGCTAAGATACATTTTAGTTGATTAGATTGCATTTTTATTTATTTTTAGGTTGCTTCTGCACTGTGCTGCCTGTTTCCTTTGCTGGAAAAAGCTTCCTAGTTTGGTATGATACTACTCGTCTGTTTTTGTGTTTGTTTCCTGCACGTTGGGCTGCAGGGCGCGGGGGTCTGTTCTTTGAAAGAGCGCCTGCTTACACAGATGTAACCGTCTTCCTATATTGTTACAGTAGTCTCATGTCTTAACATTTAAGTCTCTGACTTGAGAGACCTTGGAACATTCAGTCTTAAGTGGGGTATCTCCATCGAATCACACCCCTCAGGGCTGAGGGAACCCCATAGCAGAGAAAGCAGGAAGATACTAAAAGCCAATGGCAATGGAAGACACCAAGGAATCAGTCTTCTAGACACAAAAGGGGGTGATGCTTATAAATTCACCATGTGGCAGCATGCACAGGGTCTGCAAAGGCTAAGCCAGATGGGGCCCCGGTGCTCAGAGGGGAAGTAGACATGCCTTCATTCCTAAGCCAGAAGCTATCTAAAATTGCTAAACACTCACAAAAGGAAAATTGCTTGTCTCCAATGGAGTCTTACTGAGTATACAAACCACACTTAATTTCAGGCTCCTTACCCAGTGGTAGATGGACGTCACAAAGTGAACTCAATGGTACTTTTACAGTCTTTTTTTGTTTTTGCTTTGTTGTTGTTGTTTTTGTCTCATAATGCTTTGTCTGAGCATTTTGTGATTTTTGGGAGGAGTGGGCTCTTTTCCCCTGTTCATTTGATTGTTTTGTTCTATCCAGGTTTGTTTTTCTTTTATTTTTATTACCATTATATATACTTTTTTAATAGAGTCCAATATAGATAAGGATCCAATTTCAATCATTTACAGGTAAGTGTCTAGTTTAATCTTAAGTAATCTAAGTGACTAATATGTGTTTGTAAAAACTGATTTGAACAAACTGAATACATCATGTATCATTGGTACAGTCCACTGCAGCTTCTAAACATGTATTTGAGTTCTTGGTTAATTATTCAATGATGACATAAGTTCCATGAGTTTATTGCTGGGTTTCTCTGTCTCAGTTTCTGTGTGTCCTTGTGCTATCTTTGTAAGCAAATCTCTATGAGATGGAGCCAGCTATTATCTTCATCTTTTAAAGGAGGTGAGGTTTAAAAAAATTAATAGCTCACTAATTATAACACAGTAGAGGATGGGCGGTTAGTCAGTCTGCAGAATGTTCATGTCTGCCATATTGCTTGGTCCCCTGTGCATTAAGTGCATTAATACAGCTTTGCATCTACCCCTAGAAGTTAAGCAGATGCTCTCTGCAGGTTTTGGCTGTCAATCCCGATAGTCCTGCAACTTCTTGTAGCAATAACCAAACCTGAGTGTTTTCACAGTGTCATTTCAACAGCACAGACAAACTGAAGGCCATGGGACTGGGGATAATTAATGCCCCAAACCAGAGACTCTACTGAATACAAAAATCCACCTACTGGTAGGTAGAAAAGCTAAGAGAACCATAGTGTGGTGGTTGCACACTTGAACTCATGAATCGGAGACAGGATGATCAATGGTGTGATAGTTGGATGAACATTGGGGGAAAACAAGGAAGAAAAAGTTTGGGAATTGCAGACCCCATTATTAAACAGTCCCCTATGCAAAGAAGTAAATGGTGACATCATACTTTTGATAATCCTGGTTCAAATATGTGGAAGCGATAAATCTTCATGCTAGGAGCTGGTGCATGGCTTGAGGAACCACCTGAAATTTCTAAGATGGAAGAAAAGATGGGGAGGAAACAGCCTAAGTAAGAGTTCAGATGCAAAATGGAGCTACTTAGGTGGCAAGGGAGATGTATGTCAAGAACCAAAATCTGCTATGGAGCCAGCCAAGGGAAGAGGGAAAGGAGCCAATAGGAGCCAGGGAAAGGAGGAGGCAAATCTATGACCTTGGAGTAGGCATCCTCTGTGTCCTTGAAGTAACTCCAGGCACTGTTGAGATGATCTAGTCTGATGTTGTCCCTCCTCATGTCACTCTATTACTGAAACCTGAGTCTGCTTCTTTCCTTGGTCTCACCCAGTTGGCAAGTGTTTACTCTGTACATAATTCTAAGCACTAAGGTTCTTTTCAGGCCCAAAAGGTTCTGCCTTGAAAACACATCATTGTATGCCTCATTTAAGGAGCAATCATCTGCCATGGACCAGACACTGTTTCTCTGTGTGCATGCAGCCAACCAGGAAGCATTTTTGTGCCCTTGATGAGCAGGGCATGGCCTTAGTTTCTTGCTAAGAATTAGGTATTTCATAAAAAACACAATGATTGAGAAATTACCTTTTCTTTGACCCACACAGAAAAAAAAAAAAGCCAAATGAGTTTTTAAAGCTTTGTTTGTTTGAAAAAAAATGATGGAGTTTGGAACTTTCCAGACAGTGAGGGTGGGTGTGAAGTGGGTTTTCAACGGTATTTGATTCATGCAATGTATTGTGCCATTATTCTAAGCTATTCTTTTTGTCCCTTAAAGTTGGATATTTTCAAAATGGTTTTGGATTCCTGAAGATAGAGATAATGAGGGAGAAAAGAACCAACCATGCTTTTGGGAAGTCGGGATATGATTGTCTTCTAAGGCCAACACAACTGAACACATTTGTTCTCATGATGAGAGGCGGGGGCATTCAGCCCAGATAGCCTGCACATTCTCACAGTTCAAATCCAGCTCCGTAAAGCCCCCTTCTAGCAAATACTTTAGTCATCTTAACTCTGCCAGGCTGACTCACAGGACCAATCACGTTCATTGATGCTGTGGTAAAAGCAAGAGCCACTGTATCCTCACAGGGTTATTATGCGTGTTAAATGAATAAATATGCATAAAAGCTGCACAACGCTGGCACTGTGTACACGTTTTTCTAATAGCAGCTATCATTAAAAGAAATGAAAAAAGACACTTCTCTTTTAAAAAAGAAGTTTTTTGAAACATCGTTTTGAGGGGTGGTACAAGTCAGAGTGGCCTCCATGGAACTCTGAGAACAAGTTGCAGGAATCAACTCTTCCTTTTCTTAGGTGAGAATTTAGGTCACTAAGTGTGACCCACTGGGTCATCTTGCTGGTTTCATGATTTTTTTTTCTTTATCCGGAATCCTTTAGGAGGTGTGGACCAACCACCCTTACATTAATTATAAAGATGACCTTTGGCTTGTTAGTCCTTGGGGTTGGTTTGAAAAAGAAACGGTCTTAGCTTCTATCTCGACGTCCATCTTTGAGGGAGGGTGAGGCATTTTACTTGCCAGCTCTGACCTCACACCTGTGAAATTTGCATGCCTGATGTGAAATAACTTTTGAGTTTATCGAGCTCTTGGGTAGAGTTCTGCACCTCCTCGCAGGGTGAGGAGATGAGTCAGCTGCCTGCTGGGCTGAGGTGATGCTGATAGTACACAATGCCCTTCCTACCTCTTGAGAGAAGGCCCCAAAGACTCCTGGGTAGGTTTTTTTTCCCCCACTCTGGCTTTTCAAGGATCTATTGGCACATTATCTTCCTGCTTGGTAATTAACACCAGCTGTCTCAATTTGAAAGAAAGGAATCCCTTTAAAGTCCTCTCCGTCCCCTCTAAAATGTGCTACTGAAACATGCTAATTAGTGACTGGACTTAGGACAACACAGACACGTGTTTCCTGTGAGACTGGAGAAGGAAGAGGAGGAGGCAGGAACATCTGCTTAGTTGCCTGCATGCGTGTGTGTGTGTGTGTGTGTGTGTGTGTGTGTGTGTGTGTGTGTGTATGTATGTTTTTCTAATTTTCAAAATGGCATTTTAAATGAGGATCTTTCTACTCATGTGTGATCCGCAACCAGGATTGGAGGGCCTGGGGCCCAGTGAATTGACTTCTCAACCCTAGTGTGTGCTCATGACTCAAGCTTGTCAGTGTCCCCTCTCCCCGCATTCCCCCCCCCCTCCCGCCTCATCAAATTAACATCCTCAATCTCACCCCACCCCTTTGCCTTTCACTACCATATCAGGAACCACTGGACTTCAGAAAAATTTTTAAAAAGTAGCTCTCCTTCCTTTGATGTCCCCATTCCGTAGTAGTAATCTGATAGCCAAGTGGGTTTGTAGCAATTAGCGCACACCGTGGGATTTGAGAAGAGGGCACAGTGGTGTAAAATGGTATTGGGTTAAACGTCCTCTGCTAACAATGGAGAAGCCACTGTTTCCCAAGCATACGGGGTGGGAGGGTGGGGGGGAGGGATTATATGAAAATCTGTGCTTTTATAAATAATTTTAAGCAGCATCAGGTTTTCAACTTGCTGACCATCGCTGTTCGGATGCAAGAACTCCTCTGGACATGGAAGGGAAGCTGGAAGACCGTTTTTTATTTTTACAGGGTATTCACCTAGAGGATGAGGAAAGCAGGGGGGTGGGGGAGATCAGGGGGTGCTGGGTCTGTGCTTGAGAAAAGAGTGGGATGCATCATCTTCTACCTCCAAGATTAGGTTCTTGGGGCAGGCTGGCTGAGATCCTCCCACCACCTCCCAAATCCCTGCGAACCTCTCTGCTTGTGTTTCTGGGCATCCCAGAGGCTGCTGCTGTGACCTGCATCCTGCCTGATCTCATCATCTTGCTTCAGCAGCTCATAGGTTCAAGTCTTACTGTGGGAGTTTGATGGGTTTGCAGTTAGTTCACATCTGCATCACCTGACTCTACTGTAAGATAGAAGAGGAGCTATTGTTTATAGGAGGTATGGTTGGAGTTTTGGCTATTGTCCTCCCCGTACACAGACACACACATACACACACACACACACACACACACACACACACACACACACACACTAAATCACACAAGGCAGTGACAGTATCATTTTTCCATGACAGAAGTAGATTATTTTTAGTGGGAAAGTGTGATCGATGACCACCATATAGCTGTATGCTACATTACAAAAGTGGAATGCTATTTATCCAATGTCCATCAATTATGAATAGATAAAGTCTTGTAAGGCCAAGGAACAGAGAACCGAGCACTGAGCTATGTACTCCTGGCCACCAGCCTTGCTCTTTGAGGTCAGCCAACACCTGGAGGTGTGTGTGTGTGGGGGGGGGTCTTCTGCTGAACCCCAGTGAGCTACAAGATTCCGAAGGGGTATTTCTTTGGGCGAGCAGAAGAGATTGGTACATATGATTCGAGTTCTCCCAACCCGGCATCTGCTCTTCATCTGAGACTCCTTCCTGGTCCCCATTACTTTCCCAATTAAATTCAAGGCACCAGCTAGCAGTTCACAGAGCTGCACGAGGACTCCTCTGAACGCTGTGTCCCTTCTCTCTGCTTCGAATTCTAGATTTAAGCTGTATTCATTCACTTTTAATCTCCCCCAACAAACAGTACATTGCCGTCAGAATTCCAGCCCTAGACAGTTGCGAAGCTCAGAGCCGGGGGGTCACAACCCATGTTTCTAAATTCTTAAAGTGAACCCGTGAAGCAAACATATAAGGGACAAAAGAAAGTGGAAGTTTAGAGAAGGTAAGTGAGAGTTGGGGCTCTATGGGAGGAATAGCGTTGGCTTGGTGGAGGCATGGCCTCTTAGCTCTGTAGCTTCCATGGCCAAAGGAGGTGACACAGAAGAAGCAGCAGCCCTGTAGCTGAGGCGCCCTTTCCAGGGCTGCGGGTGACATTGGTGCACAGTTCCTTCTCTTCACGCGTTTCTCTTCTTCTGTGACATCTAACGGGCTCACGCCCATCTTCCAAGTCGCATGGCATTTTGGCTCTCCTTCGAGGAGATCTTAATTCTCCCAGGATGTAACTTGTTTGTCCTAACATAGCACTAACACTTCCCGGGTGATCAGAAGTCACTTGACTGTTGTGAACCCTGTTTGCTTTTAGGGCCAGCTAGAGATTTGGGAAGTTAACACACGGCGAAATTCAGAAGAGTAAGTGCTATCAAAGAAGTATGAAGTACAGTGAGTGTCTTGGCACTCACACCGCACCCTGTTTTTACTCAGAGAGAAGCAACTCACATGCTTTACCTTGTATCTCTCTGCCAGTAATATGCCCTTGAATGCAAAGTCTTACTTTCACTTAACTTTATACTCTGAGCGCGAAACTCAGTAAATATATTTGGGAGCCGGAGTTTGCTACTGCAAAGGTTTGTGCTGTGGTCTGGACATACCTATAAAGACAATACCTTGGGACTGAGCTCAGCTTCCTAGATCCTTCCAACCCCTGCCTCCTAGAGGGTTAGATGAAGAAGGTAGAACCAACCACAGACCGTGTCTCTGGGTGGCATAGAGAAGACATATTCAAGTGGCGTTCTGAAGGATTAGTTACCCCTGCACCAGATACCAATCCCGGGCCATGGCAAAAATCTGCCATCCACAGCATCCTTCTATGGAGTGCTGTATGTGTGTTCGTAGGAACTGGCGAATGTGCGAAGTGGCTTTTCCAAGGGAGGTGTGCCCATGTCTTTTCTCAGCATCCTTTATCCGAGGTGTCCTGTGTCCCTGTCTTCCTTAGTTGGACCTGCTTACTCTGATGACTTGCAGCTAAGCAGAGCTCAGGAAATACGGTCAGGAGAAAGACTGTAACGATGTTTGCCTGATTACAATTATGAAACCACTCTGTGGAGTTTTCCCTATCATTTACCCACGTGGTTGCTGGGTAATCTGTGGTTCAGCTCCACAGTTAAAATGAAAGGGCCTGGCAGCCACTTTAACATTCACTCATTCTTTCATTCGAGTTGGTCCTGAGATACGATCAAATGTAACAAAATGCTTTGCGTGGTGCCTACAAAACCCAGATGAAGACAGTAGAAATCTTCCTCAGTGGATTCGACCCCCTTCCTTTCACAGAGTTCTTTAAGTTAACCACAGAATAAGAAAAGCAGGTTCTTCTAGTACTTGGAGAAGCATGAATAAGGTCCCCCACCCACACCCCGCAAACCCTTCATACATTTACAGAGCTTCTAAAAACAGTATTAAGTATCGTGTCCTCACATAACAGTAACTGTTCTAAAGTGATTGGTCTTATAGCAAATACTTGTCCAAGACACAGAGTGATTTCTGTATTTCAACACACTTATTAATCTTCAGCAACATCGTACGAGGCAGAGAAATACTATTGTCTTTATGTTACCAATGAGAAATGGAGGTGTGGGAAACGATAGATTCATTTATCTTCAATATTGCCCTAAGGGTTGAGTGTCGGTCCTGGTGTATACTAAGCAAGATTTGACTCACTGAACTGTATTTCCATCTCCAGAATTAGGGATGCAGATGAAGGCTGTGCAAGTACTCTAAGGCAAGGATTCAAAGTTTGACCATTTCACAGCCACTCTTTGTGAAACAAATATATATTTTAATCATCATTTTTTTAATTAAAGAGATCCCTTCTGAGTTATATCTTAAAAGAAGGAAATCTAAGGACATAATGTTAGCACAGACTTTGTAGTTCCTGCTTTTTTGTTATATGGTTTTTCAGTTTTTAATTCTCTTGCTTTGTTTTGAGCCAGGGTCTCTTCTCTTTGTGTAGCCCTTGCTACCAGGCTGGCCATGAGCTCAAGAGATCCACTTTCCTGTTTCCTGAGCGCTGAGGTTAAAAGGGTGCAACATCATGCCTGGCTTAAATTCTTCATTTTTAAGCCAGATTAAATAAGATGTGATGTAAAGCTAATTGTAAAGTGAATTTGCAAATTTTCAGTAATGGGATTTCACATTACTGTACTGACCATATTGATATTTTGGTCCTTGTAAGATTTGGGGTCAACCTCTAAAAATGAAGGGGTTTTTTTTTCTTCTCTGAATGAAATGTAATCGAGGTTGAAAAACACAAGACAAATTCTTCATTGCTAGAATCAATGTCAACCTGACATAGGGGTCTTGTTTCCATGGCAACACATCAAGGCATTAACCATTTGCTGGAGAGCTGATGTGACTCTGGGTTTACCTGCTATGCTTCTCCTGTCCTTGGATTCTTCACTTTCTCTTACCTCCAGTCCTCTCACAAATCAACAGCAGCCAGTTATTAAGAGAGGTGGGGAATTCAGCATCAGAGGAAACTTCCAAGAGTCTGGCAAAAGGGTTCCGGAAAAAAAGTTGCATGAATTCTGAGCTTTTTCAATAAAACACCTCAATGGTTTCAAAAGTCATTTCCTTGTTGTGTGTTACGACTCTCCTTCCTCTGGTTTGAGTGTTGGTGCTTAAACAGAAAGAAAGAAAAAAAACAAGAGAGAGAATGTTTTTCTCCCTCCAACCTTTGCACCTGTTGTTTACATACGAAGGAGGGGGAGTGGGTATACCCTGGGGCAAAGGGGAAGGAGAAGAAAGAGGGTGCCCTGTTAAAATGATTGTGTTGGGGCAGCTCTGAAACTGAGCCAAACTCCCTCATGCTTTAGGAAAAAGAATCCCATCTAGTGTAAAACAGAGGAATCTTTGGATTGGCTTACCTTTAAAGTGAGATGGTATTATGAATAATGTTTAATAGGCAATTGCTGTAACTGCTGTTCTCTGTCCTCTCATAAATACTACAACTATTCCATAGTTGAGATACAGGACATGAAACATATGCTTCCCAGAGCTTCAAAACTGTGATCTCACAGAGACAGTGTTCACCTCCACATAGCCTGGAATCAGACTCGTATAATTGGCCACTGTCCAGTCTCCTAAGGTCTCTACGTTTTCTGATATGCTGCATCAACGTCTCTGAGTCACGGGATTTGATTCTTATTTGTGGAGCTGACAGCATCACTCAGATCCATGGCATTTCTATGTGTGCATGTGGGTACAAGTTAAGAAAAGTTGAAGTGGTTTTTTTCACTCTCCTTTGTCGTAATTACGGGCAAGTGGGGATGCCACAAGAGCTGTTTTAGAGATCCCTTGTTTAAAGTTTGTCTCCATGGTTGTTAAGTTTAAATCAGAAGGGAAAATATTTGGACATTGCTCTTTCACGATTCTTCTATCTTTTCTCACAAAACTTCCCTTAAGAGTCTCTTCAGCCCCTTTATTATGGGACTGTGGATCTGAGATAGATGTAAGTATGTGTTATATTGTCAAATGTTGGCAATGTAACAGTTTTAGTTAGGTCCACCCTCCTGCGGTATAGTTAGGAAAAGGAGAATTGACACTTGGGTTGTGCTTGGCTCAATATTAAAATTACGATTTATTCAAATCTGGAGTATATTGTAAAGTTTCTGTTTATACTCAGTTTTTGGTGGATATAACCTAGTAGATATAATCCCATGAACTTATTTGCTACAAATTATCCCACAGTAGAATCAAATCTGTATAAAAGAAAGCATTTTACCAGCACACTCATAACACATCATTACAATAAGATAATAGTCATGTCCTAATGGTCACAATGCCATCAACGGCTGCTTAATGTGGTGTTGAACTTAATTACTGCTATAGTTCACAGTTCAGATGTGATGGGAATTAGAGTAAACACTTGAATCAATGTTCTGAGCTGCATAGGCACACAGGTTCTTAATAAGGCTATTCAGAGAATCTTTTATCTTCTTTTTTCCCCCAAGGGCCAGTAACAATTTACCATCTTATTAAGATTTACATAACTAAATTCTCCAGCAGGCAAATGTCGAATGATTGATAGTGTTTCTCTGCCCCCTAGTGGCCTGGTTCAGAATTGTACAGGCCCGCCCAACAATCTTCAGGCACAGTTAGTTGCCCACTGTGTTGTGAGATCTGCATCTGATTTGATTCTTAAAAGGTAAACGGTGGAGCCAGATTAAGATCAAGTCTCTAGTGCATTGGTTCTCAGCCTTTCTAATGCCACGACCCTTTGATGCAGTTCCTTGTGTTGTGGTGACCCCCGCCAACCGTAACATTATTTTCGTTGCTACTTCGTACCTGTAAACTCGCTACTGTTATGAATCATAATGTAAATATCTATGTTTTCTAATGGTCCTAGGCAACCCCTGTGAAAAGGTTATTCCACCCCAAAGGGGTCAGGACCTACAAGTTGAAAACAGCTGCTCTTGAACAAGGTAGTATGAACACTGCTTGCTGTCTCTGCTCTGATTTTGAAAAATACAGTGGAGTCAGAGTGATTGTTTTGAAATGTGTTTCGCTTCTAAGATAGTGGAATTTGCCAGTATGCTGCAGCAGAAGGAGTTCTCACCAGGTTTTTTTAAATTAACTTCGGGGCCTGATAATATCCAACTTTGTGCATTTGTAGGATGCTTAAGCGTGTCCTAGCTTTCTCTCCAATAGATGCTAGTGGCACCTGCACCTCAGCCCTAGTCATGATAAGAAGCACTTCCCCTGTGTGTTACCTTTGCTGGAAACTTCTCTCCTATTTGGGAACCACCTTGTTCTTCATGGTTCCTGTTAATCTACCAAAGGTGTGATTAAAAAAAATTTTTTTGGCCAAATACTTAGCATCTGCATGGGGGAAGGGGGCTTGTGTTATTTAACAGAGACTGTACAAGAGTCCTGAGGGATAAATCTTATTATTTATCCCTGTCCTCAGGTGAGGTTCCTCCCTTCTAATTGACTCTACCTTGTGTCAAGTTGACATAAAACCAATCACCACAGGGGACAGCTGGAGAAAAGAAAGGGAGGCAAGTTTTGGATGGGGCTGTTCAAGTCTTGTGAAGCCTTTGAAAGGATGTCAGCTTTCTCCATGAGTGAGAGAAAAATTCTTCTGGAAACAGAGATGCTGAGATATGATTTAATCTGCCAAAGAATTATAGCTATCTCTTCCTTTGTCTCAGGAAATAGTGTGTCTGAACAGCTAGGACAATCAGTTCTGGCTACAAGACTGACAGTTTGAAATGACAGCGCTAAGATCTCCCTGCCAGTCCTCATGGAGACAAATGATTTCATTAATCTGAGCCTCTGTTTTCAGACCTGAAGAAAAGATGGAGCCATATGCCTGATAATTGGATCTAAGGGCCACAGGGGCAGGTGATGCACCAAGACTTCATTTACCAGTTAGAAGAACAAGATGCACCATGGCCGTTGGACATAGGCTGCTGGCTTTGCTTTGGTTTTACATAGCAGAGAATGAATGCCCCCTGTCTGTTAATTCAACAGTCTGTGTTTGGAAGCCTGAGGGTTAACGTATGCCTGAGGGTCTGATGCTCTGTCCTGCCTTCACTTTCACTGCTTAGCATGTGAGAGGCAACTATTTTGCACAACTCTCAGTAATAAATGAAGCACAGCTGTCTTCATTTCCTAGGCTCTCAGAAACCATTTAGTTGCTGCTTTGTGAGGAAGGATAAAATATCTTTCCTGTAGTGGACATTTGCATAGATCAATAAATGCCAAAAAAATGTACTTACATCTTTACTCAGTTCTTATGCTTATACATAATCTTTAAGTTGAACACTGACTGATAGTGTAAAATATTTTGAATCTGCAATTAAAACCCAACATTTGCAATGTCAGTGATGTACAAGGCCAATGGATAGGAGTTTACATATTCATAGACCATGACAGAAGTACATCATGCTGCGAGGGGTTTAGCCTATGTTGATTATAAGATGATATTGATCCTATCTTAAAATGGTACATGCACGCGCATGTGTGTGTGTGTGTGTGTGTGTGTGTGTGTGTGTACTAGAGTTGAGAGAATGTGTACTACTATTTGCACTATACAGTACTATAAACTACAAGTTACATGGAAATTGCCTCACAGATGGTAAGCTTTTCATAGCTAAACCTTAACAGTCTCTCCCCAATGATGACTTTATTTTATCTGAACCCCCTCTCTTTCCATATGATACCTGAAATTAATGGACTCACTATGGTGTTTTCCTAGAGCCAGTCTTCCCATTTTCATTACCCTGATGGCTTCCTCTTCTTCTTTACTTTCCACTTCCGAAAGAAAATAAAATTACAAACCTCCATGTCCCCAAGGCATTCCCTGTCCCTAAGCCAGTAATCAATTGTGCATCATAAGAAAGCAATTTTCATGGGTCTCTGGGGACCCTTCATAAGGAGTAATAGATTTTTTTTCTTATTTTTGTCATTTAAATAGTTCTTCATTCAGAGTAGACATTTGCCATGGGATTTTTGTTGTTGTTGTTGTTAAATAAATGATTTAAAGAGTTTCTTTCTTTTTATTTGTTAGCCTACTGCTGTGTGTGTGTGTGTGTGTGTGTGTGTGTGTGTGTGTGTGTGTGTGTGTGT